>CM059446.1:53456751-54094251 GCA_030390025.1 Squalus acanthias | reverse complement strand
TACAACAGTGACTCCACTTCAAAAAGTACTTAATTGGCTGTAAAGCGCTTTGGGACTTCCTGAAAGGTGCTATATAAATGCAGGTCTTTCATCCTTTCATTACGTAGATCCCTTCCTAGCACAGGGACATTGATGTCAATTATTGTATCCCAAGATCCACTACCTCAGCAAAGATCAAGGGCTAGAAATTGGGTTGCTTTGCGCCGCTCGTTAGTGCCCCCAGGGGGTGCTAACGGGGCGCAACTGCCCTAGTGCCTGGGCACGGCACTGCTAACGCCTCCAAGGAAGTTCAGCAGGAGGTTAGTGGCGGCCGGTAGCGCCCCACTTCGCTGCGCCGGCGATGATGATGATATCGCCGTGCGCAGCACCCCGTTTGTGCCATGGCCGCAAACTTCCCTTGCGCCCCCTGACCTCTCGGCGGGCGATATGTGCGACAGGATCGGGGGGCGGTTTTGCAGCGGCGGTAGCGGGCGGCGGCGCAGTTTAAAGGGCCGGTGTCGGGCGGCCATTTTTATTTTGGCCGACTGCCAGCACCTCCCCCCGTTCACATTTGTGTGCGGGGTGCCGGCCGCGATCGTTCTGCCCGGCACTCCTCTTGAGTGCCGGGCTGTTTCCACGGCACCCTGCTCCCCGGTGGTTTGGCAGGGCTCCGGTGCGCACAGTGCAAGGCCCCACCCCTTAATCAGGGGAGGAGGCCTGCAATGACGTGGCGCTGCATGGCGCGGCTGCACGTAGCGCCGCGACATTGAGTAGTAGCACCACAAGAAGGAGGTGGAGTGCTTCCAATAGCGTTCCACCTCCCTCTTGGGGCGCTACTACTGAATTTACGGGGTGGGGAGCTAACTTTTTCGGGGCGCTAAAATTAGCGCCCCAGCGAGGGTAGTGCCCCAAAATGGGCGCCACCCAATTCCCCCCCCCCCCAATTTTTTTTACTTATTCTTTCACGGGATATGGGCGTCACTGGCAAAGCCAGCATTTATTGCCCATCCCTTGAGAAGGTGGTGGTGAGCCGTTGCCTTGAACCGCTGCAGTCCATGTGGCGAAGGTGCTCCCACAGTGCTGTTAGGGAGGGAGTTCCAGGATTTTGACCCAGCGGCGATGAAGGATTGGTGATATATTTCCAAGTCAGGATGGTGTGTGACTTGGAGGGGAACTTGGAGGTGGTGGTGTTCCCATGCGCCTGCTGCCCTTGTCCTTCTAGGCAGTAGAGCTCACAGGTTTGGATCCAGGAAACTTCTGGTTTCTATAACCCAGTGTCATACTGAGCAATACTTTTATCCGCTAAGCCTTCAGTATAAAGGTGCATTATTAATAGGAAATCTATAAGATTCTGAGGGGGATTGACAGGGTAGATGCTGAGAGGCTGTTTCCTCTGTCTGGAGACTGTAGAACTAGGGGTCATAGTCTCAGGATAAGGGGCCGGCCATTTAAGACTGAGATGAGGAGCAATTTCTTCACTCAGAGGGCTGTGAATCTTTGGAATTCTCTACCCCAGAGGGCTGTGGATGCTCAGTTGTTGAGTATATTCAAGGGTGAGATCGATAGATTTTTGGACTCTAGGGGAATCAAGGGATATGGGGATCGCGCGGAAAAGTGGAGTGGAAGCTGAAAATCAGCCATGATCTTATTGAATGGCGGAGCAGGCTCGATGGGACATATGGTCTATTCCTGTTCTTATGTTCTTCTGAAATCCTATGTATATAGACAGCACAGAGAGCACAGAGAATCGAAGCACACAGTACTTGTCTCGACAAGGGTTTTATTTCCCCTCCCTTACCCATCCTCATCAGATGGTGGTGATTTATTTGGGTTACGGTTCCATTTATCACAGGTAAACCTGCAATAAAACAGAGGTAGCCTGCAAAGGAACAGCACCTCATCTTTCGATTAGGCACTTTACAGCTTTCTGGACTCAACATAGAGTTCTACAATTTCAGACCATAACCTCTGCTCCTATCCTTTTTTTTCCATTTTTTTTTCTCTCTCTCCCACATGGCAGCTGTCAGTCATTCTGCCAGTGCCATTTACACTTCATCTAGAGCCATCTTTTGTTTCTTAACTTGTCCCATTAGCATCTCCTTTTACCTTGCACCATCTCTTAATCTCTCTTAATGTCTCTTAATCTCTCCTGCCTTCCATCCTATCACAGACCTTCCCTTTTGTTCTTTCCTCCCCTCCCCCCTTTCCCTGCCCCTGCACTTGCTTAAAAACCTGTTCCATCTCCAGCTTTTTCCAGTTCTGACGAAGGGTCATCGACCTGAAACGTTAACTCTGATTCTCTCTCCACAGATGCTGCCTGACCTGCTGAGCGTTCCCAGCGCTTTCTGTTTTTATTTCAGATTTCCAGCATCCGCAGTATTTTGCTTTTGTGTAGCCTGCAAAAGAGACTGACTCAACTGGCATTGAATTGAATTATATGGAACTGAACAGCAGTGCCAGTTCTGAATAATCTCATCTGAGCTCCGAGGGGATGGAAATCCACAGATAGCTGCCCTGCTCCTTCCACTGACTATCTCTGACAGTGACTGCAAATGCCTTCCGGCATCACCTGCCCAAAAAGCCCTTGATTCAAGGAGGAAGAAGACACAAACACAGTCATGGGGATACTAGGTGCTTCTAATAATAACTTACTAGCTTGCATTGAAATATAAAATTCAAAAGCTGGAAAATTGCCTGTCGAAAGCATTGTGCGCAGAACGCATTGAATATTCAATCCCCGGTCTGTGCTGAGATTGCTGCTCTCCAACCCAAACAGAAGTGAGGGCCGCTACAATTAGCCTTAACCCTCTTTGAGTGAGTGACGGTCCGTCGACACTTTCCCCCCCCCCCCCCCCCCCCCCGCCCCGCTGAGATCTGGTTCCACCACCATCAGGGATCTCCTCCGCCTCCCCCAATTCTATTCTCAATACGTGAGGCTATCCAGAAAGTATTGGCAGCCTATTTAATTACAGAAGGCATTACAACTGAGACCAATCCCCGGCTTTCATCAAACATCCGCATGCTCGCGCTCTCTAGTGGAGATCACTGGGCGGTGACCGGGGGGGCGGGGGGTGCAAACCTTGGCTGATTCCCTTCACCCCCACCCCTCTCGCCAGTCCAGGTATATTGAGGACAACTGGCGGGCCCCTCGTGCCACCCGGATGAGATCAACTAACTCCGAGCACATTGGGGAATGGATTTGGGACCATTCTGATCCGTGCGCCTCACTCAAATGCTGACTTAACGAAATGAGCTGGGGGGGAGGAGGGGGAGCTGAAAAATCATCAGGATTTGAATCGTAGCTGCTCCTTTGAATAGTTTGAATCAATAATTAACTTGAGTTCCCATTAATATCCAGTGATTCTTCCCCCTGCCCCCTCCACTCCCCCGCCCACCTTGTAAATCATACGAATGTTAATACTGTCACTAATCTGGGTGCAAATCATTCTCTGAGCCCTGCAGTAGCTGACACAAAACCTTTTGTAATTTAGACCATCAAACACTATGAAGATATATTTGGAAAACGCTTCAATTTGATTTATGTATTATGCGACTGACAGCGTTTCATTTTTTTTTGAGGCGCACATCATTCTATCCAACAGCCACAAATGAATTGAAAATGGGTATCGATTCTCAACAGTCTGCTTTACGTTGTGATGTATTTAATTATGCCTCATTGAGAAATGCATTATCTCAACTCTTGCATTAGTGACCTATGATTCTGCTGGCTCAGAGGTTTCTTTGTGCATCAGATTTGATCTAATTCCATCTCCGTGCCAAAGAGCTGTCCTCCGCATAGCTGCCCCCGATGGCTCAGCTGGCAGCAGCGTGGTACTGGGCCAAACAGACCTTGCGGGCCCCGGGTTCAACCCTCCAGTCCTGCCAATCGCAGCCTCGGTGTGGGGCAAAATTAACAATGGTGCCCGGCCTCGATCGCTATGCAGTGACCCCCCGCCCCAGGCCATATAGCCCTTGTGTGCAAGTGTTGGTGAGACAAGACAAGATCAGCCTCCAGTGATGCCTTAATCAAATAATCCTGACAACCTCTCTTTGTACCTCATCGTGTAGAGCAGCTGTTGAACGTTTAAAGCGCCCCTTATCTATATTATCCAGCTCGGAACTGATCATTGAGCATCAAGTTTGCAATGTCACCCGTTATCAAAACCTGTGTCAATTAAGAGGAGAGATCTTGATACCTGAGCTAACCGAACAGGAAGAGAGGGATCTGGGGAGCTGGATAATTAACAGCCTTTATCATCAGCAATAGATCACTAAACTCCATTGGGGAAAAAAAAAGGAATGGCTGCAGAAAATAGCAACTTGCATTTATATAGCGCCTTTAACGTATTAAAACGTCCCAAGGCGCTTCACAGGAACGTAATCAAACAAAAATTGACACCGAGCCAAAGACGACGACATTTGGACAGGTGACCAAAAGCTTGGTCAAAGAGGTAGGTATTAAGAAGCGTCTTAAAGGAGGAGAGAGCAGTGGAGAGGGAATTCCAGAGAATAGGGCCTAGACGGCTGAAGGCACAGCTGCCAATGGTGGAGCGACGAGAATCGGGGATGCGCAAGAGGCCAGAATTGGAGCAGCGCGGAGCTCTCGGAGGGTTGTAGGGCTGGAGGAGGTTGCAGAGGTAGGGAGGGGCGAGGCCGTGGAGGGATTTGAAAACAAGGATGGGAATTTTAAACTTCAGAGTTTGGTGGACTGGAAGCCAATGTAGGTCAGCGAGTGCAGGGGTCATGGGCGAACGGGACTTGGTTGCGAGTTTGGATACGGGCGGCTGAGTTTTGGATAATCTGTTATTTATGGAGGGTGGAAATCACAAATGGTTCAACACTTCTCTCGCATCTGAGCAGCACTGTTAATAGAAAGGAATGGAGTGAGCAGCCCTGAGCCCGATGATACAGATAAGAAGACTTTAAATGCTCACAAACAGCTACTCATGAAGTCTTTTACAGAGAGGCTCCCAGACATGTTTATTGCAACAAAAAAAAATGAAATAGGTCATAGAGTATACATTTACAAATGATCGTACAAAAAGCTGGATTGAATTTAACCTGCTCTCCTTTTCCTGTATAGTTCACAACACATTACAGGTTCTTTCTATATGACCGCAGGAATGTACAGTGTATTCGTTGAGTATATTCAAGGCTGAGATTGATAGATTTTTGGACACTAAGGGAATCGAGGGATATGGGGATCAGGCGGGAAAGTGGAGTTGCGGTCGAAGATTAGCTATGATCTTATTGAATGGCGGGGCAGGCTCGAGGGGCCGTATGGGCTACTCCAGCTCCTATTTCTTATGTCCTTATGTTCATATACAGCTCCTGAATAAAGGCAAGCTTTTAAAATCTTCTTCCAAAGCCATTGTTTTCGGTCCCCGCCACAAACTCCGTTCTCTAGCCACTGACTCCATTCCTCTCCCTAACATCTGTCTGAGGCTGAACCACACGGCTGGCTTTACCAGCCCTGAGGCAGCAGGTTTGGAGGCGGGACTGCTGGCAAAATCATCCCGCCTCCAAACAATCTTCCCGGGAGTCGCGTCCCCGATTTGCACAGGGACCCGACTCCTAGCGGAGGGAAGAGGATTATAGCCACTTAACTGCCTGTTAACAGGTAGTTAACAGGCAGCTAAGAGGCTTTTTCCCATTTTGAGACTTCCGCTGTGGGCTTCCCGACGTTGGGGAACCCCGCCAGGGTAAGTGAGGCGTGCTGTGGGTCTGTTGTAATGTTTGTGTATAGATGACAGCTGCAGAAGTGGTGTGAAGGATCCAATGGGACACTGGTGAGTATCAGAGGTAAGGAGATGTTGGGAAAGTCATTTTTAATGTGTTTAGATTTTTCTGTATGTGACAAGCTTTGAAGTGTTTGTGTGGCCTCATCTCATTGGGAGAAGTGACGAATCGCTTCTGTAACCTCACCTGCAGCTGCCATCTGTTTTATCCTAAGGAGAGAGTCACTGGAGAGCCTGGGTGCAAGGGCTCACCTTTATACAGTGATTGTCAGTGTTTGAAAGCAACTCAATGCTGTCAAACACTGTCAAATCATCTGTCAAAAATAAATGCTACAAGTCCCTTTAAGAAAACTGGCAGATGAAGCATCATCAACTGACGTCATCTGACACCGGCTTTCCCTTAATTGGCCGGCAAGCCCGCAGGGCGGGCTTAACAAGGCCAATCAGGAGAAAATAGCGTCTGTGCATCGGGTGTCGCTGGGGGCGGGACTAGAACCCAGAAGGCAGCAGTCCCGCCCCCAACTCATCTCAGCAGGTAAAATCTAGCCCACACTGTTCGCATCCTTGGTGTCATATTTGACCCTGAAATGAGCTTCCAACCACATATCCGCGGCATAACTAAGACCGCCTATTTCCACCTCCGTAACATTGCCCATCTCCGCCCTTGCCTCAGCTCATCCGCTGCTGAAACCCTCATCCATGCCTTTGTTACCTCTAGACTTGACTATTCCAACGCACTCCTGGCTGGCCTCCCACATTCCACCCTACGTAAACTTGAGGTCATCCAAAACTCGGCTGCCCGTGTCCTAACTCGCACCAAGTCCCGTTCATCCATCACCCCTGTGCTCGCTGACCTACATTGGCTCCCGGTTAAGCAATGCCTCGATTTCAAAATTCTCATCCTTGTTTTCAAATCCCTCCATGGCCTCGCCCCTCCCTATCTCTGTAATCTCCTTCAGCCCCACAAACCCCCCCCCCCCGAAGACATCTGCGCTCTTCTAATTCTGCCCTCTTGAGCATCCCTGATTATAATCGCTCAACCATTGGTGGCCGTGGCTTCTGTTGCCTAGACCCTAAGCTCTGGAATTCCCTCCCTAAACCTCTCTTTCCTCCTTTAAGATGCTCCTTAAAACCTACTTCTTTGACCAAGCTTTTGGTCACCTGCCATAATTTCTCCTTATGTGGCTCGGTGCCAAATTTTTTGTCTTAAAATACTCCTGTGCAGCGCCTTGGGACATTTTACTACATTAAAGGCGCTATATAAATACACGTTGTTGTTATTAAAAGCTAGGCGTGCCTCTGTGCTATTTTTTCCTCATGTTCTGCCCTTTTCTGCTGAAGGTGCTGGCAGTTGCTGAGGCGTATTTCCACAGGTGCCAAGAGCGCGCCATACCTCATCCAAGTGTCCATTCTTCATGCGTGAGCCAAGACAGTGAGAGCTGGCAGGCTATTCAGCAATGGGGGCATCACAGTCGAGCCCTATCCTCTCGTGCGTCTCCTCCTTATTTGCCCCCGTTGTCGTCGTTGTTGATGACATTGGATGAGAACAAGGTCGGCTGCGATGCTGCTGCAGTTGAATAACCTGACGCTATTTACCCATTGACCCAATCAGCATCTTAAAAAAACATTTAAGGGTAGGAACTAAATGTGGCAGGAAATCAGATTCAAACGTATATTTTCTCAAGTAAAACAGTTATTCTTTCCTCTTTGCAACAAATCTGTTACATATTAAAGCACAGAGCCAAGCAATCTTGATTATAGAAGACATACACTCATCAAAGCAGGACTGTCATTCTGGCTTGATTGAGAAATTGCTAACACCAGGGGCAATAAAGATAATGACAGAGCTCGTCATACTGATTGGAAATGTGTTCCCACTGTTGCCCTGTGGTTCTTCCAACTTGTCACTCTGTTGTCTCCATCATTTTTAGCTTTTCTCCCCCTGCCATCAATCTCTCTCTCTCCTTCCTGCTGATTTTGCAGCTGGTCTGCCCAAAAGCAACCTGACACGGCACTAGCAGGAGGGGGAAGTTCAGAGTCCAGATTTGGAGAAGTGCTCGGGCTGACCAAAGATGAATGAAATCAAAGAGGTTGCTTTTAAGGGCTTTGTCGAAACGTGGGAGCAAGAGTAGGCCATTCAACCCCGCGAGCCTGCTTCTGCCGTTCAAGCAGATCACGGCTGATCTTTTGAAGGTGGATCGAGATGAAGCAAAGCAGAGAGTTTAGGAGGAGAGCTGCAAAGAGCAGGGCTGTTTGGACATAAGCATGTACAGGACCATTAACTTAACTGCAGACTGCAGCATTTGACACGTTGGACCCCCTGTGACCCACCTCATTGTCTTAGCTGTACTCTGCTGTGTCTTTGATGTAATGCCTCCCTGACGGATTGTATCTCTGCAGACACATTGTTCTCTGTCTATATATACTGTGTAATCGATTTGTATTCCCTCACTGTACCTGACGAAGGAGCAGCGCTCCGAAAGCTCGTAATTTCAAATAAAACTGTTGGACTATAACCTGGTTTTGTGCGACTTCTCATTTAGGACCATTAAAAGAATATGGGGTCTATCTGAAATAAAAACAAAAAAATGCTGGAAGCACTTAGCAGGTCAGGCAGCATCTGTGGAGAGAGAATCAGAGTTAACGTTTCAGGTCGATGATCCTTCGTCAGAACTGGAAAAAGCTGGAGATGCAACAGGTTTTTAAGCAAGTGCAGGGGCAGGGAAAGAGGGGAGGGGAGGAAAGAACAAAAGGGAAGGTCTGTGATAGGGTGGAAGGCAGGAGAGATTAAATGACAAAAGGGATGATGGTGCAAGGCAAAAAGGGGTGGTAATGGAACAAGTAAAGAAACACAAAATGGGTGCAGAGGAGCTGTAAATGGCAACAGCAGAATCAGTACCAGCGCCTGATAGCTGAAAAAATGGGAGCAGTGGTTATGATTTGAAATTGTTGAACTCAATGTTGAGTCCGGAAGGCTGTAAAGGGGTCCATCTGGCTGGGGCTCTGCTTAATTTTGTTCTGCCTCTTTGACCCTGTGATAGCTTCTGTATCTCAATCTGTTTGTGTGTCTTTTTCTCCCTCTCCCTGCCTCTCAATCTGTTTCATGCCAATTTCCCTTTCTCAGTCAAGACATTGCAGATCCCCTGGTGGTTTAATGAGTAACGGCGTCACCTGATGTGTTACTGACCAGAAAGTCACACGTTTAATCACTGCGCTGAGCTGAGTTAGCAGATCTCAGTTGGGGTTTTGGGGGGTGGGGTGGGGAGGGGGAGGAACAATTGGCCTCAGTATGCTTGGGCTAGCGAAGGGGGGGAAAAAAATCCTCATCGAAGTCCAATGCTCTCTGTTGGAAAGTATGCGTGTCGCATGGTTGCTGAGAACGGGGTCGAGCTCCGCTGTGATGCTTTGCGTAGTGGAATAGTGCGACTCTCTGTGTTTAGGCTAACACAAAGAATGGTGACTTAAGACAGGTAAGGTAAGATTGCCAATGGAAATCCACTCCACCAAGATTCGTTGCCTTCAGGAGAGGAAGGGAGAAACATGGAAAATAAGACGTTTCAAAGCCAGTTCTTTAATGTTGGGGTGTCCAGACTGTAGCCAATGGGTCACATACAGCATCTGAACCATGACAATTTGGTTCCATACGTTCTTATATTTCTTCTTTTCTGGTTTGTCCTGTTTGACTGATGTGGGCCTGGAGGTAGTGCTGTTGTCTCATTATTGGATAATCCTAGATCAGAAAACAAGATCTGCTAGTGTCAGCAATTTGAGATAAGTGGGAATTAATGAGAACATGAATTAAAAAATTTATATATAGCCCCCTGCCACAAGGCTCCATGATGCACACACTGAGATCCACAAACGCAAAAAGTTTGTACACTCTTATTGTCAAGGGTTTATTTTCCCACGGTAATTCATTGCAGGTCAACTAATGGGACTGATTATAATCAGAATGGCTGTAGGGGTAGAAACTGCTGTAGCGGAGCAACCGTTCCTTAACTTTGATTGTAAGAAATCCAAAGCTTTTAAAATAATTGAGGATCATTCATATATGAAAGCAAGGAGGGAACAATCAATCCTTAGACTGCACCAAGTTCAAGGGAAATTCTGTCTCCTTGGGTCAACCAGTTTGTTTATTGCAATTTAGTATACTGTATCCGCTGCTCACGATGCGGTCTCCTCTACATTGGGGAGACCAAACGTAGATTGGGTGACCGCTTTGCCGAACACCTCCGTTCAGTCCGTAAGGGTGACCCCGAGCTTCCGGTCACCTGTCACTTTAATTCTCTGCTCCACTCCCACTCTGACCTCACCGTCCTCGGCCTCTTACACTGTTCTAATGAAGCTCAACGTAAGCTCGAGGAACAGCACCTCATCTTTCGATTAAGCACTTTACAGCCTTCTGGACTCAACATCGAGTTCAACAATTTCAGACCATAACCTTTGCCCCTATCTTTTTTTTCCATTTTTTCTCTCTCTCACATGGCAGCTGTCTTTCATTCTGCCAGTGCCATTCACACTTCATCTAGAACCATCTTTTGTTTCTTAACTTGTCCCATTACCATCTCCTTTTGCCTTGCACCATCATCCCTTTTGTCTCTTAATCTCTCCTGCCTTCCATCCTATCACAGACCTTCCCTTTTGTTCTTTCCTCCCCTCCCCCCTTTCCCGGCCCCTACACTTGCTTAAAAACCTGTTCCATCTCCAGCTTTTTCCAGTTCTGACCAAGGGTCATCGACCTGAAACGTTAACTCTGTTTCTCTCTCCACAGATGCTGCCTGACCTGCTGAGTATCTCCAGCATTTTCTGTTTTTATTATTGTTTATTTTCTCCCTGTGGCACCATGACCCTGAAATAAATCCCCAAACATCAGGAATATTAACCCCAAACTATAAAGACTATCACCCAAACATAATTTTCTATAAAAATAAGAAACTGTAAACACTTTACCTGTGTTTAACTTGTTGTGATGCGGAGATGCCGGTGTTGGACTGGGGTGGACAAAATTGAGAGGTCGCACAACACCAGGTTATAGTCCAACAGTTTTATTTGAAATCACAAGCTTTCGGAGCGCTGCTCCTTCGTCAGGTGAAGTGAAGAGATACATATAGGCACAGCATATATAGTCAGAGAACACTGCCAGATGATTACAGTTAATCCGTGATTATCTCTCTGCCGAGGTGTGATAAAGGGCAGTTAGAAAGATTAACTGTAATCATCTGGCAGTGTTCTCTGACTATATATGCTGTGCCTATATGTATCTCTTCACTTCACCTGACGAAGGAGCAGCGCTCCGAAAGCTTGTGATTTCAAATAAAACTGTTGGACTATAACCTGGTGTTGTGCGACCTCTCAATTTTAACTTGTTGGCCATTTTCCCCCTCCTATACGGTCACTCTCTCTAGCTTCTTTAAAAAAAAATCATTTAAACTTTCATTCCTCTTAGCCCATCTTGCTATTTCTTTTAATTTTGACATTCTTCACTGACCTTGTATTTGGAGATTTTTGTTTTCCTTTTTTTTAAAAAGGGCTCTCATTGCTTGAAAATTAGCTTTAAAGGCGATTTCCCAGCCAATGAAGAGCCTGGATTTGGATGATTGGTAGGGTAGGGCAAGCTGCCCGTGCTCCTTTAAGTAAATTCATCTTTAGCACCCACAGGAATATCAAACTCTTTTTGGATCTAATCTGTATTCCCCCCCCCCCCCCCATTTCCCCCCCCCCTCTCTTTAATGGAACTTCTGATTCAACAGGGTGTGGAGGCTTAACCCGACTTGGTGTTGAAAGCAGGGGATTTGAGTTGGCTCTTGGAATGGGGACATGGTTTTCTGCCATCTTGGGTGCCTTCCATGTCACTCCTGCTTTTCCGGACCCCCACCTCTCCCCCGCAAATCACCCACACTCTGAGGGCGAGCCCCAAATTTTCCATACAGCCACACGTCCATCCAAATCATGTGAGTGACTGTTCAGAAAATCAGAAAGATCTGGGATGCTGTTTAATGCTGGGATGTCCCATTTGAAACAGGATAGTTGAGGTGGGGGGGGGTGGACGGGTGTGTGCAGTGGGGCAGGGGCTTTGAGCCAGAGCAAGGGAGGGGGGAGAACTACGCGAGTAGACCCTATATACAGGCCTTGGCAAGAGGTAGGCCCAATGATCTTTCTTGATCCCTAATATCTTACTGTTGCATTGCCTCGTACAGCTCAATTCACTGCTTCAATGAGCTTAGAAATAAAATTTTAAAGTCCCCACTGGAATCAAAGGATAGTATGCTTCTTACAAAATCAATAGTTAAAGATTAAATTGTGGAAGACTTTGATTAAAAATTTACTCAGTTACAATAGATCAGTCAGCATGACTTGCTGGTATCAAATTTTAAACAATACTATTGTCTTTTGTTATTAACTTCCATATATCTGTCCCAAACAGGTTTATTTCGCTCTTTATTAAGGAAAAGTTACTTATGTTTTATTGTCTTGGTTTTGAATGCTGTTCCAGCAAAAAATATTAAAAATTAAAACAAAGATGAAATTTAGTCATATTTTTGCTAACACATTACTCAGTTTTTTTCTGCCCTCAGTTCCATAGGCACCACTTGAGACCGGATACTTTGCTCAGATATGAACCAAAATAGTGAGTGGTGGCAGGCTGTTTGACTGTGGAGTGCATCATAGTCCAGCCCAATCCTCATGCAACATCTACACATGGGCGCTTATCAGCAGGGGTCACTGGGTGATTTATCCCTCCTTAGACCAGGGGCGTGGAGGTCAATTGTAGCATTGCCACTGTCAGCCCCAAGCCCACCGAGATCAGTTAACTCAGCAGAGACCTGGGGCTCTAACCTGGGGCCATCCTGGCCTGTATAGCTCAGTTCCATACTGGCCAATGCATCAACCAACTGAGCCATTTTGAGTTTTGATGCGTCCGTCACACCACAGATGACACACTCCAGATGACACACTTTGTATCAAACAACAACTCGATGTTTATTTAAAAAAAAATACAGGATAAGGGAAAGAAAGCTAGTCATTTCCTGCTGACTTTTCCAACCTGATCTCTGTCCAAGGCAAGCAGCTGGCATTTCTATAGCGCCTTTCATGACCACCGGACGTCTCAAAGCGCTTTACAGCCAATGAAGTACTTTTGGAGTGCAGTCACTGTTGTAATGTGGGAAACGCGGCAGCCAATTTACACACAGCAAGCTCCCACAAACAGCAATGTGATAATGACCAGATAATCTGTTTTTGTTATGTTGGTTGAGGGAGAAATATTGGCCAAAACACTGGGGATAACTCCTCTGTTTTTTTTCAAAATAGTGCCGTGGGATCTTTTACGTCCACCTGAGAGAGCAGACGGGGCCTCAGTTTAACGTCTCATCATAAAGACAGCACCTCCGACAGTGCAGCACTCCCTCAGCACTGCATTGGAGTGTCAGCCTAGTTTTATGTGCTCAAGTCTCTGGAGGGAGACTTGATCCCACAACCGTCTGACTCAGAGGCAAGTGTGCTACCCACTGAGCCACAGCTGACACTGTAACAGCCAATAGTAACAACAATTAGCCTTAAACTGACCTCAGGGTGTACCTATTTAAACCAGTTTTATCACTGGGAGTGCCTGAGCCTTAAAGAGACAGGCCAGGTAAAAATACAGCTCTATCTCAGCAGCCTCTCATGACAATCGTATTCCAGGCCCCCGGTCTTTGAGCAACACCACCGGAGGTGCGCTAATATTATTACGCTAGGATTGAGTTAACATTTGCTCATCCGCTGACTGTAATGATGAGGTGCTTTATTGAAAAAAAAATTGCTTGTACGAAACATTGCAAAACTGTCACTGCCTCAGAGTCTTTTCTGGAACATTCCGCCCCGTGTGGACTGAGGGATAGAAAATGGTATTAATTCTATTTCACGCTTCACCGAATAGATACGGAATGGATGTTGCCTAACCCAGATTTTTTCGAGGGTCAGTAATGATTTGAACTGGGCTCATCAGATCACTCATCCCTAGAGGAAAGGGACACTCCGAATATGATCCAGCAAATGATTATTTGAATCTGACGAGGGAAATGTCAATTTTCTATAGATGTGCTGTCTCAAAACAAACAGGCAATGACCATATTTTCTTTTCGCTTCAGTCGCTCTCCCATGGTGGTGCCCATGAGTTATGCAGGAGTGGGAGGCCAGATTGCATGAAAGCTGGGAAACAGTGACATTTGAAACAATCAGCCCGCTTCGTGTCCTACAGACACTTTGCCCGACAAATACGTCATACGTGTCAGACGCAAAGCTTTTGATTAGATGGATCGAAGGACACTATAGTTTTGTTTTTAGTTATTCATTCGTTTATGGGATGTGGGCATCGCTGACAAGGTCAGCGTTTATTGCCCATCCCTAGTTGCCCTTGAGAAGGTGGTGGTGAGCCGCCTTCTTGAACCGCTGCAGTCCTTGTGGTGAAGGTGCTCCCACAGTGCTGTTAGGGAGGGAGTTCCAGGATTTTGACCCAGTGACAATGACAGAACGGTGATATATTTTCAACTGAGGAAGGTGTGTGACTTGGAGGGGAGTGTATCCCTCAGCCAACACCAGTTCTGATGTGCTAACGTTGCGCTCAGGTGGTGTAATGCATTGGCATCCGAATTGTTTCCCATTGCCATCTCCTGTCCTGAAGGCGCTGACTCCCGCTGGGGTACAGTTCCGTAGACCCTGGCAGCTCTCAGGAGGGTCTTGCCGAACTTTGTGGGTGAGCTTAGACAGCGAGCATCAGTTAGGGTTGCCAACTCTGGTTGGGAGCATCCCTGGAGGTTTTTTCACGTGACCTCTCGTCTAGAACGGCCCCGCCCCCACACTTCTGCCATTGGTCCATCCTTTGGGCACACTGCTGTCCCACGGCCAATTGGAACGGGAACAGTTACCCAATTGGCATCTTGACTGTTAGTGAAACAGCCTCTTTTGCTCATTTTTAAAGCTAATAAATGTAAGTGTTCAAAGAAACTGAAAAAAAACCCACAGTTATGTTTTGTGCCCCTTTGATTTTTCATCTGGGTATCCCGCAGCAGTGTCCTAGAGATTAATCTTCAATTCCTGGAGACTCGAGGACAATCCTGGAGGGTTGGCAACCCTATCGTCAGTAAGATGTTCAACCATGGAGCACATCGAAGCTAAACCCAATCTTATTCTAACCAGGTGTCCACATATGCGCATTTTCCAGCATTGGTCACTGGACAGTAGTCAGGAACCAGAACCGTACATGATCCACCCCGAACTCATTAGCACTGAAGTCAAGAGTACCACTCTACCACAGTCCTAGCTACAAGTATCAGACTTCCCTCATGGTAGCACTCTCATCTCTGAATTAGAGGTTGTAGGTTTGAGCACCACTTCAGGGACTTGAGTGCATAATCTAGGCTTGTACTTCAGTCCAGTACTGAGGGAGTAGTGCTGCACTATCAGAGGTGCCATCCTTCGGATGAGACATTAAACCAAGTCATTAAATATATTCAAGAATTAGTTAGATATATTTCTTAAAGCTAAAGGTATCAAGGGATAGGGGGAGAAGGCAGGGACAGGGTACTGAGTTTGGATGATCAGCCATGATCTCATCAAATGGCGGAGCAGGCTCGAGGGGCCGAATGGCCTACTCCTGCTCCTATCTTCTATGTTAAGTCCACATTTGTCCTCACAGATGGACATAAAAGAATCCAATGCTACTATTTGAAGAAGAGCAGAGGAATTCTCCTGGTGTCCTGGCCAATATTGGCCAATAGTGGGGGGGAGGTTTCAAGAGAGCAAAAAATAAAAATGACAACAGAGAGGGTCATAGACATAGGTAGCAGTAGGGGAATCACAAATCAGAGCGTGGCAGGAAGGGACAGAGTGTGTGGAGTAAAAGGTAAACTGGTAAAAAGTGAAAAAGCAGGAACTAAGTGCCACAAAGCATATTTGAAAGTTCTCTATCTGAATGCACGTAGCATTCGTAACAAAATAGACGAGTTAATGGCACAAATAACTACATATGGTTATGATATTGTGGCCATTACAGAAACATGGCTGCAGGGTGACAATGCCTGGGAATTAAACATACCAGGTTATTTAACGATCAGGAAGGACAGGCAGGAAGGAAGGGGAGGTGGGGTGGCTATGTTAATAAAGGAAGGAATCACTGTAATACAGAGTAATGATATTGGGTCAAAAAATCATGATAATGAAACAGTTTGGGTGGAGATAAGGAATAATAAGGGGAAAAAAACATTAGTGGGCGTAGTCTATAGGCCTCCGAACAGTTGCAACTCTATTGGACGGAGTATCAATCAGGAAATAGTTGAGGCATGTAATAAGGGAACATCTATAATTATGGGGGATTTTAACTATCATATTAATTGGACAAATCAAATGGGGCAGGGCTGCCTTGAGGATGAGTTCATTGAGTGTATTAGGGATGGGTTTCTTGAGCAGTATGTAACTGAACCGACCAGGGGGCAAGCAACCTTAGATCTGGTCCTGTGTAACGAGACAGGATTAATTAAAAATGTCCTAGTAAAGGATCCCCTTGGAATGAGTGACCATAACATGGTTGAATTCCATATTCAATTAGAGGGTGAGAAGGTTGGATCTCAAACAAGCGTGCAAAGCTTGAATAAAGGAGACTATGAAGGTATGCGAGCGGAATTGAGTAGAGTGGATTGGGAAAATAGATTAAAGGGTAAGACGACACATGATCAGTGGTGTACATTCAAGGAGTTATTTTACAACTTCCAAAAAAAATATATTCCACTGAAAAGAAAAGGGTGTAAAAGAAAGGACAGTCATCCGTGGCTAAGTAAAGAAATTAAGGATAGTATTCGACTAAAAACAAGGGCATATAAGGTAGCGAAATCTAGTGGGAGGACAGAGGATTGGGAAAACTTTAAAAGGCAGCAAAAAATAACAAAAAGATTGATTAAGAAAGGGAAGATAGATTATGAAAGTAAATTAGCAAAAAATATAAAAACAGATAGTAAGAGTTTTTATAGTTATATAAAAAGAAAAAGGGTGGCTAAAGTAAATGTTGGTCCCTTAGAGGATGAGACCGGGAAATTAATGGTGGGAAATATGGAGATGGCAAAAACACTGAATGAATATTTTGTATCAGTCTTTACAGTAGAGGACACTAAGAATATCCCAACACTGGACAAACAGGGGGCTATAGGGGGAGAGGAGCTAAACACGATCAAAATCACTAAGGAAGTGGTACTCGGTAAAATAATGGGACTCAAGGCGGATAAATCACCTGGACCTGATGGCTTACATCCTAGAGTCTTGAAGGAAGTGGCGGTAGTGATTGTAGATGCATTGGTAATAATTTTTCAAAACTCCCTGGATTCCGCTAAGGTCCCGGCAGACTGGAAAACTGCTAATGTAACACCCTTATTTAAAAAGGGCAGTAGACAGAAGGCTGGTAACTATAGACCGGTTAGCCTAACATCTGTGGTAGGTAAAATTTTGGAGTCCATTATTAAGGAAACAGTAACAGGACATTTGGATAATCATAATTTAATAGGACAAAGTCAGCATGGTTTTACGAAGGGGAAGTCATGTTTGACAAATTTGCTGGAGTTCTTTGAGGAAGTAACATATAGAGTGGATAAAGGGGAACCAGTGGACGTAGTGTATTTAGACTTCCAAAAGGCATTTGACAAGGTGCCACACAAAAGATTATTGCTTAAGGTAAAAAATCACGGGATTGGGGGTAATATTCTGGCATGGATAGAGGATTGGCTATCTAACAGAAAGCAAAGAGTTGGGATAAATGGTTCATTCTCAGACTGGCAATCAGTAACTAGTGGTGTTCCACAGGGGTCAGTGCTGGGTCCCCAACTCTTCACAATCTATATTAACGATTTGGAGGAAGGGACCAAGTGTAACATATCAAAATTTGCAGATGATACAAAGATGGGAGGGAAAGTAGTGAGTGAGGAGGACATAAAAAACCTGCAAGGGGACATAGACAGGCTAAGTAAGTGGGCAGAGATTTGGCAGATGGAATACAACACTGGAAAGTGTGAGGTGATGCACTTTGGCAGGAAAAATCCTAGAGCAATTTATTATCTTAATGGCAAGAAACTGGAGAGTACTGAAGTGCAAAGGGATCTGGGGGTCCTGGTGCACGAAACTCAAAAGGTTAGTATGCAGGTGCAGCAAGTGATTAAGAAGGCAAATGGAATGTTGGCTTTCATTGCTAGGGGGATAGAATATAAAAATAGGGAGGTATTGCTTCAGTTGTACAAGGTATTGGTGAGACCGCACCTGGAATACTGCATACAGTTTTGGTGTCCTTACTTAAGGAAAGACATCCTTGCTCTCGAGGCAGTGCAAAAAAGGTTCACTCGGTTAATCCCGGGGATGAGGGGGTGGTCATATGAGGAGAGGTTGGGTAGATTGGGACTCTACTCATTGGAGTTCAGAAGAATGAGAGGCGATCTTATTGAAACATATAAGATTGTGAAGGGGTTGGATCGGGTGGATGCGGGGAGGATGTTCCCGATGACGGGTGAGACGAGAACTAGGGGACATAGTCTTAGAATAAGGGGCTGCTCTTTCAAAACTGAGATGAGGAGGAACTACTTCACTCAGAGGGTGGTAGGTCCATGGAATATGCTGCCACAAAAAGCTGTAGAAGCTACAACATTAATTAAATTTAAAACAGAAATAGACAGTTTCCTAGAAGTAAAGGGCATTAAGGGTTACGGGGAGCAGGCAGGAATTTGGACATGAGTCTAGGTTCGGATCGGTCATGGCCCTGTGGGTAGTGGAGCGGGCCCAGGGACTGTGTAGCCTGATTCTGCTCCTATTTCGTGTGTGCAATTCTGTTAGATGCAGGAGATGGTTCTGTGATAGATAGTAGATTGGCGGTTAGGATCAGATCAGCCATGATCTTATTGAATGGCGGAGCAGGCTCGAGGGGCCGATTGGCCTACTCCTGCTCCTATTTCTTATGTTCTTATGTTCTTATATTCATCCCTCAACCAACCAGATGGTCTGGTCATTTATTTCATTGCTATTTATGGGACTTGGATTTGTGAAAATTGGCTGCTGCATTTCCTACGTTACCATAGTGACTACATCAAGTACTTAATTGGTTGTAAAGTGCTTTGGGACGTCCTAAGGTTGTGAAAGCCATTACATAAATGCAAGTTCTTTCTTTTCAAGGTGAGCTAACAGCACGGAGCAGGGACTGAACCAGGAACTTCCAATGATCTAGCTGGTCCACTAACATACTGGGCAGTATATATACCCATTCCGTCATCGGGAGAAGGAGACCTGTAATAATACAGTGGGGGGCAGGACTGGGGGTTGGGTTGGTGGGGAAGGATCTGCTCGTTTCTTGTGTGCCATCTAGATGAATCCACAGAATCACTACCTGAAATTCAATGAAGTCTCACGTTACATCACCTCGGAAGACTGACCCTGGTTTAAAGAGCTGTTCAAGCTAACAATTGACTCAACACATTTTTTTTGCTAATAGCTACGTGCTGTATATCAAAGAAAATAGATTTGCTCGTACGGTTTAATGAAGAGAGAGCTGTTTTTTTTTTAAAAGGAAGTGTTACAAGTAATTACTAAAACAATTTGACTTTGTCCGGTGCAATAAAGCAAGAAATAAAAGCTCCCCCATACGGTTTCCTGAGGTTATCCAGTGAGCAGCTGAGCTACGACAATCAGTAAGATTCCTGGGTCAATCACTGGGCTATGCTAAGTTAGTCCATATCACCCAGGGCAGCGGAGCAATCGGCCTCGAAACCCCGGTGTTTGGAAGTGGAAATATTGGCCAGGGTTCTCACTCCTAATGGCTGTCAAGTGATCCCTGCTGGAAGTGCACTTGGGCGAGGCCGGGATGGGGCTCCGCTGTGACGACTCCGGTAGTTGAATAGCATGCCGACACTGCGTTAAGCTCAGGTTGGACGGGGCCTGCCGCCTATGAAATTGCATGTTAGCTCAAGAGTTGGTGCCTTCTGGAGACGAGAGGAGAAAATTGGTGATGGGGGGAGAAAAAGTTGAATAATTGTCATTATTTCGCTTGTTTTGAGCCTATAAATACAAGAAGAATAGAAATCATCTAGTGGGGGAATTGAATTGATCGCCTCATAACACAAAACGGTAATTCATGCATTAAATCATAAAACTGGCTGCTTGTGGTGTCTCTCAGTTGACGGTATTATAATTTAAAGGTGACTGCTAGCCTGCTGGGGTTATCTGTGCATTTATGTGTAAAAGGAATGGAGGGGAGTACCATAATTCATGTAAGAGTTTTATCTTTTTTTTAATCCTCTTTCAATTTTCTTTCCAGTTTACCCCTTCAGTGCCTGGAGAAGTCGGGTCCAGTTCCACGTTACCCTCCACTGCCTCACCCGTTCTCGTGTGAGCACGGACAGCCTGATTCCGTCCTCACCCGAGATCCACACCTACACTTCCTGGCGGCACCCTCCCCTTTTTATCCCCTCTTCTGCTGGAGGGCATCAAGGTCTTGCTGGGCTACAGCCCCGCAGGTGCCAGACACTCGCGAGTACCTCATCCAAGTGGGCGTCATCCATTTGTGAGTCTCGATTGTAGCCGCTGGCGTAATGGAGGGCCTCTCAACCAATGCTCCCTCTAACTTGCAGTCTAAGTGCGTGATCCCTTTAAATTGGCTGCGCAGCCACGCACGCGCGGCATCTTCCAGCGGCCGCAGCTGGTGAGCGGCCTGCGCGGGACCTCCCGATTGGCGCGCAGCCGCGCACCTTAGGAGGGGAGCATTGATCTCAACCAAGCACACAAGGACTGCAGCGGTTCAAGAAGGCGGCTCACCACCACCTTCTCAAGGGCAATTAGGGATGGGCAATAAATGCTGGCCTTGCCAGCGATGCCCAGATCCCATAAACGAATAAATTTTTTTTTAAAATCCTGCCGTCCCTCGACATTCCCATATTTACATAGAGTTGCATTGAATCTACAGCACAGAAACGGGCTATTCGGCCCAACTGGTCTACGCCAGTGTTTATGCTCCACTGGAGCCTCTCTTCACACCCTTCTTCATCTAACCCCATCTAACATTTGCGTGGCACACTCATGTTGCAGTGGGTGTCAACAGACAGTGATCAGGAGAAGGCATTTTGGCTCAATTTTACTTTTCCTAATTTGGAATACTGAAGCAAATGATCACGCCCATACCGCCAATTAGTAATCTTTTCGAAGAATGATTCACCTCGAACGTAACTGAGAGAAAGAGGTTATCACATTCGAGGAAAAAAACATTGTGCTTAATTTCATTCTTATCTTCAGGAAAGGAAAAATTGGAGGGGATTTTTATTTTAAATAGCAGTCAATAATAATCTATATAATATATATAGATCTATCCATAACATTATAAAAACTATGGTCTGATTCTCCTCTGAATTACTGCCCATTTTGGGATGGATTTGGAGTACTAAATAAACATGCATTCCTAAAGGCCACAACCTCAAATCCGCCACAAAATAACTACCTGAATTCTCCTCACAAGAAACTACCAGTACCCTTTAAGGCCCACCGCAAGCCCGTTTCACCACCTTTAACTGGGGTCAAGGGAGCAGGGCTACCCTGTCCACCACATTCCCCTCCTTTCCTGCCCTAAACCTGCTACAAATAATTACCAGCTCTGTATCATTGGTGCTAGGGTTGCTGCAAGGTACCCGAGAGGTGAGCTACCACATTGAGGAACATAAGAAGATAAGAATTAGGAGCAGGAGTAGACCACACGGCCCCTCGAGCCTGCTCCGCCACACGGCCCCTCGAGCAGCTCCGCCACACGGCCCCTCGAGCCTGCTCCGCCATTCAATAAGATCATGGCTGATCATCGACCTCAACTCCACTTTCCCGTCCGATCCCCATATCCCTTGATTCCCCTCAAGTCCAAAAATCTATCGATCTCAGCCTTGAATATACTCAACGACTGGCCATGTTGTGTGCTGTTACTGACGGTTGGTGTTTCTTTGAGGTCTTTTCAGTTCTTAGGGGGTTGAGTCAGGACTTTTGTTGCTACTTTTTGCTCAGCTCTGTTCAAAGTAGCGCTTTGCACTCTCGACATAGATTTCTCAATGGAAAAAAAACCTTTATTTTGATGTTGAGTAGAGGATGAACGTAGGGAAGAGGCTGGGTTGGTGGCTCTTAGTCAGTCATCCCCAAAGGTATCGCAACCCAACCCGTATGCACTCACTCACCAGGGGCTACAGGCCAAGAAGCTCTTATTTACACATCCCCCCATCACAAGGAAGGTGCACAAGGTGAGGAAACGGAACAAAAGAGCCAATTGCCAGAGAAAGGAGCACAAATAGGAGCCTATAATCTTTCAATAAATAAAGGCTGACTTATCAAATAAAGTCACTTCACAGTTGTCTGTTCATCCTCTCCGCCCCCACAAGTTCTTTCACAAAGCCCCTCACTTTCCAAAACTTCTGTCAAGTCTTTCGTAAGACAGTAGTCTCCATTTCTCCTGCCTTCAACTAACTCTCAAAAGTTGAAAGAAGACATAGAAATGAACTCACAGCTCGATGTGATCCAGCTCTCGTTACTTGAAACAACATTCACCAGGACATGCCAACAGGAGATATTCTCCCTTTCCACAACTACTTCTTAAAACTGTGCCCGCCCTTTGTGCCAGCAAGCTGAATTACTCTAGTTCCGAATCTACTAATCCTACGAAGTGCTCCCCGAGTGGCATAAGATGGAGCGGTAGGTGGCTGGGATGGTTCCCCGGAGCCCTTCAAGACCTGAGGTGATTCTCATCTCAGGGTCGCTGCTGTGTCAGAGGGGTGAGCTTCCGCAGCCTGGTCCTTGCAGCAGCAAGGGAGGGCCAGGCCCGTGTCTAAAGTTCCAAGGAATTGCAAGGAAGCAGGCTCGCTACCACTGTCCAGAGAGACAGTGACGTCGGCACCCACTGGGCACCAGCTCAGAAATGCCACTGGGGCTCAGTGTCATCACAGCCCTAATAGTCCCAATGCGCTCGTGTGTAGAGTGTGTGGGTCACACTTTTAATGTGTCTGCAACACGTCAAACCTGTGACACTTTTAACTCTCTCCGAGCAGATCTCTCACCAAATTCTGGCCAAATTCCAGGCCTGTTTGCTTCCTGTGGAAGGGCTAAATCCTCCACCCATTCATAGTCAGTTCGGGGACGATTTAACACCCTCGATCTCTTTGCTTCCATATTATAAGATATACTGAATCGACACAGTATCCTGCAACACAGCATGAGTAATACCACGGGACAGCCACAAGTACAAAATGCAAAGATTGTACTGATGAGAACAGAAGTGTGGGATTGCATCTCAACTGGCATCAGACAGCTTCAGAGGGAGTGTAAGAAATACTGAGTGTAAAGTTTGACAGGGTCTTATGTTGTAAGGAGCTCGATTTTTTTCACTCCCAATCAAGCACATGTATTATTTCTTTAAATATGAATTCTTCTTGCAACTCTCGTCTTGGCATTTTTAAAGTTGAGTATCAGAGGAATGTACAAACAAGAAAGCTGTCCTTTGAAGAATTATTTTGGCAGAATTAACCCTTTTATTGACAAAAATGGCAGCGCCTTTCGCATCCTTGCTCTCAAATTTCTCCCCATTTCCTGAAGCACTTAACACATTCAGTCACTGTGAAAAAAAGAAAAACTTGCCATTATATCGCGCCTTTCACGATCTCAGGAGGTCCCAAGGCGCTTTACAGCCAATGAAGTACTTTTTGAAGTGTAGTCACTGTTGTAATGTAGGAAATGTAGCAGCCAGTTTGCGCACAGCAAGGTTGCACATGAGATAATGACCAGATAATCTGTTTTTCGTGATGTTGGTTGAGGGATAAATATTGGCCGGGACACTGGGGAGAACTTCCCAGCTCTTCTTCAAGATAGTGTCATGGGATAATTTACGTCCACCTGAGAGAGCCGATGGGGCCTCAATTTAATGTCTCATCCGAAAGACGGCACCTCTGGCAGTGCAGCACTCCCTCAGTACTGCACTAGAGTGTCAACCTAGGCTACGTGCTCAAATCTCTGCAGTGGGATTTGAACCTGCAACCTCCTGCCTCAAAGGCAAGAGTGCTACCCACTGAGCCACGGCTGACACTGTGGAGCAATGATCAACAAGGCAAGAAGAATGCTGAGCTTTATAGTCAAATCAGTAGAATAGAATTTGGAGGACATGGTGTGTAAGATATTCAGTGCCCTGGTGAGAGGTGCTCTGTACCTTGAGTATTGTGTGTATTTTGGTCACCGAGACACAAGGGAGTCTTCAAGCACTAGAAGCCTCGAGGCTGACCCCTGGACTCAAAGGCCAGAGCTATGAGGAAAGACTGGAGAAACTTGTGCTCTTCATCCTTGAAAGTTGACTAAGGTGGAATCTCGTAGACACATATCAAAAGCTGAGCAGTGGAGAAAACTTCAATGTGGAACACTGCTCCAATTTGAGCTTGTTCTATCACAGAGGGCATCTCGGCTTCACCCAATCCTGTCCTTACCACACAGAAGAACTTCCAGTCGAGGTCAATGGATATCAGGAGTGGAAACCTTGGCTGATTCTTCTCTCGCTTGGGTGAGGTACTGGAGGGATGTCGGCACCAGGAGAAGCATAATCCCAGCAAGAGTCAGGACAGCAGGGGAGAAAACGGACAGCAAGTAGGAAGCTTTGCTTTGTCGAGGAGCTACAGCAGTTATCTTCAGTTAATGTAGTAGTTTGAGTCACCCATTGTCTCTTTTCCTGGCGAGAGAATCGCGCAATAAAAGTCTGCACTTTCCTGTACAACAGTACCTCTCCTTACCCCGCCATTAACCACCACCTCTCCCCCCACCCCAGCCCAGGGACCCGTCCTGAAGACGTTATTCTGGCCAGGTTGCTGTTCTGCAGGATCAGGCCACCCTCAAGTACCTCCCATTCTTCACACGTGAGCCGGACGGTGTGCATCAGATGGTTATTCGACCACAGGGTGCGGCATCTTCACACGGCCAATCCTGTCCTCCAATGACATCCACACTCTCACACTTTCCAGCAACGGATGATTGGATCACAAGCAGGAACAGGAAACCCTGGTTGATCTTTCTCGCTCTTAGCTCAGGCTAGTTATAGCGTTGTGCCTACTCCCCCAGCTGAGGTGAGCTAACTCAGCACAGACAGTGGATGGAACCTGATTTTCTATAAATACTTTCTAGCATGGTTCATTGGACAGTGATTAGGAGCAGGAATCCTACCTCCTTACCTCCAGCACTGATAGCATTCCTATCAGTGTCCGAGGCATTGTTCCCTGTGAGCTGCGTTTGGTTCTGCTTGGCCGGTTCCTTTCAATGCGCGGTCCCTTTAAATTTTTGCGCATGTGCGGTATTTCCAATGTAAAAGCTTGTGAGCGGCCTGCGCGGGACCTCGCAGATTACTGCACGGCCGCGCGCGCAGCTGAGGGGCTTCATTGGTCCTGCGCAAGATCCTCAAACTGATATCACAGAGCAGGAGATGGGCCCTGGCGCCTGGGTTATACAGTTCAGTACAACACCAGTTGTTGCTCCTAGCAGCTGAGCCAACGAGGGAGCTTAAACACTGGATTTTAAACATGAGACGGTCTCTCTTTACAAGTTAAGAGAATAATTCTGTCTTGCAGGAAGCAGGGTTTTCAATGCACATTTGCATGCACACCAACAATCCTGAAATGCCAAACAGATCGGAATCTAATTTTATCCTTGTTATTGAGTTTCATATTGTCACGCTCAGTTATTCATTTCCTTTGGTAATTTGTGAAAGAACATGACACTCTCGTGATAGGTGACACACAGTCACTTTATTTTTGAATATTTGCATAATCCTTCTCGCCAAATATTGCTTTTGACAACGAGGTGCTTTCGCCCCGCCAACCTCAAAATAACACTCACTCCTGCACCAGTTGCCACATCTGATTGTCTGAGCAACAACGTCAGTTCAACTCTAACGAGCGGCTGTCTCACGGCACTGGTCACGGTGACGAGCGTTATACTGTGTAATGCACCATGTATTATTCTGCTGCGAAGGTGGAGCTGCTTTTAAGGCCCAATAGGTTCCTTTGCTGTAAATAACCTGAAGTCAATGACAGGTCGATTGCTGTTGGTGGGGGAAAGTTTGTAGATCAGAAGAGAGCAGCATGAAATGGCCAGCTTTCTTTTACATTCTTCTCTCATCAAGGTGAGCTGGGGGGAATGGAACTCTTCTCATTTCAGTGTCAACATCAAGCACTGGTGTAGTACGGACTGATGCAGAGTAAAAAAGCCGCTAGATAATTGCAAGATGTTGTTGTTATTTTACATGAGAATTTACGGAACAGAAACAGGCCATTCGGCTCAACTGGTCCGTGCCGGTGTTTAAGCTCCACATGAACCTCCTCCCACTCTACTTCATCTCACCCTATCAGCATATCCTTCTATTCCTTTCTCCCTCGTGTGTTTATCTAGCTTCCCCTTAAATGCATCTACACTATTCGCCTCAACCACTCCCTGTGGTAGCGAGTTCCACATCCTCAACACTCTCTGGGGAAAGAGGTTTCTCCCGAATTCCTTATTGTTCAGTTCTTCAAACTGTTTTATTAATTTACAAAGTTATTTCTCCCTTCTTCCAATCAAGCTTTTGTTAATTCAATGCTGCTCGACTTAGTCATTTTGAAATTCTTTCATTTCCTTCCTCCTGGTATTTTTTTTGACGGTCCTGCTCTCCATTACCGGCCTGGAAACCTGCTCCTTGAGGTTTCCCGCTGCCCGCTCTCACTCTCGGCTTCCCGATTCGATCCTCAACCTTGCTCCCCCAAGTCTTCCATTTATTTTGACTTTGGCACCCTCCTTTAGCTTGGCTCAGTGGCAGCACTCGCACCTCCATCAGAAGATTGTGGGTTCCAGCCCCAGTCCAGGTACTGAGTGCATAATCTAAGCCGACACTTCAGTGCAGTACTGTTGAAGTGTTGTATTGTTGGAAGTGCCATCTTTTCGATAAAACCAAGGCCCTGTCTATCTGCTCAGGTGGTCCATAAAAGATTCCCATGGCACTTTTTGAGGATGAACAAGGAGTTCTCCCAGTATCCTGGCCAATATTCATCTCTTAACATACACAGCTCATTTGTTTCATTTGCTGTTTGTGGGACCTTGCTGTGCAAATTGACTGTGCTGCTTGTCTTCAAAAACAACAGTAATTACACTTCAAAAAGTACTCCATTGATTGTAAAGCGCTTTGGGATGTCCTAAGGTTGTGAAAGGTGATATATAAATGCAAGTTCATTCTTTTTTCTTTTCCTCGCTCACTTGCTGACCTGGCCTGAAATTAACCACTGCCTAACTGGCTGTGGCTTTGCACTCAATCTCTCGCGCTGACCTCCCCATCTCGGTGCCTGTCTTGTTCTTCACTAACAAACCGGCGAAAGAAATTCTTGGCAGTTCTAGTGCTTCTGGCCACCCGCTCACCCATCTTACTGCCCAACCTTGGACCATAGTTTGTGCATCCTCTTTCTCTCCTGTTCCATGGCTCCCTCTTGTATGGGATCACTCTGTCTCACTCTTTCTTCTCCATGGCTGCTTCTGTCTAATTCAACTCTGCTCTTCCCCCCCGCCCCCCCAACCCGCTTACGCCTTGCTCTGTCTCCATTTCTCTATTGTTGATTGTGTCTGAGTTAGCCTCCCCTCCACCTTTTTCTCTTTCTCTGTGGCTCCCACTGTCTATTTCAGTCCTCCCTCTCTCCACTCCCCTAATTCGTCCTCTTTGAGCTTCAGGCCCTCTCTGTGCTCTAGCATGGCTCCTTCTGTCCTCTTAAGCCCTGCTATCTCTCCATTTCTTGTGTCCATTTATATTTATATCAAACCACAACCTTCTGTCCCATCTTGCACTCTACCTCTATGAACCCCAGTACCACCTCAGATACCCACTGAATAACTCCAAACCTTTTCCTACCACCATCTACTGACTAACCCCTAACATACCCATTTCCTCCTAATGCCCACTACCTACCGTCCAAACCTTTCGCTTCCCCTCAATTGCCAGATACCCTGATCCCACAAATACTTGCTGCCCACAGTAATTCCTACCCTCAACTACTCACTATCCCTCTGCCATATCATCCCCAAGGCGTTCTCTAAGGCGGCCTTCGAGACACACGACAACGCAAAATCATCGAGCAGAAACTGATAGCCAAGTTCCGCACCCATGAGGATGGCCTCAACCGGGATCTTGGGTTCATGTCACGCTACATGTAACCCCACCTGACGTAGAGTCATCCAGACTCGAGTCGTCGTTGGCTTGTTCACAGATGTGATTTCCAGTAAAAAAAGTAAAAAGTTTAAAGTTTATGGTTTTCCATACAGACTGCAGCCTCCGCCACATTAGATCCCCTGTGACCCCACCTCATTGTCTTAGTTGTATTTTGCTATGTCTTTGATATAATGTCTTCCTGACTGACCTGATTGTCTCTCTGCCGAGGTGTTTTAAAAGGCAGTCAGAAAGATTAACTGTAGTCGTCTGACATTGTACTTTGCACAGGCATTGTTCTCTGTCTATATATGCTTTGCCGATTTGTATTTCTTCACTTCACCTGACGAAGGAGCAGCGCTCCGAAAGCTTGTGATTTCAAATAAAACTGTTGGACTATAACCTGGTGTTGTGCGACTTCTCACTTTTGTCCACCCCAGTCCAACACCGGCATCTCCGCATCATATCATTCCCCGACATTATCAAAAAAACAATATCCTTCCCAAATACCATATCCTATCACGTACCATCACCACAACTCATCTACTTCCTTATAATGACTCTGTCCTCCAACTTTCCATCAGCAGCACAGTGGGAGATGCACTAGGGTATGTATATATTTGTGGTAAATGGTGGGTTTTGTACTAAGTGCCAACTCCCACTCGGAAAGGGCTAAGTCTGCCCTAGCTCATTTCACACAGGAAACCTTACAACCTCCAGAGTGAAATGGTAAAAAAAAAGACTTGCATTTCTGTAGTGATTTACTATGTCATTGCGAGGTCTCAAAGTGCAGTGACTATTGTTATATAGGCAAATACAACAACCTGTATGCACCCGCCATGTCCCACAAACAGCAATGAGATGAGTGACCAGTTAATTAATCTGTTTTTTCTAAGTGTGGTTGGTTGAGGGAGAAATGTTGGCCTGGAGACTGGACGGTCCCCCTGATTTTCTTTGAATAGTACTGTGGGATATATATAATTCATCTCAACAGGCAGATGGGACCTCGGTTCAACATCTCATCTGAAGGACAGCCACCTCCAGCAATGCAGCTCCCCCTCAGTATTATACTGGAGTGTCAGCTTAGATTGACTGACACACAATAAGAGGAAATTTTCATCCCATCAGTTGTGGTAGACTCAAACCTAGAACCTAGGCCACTGTCAGAACGATACTGGACTCCAAGGGTTAAATTACGAGGAGAGATTACACAAACTAGGGTTGTATTCCCTGGAATTTAGAAGGTGAAAGGGTGACTTGATCGAAGTTTTCAAGATATTAAGGGGAACAGATAGGGTAGATAGAGAGAAACTATTTCCGCTGGTTGGGGATTCTAGGACTAGGGGGCATAGTCTAAAAATTAGAGCCAGACCTTACGGGGTGAAATTAGGAAACACTTCTACACACAAAGGGTGATCAAAGTTTGGAATTCTCTTCCGCAAACAGCAACTGATGCTAGATCAATTATTAATTTTAAATCTGAGATGGATAGCTTTTTGTTAACCAAAGGTATTAAAGGACATGGGCCAAAGGCGGGTATATGGAGTTAGGTCGCAGATCAGCCGTGAGCTCATTGAATGGCGGAGCAGGGTCGAGGGGCTGAATGGCCTACTCCTGTTCCTATGTTCCTATGTTTTCTGCTGGAAGACCAGCTTTCTGCATTTACATGACTAAATTCAGCTTTGTTATTCTGGCAACAGAACAATCGACCCAATTTTTCACTACAAATGCAAGAGAGCTGGCTCTCAAATTTCAGGAGAGTCAGAACTAAAGAGTTTTCAGTGTAAACGCAACTCTAGAGGTGAGGGGTCACTGTGTTAACCCACGGCACCATGCAGTTCCCTTCTCAGTGCGTATTTTCAGTTCTTGACGCTGTGCATTCTTCACTGTTGCAGTCTTCAGTGTGTTAAAATTAATTCCTTCTCTTCCAATCTTCTATATTATACCCAAAGCTGCTCTGCCCCATAAACAGCAGTCATCTGTTTGAAAGTCAGAACTGAAATGGGTTATTCATCAAAAACACATTGGTCGTGCATTTTCTCTTTCAAATTATTTTAGTCTATCTACCCGGTATTGATGTTTCTCACATGGGATTGTATTTATAAGTCTTGCAGTCATCAATCTTGCAATCCCAGTTTCTGCTAATCACAAATGCATGAACTGGAGCCACAAAATTAATGTCACTTTGACTGATAAACACAGGCGTGCCTAAGAAATACCATTCGGTATCCAGCAAATCCATTAAAATATAGTAGACTAGAATTTGATGCATTTGCATTGATGCACTTTTTTATTTGGCAGACATATCAATGCACTGCACAACCATGGCTCTTTATATATATGAGGTTTCAGTCTTGGCTAGCTGGTTTTGGTAGAAGTGGGGAAGAGGCAAGTTCAGGCTAGGGCACTTTCTCTGCAAGAGTTTTGAATAATCAGTAGGGGGCTCGCTCTATGCCATTCAAACAAGGTATGGTTCTGTAGATGTCCACTACCTGACCCAGTGGCCATTGTCCGTGTGTGAGCCTGGCCAGTGGGTGGCGGCTTGCTGTTCAGCTGTGGAGCCCATCGCAACCAAGTCCGATCCTGATGTCCGCATGGGCGCACTTTCCAGGAGAGGGTCGCTGAATAGCGATTCCTGCCTGATTATATTTTCCACCTCGCCGGTCCATCGCCCTAGAACCAATTGTTGCACTCATTGCATCACCCCTGCTGAGATTAGGCAGGGCACTCAGCAAAGACCAGTGATCAACCTGGAACTTCTTAATACGATTGGCTCAGAACCACACCAGGTCGTGTCTTTATCCACTGTAATCTCCTTCAATAGCTTTGACCACTTAAACAAATCACACCGAGTTATATTAACAGTGAATGTGTTAATACGTTAGCACGAAATTTCTGTGCTAGTTTGATGAATGCAGAGGTTAAAACCATTGAATAAAATAGCAGGCAAATCACACAGTGTGATTTCAACCCAAAAGTCTGGGCCCTCAAATTACACTGTGGGATACTCGCATACAGATACTTAATACATTCATACAAAATTCCTTCCTTTTAACATAGCTGTTTATATTAAAATGGTTAACATCTCCACTAAAATAAAGGAGAAAGAAATTTCATATACACACATTAAACATTCATGCTCACTAGTGTCCGACTGTGTTGGTTTAAGGTCTTGATATCAAAAGCCACATTAGATGCTGCTCAGCAGGTGGTCTGTTTCGATGGGAAACTGTATATTTCTGATGTGAATGGCCCCTTTAAGATGGCTGAACTGATTCCTGTTATTTTCTGCTGCTCTGAGGATTTAAACTTAATCTTCCAGCTTAGCGTCTGCTTCTAGCAAATCTAAAAATGTCATAGTCATCCCAAAGATTGTACCCATCAGACCACGGTGTAGTCAAGCAAAGCAAAATGTAACTAGGTTGCCTGGCTCCTCGTTTATTGCAGAACTATAAATACATCTTTCAAAGAATCTGCTTGCGTTTCTGGCTCTATTCCCATCAGAAGGTACAGGACAGGTGGTCAGCTGGCCGAAAGACTGGCCTTGCATCCAAAGAGCATCTGGTGTGATGAACAATCAGGGTTCAGTTGGTGCTCGTTCACTAATGTGGCCACCTGTCTTTCTGCCTCTTGACTTGGCCATCTTACAATTGAGCCCTCTCACTGGCTCAAATCTATCTTTAGGTTCGAATAGTTGTATCCTTGACAGCTTGGGCTAGGTTTTACGTCTGTGTGGCAGTTTTCTCTTGCAATTAGCTGTCTCCTGAACTGACTCCTAGAGTGTTTTCAGTGAACTTTTTGCGCTCATCAAGGTGAGGGAAATAATGAGCTAATTCACTTCTTGGCATCTGGTGTCAGCATTGATCACTCCCAGGTCTCAAGCAGGAGCGAGATGCAAAATAAAGTTCCCTCTACTTTGCAACAACAGTGCAACTTTAGCTCAGAAGAACCCCCCATTACTACAGCATTGTGAAATTTAACAATCACTACAACTATTCTCTTGGCCAACTTAATGCAAATGACCATGAAAATATGGGTAGTTTTGTAAAGTGTCGGGAGCAGCAGGAGAGCGGCAGTACAGTGAGTATTTAAACTCACTTTCGCGGGCTTTTTTCCTCAGAGGCTTACCAATCTCGCAGACCGGCGGCGGCTTTCCAGAGCCACGTCACGATTCAAAAAGTGACGTGGGCAAGAGGAAGCAGCTGATTGGGTGAGTACTTATACTACTCTATAGGTGACAGTTAAGGTTAATAGTTTATAAAGTTTAGAAGGTCTTAATTTTTGTGGTTATAGTTTCTAAGGTCTCTGTTGTGTAGCGGGGAGTGTTAGTAAACAAGGGCCCTTGAGTATATCATTTAATTGTAGTGTAATTAGTGGTATTGATTTGATTTAATTTAATTTAAATTAATTAAAGGGTAAGTCATGGCAGCACAGCTCAGCCCCGTGGCATGCTCCTCCTGCACTATGTGGGAAATCAGGGACACTTCCTGTGTCCCTGACGACCATGTGTGCGGGAAGTGTATCCAGCTGCAGCTACTGGCAGACCGCATTGCAGCGCTGGAGCTGTGAATGGATACATACTGGAGCATTCGCGATGCTGAGGACGTCGTGGATAGCACGTTTGATGAGTTGGTCACACCGCAGGTAAAGGCTGCACAGGCAGAGAGGGAATGGGTGACCGCCAGGCAGAGTAGTAGGTGCAGGCAGGTAGTGCAGGAGTCCCCTGTGGCCCTCCCCCTCTCAAACAGATATACCGCTTTGGATATTGTTGGGGGAGATGGCTTATCGGGGAAGGCAGCAGCCAACTTCCTGGCACCATGGGTGGTTCTGCTGCACAGGACGGGAGGAAAAAGAGCGGTAGAGCTATAGTGATAGGGGATTCTATTGTAAGGGGAATAGATAGGCATTTCTGTGGCCGCAAACGAGACTCCAGGATGGTATGTTGCCTCCCTGGTGCAAGGGTCAAGGATGTTTCAGGGCGGCTGCAGGGTATTCTGGAGGGGGAGGATGAACAGCCAGTTGTCGTGGTGCATATAGGTACCAACGATATCGGTAAAAAATGGGATGAGGTCCTAAAAGCTGAATATAGGGAGTTAGGAGGTAGATTAAAAAATAGGACCTCAAAGGTAGTAATCCAGTGCCACGTGCTAGTCAGAGTAGAAATAGAAGGATATTTCAGATGAATACGTGGCTAGAGGAATGGTGCAAGGTGGAGGGTTTCGAATTCCTGGGACATTGGAACCGGTTCTGGGGGAGGTGGGACCAGTACAAACTGGACGGTTTGCACCTGGGCAGGACTGAGACCGATGTCCTAGGGGGAGTGTTTGCTAGTGCTGTTGGGGAGGGTTTAAACTAAAATGGCAGGGGGTTGGGAACCTGTGCAGGGAGACAGAGGAAAGGGAAGCAAGGATAGAAACAAAAGACAGGAAGGAGAAAAGCAAAAGTGGAAGGCAGAGAAATCAAGGGTGTAAATCAAACAGGGCTACAGTAAATAATAATTCTAAAAGGACTAAGAGTGTTAAAAAAACAAGCCTGAAGGCTTTGTGTCTTAATGCAAGGAGCATTCGTAATAAGGTGGATGAATTAGCTGCGCAAATAGATGTAAACAGATATGATATAATTGGGATTACGGAGACATGGCTCCAGGGTGACCAAGGCTGGGAATTCAACATCCAGGGGTATTCAATATTCAGGAAGGACAGGCAAAAAGGAAAAGGAGGTGGGGTAGCATTGCTGGTTAAAGAGGAGATTAACACAATAGTAAGGAAGGATATTAGCTCTGATGATGTGGAACCTGTATGGGTAGAGCTGAGAAATACCAAGGGGCAGAAAACGTTAGTGGGAGTTGTATACAGACCCCCAAACAGTAATGCTGAGGTTGGGGATGGCATTAAACAGGAAATTAGAGATGCGTGCAATAAGGGCACAGCAGTTATCATGGGTGACTTTAATCTACATATAGATTGGGCTAACCAAATTAGTAACAATACTGTGGAGGAGGAATTCCTAGAGTGTATACGGGATGGTTTCCTGGACCAATATGTCGAGGAACCAACTAGAGATCAGGCCATCTTAGACTGGGTATTATGTAATGAGAAAGGATTAATTAGCAATCTTGTTGTGCGAGGCCCCTTGGGGAGGTGCGATCATAATATGATAGAATTCTTCATTAAAATGGAGAGTGAAGTAGTTGACTCAGAGACTAGGGTCCTGAATTTAAATAAAGGAAACTACGATGGTATGAGGCACGAGTTGGCTAGGATGGATTGGGAAATGTTACTTAAAGGGTTGACGGTGGATATGCAATGACAAACATTTAAAGATCGCATGGATGAACTACAGAATTCATTCATCCCTGTTTGGCATAAAAATAAAACAAAAAAGGTGACTCAGCCGTGGCTAACAAGGGAAATTAGGGATAGCATAAGAGCCAAGATCCAAACATATAAATTGGCCAGAAAAAGCAACAAACCTGAGGATTGGGAGCAGTTTAGGATTCAGCAAAGGAGGACAAAGGGATTAATTAAGAGGGGGAAAATAGAGTATGAGAGTAAGTTTGCATGAAACATAAAAACTGACTGTAAAAGCTTCTATAGATGTGTGAAGAGAAAAAGATTGGTGAAGTCAAGCGTAGGTCCCTTGCAGTCAGAATCAGGGGAATTTATAATGGGGAACAAAGAAATGGCAGACCAATTAAATACATACTTTGGTTCTGTCTTCACAAAGGAGGACACAAATAACCTCCCAGAGATGTCGGGGAAACATAGGGTCTAATGAGAGGGAAGAACTGAATGAAATCAGTATTTGTAGGGAAATGGTGTTAGGGAAATTGACGGGATTGAAGGCCGATAAATCCCCAGGGCCTGATAATCTACATCCTAGTGTCCTTAAGGAAGTGGCCCTAGAAAAAGTAGATGCATTGCTGGTCATCTTCCAAAATTCTATAGACTCTGGAACAGTTCCTATGGATTGGAGGGTAGCTAATGTAAAAAGGTGATAGAGAAAAAATGGGGAATTATAGACCGGTAAGCCTGACATTGGTAGTGGGGAAAATGCTAGAGTCCATTATAAAAGATGTAGTAGCAGAGCACTTGGAAAACAGTGACAGGATCGGACAAAGTCAACATGGATTTACAAAAGGGAAATCATGCTTGACTAATCTACTGAAATTTTTCGAGGATGTAACTGGTAGAATAGATAAGGGAGAACCAGTGGATGTGGTGTATTTGGACTTTCAGAAGGCTTTTGATAAGGTCCTGCATAAGAGATTAGCATGCAAAGTTAAAGCACATGGGATTGGGGGTAAGGTACTGACTTGGATAGAGAACTGGTTGGCAGACAGGAAGCAAAGAGTTGGAATAAACGGATCTTTTTCTGAGTGGCAGGCAGTGACTAGTGGGGTACTGCAGGGATCGGTACTAGGACCCCAGCTATTCACAATATATATTCATGATCTAGACGAGGGAACCAGATGTAATATCTCCAAGTTTGCAGATGACACAAAGCTGGGTGGGCGTGTGTGCTGTGAGGAGGATGCAGAGAAACTCCAGTATGATTTGGACAGGTTGGGTGATTGGGCAGATGCATGGCAGATGCAGTATAATGTGGATAAATGCGAGGCTATCCACTTTGGTGGCAAAAACAGGAAGACAGATTATTATCTGAACGGCAATAGATTGGGAAAAGGGGAAGTGCAACGAGACTTGGGTGTCCTTGTGCACCAGTCGCTGAAGGTAAGCATGCAGGTGCAGCAGGCGGTTAAGAAGGCAAATGGTATGTTGGCCTTCATAGCGAGAGGATTCGAGTACAGGAGCAAGGATGTCTTGCTGCAGTTGTACAGGGCCTTGGTGAGACCACACCTTGAGTATTATGTGCAGTTTTGGTCACCTTATCTGAGGAAGGATGTTCTTGCCATGGAGGGAGTGCAGCGAAGGTTCACCAGACTGATACCTAGGATGGCAGGAATGATGTATGAAGAGAGATTGGGTCGATTAGGCTTATATTCGCTAGAGTTTAGAAGAATGAGAGGGGATCTCATTGAAACTTATAAAATTCTAACAAGACTAGACAGACTAGATGCAGGAAGGATGTTCCCGATGGCGGGGGAGTCCAGAACCAGGGGTCACAGTCTAAGGATAAGGGGTAAGCCATTTAGGACTGAGATGAGGAGGAATTTCTTCACCCAGAGAGTGGTGAACCTGTGGAATTCTTTACCACAGAAGGCAGTTCAGGCCAATTCATTAAATATATTCAAGAAGGAGTTAGATATATTTCTTAAGGCTAAAGGGATCAAGGGATATGGAGAGAAAGCAGGGACAGGGTACTGAATTTGGATGATCAGCCATGATCTCATTAAATGGCAGAACAGGCTCGATGTAAAGTTTCTATGTTTCTATGTAAAGTGATGTCCACTAGGTTGGCTACAACCTACAATAAGGAAGGAAGAAAGAAAGAATTGATTAATTAATTAATTAATTTCTAAAGCACCTTTCACGACCTCAGGATGTCCCAAAGCGCTTTACTGCCAATTACGCGCTTTTTTGAAGTGTAGTCACTGTTGTAATGTAGGACTCCCGGCAGCCAATTTGCACACAGCAAGGTCCCACAAACAGCAATGTGCTAATGACCAGATAATCTGTTTTTCGTGATGTTGGTTGAGAGATAAATGTTGGCCATGACACTGGGGAGAACTCCCTTGCTCTTCTTCGAAATAGTGCCATGGGATATTTTACATCCACCTGAGAGGGCAGCTTTAACATCTCATCCAAAAGACTCCCTCAGTACTGCACTGAAGTGTCACCCTAGATTATGTGCTCAAGCTTCTGGAGTGGGATTTGAACCCACAACCTTATGACTCAGAGGCGAGGGCGCTACCTATTGAACCATGGCTGAACCCCAAGGTTCTCATCATAACTCAGTCTTTTCATCCCAAGTACCAGTCCAATGGATTTTCTCCATGGCCAGTATATCTTTCTTGAGGTGGGACATTCAACTCTGAGTAGAATGTTATATACAAGGTTAGATCAGTGCTCTGTGTAAACTGCAATAGTACTTCTGTGCCTTTATATTATAAACCTATTCTGATGAACCCCATCTTTTGATTGCTTTTTGCACCAGCAAGCTAGCTTTCTGTGCCCTCAGTACCTGGATCATTAACTCCTCTTGTTCATCGGGCCAACCCCCAGTGTTTCCCTATTTAGATCGCACTCCTATCTGCCATTTTTTATGCCCAAGCTGTACTGTCTCATGTTTTGTTGCATTAAACTGCATCTGCCATCAATCTGCCCAATCTATCCACGTCCATTTGCAATTTTCGGCTCTTTTCTTGCCAATCTATTATACCGCCTAGCTTAGTATCACTTGCAATAGATAATGCAGGGGCCCCAACACCAATCCCTCCCCAACCAAGGTGCACTCAGACGAAAGTAGCACCTCCCTGTCTGAGATCAACTCACTCAGCACAAACCAAGGGTTGAATCAGTGATCTATCTGGTCTGTACGGCTCAGTTACTCACTGGATAAATTCAGTGAGCTGCCAGGAGAGCCTCTTTCTAAATGAAGCTATTTGTTTTGTCCTGAGGTTTGCTGTCAGTAAAGCGTGTTAGTTTTTGCAGCTAACTGACTGAATGAAGCCAAATTAGCACTTGGTCCATTCAGCATAATGCAGACCAGAATTAATACAGCACTGCAAGCATTTCTGATGCCCATTTTCCAATAAGCCTTTGTACTATGGCTTAGCTCATCCCCAGAAAGGAAAGAGGCAAAAATTTATTAGAAGTAGAAATACAGTTCACTGCAATAAATTATCTGCAAATTTATGTTGAACTGAGGGCACCGAAGATATAATGTTGAACTGAAGGCACCCCTTTATTATATGATTGCTTGGAACAAAACAAGTTGATCGAATGCCTTCAATACCTTGCCAAGCCGACGATGTCACTGATTTTTTGCTATCTGATAACATCTTTCAGGAAGAGCAAAATTGGGAGGGGGAAGTGCTTTAAATGTAAAGGAGTTCACGGAATCATCGAATGATACAGCACAGAAGGAGGCCATTCAGCCTATCGTGCCTGTGCCGGCTCCTTGAAAGCGCCATTCAATCAGTCCCATTCCTCTGCCCTTTCCCCGTAGCCCTGCAAATTTTTACCCTGCAAGTATTTGTTGAATTCCCTTTTGAAAGTTATTATTGAATCTGCTTCCACCGCCCTTTCAGGCAGTGCATTCAAGATCACAACAACTCACCGCGTTAAAAAAAATTCTCCTCATCTCACCTGTGGTACTCTTGCCAATTACCTTAAAGCTACAGTGTCCTGTACCCCTACTAAAAGAATGTGAAAATATTATTCCAAATCTCTCCCGTGGGGTAGGATGGCACAGTACACTAACAGTTCACACCAAAACCTTGTTTGAATCCAACGCAGACTGTTGCAATTGAAAGCTTCCTCTGCCTATAAAGATCTTATATGAAATGAGTTTAGGCTAGGGTCGCCAACTCTGGTTGGACGTATTCCTGGAGGTGTCGTCAAATGACCTCCTGCCTCCAACCGCCTCGCCCCCCACTGGTCACTCAACACGTCCATCCTCAGGGTGCCCCGCTTTCCCACGCCAATCGAAAAGCGAATAGACTCTTCATTACCCGATTGGTTGATTCTTGCCGGTCAGTCAAACAGCCTGTTTTCTTCCACGCCCAATATTTTTATAACTAGTAAGCACGAGAGTTTCAATATTTTTTTTTTTAAAACACAATTTTTTGGAATGCCCCAATGATTTTTCTCCTGGGTTGCTCGCAGCAGTGTCCCGGAGATGAGTCTTTGATTCCTGGAGACACCAAGGCAATCCTGGAGGGGTTGGCAACCCTTGTTTAGGCCCCATGTGGGCATGGCTCCAAAGCAGAAATGTAGCGCTAAATCAGCAGTTTCACTCGGAAAGAAAGAAAGACTAGCACTCCCTGAAGTGGGACTTGAACCCACAACCTTCTGACTCAGAGGCAGAGTGTGCTACCCACTGAGCCACGGCTGACACAGTACAGGGAATATTCTGACCATTCACTCTGAATTGGAGGTTGTTATATGATTGACAGCTCTGTGTAATCTAGCTGAAATGGCTATTCTGCTCAATAAGCAAAACACATGTTTTGAAGCTCGGAAATCTTTTCTAGTTTGTTACCAATTGAATTTAATAACACGCTACAACCACCAAAAACTGCTCATTCATCTCATTGTTCTTCATGGAATCTTGCTGCGTGCAAAATGGCTTCTCTGTTTGCCCACGTAACGGTCATATACTTCAAAGCAATTCAACAACAACAACAATAACTTGTATTTACATAGCGCCTTTAACGTAGTAAAATGTCCCAAGGTGCTTCATGGGAGTATTATAAGACAAACATTTTTTTGACACTGAGCCACATAAGGAGATATTAGGGCAGGTGACCAAAAGCTTGGTCAAAGAGGTAGGTTTTAAGGAGCGTCTTAAAGAAGGAAAGAGAGGTAGAGAGGCAGAGAGGTTTAGGCAGGGAATTCCAGAGCTTAGGGCCTAGGTAACAGAAGGCACGGCCACCAAAGGTTGAGCGATTATAATCAGGGATCCTCAAGAGGGCAGAATTAGAGGAGCGCAGATATCTCGGGGGCTTGTGGGGCTGAAGAAGATTACAGAGATAGGGAGGGGTGAGGCCATCGAGGGATTTGCAAACTAGGATGAGAATTTTGAAATCGAAGCGTTGCTTAACTGGGAGCCACTGTAGGTCAGCGAGCACAGGGGAGATGGGTGAATGGGACTTGATGCGAGTTAGGACACAGGCAGCCAAGTATTGGATAACCTCAAGTTTACGTAGGGTAGAATGTGGGAGGCCAGCCAGGAGTGCATTGGAATAGTCAAGTCTGGAGGTAACAAAGGCATGGATGAGGGTTTCAGCAGCAGATGAGCTGAGGCAAGGGGCGGACACGGGTGATGTTACGGAGGTGGAAGTAGGTGGTCTTTGTTATGCTGCAGATATGTGATCGGAAGCTTATTTCAGGGTCAAATATGACACTAAGGTTGCGAACAGTGTGGTTCAGCCTCAGACAGATGTTAGGGAGAGGGATGGAGTCAGCGGCTAGGGAACGGAGATTGTGGCGGGGACCGAAAACAATGGCTTCAGTCTTCCCAATATTTATTGGAGAAAATTTCTGCTCATCCAGAACTGGATGTCGGACAAGCAGTCTGACAATTTAGAGACCGTGGAGGGTCGAGAGAAGTGGTAGAGAGTTGGAGCTGGGTGTCATCAGAGTACATGTGGAAACTGACGCTGTGTTTTCGGATGATGTCGCCAAGGGGCAGCATGTAGATGAGAAATAGGAGGGGGCCAAGGATAGATCCTTGGTGGACACCAAGCTGGAAGAGAAGCAGGAGCTGGAAGAGAAGCCGTTGCAGGTGATTCTCTGACTACGAGTAGATAGATAAAAATGGAACCAGGCGAGTGCAGTCCCACCCAGCTGGACGACGGTGGAGAGACGTTGGAGAAGGATGGAGTGGTCAACCGTGTCAAAGTCAAGAAGGACGAAGAGGGATAAGTTTACCTTTGTCAGAGCCACAAAGGTATATATGAAATGTTTTGAGAGATGTGACCAGGTGCTATAAATACAAGTATTTCTCATTCTCCTTGCTGGTGTATTAGAGGGTTCCCTTTTGAAGTTAGGACTGAGGTATATTGTTGGATATAAGGTATATTGGTATACCAGGTATATTGTTGGGGAAGAGGAGAGAGCTTTATCCGATTCCTCACTTGTTAATAGATGCCAACTGAAGGAGGATGGACCTGCTGGATTCCACCTCTCTGAAAGGGTTTCCATAATAATGCTGGGGGTAATACTTCAGATTGATCGCACTATCCCAGCCACCAAGCATTGTTTGCCTTTAGGAAACAGTGATGATGATGATGGCCATTTGATGCTGCTATCTTAAAATCTCCATCTCGGAGTGGCTTTTGTTTTTGCGATCTTTTGCGATTAGACGAAACTTGCACTCCATTTTTCAGCTGCCATCAGCCCAGCGCTTCGCTGAAATGCACTGACAAATGGAAAGTGTTTGGTCTGTGAGTTTACACAGTACCAGAGACAGATGGGCAAGTACGGGTAATGAGCCCTCTCAGACCCCACTAATAAACACAATCATTGACACGTTTGAATCGGAATGGTTAAACTCGAGGGGAACTTATCTGTCAGAGAGTCTATCTGCGACTAATGGTTCATATTATCGAAACCAAATAAAAATGCATATTTATTCTGAACAACTAACCACATGGGATATACAAGAGCCATCAGAGGAATCTTGAATCTACAAGAGCATCAAATATGCAAAATACAGCATCTGGCTGCTGATAACTGTTTTCATGGAATTAACTTGCATTCAGACAAGCAATGCGTCTCCTTTTTCATATATAATTTAAAAACATTTCATCTCTGTTAATATTCCATGTGAACAGTGCACAGATTCAAAGTATCAAATTCCTTTCCCCCCCACCCCCCGCCGCCACCTTGATTTTCTTCCTTACTCTCCTGAAGGAGTTGGTTCTTGTTGAGATTCTGTATCATTGGCCCCAACCACCTTCCAGAATCTCACCCAACTAAAGGATAGACAGTGAGTGTCAGCGGGCTCGTCAACCTCAGAGGGCACTGCATCTTAGCGCTGTCCTAGATCTGATGTCTATACGCGCACACTTTCCTGTCAGGGTCACTGGGCAGTGGTCAGGAGCAGAAACCCCTGACTGATTCCCTAGCTCAGCAGCAGTGAGCCCAATTATAGCACACCTATAAGAATTAGGAGCAGGAGTAGGCCATACGGCTCCTCGAGCCTGTTCCGCCATTCAGTAAGATCATGGCTGATCTATCAACAGGCTGTATTCAATCTGAATGAAAAGAAAGAAAGACTTGCATTTCTATAGCGCCTTTCACGACCACCAGACGTCTCAAAGCGCTTTACAGCCAATGAAGTACTTTTTGAAGTGTAGTCAGTGCTGTAATGTGGGAAATGCAGCAGCCAATTTGCACACAGCAAGCTCCCACAAACAGCAATGTGATAATGACCAGATAATCTGTTTTTGTTATGTTGGTTGAGGGAGAAATATTGGCCAGGGGACCGGGGATAACACCCCTACTCTTCTTTGAAACAGTGCCATGGGATCTTTTACGTCCACATGCGAGAGCAGACGGGGCCTCGGTTTAACGTCTCAGCTGAAAGACGGCACCTCCGACAGTGCGGCACTCCCTCAGCACTGCACTGGGAGTGCCAGCCTAGCTTTATGTGCTCAAGTCTCTGGAGTGGGACCTGAACCCACAACCTGCTGACTCAGAGGCGAGTGTGCTACCAACTCGCAGTGCTATATCTGCACTTGAAGTGCAGATATAGCAAGAAACAAAGGACATTCAGCAGCAGGTGCATAACTAACATTTTATGTGGGTGACATAGTGACTCAGCATGTTGGATCACCTGTCTGTGATACCAAGGTGGTAAAGTGATTCGCTTTGCATCTTCTGGTTCCACTGATAGCTCACCGATAAATGAACCAACTTGTGTGAATTGAGCTATATTGATAGAAAGGTCTCGGGTTCCTTCTTCTTCTGTGTTACGTTAGCTGTATTGACGGTGGGGGGAACTAAACCTAGTGTCACTGTCCGTGGAGCAGAGAGAGGAAAAATCAGCTTGATGGAAATCCGGTGAGCACTAGTGGAAAGTGCCCAGGTGTGGGTATCGGAAAAAGACAGGATCTGGTTCAATACCAAGCACTCTCAGGCTCGGTGTAGCAGAACAGCGCTAAAGTTCCCTCTATTCTACCATAACAACGGGCCTTAACCTGAATTTCCTACTGCGCCGATGTGATATTTCCTTTTATCACACTGGCCAGCTTGGTGGTAATCTCTGAGCATGCAAGCCATTTGAAGCAGGCAGTCAGCATTTTGGGGGGCATTGTCCACGTGTGTGAATAAGAATCAATGGGAACCAGGCCCCTCTGGAGCTCCTACCTCCTGATGTAAGCGATTGTCATTGCTGCACACTGTGGGTGGGGACTCTTAACAGATCGTGAATTCCCACTCACAGCGTGCAATGGCATGAACTGCAGGTGTGCCAGAAAGGAGCAGTTCGCTTGGGGGAGAAAGACTTCACAGAATCACAGAATCCCCACAGTGCAGATAGAGGCCATTTCGGCCCATCGAGCCTGCACCGACACATATCCCACCCTATCCCCGTAACCCCACGTATTTAATCCCCCTAACACTAAGGGTCAATTTATCATAGCCAAATCAACCTAACCCGCACATCTTTGGACTGTGGGAGGAAACCGGAGCACCCGGAGGAAACCCACGCAGACACGGGGAGAATGTGCAAACTCCACACAGACAGTCACCCGAGGCCGGATTCGAACCCGGGTCCCTGGCGCTGTGAGGCACCAGTGCTAACCACTATGCCACCGTTTTGCATTTATATAGCGTTTTTCACAACCAACGGATGTCCTGACGTCCCAAAGCGCTTTACAGCCAATGAAGTACTTTTTTTGAAGTGTAGTCACTGTTATAATGTAGGAAATGCAGCAGCCAATTATTTGCCCACAGCCAGCTCCCACAAACGGCAATGTGATAATGACCAGATAATCTGTTTTTAGTGATGTTGGTTTAGGGATAATTATTGGCCAGGGCACCGGGGATAACTCCCCTACTCTTCTTTGAAATACTATCATGGGTTCTTTAACGTCCACCTCAGAGAGCAGACGGGGCCTTGGTTTAGCATCTCATCCGAAAGATGGCACCTCTGACAGTGCAGCACTCCCCCAGTACTGCACTAGAGTGTCAGTCTGTCTAGATTTTGTGCTCAAGTCTCTGGAGTGGGACTTGAACCCACAACCTACTGACTCAGGGGCGAGAGTGCCACCCACTGAGCCACGGCTGACACCGAGAGGGGAGAAACAGGAGCAGTGTTTTGGGGTCTGAGAGAGGGGGGAAACTGGAAGTGCAGAGAAGCTGGTAATAGCATTTCGGGTACAGGAGAGTGCCAGTATTAACTGGGGGATGAGGGTGGGGCGGGGGGGTTGGTGAAGAGTGCCAGCTTAAACTGGAATGTTTGCAGGGTCTGTCTCTATGACCTGACGGGAGGGGTAAACTGTGGGACTGTCAGAGGGGTACAGCTATTGGCTTTCATGTGCCTATATTTTTTTCTCCAATATAGTGAAAGAATCTTTGGTATACATATAATTAAAAGCCTGTGTCCATTGCATTTTTAGGACAATTATTTGTTTTCACAAGCCACAGGCTTATATTCAGAGCTGCTTCAGAGTTGTCCATTTTTTTGAGGTTCTGGCAGCTTTTTTGAACCTTTTGCTAGTTTTGTTCCCGTTGGTACGTATGACTGAGCCAGATCGCCCGTTTACTGCTGGTTAGAGGCAAACTGAGGGCAGTTTTGGGTGGTGAACACAGTCCCACTTGGAACTAGACGGAAACTGCTGCAGAAACATCTTCACAGCCAACAGAGAGAGAGACTTCCACCCCATCAGTCTGGTTGGATTTAAACCTAGATCCCTGAGGTGGAAGAACAGAGTACTAACCGAGTGTGCCACGCAGTCCCAACTGTTAAATAGTTAAAGTGGTATTGGTTTTGTTTGGGAAGAATGACTTCAGTTACGTGGCTAGACTAGAGAAGCTGGGGTTGTTCTCCTTAGAGCAGAGAGGGTTGAGAGGAAATTTGATTGAGGTGTTCAAAATCATGAGGGGTCTAGACAGAGTAGATAAAGAGAAACTGCTCCCATTGGCGGAATGGTCGAGAACCAGAGGACACAGATTTAAGGTGATTGGCAGAAGAACCAAAGGCGACATGAGGAAAAACTCTTTTACGCAGCGAGTGGTTAGGATCTGGAATGCACTGCCTGAAAGGGCGGTGGAGGCAGACTCAATAACGGCTTTCAAAAGGGAATTGGATAAATACCTGAAAGAAAAACATTTGCAGAGCTACGGGGAAAGGGCGGGGGAGTGGGACTAGCTGAAGTGCTCTTGCAGAGAGCCAGCACGGGCTCGATGGGCCGAATGGCCTCCTTCTGTGCTGTAACCATTCTATGCTTCTATGAAGAGTAATCTAGAGTCATTGGATTGGTTGTTCCCAAAAACCATTGGGAAGCTGTCTCTGTGGGAATGCTGGCCCTTCAAGCGTTTGATCTGCTTGAACTCTGGTGTCCGTCATTTCTCGGGACTATTCTGTTGAAAGTGCAGTTCTTGGTACAATCACTTTCCTCAGTGCAGTGTTTGAGCTTAAGATGTGTCAGTCGTGATGTTAATGAATTGCAGTTTGCATTTATTAAAAGCCGAAATGATTTCAGCACAGCATGATGTCTTTCAAAATAGCTTGTCTTGGATTAAAATCAATTACCCAACCTTTATACCGTAATGGGAGTTAAATGGGGTGGAACTTGTCCCATTCATCGGGACATTTGAAACCGAAACTTAAAACCTCGTTAGTGAGTCAGTGACAGAACGGACCACGGTTTTTTATCTCTTCGATGTTTGATATCATAATAATAAGATTCATCAGCTCATGAAGGAAGGGAAGAGGTGGGTGGCAATGGTATGGGGTGAGCAAAATTATTCGGATCAACTCAGTCTTTAACAACTGCACCTGCAAGGTGTTTGGTCTTTCCTCTGATGGGTCAACTTGGTCAATTCGATGCCCCAGTGTGGGAACTAAGCCAGATGAACAAGAAAGATCCCAGCTCCAGTTACTGCTGTAATTGACCTAAAGTGCTACAGCATTCCCGTTCCTTTTCATTATTCAGGCTCACCTGCCTGGAATTACCCACATCGTTTAAAGCTAGTAGACTGGTAGAAAAAGCAATCAAAAAGGATTGGAATGTTGGTCTTTATTTTAAGGGGACTGGATTACAAAGGGGTGTAAGTTATGCTGCGGTTGTATGGTGCTTTGGTCGGACCCCATCTGAAGTACTGCATTCAGTTATGGGCACCGCATCTCAGGAAGTCCATACTGGCCTTGGAGGGAATGCAGCGCAGATTCACCAGAATTATACCGGGGCTTAGAGAGTTAAATTATGAGGACAGGTGGCATAACTTGGCTTATATTCCCTTGAGTCTAGAAGATTGAGGGGTGATCTAATCACAGAGCTGTCAAACGATGACAATTCATCTGTCAAAAATTTTTCGACAGATGAAACGTCATACGCTGACGTTCTCTGTAACCGGCTTCCCCTTAATTGGCCTGCTAAGCCCGCTGGGCGGGCTTAACAAGGTCAATCAAGGGAAAATAGCGTGGGTTGGCCAGAAGTCGATGGAGGCGGGACTGAAACCCAACAAGTGGGAGTCCCGCCTCCAAAAGCTCCCCATTGACAAAATCCAGTCCATGGTGTTTAAAATGTTAAAAGAGTTTAATAGGGTCGATAAGGAGAAATTATTTCCTCCAGTGGGGGAATCAAGAACGAGGCAACAAAATCTTAAAATGAGAGCTGAATCTTCACCATCATAAAGTTCTCCTTGGATTGTATGGCTACTCATTTAACAGACCGCAATTCTGGCATGCAGATAGTGAGAAGAAGCCCTGAAGATAGTAAAGCGACTGTCTTGAAGAATGCACCATTAGAATAGAGATCAGTGTTGAAGTCTGCAACATCAGAGATAATAAATAACAGTTGCATTTATATAGCGCCTTATACGTTGGCCCATCTTGTAGCAGTTTTCGCAATTAACTATTTTTTCAAGTGTAGAGACTGCAGTTATTTGGGAAAATGCCAGAACCATTCTGCACCAGCAACACTCCACAAACAACAATGGAATAAGTTACTCATCAATATGTTTTGGATGGCATTGGTTGAAGAATGTTGGCTAGGTCACTGGGAAGATACCAATCTCTTCTCAGAATAGTGCCACCGGATCTTTAAGCTTCATCTGAATTAAAGAAAAAGACAGGCAGGATCTCACTTAACCAAAGGATAGAAGATCTAACAATTTCACACTCACTCGTTACGGCACTGGTGTGTCAGTCTAGATTATGCAAGCAAAATACAGAGGAGGCTCAAACTTACCGGTCTTCTGGCCCAGAGGCAAGAGGGCTAGCAACTGAGCCAAAGTGACACAGAACAGAAGTAGCCTTGAGAAAGACAATCTCAGAATGGAGCTGGGTGCCACAACTGAATCATATAAATTCACAACACAAAAATGAAAAGGAAAATCTAAGCTGAATTAGACTAGTGCTTGGAAACAGCATTAACAAGACCCAAAGGGGGAAAAATTCAGTTGGTTTGCGCCTCCCGTTAGCACCTTAAGAGGGCGCTAATGGGGCACAAAGCAACTAGCGCCCGTGGGCGGCGATGTTTGCGCCGCTCACGAAATTAACTAGACATTTTGCGGCGGCGCTAAACACTACCTCCACGATCTCCTGCGCCGGCAGATTGTGACGTCAGTCGAGTGCGCAATGCCCCGGTAGCGCCCCAGAGCGGATACTGAGTGGCGCCCCCTGCCTTACCGCCTGCCGCTAGCAATGACAGGTTGAGGGGAGCGTTTTGCAGTCAGGACAGGACTGGGGGAGCGCTATTTAAAGGCGACCGCTTCCTGCCTTTTTTTGTTGGTGACATTTTTGCACCACGCATTCTGAGAGAGAGAGAGAGAGAGAGAGACTTCTGGAGAGATTCAACGCTGTGTGAAGGAGTTTTGGGTACTGAGCAGCACTTTGCAGGTTCATTTTGATTTGCCCTTCCTTGTATCGATTTAGAAGAGACTGTGGGGGTTGCACTCTGAGCTCTTTACCTGGGTCTCTCCATTGTTCTTTCCAGCAGATTTGATGTACAGGTCTCCCCAGGCCGAGATTCAAGGCTGCAATGAACAGGATGTGGATGGAAAGCAAGATCAACCCTCCTCTTTAAGAACTGGCCGGGGCCATTGTGTCTGTGTTCCATTGCTGACTGACATCACATGAGCTTCGCCAGCGCTCTGAGTTAGCGCCCCGCTCCTCGGCCTTTGCGCCTTAAGACAGGTGTGAAGCGCCTGATTTAGTGCTCCAATCACCTCCACGGGCGATAAAAGCCAAGTTTACTAAACTTTGCGCACGGCCGATAATTGCGCCCCAAACGGGGCGATACTGAATTTTTCCCCCTTTGTCAAATTCAGCGTCGAATTTCCTTCATGCATAGACAAAGAGAATTGCAGCTAATTCAACGGATGCTCCTGCTTATTACAAACCAAAACTCATTTAATTCTTGTGCTCATTTGAGAAACACTATGGGCTGGATTTTCCAAGCCCCGAGGAGGCGGGCATGGAGGCGGGACAGCTGTTAAAATCGGAGTAAGTGGGGGCGGATGGCAAAACCGCCCCCACCCCGCCTCCGTGCCCTTTTGCCAGGAGGCGGGAAAGGCATTTAATCTTTTTAACTGCCTGTTAACAGGTAGTTAACAGGCAGAAAAAAGGATTAGTGCCATTTTACCTTCACAGGTGAAGGCTTCCCGACCTCGGAGAACCCCGCCGTGTTGGAGGAGATGTGAAGGAGGTCTGCAGCGGTTGGAGGCACCTGGAAGTAAGATGTAGAGGTGAGTGATGGGTGCAAGTGTGGAGTGGTAAGTATGTAAGGTGAGTGATAAGTTTAAAAAAGTGTGCACTTACCTTGTTTTCTTTCTACAGCCTTTAGCCGCGGTGGATGGGGAGAGCCAATATTCTCCTTGTCAATTTCACATAATGGCTGTTGGATCCTCCGATCTTACAGACATGTGAAATTTACAAAGTTGAAGGTTTGATGAGTCCTCACCGCAAAGTCTCATCAAACTAAAGAGAATGGCAGTGTTTTACAGCTTCACAGAGCTGTCAAACGCTTTCATTTCTTCTTTCAAGAAGTTTTGACAGATAGCACGTCTGACGTTGACGTGATCTGTCAGTGACTTCCTCCCTAATTGGCCTGCTGAGCCCGCAGGGCAGGCTTAACAAGCTCAATCAGGGGAAAATCCCTCTGATTGGTCAGGTGAGGATGGAGGCGGGACATTGACACGACAAGCAGCAGTCCCGCCTCCAACTCGCCTCCATTCACAAAATCCAGCCCATCGGTCGCGAATTTAATGGAGGAGGCGGGATGGGGGCGGGACAGCTGGTTTATGGGTTCCGGTCCCACCCCCAGCTGCCTCCGCTCTGCAGATGTGATTTTCCCTTGATTGGCCTTGTTAAGCCCCGCCCTGCGGGCTTACCGGCCAATTAAAAGGAAGCGGGTCTGATGACGTCATTTGATGACATGTCATCAGCCAGATTCCTTAAAGGGACCACATCCACATGGAGTTCGACAGTTGTTCTGTCAGTGTTTGACAGCATTGAGGGGCTGCAAACACTGACAATCACTGCACAAAGGTGAACGCTTTCACCCAGGCTCTCCAATGACTCCTGCCATATGCTTATGGAGGGAGTCACAGTATGCAGGGAGGTTCTCTTCCCTTCCAAGGGCAGAAGAGACCTCCCCAGGACACCAACTTATCTTGCACCTCCACCCAACCCTCTCTATCTACTTTATCACTTCCCCATCTCATTAGCCACCCCTCACACTCACCCTCATTCTACTGCAAGCATACCAACTAACAACACACAAGGGTAGGCACTTGAGAGGTTTAGCCAATGTCCATGTGAAGTTGTCAAACAGTGGAATCTCTTTTTCAAAAAGTGCCCCTTATTGGACAGATCTGAGTGCACATTGAGAAGTGTCTTACTGAGTTCCAATGATTGTCCAGTCATAACTCCACCCCCCCCTCCCCCCCAGCACCCCCTCCCCCCCGTTAAAGTGATGTGTGTGCATGGAATGGCTTGGACATTAAAGGGATGCTTCACGCTGCTGGTGTGGGATAGTGTCAACCTGGCGCATCAAGTGGCAGCTAGGGTTTACAGCGTCAAGTGAAGAAAATCTGGCCATGGTGAAGCCATCGCTGGCCTCCCAGGCAGCAATGTTGTCAGGGGCTGATGCCCTGTGTCCAGTGCAGCATCAGGTGATGGCGGAGAAGGTTGGCAATGAGGTTGGTGATGTTGGTGTTGGGGCTGATCGTGGAAGGATTCGGAGGACCAAGGTCTGATTGTTTTATTGGCTCCGATGTTGCTGGAATAGATGGCAGCTGCAGGTAAGATGACAGAAGCGATCTGTCAATGGTGAGAGAGGTTCTCCCAATGAGCTGGCACTGGACATACAGTTGGATCTAAAAACTTGTAAGCTAAAGAAATCTCTATATGTATTAAAAATGCAGTAACCAACATTTTCTTTGCTCTGAAACTCACCATCTGCAACATGGCATCCTTGACACCACTTCTGCAGCTGTCAGCTTATCAGAAACATCAGACCAGACTCAAAACACGCCAGGTTGAGCTGGCGTGTTCCTGAACAGTGGGTAGCCCGTGGGGGAGAAGGTAAAATTAGAAGTAAACCTCAAAATGCTCTTAAATTGGCTCTTAACAAGCCATTTAAGTACGAGAATTGTCTCCCCCACCGCTTGGTGTCGGGTCAGTTCTGCGCTGACAGACCCGACACCTGGGAGACTCGCGTGGAGGCGGGTTGACAGCGAGTTTCCTACCCGCTGTCAATCTTTGCTATTTTGACAGCGGACCCGCCTCCAAACCCGCCCCCTCAGCGCGATTAAATTCGCGGCCATAGACACTGTGGTGGGAAGCTGGAAGGGTTGGTCTTTGGAAAGAAGAGATTTAACAGGTATAAGGGTCTTTCTCCAAACCAATCATGGAAGATTCCCTCTGTGCACTAACACTGAGATTGCTCTGGCCAAAGTCATGAATGACCTCCTCTGCGACTGCGTTAACAGTGCATTATCCCTTCTTGTCCTCCTCAACCTCTCTGCAGTGTTTGATACAGTCAACCATGCCATCCTCCTCGATCACATTCCCTTCATTGTCCAGGTTTACTGGACTACCCTCACATGGTTTCCCTCTTACCAACTCGAATGCAACCAGCACATCTACAGTAATGGCTTCTCTTCTCAACCCACAACATCAACTCTGGAATCCCTCAGAGATTTACCTTGATATCCACTTCCTCATCTACATGATGTCCCTCTGTGACTTAATCCACAGAGACAGGGTCAGCTTCACTATGTATACTGATGACATCCAGCTCTAACTCTTGTGCACTTGGCCATCTTATCTGTGCCTGCTCATTGCTAGAGCAATTATATTGTTCCAATATAATTTACCCCTTTGACAGTTAATCGCTATTGTCAAGGACAAGTACAAAAATGTGTGGGTTAGGTTGATTTGGCTATGATAAATTGACCCTTAGTGTTAGGGGGGTATTAAATATGTGGGGTTATGGGGATAGGATGGGATATGTTAGGGGGAATTAAATGCGTGGGGTTACGGGGGTGGGGTGAGATATGTGTACTGTGGGGATTGGGGCAGGGACAGGGTACTGGATTTGGATGATCAGCCATGATCGTATTGAATGGTGGAGCAGGCTCGACGGGCCGAATGGCCTACTCCTGCTCCTAGATTCTATGTTTCTATGTTTCTATATTGAAAACCACCATTTCAACTGAGTGAATATTTTAGACACGTTTCCAAGACCGTTGTTTTCATTTTGAAAAGTTCCGAGTCGCGAATTTGCAGAGTTTAGGGCTAAAACAGGTCCTCTTTATACCTGATCAGTTAACTTCCCCAAAGCTGAACAAAAAGGCCCATGTTTTTTGATCGTAACACCACTGGTAGGACAGTCCTTTTAATGGTTTACCGTTGGCTTAATGGTTGGAAAATCGAGGCCAAATTCCTTCCTGTTATCAAAAGAACGTCTCTCCGCACCCGTGATTCAGTTGCTAAACTCATCACCGGGAGTGTCATTGAGCTAAAGGGAGCAAGAATGTCCAAGATTCGACTCCTAGCCTGTGCTGAATTAAATGATCTCAGAGAGGATTATGGTAGGCCTGTTACTATTGGCCTCACTGCTCCTAGACTGGGAGCAGAAAAATCAACGCAGTGTTTAACATAGAAACATAGAATCTAGGAGCAGGAGTAGGCCATTCGGCCCGTCGAGCCTGCACCACCATTCAATACGATCATGGCTGATCATTCAAATCCAGTACCCTGTCCCTGCTTTAATCCCCACAGTACACATTTCCCACCCGACCCCCGTAACCCCACGTATTTAATTCCCCTAACATATCCCATCCTATCCCCATAACCCCAGATATTTAATCCCCCCCTAACACTAAGGGTCAATTTATCATAGCCAAATCAACCTAACCCGCACATTTTTGGACAGTGGGAGGAAACCGGAGCACCCGGAGGAAACCCACGCAAATACGGGGAGAATGTGCAAACTCCACACAGACAGTCACCCGAGGTCAGATTCGAACCCGGGTCTCTGGCGCTGTGAGGCACCAGTGCTAACCACTATGCCACCGTGTTTGCTCCTGTTTAGTTGACCCACTGCTAAAAAGTGTACGTGCGAGGATATTGGGTGAGGGCAGGACCAATCTCAACTATATGATTCCTTCCCCTCTCCCCAATTAAGTAGGATGCCAAAATTCACGGTCTAATTTTACGCATGAAGAATGGCACTTAGGTCAGGCACCAGAAGGCACCCGGCATACCTGGAACCATGCCCTGGCATATATGAAAAGATTTTTGGGGCAGTGTTCACAGAACAGCAGAAGACCTCTCGAGAGTTGTCTGGGATTGCCATTTTGGGAAGTTCTAGGGGTTGTGGTAGTGGACAGCTACCAACTCGAAGGTGTTTGTTGGCATTGTAGAGGAACATGTTCTCCTGGGTTGCTTCTGGACTAGTAAGAAGGTTCCTTGTTGAGGACCCAGCTGGTAACAAACTTCTGCCCCACAAATTTATAAAAGTTAGTGACTGAGGACTTTGGCAGATGAAATTGAATACGGCCAAGTGTAAAGTCTTACACCTAGGAAGAAAAAATGGATGACACAAATACACAAATGAATGGTGTTGAAATTAACTAAAGGTGAAGTTGAAAGAGATCGGGAGGGTCTTAATAGATTCACACTCAATGTGTCCAATCAGTGCTGAGGAGCAATCTACAAATGGAACAAAATGCTAAACTATACTACCAGAAGAGTCGAGAACATGTCAGACGAATTCATGCTCAAACTGAATAGTATTCTGGTGAGACCATCCCTTGAGCACTTTATCTGCTTCTGGCCACTGAGACACATGAGACACCTTCTAGCTCTGGAGGTGCTGTGGAGATGAGCCACAGGACTAAGTGATAAATAAAGGCTGGAGAAACTTAGCCTTTTCAGTCGTAAAAAGAGTGATTGCCTTATGGAGGTATACAAGTAATATAATAAAAATCTTACATTTGCGCTCAATATCTGTGCCAACTTTTTCCAGGTTGAATTCTTATTGTCCACAGTTATAATGGAAACTGTCGATGTAAACAGGTCACGTTGTAATTACACTCTCCCACCAGTGGTGGCATTGTAACACCTCAATTTTGCCTCATCCAGCTCTTCAGTCTATATGGTATGAAACTCTTATGCTGGAACCAACTCTACTTCTCTTCCCAAGTTGCCATAAATTTTGTCAAAGTAATATATTAACATAAGAGCAAAATGTGTGACTTTAAAATGGGGACTGAATTACATCTCTAATTCCCTTTTACCTAAAGACTATACTTGGCCTTGATTCCGTGTGGAACACTATGGGAGATTGACGAGTAAGGTAATAAAAGGTGTAACAAAGGTAAATGCAGAGTAATGCTTGAAATGAAGTCTATGCGACAGTGGCAAGGGGCTTACAGGCTCAAAACAATGAAAGGCCAATTTAGGACCAATGACAGGAATTCCTTCACACAAAGAGCGAACATGTAAAAAAGACTTCAGGGCAGGCTAGTGAAATCAAATCTCTTAGAATCATTCAAGGGACAGTTGATTGCTGTGATGAGGACACTTTCTGGATGGATGAGCCAAGCTAGACCAAATTGCCTTCATCATCTGTATTTATCATGTGATTTTTGTAAAGCCTCTTGTCTCCCAACAGTTTTATTGATACAATGACACAAATCAAGGGGCCCAGCCCCATTAATTAGCCTATCAAAAAGAAAAGTGACAAATGATGTGGCTGGAACTCGACAAGTGAGAGAAGGAAGAGTAAATGAAACAGTTCAAGAGGGAACAATTTAGCAAGGAGAAGCTACATTTCTGTCATGTAATATTTCAGATCCATTTGGCATTTCGAATGAGAATTGACTCTTGTTATTAGAAAGAGCTAGAAAGAAAGACTTGTTCTCATGAAGCACCTGATAACATCTCCCAGTAACATCTCAAAGCACTTCACACTATTCATTAATTTTTGGAGTGTCGTAACTGTTATGCAAACATGACAGGTATTTTGCACAAGGCAAGGTTCTATAAATATAAGGGGAACAGTACTGTAGTGGTTACATTACTGGGCTAGTAATCCAGAGACCTGGACTAATAATCCAGGGAACAAATCCCACCATGGCAGTTTGAAAATTTAAATTCTGTTTTTTTTTTAAATCTGCAAATTTAAAACAAACTGGTGAAAGTGCCATAAAAAACCCAATTGGTTCACCAATATGCTTTAGGGAAGGAAACATGCCATCCTTACCTGGTCTGGCCTATATGTAACTCCAGTCCAAAACCAACATGGTTAACTCTTAACTGCCATCTGAAACTCGCCAAGGCTACCGTGGCAGCACCTCCCAAACCCGCGACCTCTACCACCAAGAAGGACAAGGGCAGTAGGTGCGTGGGAACACCACCACCTCCAAGTTCCCCTCCAAGTCACACACCATCCTGACTTGGAAGTGTATCAGCTGTTCCTTCATCGTCGCTGGGTCAAAATCCTGGAACTCCCTCCTGAACAGCACTGTGGGAGTACCTTCGCCACATGGACTGCAGCGGTTCAAGAAGGCGGCTCACCACCACCTTCTCAAGGGCATCTAGGGTCGGGCAATAAATACCAGCAGTGCCCACGTCCCAAGAATAATATTTTTTTAAGTAAGATGAATGACCAATTAATATTTTTTGGGTGTTGGTTGAAGGTCGAACATTGGCCAGGACACCAGGAGGACTCTCTGGCCTAGAAATTCGGGTAGTTTGGGCCACCTGTTAGCGCCATGAAATGGCGAAAAAACAGCGGCCAGCGCTCTTCCGCCAGTTGGTGGCGGCCGCCATTTTCGGCAGGTCGTCAGCGCTGCCGTTAACTGATATCGGTGCGAGTATTTTAATGAGGTGGAGCGTGACGTCAATCGGCGTGCAACGACGAGTTGACGCCAGCTCATCCATTTTGGAGTTCTCCTCTGGCATTATCGCCGCGCTAAATCACGCCAGTGTTTGCTGCCACTAACAGGTCTTTCCACAGCGTTAACGGCCATGAGGAGTCTGGCAGGACTTATGAGGATGGACGCCGGAACTTCGAACGCCTCCTTTGCCAAGGTTCATTTTTTGCTCATGAGTGTGGGGGGGGGGTTGCATTTTCTGGCAGCTTTGCGGGAGGCCGACCGTGTTTGTGGGTCAGTAAATCAATGGGTGAACTCCATTGCAACGATTGAAAATGATCTGTGATAAAAAAATCTCTTTTATCTGCATTCATGTCATAAACATACAAAAAAAATGGCTAAACATCGAGTGACAGCTCGTATTCCTGCAGCACGTACGGCAACTGTTCGGGTTGCTCCTTTCTTCCCCGCTCCCCTGCACTGCGAGGGGGAGACCGAGGCGACTTTGGCTGCAAAGAGCACGTTGCACTAGAAATTCACTGCCACGCTGATGATAATGAGCAGGCAGTACCAAAATGCCGGTACTGCCTACGCTCTCTCGGCCACTGGTCGGTATCCTTGGCTGCCAATGTCACCGGCAGGTTTCCAGCGGTCCCCAATTTCTAGGCCTCTGTTCTTTAATGTCCACCTGGACCACTGCAACAGGAAGACAAGGCCTTGGTTGAGCACCTTTGACAATGCAACACTCCCTGAGGACTACACTGTGCTTAAATCCTTGTGCGGGTCTTATTTTCTTTATACTGGCCCGTATTTTCCGATCGCAGGCCTCCCGCGGGCGGAGGCCTGCGATCTGGAAAAATCTACGCCCTTACCTGAGGGCTCCCGGACGCACACGCTTCCGCTCCTGGGCCTCTCCAAACTCCAAGTGCGCAGGGCCCACGTATCCCAGAGGCGCAGGTAGTTCGCAGCGTCCCTGGGATCACGTGGGCCATGGGGAGCCAATCACAGAAGGGAATCTCCCTTCATACATTTGACAAGAAGACCTGTCAAATATATGAATGGAGATCACCCCCAAAACATAGTAAAATTTTAAATAATTTTTTTTTTAAATCACATTTTTAAAATGACTTGAAATTACAATAAACAAAAATTTAATTTTTTGAAAAAAATAATTAAAGTTTTTACGGGGTTAAAAATAAACTTACCTTTTTTAAAGTATTTAAAAATGATAAATCAGTGAAAAAAATATATATTTTTTAAACTTTTTTTTCAACTCTTATCCTGCTTTTACCAGGCATAAGAATTGTAAGGGTTTTCTGCGGAACTATCCGCCTGCAGAGGTCCTTCTCCAGGGCAGCCGGAGGATCTGTCAAGACCATTCTTGACAGATCGGAAATGCCGGTTTTCAGCGCTGAAACCGGCATTTCCGACGTCCCTACGGGTGGGTACACAGCGCGTACCCACCCGTAGGGATCTGGATATCTGGGCCATTATATTTATTAATGCATTTCTTTTTTCTTTATAATCCTAATCTGTGCAGGACATTGTAAAAGAAACTGAAGCCAACACACTGCCATGATATCTCCACGGAACATTTTCCGGAATGTACCGGATAAATGAGAAACAATTGTGGAAAAACTGCATCGCTGGCCAGTGCAGTGGAGACTGGCCTGCAGTCAGAAATTAGCAACAGTCAGTGCTGATGCTAACAGTAAGTAATAACGCCAATGACATTTGTATTTGCTGCTGGTTCTACTGATTACGTCGATTCACATCATCGGCTGGAGTCTTTGGAAGCAGACAAAAGGTTGATCAAGATGTTTTTAATGAAAGCAGGCTCTTAAAGGTGCCCTTTAAAGTTGTTCCTCCCTAATCGGGATTCCACGCAAAAGTCCAATCGAGGGCTGAAGCAGAAGAGACACCAGAAGAGGAAGAGTTTCGAAAATGTACTCGACTTTTACCAGCTTCCCTTCAGTCTACGGAGGAGCATCATCACTGCACAGCGCGACAAAAGTGCTGAATCAGTGTGAGGTCAACCCGCAGGGTATTAGTGGTGCCAAGGAGACTTAGTAAATCTGAATGCTCCTCACAACACAGGAGACGGAAGGGATCATTGATTACTGACAGTTTTATTCGGCCTTCAAGCTAGGTGCACAACCCGGACTATAGTCTAAAGGTGTTTACCCAGAGAGTGGTTCGAATGTGAAACCTGCTACCACATGGAATAGTTGAGGCAAATAGCATAGATGCATTTAAGGGGAAGCTGGATAAACACATGAGGGACAAAAGGAATAGAAGGATATGCTGATGGGGTTAGATGAAGAGTTACATCGAGTGTACAGCACTAAAACACGCCATTCGGCCCAACTGGTCCATGCTGGTGTTTATGCTCCTCACGAGCCTCCTCCCACCCTTCTTCATCTAACACTATCAGCAAAACCCTCTATTCCTTTCTCCCTCATCTGTTTATCCAGCTTCCCCTTAAATGTATCTATGCTATTCGCCTCAACTACTGCATGTGGTAGCGAGTTCCACATTCTCACCACTCTCTGGATAAAGAGGTTTCTCCTGAATTCCTTATTGGATTTATTCGTGACTATCTTACATTTATAGCCCCATTTAGTATTCACAGTGAGCTCCCAGCGTGCACTGTGCCTGATGGTGGGAACTCACCAAAAGGAAGGTGTGGGGGGGAACAGGCAATCCATCAGCCTTTAAAAGGCAGCAGGCTAAGTTTGTTTTTAAAAGAAGATGTGGGGACAAATATAGTTTCTGGCCTTTCCAAAGGCATGCATGGGGCAAAGGAAACTTGTGATGCTTGCACCCCACATGTGTCGGCACCTTCAGAAGAGATGGTGAGAATAATAGGAGGGACAAAACTAAGTTTAATTTAATTTTTTTTTTATAGCTACTGAAGGATAGGTGTCAGAACAGGTGTCGGAGGAAAAGAAGCTGGAAACAATACATAGGGGTAGAAGTTCACCTTGGGTGGTTGCGCAAAGCGGACAGTATCGCATTGACCACCTGTTATACGCCCCCCGCCGCCCCCCCCCCCCGATATTTGGTTCCATTGACTTCAATGGCCTGTGCGATACCACCTGTATTGCACTATCACCCAAGGTGAATTTCTACACCAGAAACTTCATCAAATAGTCACTGGGACAATTCACCTGTAGGCTTTTGGAATCTTACACACTTGGGCCTTTACACTGCAAAGTCCTTTACACAATTCAGCAAGAAACCTTTGGATTTAATCCTCTAAACTCAGTCATTAGGTCTGTGTGGATTATTGGGATGAGTAACGGAGCCTCATGCAACTGTCAGCTCTCCAGTTCTGACAATAGAGGGATTTTCTGTTCGTTCAGACCAAGCGCGCAGCTGGAGAAACTAAACTTCAAACTACTAGGGTTCAAGATTAAGGTCATTCTACTTCAATAAACTGATTGAATCTGGGAGATGGAGAGAGTAATTCTGTTGGCAGCTGTGATCCAGAGTGTTTTAGCTCAGTAATGTATTACTGAAATGGATGGCATTGACATAGCGAAAACTGTGGATCTGGCAATTTGCTGCTAATTGATTAAAACTGATGCAAATCGCCCCGATGGGTAAATGCACGGCTCGATGTGCGCTACTGAGCCACATAGATGGTCCCTGGCCTTTGTTGAGGTAGAGAAGCACCGTCAGCATTGGTTTCCCCCAGAAGGTTGTGAATGCTGGAACAATTGGAGCTTTCAAGACTGAGATCGATAGATAGGTCAGGGTATCGAGGGATATGGAGCTGAGGCGGGCAAATGGAGTTGAGGTGCAGGTCAGCCATGATCTGATTGAATGGCGGAAGAGGCTCAAGGGGCTGAATGGCCTGCTCCTGTTCCTACAATTCTCAGAATCCCTGGCTAAGGCTCGGTTAATTCAGTCATCCAGGAATTAAGTGAAATATCAGGGTTATCCTCCTGCACCTCACTCAGTGGCCATTACTCCATGTTTGAGCTAGAAGTTGAAAGTAGGCTATTGTACTTTTTTTTAATTAATTCACGGGATGTGGGCATCTCTAGCAAGGCCAGCATTTATTGCCCATCCCTAATTTGAGAAGGCAGTGGTGAGCCACCTTCTTGACAATGGAGTGGCTTGCTAGGCCATTTCAGAGGGCAGTTAAGAGTCACATGGAGGCCAGAAGGTTTCCTTCCCTAAAGGAAATTGGTAAACCAGATGGTCGTTAGATGGTCACCATTACTGACAGTAGCTTTTTATTCCTGATTTATTTAACTGAATTTAAATTCCCCAGCTGCCGGGGTGGGATTTGAACTCAGCTCATTCGTCCAGGCCTGGGGATTACTAGGTCAGTAACATTACCACCATGCTACCGTTCCCCATGTGGGGAACATAGCTGAGGGGCATCACAGCTGAGCTGACTAACCACAGAAAAGTACCCAGCAGGGCAGTCATCGTTGGACAAACACTAGGCCAGGAGTATTGGTTGGCAAGGGAGTGACAACAGTAAATGAATAAAAATAGGTTTCAAAAATAAATAACAAGAATTTAACCTTTACCCTATTGACAGAATAGTGTACCTTCTAGCTACTTATCCCAGTGATTGTTATGTCCACCGACGTGAATTGCTAGTATAGTTAGCCATTTGCTTATATATTGATTCCGAATGCAGAGACGCCTACAGTACAGGTCACTTACCAACCAATTTTGGGAGCACAGGATTGCAGAAGCACTCCTCATATTCCAACTCACTGCTGTTGGCTGTGTAAACTATTCATCCATATCAAAAAAATCCAAACTTCCCTGAATTGAAAGACTGAACAGGCAGGGGCTCTTTTCTCCAGAAAAGAGACGGCTGAAGGGGTGACCAAATAGAGGTCCATAAAATTATGAAGGGTTTCGATGGGGTAGACGTAGAGAAGATGTTTCCACTTGTAGACGAGTCCAAAACTGGGGGCCAGAAATATAAGATAGTCACTAATAAATCCAATCAGGAATTCAGGAGAAACTAATTTACCCAGAGAGTGGTGAGAATGTGGAACTCGCTACCACAGGGATTAGTTGAGGCGAATAGCATAGATACATTTAAGGGGAAGCTCGATAAACACATGAGGGAGAAAGGAATCCAATGATATGCTGATAGGGTGAGATGAAGTAGGGTGGGAGGAGGCTTGTGTGGAGTATAAAATTCGGCATAGACCAGTTGGGCCGAATGGCCTCATTCTGTGCTGTAAATCTTATGTAATTCTATGTCAATTGAAGTTGGTGATTAGTTGAAGGGTGGGGGGCAGTGCCCAACACCTACCAAACTGCGCAGCCTCCGCACTTAATGTCTCTGGCTTTTAATCAAATCGTTTAATAGAGACGGATTTAGAAGCTGCACTTAGCTTTCCAGGGCAATCTCTGAGGAGAAGCAATGTCAGCTGTTTCAGGCCTGTATGTGGATTTGAAGGGATTTGTACGAATAAGCAACTTGTGTGATTAGTCTGAGAGAGTGCCCTGCTGTAGCTTTATCACTCTCAGTTTCTAAATGACGTTCCAATACCCAGTTCTAACAGCGTAGTCATGAAAGACAATTAACCCTCGTTGAGATCCTGTTCCACTTGTTATGATTTTTAAAGATGATATTTTCCCCCTGTTGCTCTTTCGCTCTCTTTCCCTCTCCTGAATACGTTAATGTGCAACAACAACAACTTGTATTTATATAGCACCTTTAACGTAGTAAAACGTCCCAAGGCGCTTCACAGGAGTATTAAAAGACAAAAAATTTGACACCGAGCCACATAAGGAGAAACTGGGGCAGGTGACCAAAAGCTTGGTCAAAGAGGTAGGTTTTAAGGAGGAAAGAGAGGTAGCGAGGCCAGGTAGATAAGGTGGTTAAGAAGGCATACGGAATGCTTGCCTTTATTAGCCGTGGCATAGAATACAAGAGCAGGGGGGTTATGCTTCAACTGTATAAAACACTAGTTAGGCCTCAGCTAGAATACTGCGTGCAGTTCTGGTCACCACATTACAGGAAAGATGTGATTGCACTAGAGAGGGTACAGAGGAGATTTACAAGGATGTTGCCGGGAGTAGAGAATCTTAGCTATGAGGGAAGACTGGATAGGCTGGGTCTGTTTTCCTTGGAACAGAGGAGGCTGAGGGGAGACCTTATTGAGGTGTATAAAATTATGAGGGGCATAGATAAAGTGGATTGAAAGGACCTATTTCCCTTGGCAGAGGGGTCAAAAACCAGGGGGCACAGATTTAAAGTAATTGGTGGAAGATTTAGAGGGGATTTGAGGGGAAATTTCTTCACCTGGGGGGTTGTGGGGGTCTGGAACTCACTGCCGAAAGGGTGGTAGAGGCAGAAACCCTCACCACATTTAAAAAGTACTTGGATGTGCACTTGGGATGCTCTAACCTGCAGGGCTACTGACCAAGAGCTGGGAAGTGGGATTAGGCTGGATAGCTCTTTGTTGGTCGGCGTGGACATGATGGGCCGAAATGGCCTCCTTCCGTGTTGTAACTTTCTATGATTTTATGATTCTATGATTCTATGAGAGGTTTAGGCAGGGAATTCCAGAGCTTAGGGCCTAGGCAACAGAAGGCACGGCCACCAATGGTTGAGCGATTATAATCAGGGATGCTCAAGAGGGCAGAATTAGAGGAGCGCAGATATCTCGGGGGGTTGTGGGGCTGAAGGAGATTACAGAGATAGGGAGGGACGAGGCCATGAAGGGATTTGAAAACAAGGATGAGAATTTTGAAATCAAGGCACTGCTTAATCGGGAGCCAATGTAGGTCAGCGAGCACAGGGGTGATGGGTGAACGGGACTTGGTGTGAGTTAGGACACGGGCAACCGAGTTTTGGATCACCTCACGTTTACGTAGGGTAGAATGTGGGAGGGCCAGCCAGGTGTGCGTTCGAATAGTCAAGTCTAGAGGTAACAAAGGCATGGATGAGGGTTTCACCAGCGGATGAGCTGAGGCAAGGGCGGGGACGGGCGATGTTACAGAGGTGGAAATAGGCGGTCTTAGTTATGTTGCGGATATGTGGTTGGAAGCTAATTTCAGGGTCAAATATGACACCAAGGTTGTGAACAGTGTAGTTCAGCCTCAGACAGATGTTAGGGAGAGGGATGGAGTCAGTGGCTAGGGAACGGAGTTTGTGGCGGGGCCCGAAAACAATGGCTTCGGTCTTCCCAATATTTAATTGGAGAAAATTTCTGCTCATCCAGAACTGGATGTTGGACAAGCAGTTTGACAATTTAGAGACCGTGGAGGGATCGAGAGAGGTGGTGGGGAGGTAGAGCTGGGTGTCATCAGCGTACATGTGGAAACTGACGCTATGTTTTCGGATGATGTCGCCAAGTGGCAAAATGTAGATGAGATATAGGAGGGTGCCAAGGATAGATCCTTGGGGGACACCAGAGGTAACAATGCGGAAGCAGGAAGAGAAGCCATTGCAGGTGATTCTCTGGCTACGATTAGATAGATAAGAATGGAACCGGGCGAGTGCAGTTCCACCCAGCTGGACAACGGTGGAGAGGCGTTGGAGAAGGATGGAGTGGTCAACCGTGTCAAAGGCTGCAGACAAGTCAAGAAGGACGAGGAGGGATAAGTTTACCTTTGTCACAGTCACAAAGGATGTCATTTGTGACTTTGATGAGAGCTGTTTCAGTACTGTGGCAGGGGCGGAAACCTGATTGGAGGGATTCAAACATGGAATTGCGGGAAAGATGGGCACGGATTTGGGAGGCGACAACACGTTCAAGGACTTTGGAGAAGGGAGGTTGGAGATGGGGTGGTAGTTTGCAAGGACGGAGGGGTCGAGGGTTGGTTGATGTAGAGTTGTACTGGTGTCGTCAAATCCTTGCCCAAGCGGGTTCGACTGCAAAACTTGGATTTACGCCTGTCAGCCGCCCGTTGTTACAGATGAAATTGGCTGGCTGGTTTGGGAAAACGGGCAAACGTACCAGCCCACCAGTAATGCGTCTAGTTTGTGCCTGGTTCATTATTCAGTTTCAATACCCAGTTGTGTAGTCATGAAAGACAATTAACCCTCCTTAAGATCGTGTTCCACTTGTTATGATTTTTAAAGATGATATTTTCCCCCACTTGGTGGGTGGGACCAGTGACGTCTCAAATAGGCGGGCCCCTCATTTAAATATTCAGTCCTGCCCGCCATCTGCACCATAAGCACGACGGCTCTTTCAAAGAGCCAGCACAGGCATGACGGGCCGAATGGCCTCCTTCTGTGCTGTATGTTTCGACGGTTCTATCTCCCGCCATTCTGGTGTGCAGAAGACGAGCCGTAAAGAATGGCTGCTCAAAGTGACCTTCCAGGGTTCTTAGACAGCGGCATCACTACTGGCGCCAAATGGGATTCCCAATGGGACAACTCCTGTCTGACGTTTGAATGGAGAGAAGGACCTATGGAGGAGGGGATGCCAAGTAAGTCAGAGATGCTCACCTGCCCCTGCCCACTTGCATCGGCAGACAGAGGTGAACACACTTCACTTTGGCAATCCTCATTGGTGGAGGTTCCTTTTCCCAAAGGAAGCGGGGATACAGAATCACAGAATCCCCACAGTGCAGATAGAGGCCATTTCGGCCCATCGAGCCTGCACCGACACATATCCCACCCTATCCCCGTAACCCCACATATTTAATTCCCCTAACACTAAGGGTCAATTTATCATAGCCAAATCAATCTAACCCGCACATCTTTGGACTGTGGGAGGAAACCGGAGCACCCGGAGGAAACCCACGCAGACACAGGGAGAATGTGCAAACTCCACACAGACAGTCACCGGATTCGAACCCGGGTCCCTGGCGCTGTGAGGCAACAGTGCTAACCACTATGCCACCGTGTTGCCCCTAAAGACCCCTAAAGATACGAGATCCCTGATGACGTCACTATGTGTACGCTTGACTAAACATAATTTTCCAGTCCCACCGCACTAGCGTGCTCTAGATACCCATTCAAATCTGCCCCGGAAGCTATGCTTTCATTCAAAATCTGCCCGTAACCAGTCTGATGTAAATAATTGCAGCAAATCTCTGCTTTAGTGTCTGCAGGCTAGTCGATCATGCGAGTCATTATCATCTTGCCCTCCGCTGGTATCTCCACCTGCGCACTTTCTAGCAAGGGGTCATTGGACAGTGATCCGTATTGGGAATCCTGGCTGCTAACCTTCTCCCTGCCTGTGAACACCGAGGCCGATTTTATCGCTATTACCACATCCCTGGCTGAGAGCTGCAAAGTCAGCCCAACTGAACCTGGCACCTAGCTGGTTTTCATGGCACAGTTCCACCCTGCACTTACTGAGTGAACCATTGAGAGGACAGACAGTTTGTAAAGATGCTGTTAGTGATTGAGTAATTCCTAGTGTGCAATGTTAGTGTCCTCTTCGATCCAGAGCTGAGCTTCAAATCCTATAGCTCATTCACCAGCAGCCCTGCTTCTTTTCCCCTTTGTAACGCTGCCCATTTCCTTCACTGAAAGTCTCATCACCTCTAAACTTGATTTCTCTAACAATCTCCTTGATGCTCTTCTGAGCTCCACTTTACACAAACCCCCCCAATCCATCCAACATATTGTCACCCAGATCCTATCCTCACTTTTATCTATCATCCCGATACTCGCCAGCCTCCACATTGCCCAACATATTGGTTTCAAAATTCCTCTCCTCCTTTACAAATCTCTTCAAGGATTCGTCCCACCCCACCCCCACAACCTCCTTCAGCCCGACATCCCATTCACCTGCTCCATTCTTCTGGCTCTAATGCACTGTGTGTTTCCTTGTGGACTCTGCTCGACTGTGGGGATCCACCTTGTTCCATTCTACCCCACCATTGATCGCACAGTCTTCTGTCACCGTGCCCTTGCACTCTGGGAATCACTTCCCAAACCCCTTTACCTTGCTACCTCTCTGCCCATCTTCAAACCTCCCGAGAAACTTATCTTTCCCGCTTGCTTTCCCTGCCAACTCCCACCCCCCACATTGTCAAATACCCCCATTTTGCGATGTTAAAAGCACTGCATTTGTACAAGTTATTACAAAACTTTGTATCATGTAGCTGATGTAGAGAAATATTTATGTTAGTGTTTTGAAAGCCTAAGTGATTTAGGATTAAAGATTTTTATTTAAATTTTACTGCAATTTTAATTTCACTAGATGATGTATTTCTCTCTGTACGCGTGTACATGCCAGTTTATATGCATGTGTTACATTTACACACATGTTAAGAGAAGAGATGTACATGTTGTGACTGTCTGTCATTTGAATCTGAAGAAGCATATATTTTATGTATGCTAATGATGCCTGCTCATGTTAATGGCTATGATCAGGAGTATAAATGAGGTCCCAGTCATCCAACTGTGGTGTAATGCTGACTTGATATTGTAATCTCTTCCCCCGAGTTATTATTTATATATTGTTCTGTGCGTTTCTCTATCTGCTTCTCTCATCCTCCCCTTTCTCCTCGCTCTCTCCTTTTTCTACCTCTCCTCCATTCTCTCCCTTCTCTCCTCTGTACTCCCCTCCTTCCCTCTTTTCCTTTCTCGACCTCTCCCCTCATCCTCTGCATTTATGTTATTCAGACTCTCTCTCTGTTTGAGTCTCTTATTCTTCCTGTCTTCCCTCTCTCTCTCTCCGTCTCTCTCCTTCTTCCTCTCTCTGTTTCCCTCTTTCTCTTTCTCATCCTCTCTATTCCTCCATCTCTGTTTTTCTCTCTCTCTTCCTCTCTGTCTCTGTTTTCTCCTCTCTCTCTCCCCCGTTTCTCTCTCTTTCTCATTCTTCCTCTCTGTCCCACTGTTTCCTTCCTTCTCTTGCTCTCTCTCGCTCTCCCTCCCACAACCTTCCTTCAGTAAACTACTGCCAGCACTGGAGAGGCAAGTCTATCCTGTTTCCAAAGTCCATGCAAAGCCGACATCAGCACTTCAGAACAGAGCTTTCTGTATGAAAGAGCAATGAGATGATGCATCTCTCTGTCCGTAGGGATAATGCCTGCCAAATAAAAAATGATTCCACCTGTCAATCTTAACAGTGATAAGAGTCAACCTCCAGTGGCCCAGGGCTGAATTTTAAGTTTATGCTTCCCCCTGCACACAGCTGTGTAAAATCTGTGCAATAAAAACATTGTCAGGCCACATAACATCTTTCTATTTCTGTGTGGCTTCTTTTTGCCTCCCCCTTCGTGCCAGTCAGCACTAACTCACGCTGGGACATAGCTCCACAGGCACCTGTACCTTAGCCAAGTGCTCATTCTTTGCGCGTGAGTATTGACAAACTATTTTATCATGGCGGGGGGGGGGGGGGGCATCACAACCAAGCCTGATCCAGTCTTCATCTACACATGGGCACCTCTAGCAGAGTCCTTGGAGGGCGATCAGGAGCAGGAGCCCTTGGTGATTTTTCTCAAGGGCAGCAATATCCTTCTCTAAATAGGTAACCATACTGCACATGGTACTGCAGAATCGCTGCAAGAATTGAGAGGCTGCTTGGGGCTGGGCAGCATTAGCAAACTGGACCTTCATCTCTGGGACCTTGAGTTCAAAATCTAGCCCGGACTGATGGGATGAAGCTCTCTTCTTGTTACTGCCTGAAAGGATCCATTGTGAAACATGGGGGTAGATCTTGACTTTGTGCGATAGTGTAAAACAGGCGGTAGCGAGTCGGCAGCCCGCTTTACACCTCTCCCCATCTTTATTTCCATTGACCGTGAAGTTGGAAATAAAAATCGGGAGAGATGTAAAGCGGGCTGCCGACTTGCTACCACCCGTTTTGCACCATCACACAAAGTCAAGATCTGCCCCCACGGAGTCAACCCGTTTCCTGATGTCCGCAGACGCATGGCACTGAATTGGCAATCTCAAGAGGGAGGCCGTAAAGGTGGCTGAGGTGGGAAATGGAAATATTCCTACTGGTGCAGTCGGGGAGTGGGTGTTCCGTGGTTGGGGTTAGGTGCTCAGTTTCGACTGCAATCCACACAACATCCTCAAAGTCATTGAAATTAAATGTATGCACGATGAAAAACAGTCACATGTCAGGGCATGGAAAAATACATCGTTATGTAGATTTGAAATAAAATATTTATATCGGTCAAGAACTCTATTAATTTATTCCCTCGGGATCATCTTAAATGAATGAAATGTCATTAAGTGTTTAAAATCCAGAGTCAGGCAACATGTGGAGCTCTCATTGATGTGACCACACTTCATATTCTTTATAAATTGGACAGAAGATGCTGAACTTTTAGGGATGTCACATTGACTAGAACTTGTCGACAATTAAAAAGAACCAATCTCAATGGTTTTGGATGAAGGAAAGAAGATGTTCAGACAAATACCATCTCAGCGTCTTTACTCAATGAGTAAATGAGTCCTACAGACCAGGAAGGTTCAAGGTTCGATCTCTAGTCTGCGGTGGGTTAGCTGACCTCATTTGGGGCAATGAATATGTTCTAACAGTGAGTGGTAGTAGGATATTCAACCCCCTAAAGCATCACAGCGGAGCCTGATTTAAGTCCACATGTGCTAGGTAGCGATCAGGTGTGGGAACTGTGGCTGAATTTCCCTTTCTGAACCTAGGTTTGCGTGGCTCAGTTTCATAATGGGTAGAAAATCATGGGGGTGCTCGCCCGATATATACTCTCAGCAGGAGTGTGAATTTGTAAAACGAAGAGGGCAAACCACACAAGTTGCATTTACCGCCAGTTAATAGAACCTCCTGGGTACTGAGGACCAGTGATAATGTTGCGTTGCAATGTCTTCTTTTCCCGTTTTCTCCTTTCTCCTGAAGGTGCTGACTCTTGCTGGAGTACAGACCCCAGCAACCCTCCCCTACCTCATCAAATTGGCCATTTTTCGCACATAGATACTTGGCTATTCGATAATACTGGCACCTCAGGCCAGCCCAATCCTTCCCTCATCCAATATTAACAGGCACGTACTTTCCAACAGAAATCATTGGAGAGCAGTCAGAGGCAAAAGCTCTAGCAGATTTCCCCCCTCCCTAATACAAGAGTACTGAGGCCAATTATTAGCCCCACCTTCACCTTAACTAAGAATCTGTATGACTCAATGCTACATAGGGCAGCACCGTTTCCAATTAAGCTATTGGGGAAGCCAAGGTCTAAAGTTTATCTGCAATTGTGTTTCCAAATTCATCCAAGATGCATCAGAGAATCATAAAAACATGGAAATTTACGGCACAGAAGGAGGCCATTCGGCCCATCTTGTCGGTGTCGGCCAACAAAGAGCTATCCACCCTAATCCCACTTTCCAGCTCTTGGTCCGTATCCTTGTAGGTTACGGCACTTCAAGTGCATATCCAAATACTTTTTAAATGTGATGAGGGTCTCTGCCTCTACCACCCTTTCAGGCAGTGGGTTCCAGACCCCCACCACCCTCTAGGTGAAAACATTTCTCCTCAAATCCCCTCTAAATCTCCGACCAATTACTTTAAATCTATGCCCCCTGGTTATTGACTCTTCTGCTAAGGGAAATAGGTCCTTCCTATCCACTCTATCTAGGCCCCTCATAACTTTATACACCTCAATCAGGTCCCCGCTCAGCTCCAAAGAAAATAACCCCAGCCTATCCAATCTTTCCTCCTAGCTAAAATTCCCCAGCCCAGGCAACATCCTCGTAAATCTCCTCTTCACCCCCTCTAGTGCAATCACATCCTTCCTGTAATGTGGATTCAGATTGCAAGCTGTAAGTGTGATGCCTGTTTAGCTGAGTGAGAATTTCAACTTTTTCAACATGGAGTTGCATTTATTAATTAATCATAGTGAATGAATCCAGATCAGAAGATAGATACGAATGAAGATGGCCATTTAGCCCATCCTAGCTCGTCCATCCAGAAAGAACCCATGCCCTGCCCCCATCACGACATCCAACTGTTTCTTAACTGGTTCAAGAGAATTTGCCTCCGCCACCCTGACCCAATAATGTCTTGATCACTCTTTGTGTGCAGAGGAACTTCCTGACATCAGACCAAAATCTGCCTTTCAGTAGTTTGAACCTTGTCCCTCTGTCATGGTTTCATTTGAAGTAGTGTTCCAGATGTACCTTTTCTATACTGTTTACAGGAACTCTGCGTTCCTCCAACTCTGGCCTCTTGTCCATCCCCCACCTCCTTTGAAAGAAGAAAGAAAGACTTGCATTTATATAGTGCCTTTCACGACCACCAGACGCCCCAAAGTGCTTTACAGCCAATGAAGTACTTTTTGAAGTGTAGTCACTGTTGTAATGTTGGAAGTGTGGCTAATTTGCACACAGTAAGCTCTCACAAACAGCAATGTGATAATGGCCAGATAATCTGTTTTTAGTGATGTTGATTGAGGGATAAATATAGGCCAGGACACCGGGGGTAACTTCCCTGCTCTTCTTCGAAATAGTGCCGTGGGATCTTTTACGTCCACCTGAGAGGGCAGACGGGGCCTCGGTTTATCGTCTCATCTGAAAGACGGCACCTCCAACAGTGCAGCACTCCCTCAGCACTGCACTGGGAGTGTCAGCCTGGATTTTGTGCTCACGTCTCTGGAGTGGGACTTGAACCCACAACCTTCTGACTCAGAGGCGAGGGTGCTACCCACTGAGCCACAGCTGACACTCCAACATTGGCGACTGTGCCTTCAGCCATCTAGCCTCTAAGCTCTGGAATTCCCTGCCCAAACCTCTTTGCCTCTCCACCTCTCTCTCCTCCTTTAAGACTCTGCTTAAAACCTACTTTTTGACCAAGTGTTTGGTCACCTGTCCGAATATCTCCTTCTTTGGCTCGGTGTCAATTTTGGTCTGATTATGTTCCTGTGACGTTCCTTGGGATGTTTCGCAATGTTAAAGGCGCTGTATAAATTGCAAGTTGATGAATCTTCTATGAGCTCCCCTCTCAGTTGTCTACTTTCAAGCATGAAAACCCAAAATTTCTCACCTTTCTTCATAACTCAGTCCTCTGACATAAGGGAAACGTGAGCTTAGTATATCTCCAAAAATAGAGATCCCAATCGGAATATGAAATTTGGCTTTGGATTCGGATTCATCTGTCATTGCTCAGCCTTGCAATTAGCACTTCTTTCTGATGAGCCAGATAGGTCGCTCGGTGACTGAACAATAACAACTTGTCTTTATATAGCGCCTTTAACGTAGTAAAACGTCCCAAGGCGCTTCACAGGAGTATTATATTTTTTCAATTTGACACCGAGCCACAAAAGGATAAATTAGGGCAGGTGACCAAAAGCTTGGTTATAGAGGTAGGTTTTAAGGAGCGTCTTAAAGGAGGAAAGAGAGGTAGCGAGGCGGAGAGGTTTAGGCAGGGAATTCCAGAGCTTAGGGCCTAGGCAACAGAAGGCACGGCCACCAATGGTTGAGCGATTATAATCAGGGATGCTCTAGAGGGCAGAATTAGAGGAGCGCAGATATCTCGGGGGGTTGTGGGGCTGAAGGAGATTACAAAGATAGGAAGGGGCGAGGCCATGGAGGGATCTGAAACCAAGGATGAGAATTTTGAAATCGAGGCGCTGCTTAATCGGGAGCCAATGTAGGTCAGCGAGCACAGGGGAGATGGGCGAACGGGACTTGGTGCGCGTTAGGACACGGGCAGCCGAGTTTTGGATGACCTCAAGTTTACGTAGGGTGGAATGTGGGAGGCCAGCCAAGAGTGCTTTGGAATAGTCAAGTCCACAGGTAACAAAGGCATGGATGAGGGTTTCAGCAGCAGATGAGCTGAGGCAGGGGCGGAGACGGGCGATGAACACGTGAATATGTAGCTCTGTGCAAGCTGGAAACATTAATAGCATTTCTAGTTTCCCTTTTATTGGGTCCAAAGTGATTGCGAAGTTCAGGACTGGTGGCAGGAAACACTTCTTCACATGAGGAGTGATTAATACCGGGATTGTTCTTCTGGCGAGTGTAATGGAAGCAAAAACTCTGGAGTCCATCAAGAAGTAGTCAGATGATGTGATGGTAAGGGTCGGGGGGGGTGGGGGTGGGGGTAGACTGTAGGTTTCTGTAGAAGGATGACCTAAATGGGCCAAATGGCTTCCCTCATCTGTGCTTATCTTTGTAAAATTAATTTTGGATCCAAAGCTGCTTTCAACTTGGTTCCTGCCAGGGTTTTTTTTCTCTTTCTTTCCCCATCAAAGCGCTATCAGCACAGTATGGTGCAGCCTGTGAAGTGCAAATCATGGTGCTGTTTGCTATGGTAAGGGCGACTTTGTGCACACATCACAGGAGTATCTGGAATAATGTGACAAACTGTCAGAAGAGAAACCCGGCCTTTAATATTTTTTTGTTAATAAAGCCATATTTCACACTGCTGAACAATTGCTGCCAGTGCGTACAGGTCAGGGCTCTGAATGGGGGAAGAGCACATACTGCACTGTACTTAAAATAAGCACTTCCAATTGGACAAGTGATTGAAATGAGTGAAACGAGCCATGGTGTTGTATATGGGTAGTGAATGGTATTGTACAGGTGTACTATAAAAACATAAGAAGATAAGAGATAGGAGCAGGAATATGCCACTTGGCCCCTCGAGCCTGTTCCGCCATTCAATAAGATCATGGCTGATCTGATCTTGGGCTCAAAGCCACTTCCCTGCCCCCTCCCCGTAACCCTTCACTCCCTTATCTTGCAAAAATCTGTCTATCTCCACCTTAAATGTATTTAATGACCCAGCCTCCACAGCTCTCTGGGGCAGAGAATTCCACAGATTTACGACCCTCTGAGAGAAGAAATTCCTCCTCATCTCAGTTCTAAAAGGGCGACCCTTTATTCTGAAACTATGCCCCCGAGTTCTAGATTTCCCCACGAGGGGAAACATCCTCTCTGCATCTACCATCTATATGGTGAATTAGGATACTGTACAGAGTCGTAGAGGGATATTGTATGGAATTGTATGGGGTGGTGTACCGAATTGTATGAGGATACTGTACAGTAAATGGGGATACTATGGTGCTCTATAGGGATACTGTAAGGTGTTTTGCAGGATACTGGTCAATACTCTATATGGATACAGTACAGTGCTGCACTCTAGCCTCTTGTGTATCCCGTCCCTTCCCCTTCCCTTCACCTCACCATTGACAGCCATGCTTTAAGGCCCCTAAGCCCCACACTCTGGCATCTCCTCCCGAAAGCGCTCCTCCACCCTTCCATGTTCTTCTCCTCTTTTAAGAAGCTCCTTAAAAAAGCCTCCTCTTTGACCAAGCTTTTGCCCACCCCTCTGAACAGCGCCTCGGTTGTCTGGGTGTCCATGTTTTTGGGCTACGTCTCCGTGAAGCATTCAGCGGGTGTGTTTTCTACCTTAAAGGCACCACTTGAATGCAAGTTCTTGTTGTCGCAGTAAGCGGGCACATCCTGAGGTCAGTGATTGGCTGATCGCTGACAGGAGTTTCTGTGGACCGGCAGAGGCGCGTTAATCCCTGGGTCCGGCGCTTGAGGAGAAGCCAGGTTATCAGAAACAAAATAGGAAATGACTGGCTTGCTATCATTTCTTTATATTCCTTTGATACTCTGAAGTGTGACATCGGAAGTGTGACCTGCGCACACTAGACGCAACACTTTTATATACAGATTTCTCACCGCCTTGCTCAAGATAAGTGAAATTACATTTGTTTTATAAGGACAGAAGCGTGGTACAATATATTTTGCTGCTGTGTGCTTTGAAGGCCACTAATTGCCGTTAATAAACACAGGTCCTAAAAATCAGAGTTAAATAGTAGATTGGTCGGGAAATTTTGCAACAACCACAACTTGCATTTATATAGCACCTTTAACGTAGAAGAACATCCCAAGTTGTTTCACAGAGGCATAAATTGGAGTGTGCATGCCAGTTTCAGGCTGTGGCTCAGTGGGTAGCATACTTGCCTTCTGAGTCAGAAGGTTGTGGGTTCGAAGTCCCACTCCAGGGACTTGAACACATAAAGCTAGGCTGACACTCCAGTGCCGTGCTGAGGGAGCGCTGCAGTGTCGGAGGTGCCATCTTTCGGATGAGACGTTAAACTGAGGCCCTGTCTGCTCTCTCAGGTGGATGTAAAAGATCCCATGGCACTATTTCAAAGAAGAGCAGGGGAGTTCTCCCTCAATCCAACATAACAAAAACAGATTATCTGGTCATTATCACATTGCTGTTTGTGGGAGCTTGCTGCGTGCAAATTGGCTGCTGCGTTTCCTACATTACAACAGTGACTACACTCCAAATAGTACTTCATTGGCTGTAAAGTGCTTTGAGACGTCCGGTGGTCGTGAAAGGCGCTATAGAAATGCAAGTCTTTCTTTTTTTTTAGGCTGCGGCTCGGAAACACCAAGGGGTAGAAATTAGGTCGCGCCCCATTTGGGGCGCAAATATCGTCTGGACGCAAATATTAGCGCCTGGCGCTAATTATCGGCACTGACTGGAAACTTCACTTTTACCGCCCCGGGAGGTGAGTGGAGCGCTAAAGCAGGCGCTGCACACCTGTCTTAAGGCGCAAAGGCCAAGGAGTGAGGCGCTAACTCAGAGCGCTGGCGAAGCTCATGTAATGTCAGTCAGCAATGGAATACACACACAATGGCACGGGCCAGTTCTTAAAGGGGATGGGTAATCTTGCTTTCCATCCACATCCTGTTCATTGCAGCCTTGAATCTCGGCCTGGAGAGACTTGCACATCAAATGTGCTGGAAAGAACAATGGAGAGTACCAGGCAAAGAGCTCAGAGTGCAGCTCCCACAGTCTCTGCTAAATCGATACAAGGAATGGCAACTCAAAATGAACCTGCAAAGTGCTGCTCAGTACCCAAAACTCCTTCACACAACGTTGAATCTCTCCAGAAGTCTCTCCCTCTCTCTCTCAGAATGCGTAGTTCAAAAATGCCACCAACAATAAAAGACAGGAAGAGGCCCCCTTTAAATAGCGCCCCCCCCAGCCCCACAGCGATTGATAGCGTTCCAGTCTTCTGGTCGTTGCTAGCGTCAGGCGGTAAGGCAGGGGGCGCCACTCAATTTCCGCTACGGGGCGCCACAAGGGCGTTGCACATTGGAGTGACGTCACAATCTGTGCGCGCAGGTGGTCGCAGCGGTAAAGTTTAGCGCCGCCGCACAATCTCTAGTTAAGTTCCCGAGCGGCGCAAACATCGCTGCACTCGGGCGTTAGCGGCTTTGCGCCCCATTAGCGCCCTCTTAAGGCGCTAACGGGAGGCGCAACCAACTGAATTTTTACCCCCAAGCATTTTAAGATTATTCTGCATCTGTCACGTAGTGTGATGCCTGTAATGTGGCGTCTGCACGTATTATGTCTGAAGTGTGGCTGCACACTAGATGTGCTGGTTGTCAGTGGATCAATACTTTTTAAAGGGCCTTTTAATAGTTGGTATTATAGATTTTTTAAACTGCTGTGTATACAAATAGAACGGCAACAAGAAATTTCAAAAAACCCTGCATGGTTTTCTATCTGTGCCTTGCTTCTCTCTTTGTCTCCTCGATCGACTATGAAACCAATAAATCTTCACAGTCAGCAGCGTGTGGGTGTAGTTATTGTGCTCCGTTACCTTTGAAGTGTTGAACACACGGGCACAGACAAAAACAAACATTTGGATTCGTTTGGTTTAGTTGAAGCAACCGTTCTCAGCTCAAGTAGGAAGAGCTGTAGAGGCTCCATCAGCCATCAGGCGTCTGCCACAGGAGTTGACAGCGCATAAAACAAACTGGGGACTTTGATTGTGGATGTAGATCAAGATTTGCCCACTGATCGTTGGCCATCAACATCAGCAAAACAAAAGCCACAATTACTGTCAGTTCTGATGCAAGGTCTTCAACCAGAAGCGTGAATTATCTTTCTCTCTCCACCGATGCTGCCTGGCCGACTGAGCGTTTCCAGCAGTTGCTGTTTTCATTCCAATAATTACTGATTTGTTGATGTTTGGATTAGCAGGGCGTCAAAGAATCCATTCTCTGTGTGGTGCCTCCAAGTGTCAGCTTGGCTCAGTTAGTAGCACCCTTCCCTGTGGGTCAGAAGGTTGTGGGTTGCAAACCCCACACTAGGATTTGATCATGTCTCGCACTCCCGTGCAGTACTGAGGGTGTCATCCTTCAAATATAATATTCAACCTTTCTGACATTTCAAGTGGGGATCAAAGATCCTGTCGCACTATTTGAAGAAAAGCAGGGAGTTCTGCTGCTGTGTTGGCCAATATTCCCCTCAACCAATGTTGAGTTGGCCTAGAAATTGGATTGTTCCATGCCTGTTTTTCAGGTGTTAAATGGGTGCTGAAGGGACCAATTTTTCGTGCGGTTCATTCCGCGCCGGGTATGCGCACACACCACGACGATAGCAAAATACTGCAGATGCTGGAAATCCGAAATAACAACAGAAAACGCTGGAAAAACTCAGCAGGCCAGGCAGCATCCGTGGAGAGAGAAACAGAGGCCCAGAAATTGGAGTTCGATGGTTGCCGTGGGGGTAAGGATCCCCCGCGATATCGCACTCCGCGCCTACCTTTCTGGTTTTGGCCCACACGAACTTCAGTTCCTGGGCCTCTCCCTGGTGCCGCCGCGCAGTGTGTGCGTGTCCCAGAGGCGCAGTTAGTGCGATGCGACCTCTGGGATCACGTGGGCCAGTTAGAGCCAATGGCAGCACACCATCTTTCATTCATAGTTTTGACAGCAAGTGCTGTCAAAACTATGAATACAACAAGCCCCCAAAAGAACAGCTAAACATCTATTAAATTAAAAAAAAAGCCATCACATTAATAAAATAACTATAGTTAAATAAATTAACCACTTTAAACAAAAATAAACTTACCTTTCTTTAAAGTCTCTAAAAAAGATAAACCTGTTGAAAAAAATTTAAAATAATACTTAATTAACTACTTACCTTGTTAAAAGGGGGTCTTACGCCTGCTTTCTTTATGTGTAAAATCTTAAACACTTACCTGCGCGTTCAAACCTGAAAAAAAAACTAAGTGCGCTGCGTGTGCACAACCTGTAGCGCGCACGCGGTTCACTTAGGAACCGCCCCCTTCGCAATACCCGAAGTGCCGGTTTCCCGCGCATGCGCAGTGCATGCAGGAAACCGGCACTTCGGGACCTAATACGCGAGAGTACACAGTGCGTACTCTCCCGCATTAGGCTCTAATTTTCGGGCCAGAGTTAATGTTTCAGGTCGAAGACCTTTCGTCAGAACTCACACACCATATTGATTAAGACACCCTGTAGTTGTCCAGGGCACCTGCCTAAAACAGGCATGAGGCCCCCGATCTGCATCGGCAATAGACAATTTCAGGCCCATTCCCGAAACAGGTTGGCACCTGACTGCGGCGTGTGCCACGCATGCTGTGGTCAGTTTTCTCAGGTGTGCAGCAGCCAAACTAACGGTTTTTAACGGGACCGTTAGAGGATGCCGCCAAAAAGGTCAGTTAAAACATGTTTTACTTTCCTGAATATGGAGCCAGAAGGGACAGCAGTGCTCCTTTTGATTACACGTTAAACTTTCAGGCTGCTGCTGGCCACAGCTCAGCTCCCCTCACCTCCCGATCTCCCTCCCCACACCTCGGACGTACAGTTGCTCTGCTGCCGTGGCCGCCCTGGATAATCTTTATCCGTCCTTCAGTTGGCGTCCCAAGCACGCCGGCCACATTCTGACAATGCCAGAGGACCAGTTTTGCGTGGTCTCTTGTTCATGCATTTAGGCGTCGTGGTTACCATTTGCCGCTGGGTTCATGAACCAATTCTAGGCCTTTAACTGGTCATTTGTCTCATTGTTCGTCCACAACCCCCGCAAGATATCTGCGCTCCTCTAATTTTGCCCTCTTGACCATCCCTGATTTTAATCACTCAACTATTGGTGGCCATGCCTTCAGGTGCCTAGGCCCTAAGCTCTGGAATTCCCTCACTAAACCTCTCTACCTCTCTTTCCTCCTTTAAGACGCTCCTTAAAACCTACCACTTTGACCAAGCGTTTGGTTATCTACCCTAATTTCTCTTTATGTAGCTCGGTGTAAATTTTTTTGTCTTATAATACTCCTGTGAACCGCCTTAGGACATTTTTACTATGTTAAAGACGCTATATAACTACAAGTTGTTGTTGTTGTTGTTGTGAGCAATATGGCTGCAATGTTGCCTACATAACAACAGTTACTGTGATAATTCATTGTATGGGAAGTGCGTTGAGATGGTTCTGAGAGAAATGATAAGGTGCTATATAAGTGCTAGTCTATCCATCTTTCATTTGTTTCTATTTTCTGGTAACGAAAGATTCCGGTTTGGGACAGGATCTCAAAGCTACAGGACTTCTTACTTCCATAGGTCTTCCCTTCTTTCTACAACCTATAAGCTTAAAAACCCAACTCGGAAAAGGGTTTCATTTTGAGCATCTCCGAAGAAACAAAGGTTGTCGTCAGCTGTCCTGCTTGCTCAGGGTTCCTACCTTTGAGCCATTCAGTCCATGAAGGTTCCAGGTTCCATCCCCAGTGTGTGCTGTGTTAGCTGATCGCAACTAGGGCAAGCAGTGCGGGAGGGCTACGATTAATCACAGTGCCTCTCAGCTAGGGAGTGGAAAAAATGTGGCTGGGATTCTTGGTCCTAATCATAAATCAAACACTCCTGATAGGGACTACATGATGTGTGAGTTTTGGATGAACATAGAACATAAGAACTTAGAAATAGGAGCAGGAGTCGGCCATTTGGCCTTTCCAGCCTGCTCCGCCATTCAACAAGTTCATGGCTGATCTTCGACCTCAACTCCACCTTCCCGCACTATCCCCTTATTCCTTGATTCCCATAGTTCCCAAAAATGTATCGACCTCTGTCTTGAATATACTCAACGACTGAGCATCTGCAGCTCTCTGGGGTAGAGAATTCCAAAGATTCACAACCCTTTGAGTGAAGAAATTTCTCCTCATCTCAGTCCTAAATGGCCGACCCTTATTCTGAGACTGTGACCCCGTGTTCTAGACTCCCCAGCCAGGGGAAACATTTTCTCAGCATTAACCCTGCCAAGCCCCTTAAGAATTTTACATGTTTCAATTAGATCACCTCTCATTCTTCTAAACTCTGGGGAATATAGGCCTAGTCTACTCAATCTCTCCTCATAGGGCAATCCCCTCATCCCAAGAACCAGTCTAGTGAACCTTCAATGCACTCCCTCTAAGGCAAGTATGTCTTTCCTTAGGTATGATGCGGAGATGCCGGTGTTGGACTGGGATGGACAAAAATGAGAAGTCGCACAACACCAGGTTATCGTCCAACAGTTTTATTTGAAATTACGAGCTTTTGGAGCGCTGCTCCTTCGTCAGGTAAAGTGAGGGAATACAAATCAGATACAAAGTATATATAGACAGAGAACAATGTGTCTGCAAAGATACAATCAGTCAGGAAGGAATTACATCAAAGACACAGCAGAATACAGCTAAGACAATTATGTGGGGTTACAGGGGGTCCAACGTGTCAAATGCTGCAGTCTGCAGTTAAGCTTTTTACTTTTTTTTAAAACTGGAAATCACATCTGTGAACAAGACAACGACGACTCTAGACTCTACGTCCTGTAGTGTGACATGAAACCGAGATCCCGGTTGAGGCCGTCCTCATGGGTGCGGAACTTGGCTATCAGTTTCTGCTCGATGATTTTGCGTTGTCATGTGTCTCGAAGGCTGCCTTGTATCACGGCGAAGGATCACTGAAAGGACTACACGATAACATCAACAGGTTCCATCCCACCATCAAACTCACCATGGACTACTCCTCAGAATCGATTTCATTCTTGGACACACGAATCTCCATCAAAGACGGACACCTCAGCACTTCACTCTACCTCAAGCCCACGGACAACCTCACGATGCTCCACTTCACCAGCTTCCACCCTAACCACGTTAAAGAAGCCATCCCCTATGGACAAGCCCTGCGAATACACAGGATCTGCTCAGACGAGGAGGAACGCGATGGACACCTATGGACGCTGAAAGACGCCCTCGTAAGAACGGGATATGACGCTCGACTCGTCGATCGACAGTTCCGACGGGCCACAGCGAAAAATTGTATAGACCTCCTCAGAAGGCGAACACGGGACACAACCAACAGAGTACCCTACGTCGTCCAGTACTTCCCCGGAGCGGAGAAACTACGCCATGTTCTTCGCAGCCTTCAACATGTCATCGATGACGACGAACACCTCGCTAAGGCCATCCCCACGCCTCCACTACTCACCTTCAAGCAGCCGCCTAACCTCAAAAGTACCATCGTTCGCAGCAAATTACCCAGCTGTCGGGAGAACAGCGGCCACGACACCACACAACCCTGCCACGGCAACCTCTGCAAGACATGCCAGATCATCAACACAGATACCATCATCACACGTGAGGACACTACCCACCAGGTACATGGTACATACTCATGTGACTCGGCCAACGTTGTCTACCTCATACGTTGCAGGAAAGAATGCACCGCAGCATGGTACATCGGCGAGACCATGCAGACACTGAGACAACGTATGAACGGACACCACGCAACAATCGCCAGGCAGGATTGTTACCTCCCAGTCGGGGAACACTTCAGCAGTCAAGGACATTCAGCCTCGGATCTGCGGGTTAGCGTTCTCCAAGGCGGCCTTCGAGACACACGACAACGCAAAATCATCGAGCAGAAACTGATAGCCAAGTTCCGCACCCATGAGGACGGCCTCAACCGGTTTCATGTCATGCTATAGGACGTAGAGTCTAGAGTCGTCGTTGTCTTGTTCACAGATGTGATTTCCAGTTTTAAAAAAAAGTAAAAAGCTTAACTGCAGACGGCAGCATTTGACACGTTGGACCCCCTGTGACCCCACCTCATTGTCTTAGCTGTATTCTGCTGTGTCTTTGATGTAATTCCTTCCTGACTGATTGTATCTCTGCAGACACATTGTTCTCTGTCTATATATGCTTTGTATCTGATTTGTATTCCCTCACTTTACCTGACGAAGGAGCAGCGCTCCGAAAGCTCGTAATTTCAAATAAAACTGTTGGACTATAACCTGGTGTTGTGCGACTTCTCATTTTTTTCCTTAGGTAAGGAGACCAGAACTGTATACAGTTCTCCAAGTGTGGCCTCACCAATGCCCTGTATAATTGTAGTAAGACTTCTTTACTCTTATACTCTAATCCCTTTGTAATAAAAGCTAACATACCATTTGCTTTCCTAATTGCTTGCTGTACCGGCCTGTTAACTTTCTGTGATTCATGTACAAGGACACCCAGGTCCCCCTGAATGCAAACATTTCCCAGTCTCTCATCATTCAAAAAAATTCAGCTTTTTTGTTTTTCCTACCAAAGTGGATAACTTCACACTTCCCCACATTGTATTCCATTTGACATGTTCTTGCCCACTCAGTCAACCTGTCTATATCTCTCTGCAGCCTCTTTGCGTCTTCCTCACAGCTTACTTTCCCAACTAAATTTGTATCATCAGCAAACTTGGATACGTAACACTCAGTCCCTTCATCTAAGTCATTGATATAGATTGTGAGTAGTTGAGGCCCAAGCACTGATCGTTGCGGTAACCCACTAGTTACAGCCTGCCAACCCGAAAAAGTCCCGTTTATTCCTACTCTCCTGTTTTCTGTCCATTAACCAATCCTCAATCCATGCTAGTATATCATACCCAATCCCATGAGTCCTAATTTTGTGTAATAATCTCTTGTGTGGCATCTTATCGAATGCTTTTTGAAAATCCAAATACACTACATCCACTGGTTCCCCCTTATCCATCCTACTAGTTACATCTTGAAAAAATTCAAACAGATTTGTCAAACACGATTTCTCTTTCATAAAACCATGTTGTCTCTGCCTAATCATATTATGATTTTCTAAGTGCCCTGTTACCACATCCCTAATAATAGATTCTAGCATTTTGCCTACTACTGATGTCAGGCTAACTGGCCTATAGTTCCCCGTTTTTTCTCTTCCTCCTTTCTTAGGATTGACTCAGGTGATTTTTAAAATTCCATCTGGGTAAGGTTGCATTTATGAGGGTTGTGAATCTTTGGAATTTTCTGCTCCAGAGGGCTGTGGCTGCTGAGTCTTTGAGTATATTCAAGGCTGAGATTGATAGATTTTTGGACTCTAGGGAATTGAGGGATATGGAGATCGGGCAGGAAAGTGGAGTTGAGGTCGATGATGAGCCATGATCTTATTGAATGGCGGAGCAGGCTCGAGGGGCTGTATGGCCAACTCCTGCTCTTATTTCTTATGTTCTTATGAAAGAATAAAAGAAAGACTTGCATTTCTATAGCACCTTTCACGACCACCGGACATCTCAAAACGCTTTACAGCCAATGAAGTACTTTTGAAGTGGAGTCACTGTTGTAATGTGGGAAATGCGGCAGCCAGTTTGCGCACAGCAAGCTCCCACAAACAGCAATGTGATAATGACCAGATAATCTGTTTTAGAGATGTTGATTGAGGGATAAGTATTGGCCCCAGGACACCGGGATAACTCCCCTGCTGTTCTTTGAAATAGTGCCATGGGATCTTTTACGTTCACCTGAGAGAACAGACGGGGCCTCAGTTTAACGTCTCATCTGAAAGACAGCACCTCCGACAGTGCAGTACTCCCACAGTAGCAGGGCTTAACAGGGAGGATATTTCCCCTGGCTGGGGAGTCTAGAACCAGGGGTCATAGTCTCAGAATAAGGGGTCGGCCATTTAGGACTGAGAAACTTCTTCACTCAGAGGGTGGTGAATCTTTGGAATTCTCTCCCCCAGAGGGCTGTGGAGGCTCAGTCGTTGAGTATATTCAAGACAGAGATCGATAGATTTTTGAATATTAAGGGAAGCAAGGGATATGGGGATAGTGCAGGAAAGTGGAGATGAGGTAGAAGATCAGCCATGATCTTATTGAATGGCGGAGCAGGCTCGAAGGGCCAAATGGCCTATTCATGCTCCTATTTCTTATAGTACTGCACTAGAGTGTCAGCCGAGATTTTTGAGCTCAAGTTTCTGGAGTTTGACACAGCCTTCTGACTCAGAGGCATGGGTGCTACTGACTGAGCCTCGACTGACACTCTATGGCCCAGAGAAGGTGGCTGGCAGTGAGCCTTCTCCTGGAACCGCTGCAGTCCATGAGATGACAGTGTTCCCACAATGCTGTTAGCTAGGGAGCTATTCATTGTAGCGGTTCAATACAAATGAGTGGCTTGCTGGACCACTTCAGAGAGCAGTTAAGAATCAACCATGTTGGCACGGGACTGGCATCACATACAGGCCAGACTGGCAGCTTCCCTTCCCTAAAGGACGCGAGTGAACCAGATGGGTTTTTACGACAATCCAACAGCTTCATGGTCACTTTTATTGAGACCAGCTTTTTATTTCCAGCTATTTTTAAACTGGATTCAAATTCTCAAACTGCCATGGTGTGATTTGAACTCACGTTCGACTGGATCACTAGTCCAGTCACAGAACCACTGCGCTACCGTACCCCCAATGGCTCAATATCAAGGCTCACAAAGAAAGGACGGCCCCCTGGGTGAGGTAACAAAGCAACGGCTGGTGCCAGTCGTACGCTCCCACAGGTGAGGGAAACGAACATCAAAGGGGGAAAAGCTGGAGAAGCAAAACTAAAATGACTGTGGAGATGAGCAGCCCCCCTTTAAATGGCGTTTCCCTATTGTTTTTTTTTTCCTGCCTTTTTAATGTAATGTGACACATTTCTACACGTGTGACAAGCTCTCACATTGATTCGCATGATCAGCTGCCCAGCTTCTTACAGAGCTTGATAGGGATTCAATATGGTTACCATAGCAACTGCCCATTAGGGAAACTATTGTGAAATGAACAAAATGTTATTTTCACACACACACACACAGCCGCTTTGCGGTTGACTTTTGTTTTCCAGAAAGGCAAACTGGAGATTTTAATAAAAACTCCTTTTCCAGCCGCCCTCTTCATTACCGTCACTAATGCGCTTATTCATCATGATGGAGGAATCTTGACTTGACTTGCATTCGTACAGCACCTCATTACATCTTTCGCAAACCATTTCAAAGCACTTCAAGACGCAATGAATTACCTTGAGCTGCAGTGGCAGCTGCGATATCGGCAAACGTGGCAGCCATTTTGTAACCCAACCAGATTAGGGTTGCCAACCCTCCTGGATTGCCCCGGAGTCTCCAGGAATTGAAGATTAATCTCCAGGTACACTGCTGCCAGCAAAAATCCGGGAGGAAAATCGTGGGAGCTTTAAAAAACAAAGTGGTTTATTTTATTTTCTTTGAACACTTTCGCTTATTAATTATAAAAATATTGGGGATGGGGGAAAAAAGGCCTATAACAAGGGGGCATAGATTCAAGGTAAAGGGCGGGAGGTTTAGAAGGGATTTGAGAAAGAACTTTTTCACCCAGAGGGTGGTTGGAGTCTGGAACTCACTGCCTGAAAGGGTTGTGGAGGCAGGAACCCTCACAACATTCAAGAAGCATTTGGATGAGCACTTGAAATGCCATTGCATACAAGGCTACGGACCAAATGCTGGAATATGGGATTAGATTAGACAGGGCTTGATGGCCGGCGCAGACACGATGGGCCGAAGGGCCTCTATCCGTGCTGTATAACTCTACTCTATGACTGAGATCCAAGAATCATCCAATCGGGTAACGGAGAGTCTGTACGTTTCCCTGGGAACGGCGGTGCGTCATGAAGATGGACATGTCGGGTGACCAATGGCGGGAGTGTGGGGGCGGGGCGGTTGGAGGCAGGAGATCATGTGATGAAACCTCCAGGAATATGTCCAATCAGAGTTGGCAAGCCTAAGCGAGACGCTATACAAACAGTAATGACCAGTTTAAACAGTTTTACGCGTGGCGGTGTTGGCTGAGGGAGGAACATCGAGTAGGGCACCAGGAGAACTCCCGGCTGCCCCTCGAATAGTACCGTCATCCTAACGAGTGGTAGGAACGCTCGAAATGGCTCCGGCTCCTGGGCTCGGCCAAGAAAAATGTCAGGCAGAGGGCTCCTGATCGCCATCCCGTGACTCCTTCTGGAAAGTGTGGATAGGTGAAGTTCGGGTGAGAATAAGGATGATGCTCAACTGTGTTGCCCCCTACAGTTAAATAGCCTGCCAATACTCACCACCTAGGCTCACGTGGGAAGAATTGACACTTGTCCAAGGTACTGGTGGAAGGCACCGATGGAACATTACTCCAGTGAAAGGTGTTAGCTGTGGCTCAGTGGTAGCACTCTTGCCTCAGAGTCAGAAGGTCGTGGGTTCACAGTCCAGAGACTTGAGCACATAATCTAGGCTGACACTCCAGTGCAGTACTGAGGGAGTGCTGCATTGTTGGAGGTGCCGTCTTTCAGATGAGACGTTAAGCCTGCCTGCCCTCTAAGGTGAACGTAAAAGTTCCCATGGCACTATTTCGAAGAAGAGCAGGTGAGTTCTCCATAGAAGCATAGAAGCATAGAAGATAGGAGCAGGAGTAGGCCATTCGGCCCCTCGAGCCTGCTCCGCCATTCGATGAGATCATGGCTGATCATCCAAACTCAGTACCCTGTCCCTGCCTTCTCCCCATATCCCTTGATACCTTTAGCTTTAAGAAATATATCTAACTCATTCTTGAATATATTTAATGACTTGGCCTCAACTACCTTCTGTGGTAGAGAATTCCACAGGTTCACCACTCTCTGGGTGAAGAAATTCTTCCTAATTTCTGTCCTAAATGGCTTACCCCTTATCCTTAGATTATGACCCCTGGTTCTGGACTCTCCGACCATCGGGAACATTCTTCCTGCATCTAGTTTGTCCAGACCTGTCAGAATTTTATATGTTTCGATGAGATCCCCTCTCATTCTTCTATACTCCAGCGAGTATAAGCCCAATCGACCCAATCTCTCCTCATATGTCATTCCTGCCATCCCAGGTATCAGCCTTGTGAATCTCCCCGGTGTCCTGGGGCCACTATTTATCCCTCAACCAACATCACTAAAAGCAGATTATCTGGTCATTATCACATTGCTGTTCGTGGGGTCTTGCTATGCGCAAACTGCCTGTCGCACTTCCTACAACAACAGTGACTACAAAGGAACTTCATTGGCTGTGGTGTCCTGAGGTCATGAAAGAAGCTATATAAATGCAAGTCTTTCTCTCCTTCTTTCCTTTCAGGGGTGCTGCACCAATTATAAACCTCCTAATGCAGCCTTAGGAGTGATCTGTTAACTTAGCATAGAACAGGGATTGAAATGGGACCTGTATGTTTCTCAATGTAACATCAGACAATGCATTTACTGGGCAGTGGATTCCTACAATCTTCTTCATAAAATGGCAAATCAGTCCCCAAGATTAAAGAAATGACTGTGTATGCTATTAGCATACTAATAAAATAAACCAGGTAATATCTCTGTTACCATAGCAGGCAAAGCAATGTCATACAAACCAGTTAAGTGAAAGCACACTGATATTACACACAGTGATATCTGAATTTAGTTGCGTTAGGTTTTAATGTATTCAGAAAACGGACAGAACAGGACCAGCAGTATACAAAGTTTGGTGGATTGATGGACAACCAACCCCCATTGTATTAAGCAATGTCATCTTCTAGCAATTTTCTGCAGTTAAGTACAAATTGCACAATATTTGATTCAGACATGCCTAACCTTGGTGTGTCTGATCTGCAATATCGACTGCTGTTGGGAGCTAGAAGTCACTTTTAAAAGGGCACTGTATTCATGAAAAATAATTGGGTGAATTGGTTTATCAGCACATGATGGACTGGTATAAATCCTGTCAGAACAAATTATATCACTTGTGCTGTCGCTGTAATGAAACAATGCTCAGTTCTCCTTACCCTCCCTCTCCCTGACTTGAAGGCAGAGACTTCAGCTGGGATACAGTTCCATGGGCATCAGCGAGCGTTTTGTTCTTTTCATCCCCCACCTTAGCCCCTTGAATGCCAAAGGCGGTTGTGGCACATACCATCACCCTGGCTGAAAACCAGCTAACGCTACACAGACTGGGAACCAAAGCTAGAACCATCCTGGTCTGTATGGTTCAGGACCACACCTTTTACCCTCTGAATGACTGGGGAGTTTATGGCTGTTTCTAAGGCAGCAACTAAACCACCTGTAAATGAGGCCAGGCAAGAACAGAGCATGATAACCCACATCCTTAAGATGGGAATTGTTACTCAGTACCTCCTAGCGCCATTGTACTATTTCAAGAGTGGCACAGGTCAAGTTATACTTCTTCTTCTTCTCTTCTCTTCTTAGGCAGTCCCTCGGAACCGAGGAAGACTTGCTTCCACACTAAAAATGAGTTCTCAGGTGACTGATGAGTCCAATGCGGGACCGACAGTCTCTGTCACAGGTGGGGCAGACGGTGGTTGAAGGGGCGGGTGGGTGGGGTGCTTGGGTTGACGTGCGCTCCTTCTGCTGTTTGCGCTTGGCTTCCGCTTGCTCCCGGCGAAGAGACTCGAGGTGTTCGGCGCCTTCCCGGATGCTTCTCCTCCACTTTGTGCGGTCTTGGGCCAGGGATTCCCAGGTGTCGGTGGGGATGTTGCACTTTTTCAAGGAGGCTTTGAGGGTGTCCTTGAAACGTTTCCTTTGCCCACCTGGGGCTCTCTTGTCGTGTCGGAGCTCCGAGTAGAGCGCTTGTTTTGGGAGTCTCGTATCAGGCATGCGGATGATGTGGCCCGTCCATCGGAGCTGATACCCGCCCTCCAGTATGCTTCAGAGACATGGACCATATACAGCAGGCACCTCAAAGCAGTGGAGAGGTACCACCAACGCTGCCTCTGCAAGATCCTGCAAATCCATTGGCAGGATAGGCGCACCAACGTCAGTGTTCTCGCTCAGGCCAACATCCCCAGCATCGAAGCTTTGACCACGCTCAAGTTATACTGTTGGCCATGTGTCGCTCTCCAGCCAAGGAAAATGGAGCTTTCCACGCTGTGCATCACTCAAAAATTGGTAAACTGGAATGTTTAGCAGAGAGTTTACAGGATAAATTAAAGTTTAAAAAGAAAACATTTTGTTTTTATATTGAATCAGGCGTAAATCCAAAGCAAGTGTGAGATCAACATCCTGTGACCTCTATCATCGAGGAGGACAAGAGCAGCAATGTCGTGGGAACCCCGTCATCTCCAAGTTTCCCTCCAAGTCTCACAGCATTTCTGACTTGGACATTTATTGCCATTCCTTCAATGCCGCTGGGTCAATATCCCGGAACTCCCTACCAAACATCATTGTGGGAGCATTATCACTACAAGGATTACAGCAGGTCAAAGGAGAAAGCTCACCACCACTTTCTCAAGGCAAGTAGGGATGGGCAACAAATCCAGCCTTGGCAAAGTCACCCACATTCTGAGGAGAAAATCCTCCCAGAGAGGGGGGTGGGGGGGTGGTTTCACACCTCTTGTCAAGGTAATTATAATCTTACCATATCGAAACATCTCACTTGACACAAGTGAAGTGCAGTCACTTGTTATATGTAGGGAAACACGGTAGTCACTCTGTACCAACAGCATCCCACGTCAGATGAATGACCAGTTAACCTGCTTTCGGTGATGTTGGTTGAGGGAGGAGCATTGACCAGGAAACTGGGGAGTATTCCTGACCGTCTTCAAAAAGTGCCATAGGATCCTTGACATCCATGTGAACCACCAGAACAGGCAAACAGGACTTTGGGGGGTGATTTTGCCAATGGGGAGCTTTTGGAGGCGGGACTCCCACTTGTCATGTTTCAGTCCCGCCTCCATCAACTTCTAGCCAACCCACGCTATTTTCCCTTGATTGACCTTGTTGAGCCCGCCCAGCAGGCTTAGCAGGCCAATTAAGGGAAAGCCGATTGCAGAGAACGTCAACGTATGACGTTTCATCTGTCAAAATGTTTTGACAGATGAATTGTCATCGTTTGACAGCTCTGTGAAGCTGTCAAACACTGACATTCTCTGTAGTTTGATGAGGTCTTGAATTCAAGACCTCATCAAACCTCTTTCTTTTGCAGAAATGAGATGGTTGTTGCATTGGAGAATGCAACAGCCATCTATCATCTCTACCGCGGAGGTGCGAGACTCTCCGCATACCCACCGACTGAAGCCTGCAGGAAGAAACAAAGGTAAGTAAACTTTTTCTAACACTTTGCACTTACCTCAGATACTCACCTCTCCACACTTGCACCCATCACTCACGTCCACAGCGCACTTTTGGACCCTCCGACCCCCGCAGACCCAGTACTCGCCTCGCGTGACCTGGCGGGTTTCGGAGCCTTCGGGAAGCCCGCACTTGTGAGGGCAAAAAGGGGATAATCCTATTTTCTGCCTGTTAACTACCTGTTAACAGTCAGTTAAGTGGCTTTAATCCCTTCCTGCCTCCAAGGAGACGGAACCCGGCGCGGGACGGCTACCCGCCTCCTGGCAAGATGGCACGGAGGCGGGTTGGGCACCCGCCCCCAAATTCTGCCATTTTCCCGGCAGTCCCGCCTCCCCAGGGCTGGCAAAATTGCCCCCGTGGTTTACCTCCCCATCCAAAGGATGATACCTCTAACAGAAGTACTTAGGTAATGCTGTATTGGAGTTGCTGTCCTTTAGATGAGCTGTTAAACCAAGGTCCTGTCTTCCTATTTTGCTGTGTTCACTTGTGCTCAATAAAGCACTCCCGCGACACCGCACTGGAATGTCACACCCAGGTTTCCCTACTGGCCCGGATATTTTGATTGCGCAGGGCCCATTTTTCATGGCGTGAGGCATGCGCCAGAAGTGCATGGCACTTCATATGGGTTAGGGGGCCTTGTAGTTGTCCAGGGAGCTCACCTGCAACTAATGTTAGGCCAATTGCTTATTCAAATCAGGGGACCATATGCCTGTTTCGAGGTTCCATTGTGAAATTTGTTTGCGATTGACCGCACCATCAGCCACGCACACTGTGGTCAGTTTTTTTTTAAATTAGCCTGAATGTGCGGCCAAGAGGAGCAGGAGTTCTACTCCTACCTCCACATTAAAACGCGAGATGACTGTTGGTCACCGCTCGCTCCCCTCCTGATTGCCTCCCCACCCCTCAAACTCACCCGAGGACCTCGACAGGCAACCTACCCACCAAATTCAGGCGTGAGCCAATTTCTAGGCCTCTATGTGCTAACCTAGCTTATTTCAGAGTTTAGTTTTATTGCTGGTACAAATGGACTTTTCGTACATGTAATGATTTTCTTAAAGTAAATTGTTCTCCTGTAACAGGCGAAACAAAACCCAAATCTGCCAATCACATTTTAATTCTGAAATATTTCCTCAGTAGAATTTTTTGAAACCAATGCTAATTCTATATATCAACCATTAATACTTCAGTTGCTTTGGGTCACCTCTTCTTTAGCTCGGATCCATTTCAGCACAATTACATAAGCAGACTTGCTTAAAATCAAGACTTAGCAACAGTTCAGCTTTTGCAGAATCTGTCTTAACAAGAGTAGATTTTTTTCGATTCAGCTTTCCCAATGCCTCAGATGTATAAGTTAGTGAGTTATTCAGTTTAAGAGGAAAGGTGCCAGGTTCAGTGCCCAATGTGTCCTGAGCTAGCTGATCGCAGCTAGGTAGCAGGGGCACAACAATTGGCCCCTGGGTCAGAGTGCGAAAGAATCAGCCACGGTTCCCGTTCCAGTTTGGTATCTTGGTGATTCCCAGGAGAGCATATGTGTTTAAAATGTGGGAGCATTAGATCGGATGCATCTGTGATGCGGCCAAACATGCTACTGACACTTGGGCTGGGATTTTAACCCTCCCTCGCCCAGCGAGAATGGTGCATGGGACGGGTTAAAATTAGGCTGAGTCCACTTACCTGAGGTCACTCCTTTCACGCCCGGTGCCATCTTATCTTCACTGACTTTCAAATCATCCGAGGCTCCCACTACGGGCAGGCGGGGCCTACTTAACATTCAAAAGTTGCGGCCCAATGATGTCATCGGCGACGTGACATAATCTTAACATAGAGTCACATAAATACTGTGGCAACAAGAGCAGGTCAGAGGCTGGGTATTCTGCGGCGAGTATCTCACCTCCTGACTCCCCAAAGCCTTTCCACCATCTACAAGGCACAAGTAAGGAGAGAGATGGAATACTCTCCACTTGCCTGGATGAGTGCAGCTCCAACAGCACTCAAGAAGCTCGACAATATCCAGGGCAAAGCAGCCTGCTTGATTGGCACCCCATCCACCACCTTAAACATTCACTCCCTCCACCACCAGTGCACCATGGCTGCAGTGTGTACCATCTACAAGATGCGCTGCAGCAACTCACCAAGGCTTCTTCAGCAGCACCTCCCAAACCCGTGACCTCTACCACCTAGAAGGACAAGGGCAGCAGGCGCATGGGAACACCATCACCTGCAAGTTCCCCTCCAAGTTACACAACATCCTGACTTGGAAGTATATCGGCCGTTCCTTCATCGTCGCTGGGTCAAAATCCTGGAACTCCCTCCCTAAAAGCACTGTGGGAGTACCTTCACCACACGGACTGCAGCGGTTCAAGAAGGCGGCTCACCACCACCTTCTCAAGGGCAATTAGGGAGGGGCAATAAATGCTGGCCTTGCCAACGACGCCCACATCCCATGAACGAATTAAAAAAACGAGGCGTCCCGCCCTGTCTGCAACCCGGCAGCAGAACCACAATGGGAAACGCCGACTGGCCAGAAGAGGCCAAGATAAGTTTTTAAAATTTACTTTTGTTAGGATTCCCTGTGGGCCAGCAAGAGCAGGAATGCTTCCCCTTGGGCCCTGCAAGGAATCCTTGGACCTCCCCAGCCCCGGCTTCCCCCATGATCGTGGTGGAACCACCCCCCCACCCTCTCGGATCGCCTTCGGACCCCTGCTCTCACTGACTGCTGGGGACCATTCCCACATGTCCCGGTCGACACGTACCCGCTCCACCCCGCCGGCCAGGTAGTAGATCTGGCCGGGTGTTGGACAGGACTCCAGGAACTTTTATATTAATTAGGCCTTGCTGTTAAAATCGTCCAGGCCTCCTCGTCCCCAGACTCTCTGGGTGCGCCACCCACTTTGGGGCTCACGCGCACTGTACCCGCGCCCCTTTAAAATCGGGGCCATACTCTCTAGGTTCACATATAAAGAATGTCACTTGGACAGGGTATCAACGGCTGACCTGAACCCATGGAACTATACCTCAGGAAAAGCCAATAGCATCGGAAGCAGAGACAAGAAGGGGAGAACATTAAAAGAACAAAGAGTAAAAGTGCATGTGACAAATCTCTATCAATGGCAAGAACAGTGGTGATGCTGCAATTAGGCTTGCATCAATTGTTACGTTCTCCAGAAACAGGAAGCAGAATAAAGGAGGTTCTGGATTGCATAACGGTCCATTTAACCCTCCGGTATGTGGAGTTTCTTGTTGCTACATAAAATAATTAATTAGGAGGAAGACACATTTGAATGTGTAAGGATGTACAGAACGGTATTTAATGCAGCAAGGAAATGAAAATTACTTTGAAAAGTACTGCACCTGTGTTGAGAAATATGGCTTTTTTTCTCAGCAAATTTTCTTCCTTCTTCTGCTGAAGATGCTGATTCATATGTGAGCTTAGACGGCACTTTGATAAGCCATTCCATCAAGGAGATCATCACAGTTGGGACTGATCAACTCTTGACCTATGTGCACACATTTCAGCAGGAGTCAACAGCTAATGATCAAGAACGAGAAACCTGGATGGTTTTCATCCTTCCTTGTCTGAGGCACTGAGACCAATTATAGTCACTCCATCACTGACCCAGCCGAGATCAGATAACTCGACACAAACTACGGGCTAAACCTAAGACCTTTCTGGTCTGTATAGCCACACCAGCCAGTGCATTTCTTGACTTAATCCATCTGTCAAATGAGATGTCGACCTGCTCAGGTGATAGAAATGATCCCATAGCACTATCCGAAGAAGAACAGGGAGTTTTCCCAGTGTCCCAGCGCCGACAGTTCTCTTTCAAATAACCCCACCACAAACAGATTATCTGGTCATTCATTCATTTGCTGTTCAGCAGGACCTTGCTGTTTACAAATTGGCTGCCAAACTTGCCTACAAAGCAACAGTGGCTGAATTTCAGAAAAGTAGTCCACTCTATGTGCTTTGGGACTTTATAAATTTAAAAATAGCCCCCAGGGAGGCCAAGATGTGGAGCTCATCAGTAGCAAGCCTGACTCCCTACAAGTCTAAGTTCTTTCTTGATATTCATGCCCCAATGGTAGGGTTGTCAACCCTCCAGGATTGTCCTGGAGTCTCCAGGAATTGAAGAGTAATCTCCAGGACACTGCAGCAAGCAACACCCGGGAGAACAATCATTGGATCATTAAAAAACTGTGTATTTTTTTCCATTTTCTTTGAACACTTTTGTTTATTAGTTATAAGGTGGAGAAAAGGTGGTTCTGACCGACAGTTAAGAATCATCCAATTGGCTTTCAAATTGGCATGGGAAGGTGGGACACTGTGAGGATGGACATGTTGGGTGACCAATAGTGGGAGGATGGGGGCGGGACAGTGAAGGCAGGATGAAACCTCCAGGAATACATGCAATCAAAGTTGACAACCCGACTCAATGGTAGTTTTGTTAGTATGCAGAGTTATAACGTGCTCCTGTCGGATTCCCAGTTCCACCCCCCACCATATGCTATCTTCACGATTGGAGGGAAGAGGTCGAATACTCCAATCTATTGACATCTCCTTGTGCATCATTAATCAGGGGGACGGTAGCATGATGGTAATGTCACTGGGCTAGTAATCCAGAAACCTGAACTAATGATCCGGAAACGTGAATTCACAATCCCACCACAGCAGCTGGGGAATTTAATTTCAGTTAATTAAATAAATCTGGAATAAAAAGCTAGTATCAGTAATGGTGACCATGAAACTACCGGATTGTTGTAAAAACCCATCTGGTTCACTAATGTCCTTTAGAGAAGGAAATCTGCCGTCCTTACCCGGTCTGGCCTGTATGTGACTCCAGCCCCACAGCAATGGCCTAGCAAGCCACTCAGTTGTAACAAACCATTACAAAACACGATAATAAGAATGAAACCGGACGGACCACCTGCCATCAACCTTGGCAACCATGGCAATGGCACATCCAGCCCAGTAAGTATATCGCCAATCCTTCATCGTCGCTGGGAATTCCTGGAACTCCCTACCTAACAGCACTGTGAGAACGCCTTCACCACAGGGACTGCAGCGGCTCACCACCACCTTCTCAAGGGCAATTAGGGATGGGCAATAAATGCTGGCCTTGCCAGCGATGCATCCCATAAATGAATTAAAAAAAAATACCACTTCTTGAGTGATGTAAGAAGAGCCTTCTGGGTCAATTCTGCTCCACATGCAATTGTTAAGAAGTATCCACTAAAGGAAGTTTATGTGGGATTTTAGTCAGAATTCCAAAGTTCTAATCAAATAGCCAGCAGGGAGGCCAAGATTTAGAGCTCATCAGTAGCAAGCCTGATGACCAACAAAGTCATCAGTAATAATCAACTATGTTTATCATACTGGTGATCACATTGATGTCAGTATTTACATTTTAATTCATTCTACATTAAAACGATACAATAACTGCACAATTTCTCATTTATTGTTCAACTTCGTGAGACTGCTCCTTTACCTCCGAGTCCAAACCCAGGCTGGTGGAGCAACAATCTCCTTACTCTGCTGGTTGAATGTGACGTGGATTTGGGGCAAGTGCAACACAAGCCAACAGGACAGAAGTGCCCATAATTCAGCACTGATTGACACTGTCAATCTCACTTGTGATTGACTGATGCAGGAAATGTGCCACACTGGTGTACAGCGAGAGGTCCTGTTCTGAGGTTAGGGTAAACGCACATTATTGAGCAGTTTTCATCTGCTATTGCTGACTTAGATGTGCCTGATGCGTATTGTGAATGCTAAATGCGGATATGTGAATAATGAATGCAAAGAAATCGCCCCCCCGCCAAAAAAAGTGGTGTAGTGGGTTAGACTTGAAGCTTTCAGCTCCTGGACCTGTGTTCAAACCTACCCTTGACTGATGGGATGGAAACCTCTGTCTGCTGACTGTAAGGGACCTATGAAAGGTGAAGTTAGATAGTCTCAATCCAGTTCCTAATGAACAGAGGCCCTCAGCAAAATAACTGCCCCAAATTGGCAATCTCATTCAGAGAGGCTGATGTGGGGAATGGAGAATGCTTTTGAAGTAGAGGGGGGTGATCTTCTGAGACTGGGCAGTGCAGAAGGAGCTTTGCACTGCATCTAGCCTTGCCACCTTGACCTGACCTGAGAGTGCTTGCTTGCCTGAAATGAAGTGTTCCATTCCCCAGCACTAACCGTGGCTCAGTGGGCAGCACCCTCGCCTCGGAGTCAGATGGTTGTGGGTTCATAGTCCCACTCCAGAGACTTGAGCACAAAAAAATCTAGGCTGACACTCCCAGTGCAGTGCTGAGGGAGTGCTGCCCTGTCGAAGGTGCCGTCTTTCAGATGAGATGTTAAACTCGAGGCCCCATCCGCTCTCTCAGGTGGCTGTAAAAGATCCCGCGCCACTATTTCGAAGAAGCGCAGGGGAGTTATCCCCGGTGTCCTGGCCAGTATTTATCCCTCAATCAATATCACTAAAAAACAGATTATCTGGTCATTATCACATTGCTGTTTGTGGGAGCTTGCTGTGCGCAAATTGGCTGCCGCGTTTCCCACATTACAACAGTGACTACACTTCAAAAGTACTTCATTGGCTGTAAAGCGCTTTGGAACATAGTGAAAGACGCTATAGAAATGCAAGTCTTCTTTCTGTAACGCTGCCCATTTCTTTCACTGTAACATCCTGTACCTTGATGAGAACTAAAATAAAGGATAGGTGGACTGGAACAAAGGACAATCAAGCTGGATAAATAGACTAAAGCTTCTTTAGTTATCACAGCTGTTAGCACCTTCAATGATCAACTCTGTTCCTCCCATCAGGATAAATGTGCTTTTCCTGAAATGTAGTCATCCATCACTTACATACATGTTTTTTTACGGCAAATTAAAATAGGAATGAATGTAACTGAAAAGTTACTGTGGAGATGGCTACCAGACAATATTTATAAAATACACTGGCATTTTTACAGGGAATGTAACGGCGGCACTTTATGTGAACGTAAATCTTATTGTTTATCTGTTCCAGACTTGTATTCCCGATTCAGTTGGAGGAAGCTTCTAAATATTAATGAGTCGACGAGTCACATGGCTCCCAGATTGCGGACGGCACATATATACCGAACTTTATTAAGACTGGGTGAGAAAAAAACTGAAGCTTGCTTTGACTGTTCAATTAGGCAGGGATAATAGAAATTTTCGGGGATTCATTAAAATCAGTCGGGAATCTTTCTGCTGCAGAATTTTTTCAGCTGTAATCTTATCGAGAATAGTTCCGTGACTGCACATTCTCTAACTGAAGACACACAGAGGGAATCTTGCACGGATTTCTGGACTGTTATTGATTACGTGGATTTTTTCAGTGGGCTCAATCTGACCTGCAGTCTGTTGCATTCCTCTTGATGCGATGATTCAAATAGGGGAATCGCGACTGGGCTCCACTCTGTGCAGGCAGTGAGCGATGGCAGGCTATTCAACCGTGGAAGGGCTATTCAACTGTGGAAGGAATTGCAGATAAGCCCGATCCACCCAACACCCATGCATGCGCACTTTCAAGCAAGGGTCACTGGGAGCAGGCTGATTCTCTCCCTGTCCCCCCAAAAACCCCTCCCTCAATTAGATCACCCCATAATCTTCCTTGCTCAAGGGAATGCAAGCCTAGTCTATGCTACTCCTAGATACCTATATTAAGGGTCCTTTATGATTATGTAGCTCTTCATGCTTGGGTAGGGTGAATAGCTTGTAGGGTCAGGGGTCTTTTCCCTATCAAGAGGCTGAGGTCACACTGGGCAGGTTAGGCAGAGGGGGTCGGTTGAGAAGTGGTCGGCACTGTGCTGCAAAGAGCAAAGGCAGGAAATCGTGCCCAAGATATTTCAGGTGTGTATAGTCATATTCTGCGTGGTTGCGATTAATTAAAATCTTTGATAAATGAGATTAGTTGAATGTATTTATAATCGGGCATAAAATCTGTGTTTAATTATGATAAATCTCTAGGACAATCTGCACTGAGTAATCTTCCACTGAAATAAACAGCGACGGGGGAAAAAAAATTAAATATAGAGACGGTCAGCCTTCCACTCTTGATGGATGACTGACAGCTCCTGAAAAGTGCTGTTGACTCAGTGTGCTGACATCACAGCAAGTCATTACTCATCCATCAGAAATCTAGCGGTGACAGTGTCGAGTCCTCTTTACCACTTGAGCGGGTAGCAAATCATCCAACTGCAGCAAGTAAGTAGAAGTCTTTGTTGACGCAAGGGATGTGTTCATTTTCCATTACCTTAGTCCAACATGGTGTCAGGATTTTAACCAGCTAACACTGGGCAATCTGTTACTTCTGCCTTGACATGGATGGAATGATAATACAAGAACCTGACCTAAACTGAAAGCAATTCGACCCATTATCTGTCTGGAGTCAGGAGTCAGGAGGCAGCCAGTCAGCGCCGCGGTGTTGTTTTATCTTGGGCTTGTGGGGCAGTTGCACGCACGCAATGCTCCTGACATCGAAGTCACATCGCAAAAATGCCTTCCAGGTGAAACAGCGATTTAGTTGTACTTCTTGCAATTTAGTATACTGTATTCGCTGCTCACGATGTGGTCTCCTCTACATTGGGGAGACCAAACGCAGATTGGGTGACCGCTTTGCGAACACCTCCGTTCAGTCCGTAAGGGGGACCCCGAGCTCCCGGTGGCCTGTCACTTTAATTCACTGCTTCACTCCCACTCTGAGCTCACCGTCCTCGGCCTCTTGCATTGTTCCACGGAAGCTCAGCGTAAGCTCGAGGAACAGCACCTCATCTTTCGTTTAGGCACTCTACAACCCTCTGGACTCAACACCGAGTTCAACAATTTCAGATCATAACCTCGGCCCCTATCACATATATATATATTTTTTTATTTTATTTTTTCATCCACCCTTTTGTTTGGCCTTTTTTTCCCCTCCCAGAAGCTGGCAGCTGTCCTTCATTCTGCCAGCACATTTCACACTTCATCCAGCCTCAACCTGTCACATTAACACCTCCTCTTGCCTTGATTATCTCTTTATGTCTCTTAATCTCTCCTGCTTTCTATCCCACCACTGACCTTGCCTTTTGTTCTTCATCCCTCCCCCTTTTCCCAGCTTTATCCTTGCTTTAAATCTATTTCATTTCCTGCTTTTTTCCAGTTCTGACGAAAGGTCTTCGACCTGAAACGTTAACTCTGTTTCTCTCTCCACGGATGCTGCCTGGCCTGCTGAGTTTTTCCAGCGTTTTCTGTTGTTATTTTGCAAAAATGAAAGACAATCTCAATGTGTCCGCCTGAGTGCCAGGGACCACACTTTTCCTCCGCTTGCTTCTAAATTGCACGGAGCTCGCACTGAATGCATGCGCCAGCAGCGTGCAAGTTGCGTCGCAGTGTGAATATTCCCACACTCAGGATAACAGGCACCAAAGTGAACCCAAGATGTAGCAAACTGCATTGTGCTGGGGCTGTGTCGTGACTGTGTGCTCCTCGTGTCTGCCTGTGCAACCCTGAAATGTGCAGAAACGTGCAAAACACAGATCTTCAGGTTCAGAATGACCTCCACTTGGCTCACAGTGCAAGCAGCAGGACAATTGATGGCCAGTCGGGGGAGAAGTACCCATGGAGGTCTCAGGTCACTGTTCAGTCCTGCTCTCTCAGTGCTCCAGAACCATTACAGCTTTCCCTCAAGAAAACTGAAATGATATTTCAAATTAGCTTTGTATGCTCGACCCACTTGTCTATCATGCTGCCTTTACCAACCTCCACTGGCTCCCTGTCGCTGAACACATTGGGCTGGATTTTCATTGACCCGTGGAGGCGGGTTTGGAGGCGTGTGGGGGGTTAAAATTGCGAAAACTGGCGGGCGGGCACAAGTCCGCCTCCATCCCGCCTGCACGCAATTTTCATTAAATCGTGTCTGCTGGTCCCGACTCCGTCCCGCCTCTAAGAGGCGGGATAGGCTGTTAAGGCCCTTAACAAGCACTAAATTGCCTCTATAATGCCATTTTGAAAGGCCTTTGTGATTTTAACCCTTTTTCTACGTGAAGCACGCCAGTTCTGAACCACGATTGTGAAACCTGGCGGGAGCACATTTGGATAGCTGACGCTGGCTGGCTCCTTCAATGCAGCAGCAATGATGACATCATCAGAGGCGACTTTCAGACTGAAAACACTAATTGGTTCATGGGTTCCCACATGCTGGAACACAATTGCCCAATTAGGTGAAAATTGCATCAATCTCCCACATCCAACTGCAGTCGGGTGGATAACACGACCCCAACCCGCCCCAGTATCAAAATCCAGCCCACTCAGTTCAAACTCTTCATCCTTGTTTAAATATCCCTCCATAGCCTTGCTCCAATCTCTGCAACCACCTCTAGCTCTGCACTCCAGCTCTCACCTTCCGGTCTACTCACCGCCCTCCACTCCAACATGGGTGACGGGGACAATGGCTGTCACACACCTGCACTTCGGAACTCTCTTCCTCCTTCCCCCTTGCTACATCTCTTCCCCATCTTTAAAAGATGTTTCCGCTTGGTGGGGGAGTCTAAAACTAGGGGCCATAAATATAAGATAGTCACTAATAAATCCAATAAGGAATTCAGGAGAATCTAGAGAATGGTTAGAATGTGGAACTTGAAAAAGAAAAGAAAGACTTGCATTTATATAGCGCCTTTCACGACCACCGGACGTTCCAAAGCGCTTTACAGCCAATGAAGAATTTTTTTTGAAGTGTAGTCAGTTTTGTAATGTAGGAAAAGCGCTGCCAGTTTGCGTCTTTTTTATTCGTTTATGGGATGTGGGCGTCGCTGGCAAGGTCAGCATTTATTGCCCATCCCTAATTGCCCTCGAGAAGGTGGTGGTGAGCCGCCTTCTTGAACCGCTGCAGTCCGTGCGGTGAAGGTGCTCCCACAGTGCTGTTAGGGAGGGAGTTCCAGGATTTTGACCCAGCGACGATGAAGGATCAGCGATATATTTCTAAGTCAGAATGGTGTGTGACTTGGAGGGGAACTTGGAGGTGGTGGTGTTCCCAGGCGCCTGCTGCCCTTGTCCTTCTAGGTGGAAGAGGTCGCGAGTTTGGGAGGTGCTGCCGAAAAAGCCTTGGCGAGTTGCTGCAGTGCATCTTGTAGATGGTACACACTGCAGCCACGGTACACCGGTGGTGGAGGGAGTGAATGTTTAAGGTGGTGGATGGGATGCCAATCAAGCGGGCTGCTTTGTCCTGAATGGTGTCGAACTTCTTGAGTGTTGTTGGAGCTGCACTCATTCAGGTAAGTGGAGAGTATTCCATCACACTCCTTATTTGTGCCTTGTAGATGGTGGAAAGGCTTTGGGGAGTCAGGAGGTGAGACACTCGCCGCAGAATACCTTGCCTCTGACCTGCTGTTGTTGCACAGTATTTATGTGGCTGGTCCAGTTAAGTTTCTGGTCAATGGTGACCCCCAGGATGTTGATGGTGGGGGATTCAGCGATGGAAATGCCATAGAATGTCAAGGGGAGGTGGTTAGACACTCACTTGTTGGAGATAGTCATTGCCTGGCACTTCTGTGGCGTGAATATTACCTGCCACTTATCAGCCCAAGCCTGAATGTCGTCCAGGTCTTGTTGCATGTGAGCATGGACTGCTTCATTATCTGAGGAGTTGTGAATGGTGTCGAACACTGTGCAGTCATCAGCGAACATCCCTATTTCTGACCTTATGTTGGAGGGGAGGTCACTGATGAAGCAGCTGAAGATGGTTGGGCCTAAGACACTGCCCTGAGGAACTCCTGCAGCGATGTCCTGGGGCTCTGATGATTGACCTTCAACCACCACAACCATCTTCCTTTGTGCTAGGTATGACTCCAGCCAGTGGAGCGTTTCCTCCCCCGATTCTGTTGTCTGGTTTTAGTGATGTTGATTGAGGGATAAATATTGGCCCAGGACACCGGGGATAACTCCCCTGTTCTTCTTCAAAATAGTGCCATGGGATTTTTTACGTCCACCTGAGAGCGTGGACGGGGCCTCGGTTTAGTGCCTCATCCAAAAGACAGCACCTCCGACAGTGCAGCACTGCACTGGGAGTGTCAGCCTAGATTTTTGTGCTCAAGTCTCTGAAGTGGGACTATGTACCCACAACCTTCTGACTCAGAGACAAGAGTGCTACCAACTGAGCCACCGCTGACAACTTGCCACCACATGGAGAAGTTGAGGTGAATAGCATAGATACCTTTAAGAGGAAGCTAGATAATTATATGAAGGAGAAGGAATAGAAAGATATGCAGATAGGGTTAGACGAAGGAGGGTGGGAGGAGGCTTGTGTGAAGCATAAACACCAGTTGGGCCGAATGGCCTGTTTCTGTGCTGTAAATTCTATGTAAAATCTCCTCAAAACTTTGACCATGCCTCCGATACTCAAACTCTTCCCCAATTCCTCCTCAGTGTTTACTCCATGCCCTCTCCCCATGAAGCACCTTAGGATGATTTGCTACATTAAAGGGCGTTATGTATACTTGCATGTTGTTGTGCTGTTGCATCAGTGTACAATGGTTTGAAACCACTCATCCTCCTTTTTCCACTCAATCTTCTCTCTCCCCTTGTCCTGAGCATGCTGACCCTTGTTGGGTACATTACTACGGGCACCGGCAGTCCTCCAGTAGCACACCCAAGTGACCATTTTTCATGCTGGAGCCTAGACAGTACTTCGCTACAGGCTATTTGACCTTGGATGTCATAACACTGAGCCCAATTCTTTCCTTGCCTGATACCTGTATATTCAAACTTTACAGCAAGATTCATGGGGGAGCGATCAGGAATGGAGGACCCTGGCTGACATTTCCCTTCCATGGCTCAGGGCTCCGGAATAGTAGTAGTCCCACTACCGCCCTAGCTAAGATCAACTGACTCACCACAAACTTAGGACCAACAGTGGGATATTCATCCTTGTTTTCAAATCCCTCCACGGCCTCGCCCCTTCCAATCTCTGTAACCTCCTTTAGCCCTGCAACCCTTCGGGATCTCTGTGCTCCTCCAATCCTGGCCTCTTGCGTATTGCCGACTTTCATCGCTCCACCATTGGCGGCCGTGTCTTCAACTGCCTCGGCCCTAAGCTCTGGAATTCCCTCCCTAAACCTCTGCGCCTCTTTTAAGAGGCTCCTTAGAAACTACCTCTCACTTGTCCGCATATCTCCTTATGTGGCTCGGTGTCAAATTTTGTTTGATAATTGCTCCTGTGAAGCGCCTTTGGACGTTTTACTACGTTAAAGGCGCTGTGTAAATGCAAGTTGTTGTTGTTGTACGGCTAAGCCCCGAGCCACGGGAGGGGGAAGAAAAACACATTTTGATTTATTGAGAAACCTTTTAACCACTGATACATTAAGTTAATTATCAAAGGTTTTCGACTAACAAGGCACTGTAGTGCTTTTGTTGTCCTCTGAATTAATTAAAATAATTGCTGAGCGCTACCTGCGCTGTCTGCCTTGTTGTAGAACATACATATCATTAGTTTTTTAATTTACTGTTATGCAATACTACCCACGGGGGAAGAGTGTGGAAGAACTCAAGGTGACACGGCTGCTGCTGCAGTGTCTGCTGTTTCGTGACAGTGCTAGGGCAGCCTTCACTTCAGTGCGTAATGGGCCAGTACAAAGCGTCAATAATACAGAGTAAAGTGACACAGCCCACGCGTAAAAAGGGATGTGCTTAAAATAAATTGATGATCATATTCTCCAAAAATACCAGTACTTTATAAATCTTGACACCCCGCTGTATTCTTGGTATCATCTTCTTCTTCTTCTTCGGCAGTCCCTCGGATGACTTGCTTGCTCACTAAAAATGAGTTCTCAGGTGACTGATGAGTCCAATGCGGGACCTACAGTCTCTGTCACAGGTGGGGCAGACGGTGGTTGAAGGGGCGGGTGGGGTGCTTGGGTTGACGTGCGCTCCTTCCGCTGTTTGCGCTTGGCTTCCGCTTGCTCCCGGCGAAGAGACTCGAGGTGTTCGGCGCCTTCCCGGATGCTTCTCCTCCACTTTGTGCGGTCTTGGGCCAGGGATTCCCAGGTGTCGGTGGGGTATCTACAAGGGGAAAGAAAGGTTTGATTGCGCCCCCCCCTCCATTCCACTCCAAGGTTAGGATACAGACAGGCCCTGGCAAAGGTTCCCCCAGCTCACCTGTTTGATTCCGTTTATTAACTCTCTAAGTTACCAGATCTTTCCTGAGCCCGCCTGCTCCCCAAAAAAACCAATTCACATCTTCTGTGAAATACAGAGAACAAGGGACACCAGGGGGAGAGCTGTGGGTTCAGATCTCATTGACGGCTTCAGGTGGTTTTATACAAGGGCTGGTTTTGCAAGGCAGGGCTCCTGGAATGAACGCCTGGAATTTCTGTTGGGGGAAGGGGCTTCCTTCCGATTTCCCGCTGTAACCTCGATAGAAACCCTGGAAAATCCGCAAATTGGATGCCGCGTTTCCTACATTACAACAGTGACTACACTTAAAAAAAAATGTACTTCCTTGGCTGTAAAGCACTTTGGGACGTCCTGAGATCATGAAAGGCGCTATATAAATGCATGTCTTTCTTTCTTTCATAACAATGGTTTTGTGTAAATGTGCTAATGCCTTTACTGTCAGTTATAGGCGATAACGTTATATGTTGAAATGAAAGCATATGATGGAAGGTGGGTTCGGCTTAAAATCTACCATGAATGTTAAAGTCCCATCACCCTGAGGAGCTCCTCATTCATCTGAAGGAAATTAATCATTCATAGGAATATTAACAATTTGATTAAACTAAAATAGATTTGGTGAGGCTGAGGAAAAAATCTGGTCACGAATTCCATTATGCTGCAAATTATTTTTTTTCTATTTTAAGTTAGCTTCAACTTCTCAAGTTTGGATAAGATTTATAACTCGCAGAAGTTATAAAAGCCCTTTGTCATTAAAGGGACGCTATCTTCAGGGAAAACCGTTTGGCAAAACTTTTATTTGCAGATGGAAATGAGCCAGACAACTCTTGCACCATTCTTTGTAAGAAATTCTGGAATGGGAAAAGAACATGAATGATTGTTCCACCATGGACTGCCCACCACAACCATCTGCTGATCCCTTACTATGAAGAACATTAAGTTTCTTTCTTTATCCCCCCCTTGGAAAAAAAAGACTATTAATGCTGCTTTGACCCTCAATCACCCTCTCAACAGGTAGTGATTCAGCTCCTTTTGTAGGTGTCAACTGAACGTGAACCTTCTGTGGGAGTGTCTTCCATCGGCATTATCCTGTGTCAGCTGTGGCTCAGTTGGTAGCACTTTTACTTCTGAATCATAGAAGGTTGTGGGTTCAGGTCCCACTCCAGAGACTTAAGCACAAAAATCCAGGCTGACACTCCAATGCAGTACTGAGGGAGTGCTGCACTGTCGGAGGTGCCGTCTTTCGGATGAGATGTTAAACCGAGGCCCCGTCTGCTCCCTCAGGTGGACGTAAAAAATCCCATGGCACTATTTCGAAGAAGAGCAGGGGGAGTTATCCCCGGTGTCCTGACCAATATTTATTCCTCAATCAACATCACTAAAAAAACATTATCTGGTCATTATCACATAGCTGTTTGTGGGAGCTTGCTGTGCACAAATTGGCTGCCGCGTTTCCTGCATTCCAACAGTGACTACACTTCAAATAGTACTTCATTGGCTGCAAAGCGCTTTGGGACGTCCGGTGGTCGTGAGAGGCGCTATAGAAATGCAAAGTCTTTTTGTGGGAATAAAAGTTGTTTCTTATCTCTAACCTTGCTTGAGGCCCATGAACTTTGAACTTGTGTCCTCTAGCCCTGGGCTCATTGGCCAAGTTAACTAGCTTGCTTACTTCAGGCTTATGTATATGCTTCATTACTTTAAACACAAGTATAATTTCTCCCCACTGCCTCTTTTTTTCTCCTGTGAAAGTAAGTTTATAATTTTCTTCATGACGAACTGCCCTGTGGCCTGGAATCATCCTGGCGACTCTTTTCTGACCCTTTGCATCTATATCCTTTTTGGAGCGATGACAACCAAAATTGCAAAACAACATCTTCCTGAATTGACCTCCGAACCTCCGTCAAGATGACACCATGCTCAACTCGCGTCAATTGACGTTTTGTGAACAAAGAAAAAAGGGCTACCTTGGAAATCCAGTATGATTATCTGTTTTAAGTTCTGTCTTCATCGTAACTTCCTCCTTGCATGTAACACCTGCCCTTAAATTAATAATGTAAATGAAGAACTCTCATTGTGGCTCAATGTATAAACGCACCATCCAGTGTGGAAAGTCCCGGGTTTGATCCAAGTCTGTGCTGAGTTAGGAACGTAGGAACAGGAGGAGGCCATTCAGCCCCTCGAGCCTGTTCCGCCATTCAATTAGACCATGGCTGATCTGTGACCTAACTCCATCTACCCGCCTTGGTTCCGTAACTCTTAATACCCTTGCCTAACAAAAACCTTGCAAAAGCAAAATACAGCGGATTCTGAATATCTGAAGTAAAAACAGAAAATGCTGGAAACACTCAGCAGGTCAGGCAGCAGCTGTGGAGGGAGAAACAGAGTTAACGTTTCAGGTCGATGACCTTTCGTCCGACCTGAATAATCTTTCAATCTTAGTTTCGAAATTTTCAATTGACCCCCAGTCTCAACAGCATTTTGAGGAGAGAGTTCCAGATTTCTATTACCCATTGTGTGAAGAAATGCTTCCTGACATCACCTCTAAATGGATCTCTGTATACATTTTGTCGGTGTTACCTGTCTCGTCTGCAATTATATTTGCAATTTGAGTGAATGGTGTTGTCACTGTTCCGGTAAGCGACAATTCACCCAAGTCAAAAACAACAGTAATATATTTGAACAAGTGTTTAGTACCTCTCAGTTATAATTCCAAACACTATTCTGCCATTCCACTAGGGAAGTGACACAGCAACTTAAATAATAGGAACATAGGAACAGGAGGAGGCCATTCAGCCCCTCGAGCCTGAGATCATTGCTGATCTGTGACCTAACTCCATATACCTGCCTTTGGCCCATATCCCGTAATACCTTTGGTTAACAGAAAGCTATCAATCACCGATTTAAAATTAACAATTGATCTAGTATCAATTGCTGTTTGCAGAAGAGAGTTCCAAACTTCTACCACCCTTTGTGTGTAGAAGTGTTTCCTAATTTCACTCTGAAAGGTCTGGCTCTAATTTTTAGACTATACCCCCTAGTCCTAGAATTCCCAACCAGTGGAAATAGTTTCTCTCTATCTACCCTATCTGTTCTCCTTAATATCTTGAAAACTTCGATCAGGTCACCCCTTAACCTTCTAAATTCTGGGGAATACAACCCTAATTTGTGTAATCTCTCCTCGTAACTTAACCCTTGAAGTCCAGGTATCATTCTGGTAAACCTACGCTGCACTCCCTCCAAGGCCAATATATCCTTCCTAAGGATAATCTCATTGATGGAAGAATTGCTCTGGTCTCTACGTGAACTAAATTGTAAACAGTTCAGAGGAACAGGACAAGGCCATTCAGCCCCCTATTAAGTATCATGGCTGATTTGTACCTCAACCCCATTTACCCGCCTTTGCTACATATCCCTTGATCTAACAAAAATCTAACAATCTCAGTGTTGAAAATTTCAATTGACCCTCAGCATCCACAGCCTTTTGGGGCAGACAGTTCGAGATTTCCACTACCCTTTGTGTGGAAAAAGTGCTTCCTGAATGACCTAGCTCTAATTTTAAGATTAAGTCCCCTTGTATCAGAAACTTAACTGGACCAGTCACATAAATACTTTAGCAACAAGAGCAGGCCAGAGTCTGGGTATTCTGCGGTGAGTGTCTCACCTCCTCACTCTCCAAAGCCTTTCCACCATCGACAAGGCACAAGTCAGGAGTGTGATGGAATACTCTCCACTTGCCTGGATGAGTGCAGCTCCAACAACACTCAAGAAACTCGACACCATCCAGGACAAAGCAGCCCACTTGATTGGCACCCCGTCCACCACTCCCTCCACCACCGGCGTACCGTGGCTGCAGTGTGTACCATCTACAAGATGCACTGCAGCAACTCACCAAGGCTTCTTTGGCAGCACCTCCCAAACCCGTGACCTCTACCCCCTAGAAGGACAAGGGCAGCAGGCGCATGGGAACATCGCCACCTCCAAATTCCCCTCCAAGTCACACACCATCCTGACTTGGAAGTATATCGGCTGATCGTCGCTGGGTCAAAATCCTGGAAATCCCTCCCTAACAGCACTGTGGGAGTACCTTCACCACACGGACTGCAGCGGTTCAAGAAGGCAGCTCACCACCACCTTCTCAAGGGCAACTAGGGATGGGCAATAAATGCTGGCCTTGCCAGCGACACCCACACCCCATGAACGAATAAAAAAAAGTACTGGATTTCCCCACAAGAGGAAATAATGTCTCTCTACTACCTTATCAAATCCCTTTATTATTTTAAACACCTCAATTAGATTACCCCTCAACCTTTTAAATTCAAGGGAATACAAGCTGAATTTCGTAACCTGTCCTCATGAATTAACCCTTTAAGCCCCAGTATCATTCTAGTGAATCTGTGCTGCACCCCCTCCAAGGCATTGTATTTTGATGAGATTTTGCAGAGGAATCACAATTACCTCATTCGGGGACAAGGAAGGAAAGAAAAAGAACAAACTTGCATTTCTATAGCGCCTTTCATGACCTCAGAGTGCTTTACAGCCAATGAAATATCTTGAAATGTAGTCACTGTTGTACTGTAGTGAAATGCAGCAGCCATTTTGCACACAGCAAGGTCCCACAAACAACAAGATAAATCTCCAGATAATCTGTTTTTACTACAAACAAAAGCAAAATACTGCGGATGCTGGAAATCTGAAATAGAAACAAAAAATGCTGGAAATACTCAGCAGGTCAGGCAGCATCTGTGGAGAGAGAAACAGAGTTAACGTTTCAGGTCGATGACCCTTCGTCAGAACTGGAAAAAGCTGGAGATGTGACAGATTTTTAAGCAAGTGTAGGGGCAGGGAGAGGGTGGGAGAGGAGGAAAGAACAAAAGGGAAGGTCTGTGATAGGATGGAAGGCAGGAGAGATTAAGAGATGGTAATGGGACAAGTTAAGAAGCAAAAGATGGCTCTAGATGAAGTGTAAATGGCACTGGCAGAATGAAAGACAGCCGCCATGTGGGAGAGAGAAAAAAGAAATGGGAAAAAAAATGATAGGGGCAGAGGTTATGGTCTGAAATTGTTGAACTCTATGTTGAGTCCAGAAGGCTGTAAAGTGCCTAATCAAAAGATGAGGTGCTGTTCCTCGAGCTTACGTTGGGCTTCATTGGAACAATGTCAGAGGCCGAGGACAGTGAGGTCTGAGTGGGAGTGGAGCGGAGAATTGAAGTGACAGGCGACCGGAAGCTCAGGGTCACCCTTACGGACTGAACGGAGGTGTTCGGCAAATCTGTTTTTACTGCTTTGGTTGGGGGAAAATGCTGGCTGTGACACCAGGAGAAATTCTGATTTCCATCTGAGAGAGCATGGTTGAATGTCTCATTTGAAAGACAGCAGATCCGACAGTGCATCGCTCCTACAGTACTGCACTGAAGTGCCAACCTAAATCATGACTGCAAGTCTCTGGAGTGAGACTTGAACCCACAACCTTCTAAACCAGCGGGGAGAGTGCTACCGCTAAGCTGCACAGGACCAGGCACCAGAATGAGTAAGGTAAGAAAGAAATGTCCTAGTCTCAGGAAGGTTGCCACGGTAAGTGCTCACACAGTTTTGTCTTACAGTGTGTGTGTTAGTAGCACTTCCGATGCAAGCTTAGTGGAGCATCACAGAGGGAGAAGGCACAGCACTCTGACAGCTGTTCATCTACTTTTCAAATGAACTGCCGTGTACTCTGCATTGCTGCCATGTCAATGTGTTTGCCCCTCGGGCCCGTGAGATGTGGCACGGACAAATACCAAATATACAGCCAGCACAAGGCACCTGTGTGCTGCATGTTCACGGGCTCACATAAGGTAGTTGATGGCTGGGGTCTTCTTCTGTCACTGGTTGAGGTGGGTTTTCTTCTCCATCTGTCCGAAGGCGGTGGCCTTTTGCAGGGCGAGGTTATGTAAAGCAGGCTGGGTTGCGATCACCGTGGATACCTTTGCCAGCCCGTACTGCGTGTTTCCTCTGTTCTTCCCCTTCCTCCTTCAGCAGTCAGAGAGCGATGGCCATTGAGGCAAAGCTCAATTACAGTTCCCTCAGCTCATGGCCACTGATGGCAGGCGGGGTACAGCTTTGAGAAGATGAAAAATAGCTACAGTAATAAAATCCAAGGGTTCTGTGAAATAACCCATAAAGTAGGAGCGTCAGATGCTGTTGAACGGTGCAACTTCCAAGCAAACTCACCTTTAAGGATCAGGAGCCAACATGATTGAATGGGCCAACCATCGAGGTCTAATTTTAAATGGGGGCTGAGCTCCAGCGGTGCTTTTCAGGCATTGGATCTAATTGTCTTGAGGCTTTAAATGAGCCTCGCACACAAGCCCGCAGCACTATATTTGCTTCCCCACTGCAGTATCCTACACTTTTTTTTAATTCATTCACGAGATGTGGGCATCACTGGCAAAGCCAGCATTTATTGCCCATCCCTAATTGCCCTTGATAAGATGGTGGTGAGCCACCTTCTTGACAACTGAGTGACTTGCTAGGCCATTTCAGAGGGCAACCACATTGCTGTGGGTCTGGAGTCACATAGAGGCCAGACCGGGTAAGGACGGCAGATTTCCTTCCCTAAAGGACATTAGTGAACCAGATGGGTTTTTACAACAATCCGGTAGTTTCATGATCATCATTACTGATACTAGCTTTTTATTCCAGACTTATTTATTTAATTGAATTTAAATTCCCCAGCTGCCATGGTGGGATTTGAACTCATGTCTCTGAATCATTAGTCCAGGCCTCTGGATTACTAGTCCAGTAACATAACCACTATGCACAATGGGCGCACAGGCCTCAGTGCCCAATGCTATGATTGCCTGCTCCCAATTTGCACCAGAGCTGTGGGCAGCAAGCATCACATTACTGGCCCCAATACGTTGTTAACTAACAGGTTTCGTTGTCTTACATTTATTTTAAATCCCTCTCCTGATGGCTCAGTCAATAAATGCAAATCCCAGTGTGGAACTGAGCTCGGCAGACCAAAACATGCCTCAGTTTGATCCCTAATCGGTGCTGAGTCAACTGAACTTTGCCAAGGTGGCACGCCAGAGGTGTACACTGCTTCTGATCACTACGGTAGTGATCATTGTACTATTGCAGACGTGTCACTGTCAGGCGAGGACAGGATTAGCCTCGGCAGTGATACACGGTTGAATAACTTGTCTAAGCTCACATAGGAACAATGGTTACTCGGGCAAAGTATTAGAGGGCAGCTGGGTACCTGTGGAAATGTACCCAGAAAGAGTCAGCACCTTCAGGAGAGTTGGGGGGGAATTCTTTTTTTAAATATCATGAAAGTCACTCTAATATCAAATCTTTTACTGATTGCAAACACTTAGTGCAAAAAATGATTAACTATTATTATTACCTCGCGTCACCGTTTGTTTCAAAACATCGAACAAAATCAGGAAAAAAACAGTAAAATCCATGAATTTGGTTTATTGCAGTTCACTGACCCATCTGTTGACTTTCTGTCCAACTAGGTTGTTGCTATAGCAACAGTTGGATTAGTTCTCAGACTGACTCTGGTATTCTATGACAGATGATCCAGAGATTAATAAACATATCACTGTTCCTCTGGAGACCAGGCCTCAGAAACCAAACAGATTTTAATGATAACACAACAATCGCCAAACTCGGTTGAAGAAGTCACCTTGGAACATAACACTACGTTCATCTCAAACATTGCATACACATCTCTAAAGTTCTAGTGCACCTGTAATGTATAAGTGCAATAGAACTCATGTCTATATTGCCGAATGCTTGTTTCTGCACCATTTCAAAATGAATTTGTAGAACAGAAATTGAATGTTCCTCTGTATTTTGTCAAAGTGTAGTGTGAGATTGCCCCTAATGGCTCACTTGGTAAATGCAGCCCTCCTTGTGGCATTGAACTATAGAGGCTACTGGACAAGGAACATAAATACTACTAGAGCAGGTCAAAGACTGGGTATTCTGTGGGTTACCTCATGACCACCCAAAGCCTCTCCACCATCGACAAGGCACCAGTCAGGAGTGTGATGGAATACTCTCCACTTGCCTGGATGAGTGCAACTGCAACAACACTCAAGAAGCTCGACACCATCCAGGATAAAGCAGCCCGCTTAATCAGCACCCCATCCACCACCTTAAACATCCACTCCCTCCACCACTGGCGCACCGTGGCTGCAGTGTGTACTAAATGCAAGATGCACTACAGCAACTCAGTAAGTCTTCTTCGACAGCACCTCCCAAACCTGTGACCTACACCACCTAGAAAGACGAAGGCAGCAGGTTCATGGGAACACCACCACCTCCAAGTTCCCCTCCAATTCATACACCATCCCGACTTGGACATATATATCTGTTCCTTCATCGTCGCTGGGTCAACTTCCTGGAACTCCCTACCTAACAGCGTTGTGGGAGTACCTTCACCACACCAGCGGTTCAAGAAGAAGGCTCACCACCACCTTCTCAAGGGCAACTAGGGATGGGCAATAAATGCCGGCCTTGCTAGTGTTGCACATATACCAAGAATGAATTTTTTTTAAAGACCAGGAAGGTCTTTGGTTCGACCCCTGGTTGGTGTTGAGTTAGTTGACCTCAGCTGGTAGGTTTCAGGGGGTTGATATAACTGGTTACAATGACACTGCTCATGAATACTATCCAGTGACTCTTGCTGGAAATTTTGTGTGTGAATGTCGGGCGGGTACATGCTAGGGCTTTACTGTGATGCCTTCCAGGGAGGAATATGCTGCTGATGCTAACTGTCTAGGCTCATACATGAAATAATGGCCATTGGGAGAGGTATACAGAAGGGACATGAAACTATAGCCCAGAATGAATCAGTGGTTTGGGGAGAGAAGTGAACTGAAAATGAAGGGAAATAAAGGGAAGTCTAATGAATGTTGGAAAGATTTTGTGTCATGATCTCTGTGGAGGGTGGTAGGTCGGTGATAAGTTATAGAATGTGGGGACGGATGAATAGTTTGGAGGTTTCCATGTTATCCTTGGGGATTATAGAGTATTTAGGTAATATTCTTTAGGAGATTAAATGGATGGGGTAGAAACCATGATAGTGTAGATTGCACATGAGCTGTGGAAAGGGCTGGCTTAATGGGCTGAATGGACTTTTCTTGCTCCCTGGAATCATTCGAGAGACAGTTAGATACTGCGATCGGTTGTGGGGGGGGGGGGGGGGGCGGGAGGAGGGTAACTAGGTTTCTACAAAGGGTGAACTAAATGGGCCACAAGGCTTCCCTCCTCTGTGCTTATGCTTCTGATCTTTATGATAAACCACTGGGTACCGGTCCCGAATTGCAGAAACCATCCAAGAAGTGTCACAACGACTCTATTTCTTAAAGGGGCAACGCATATCTGTCACGTAACAGTGCCCAAACTAACGCGTACGACACTTTCAAACTCAATTCTTCAAATTCCACCTACTGCCATCTCACGCTGTCCTTACGACCAATGGCAAATAAATACTCGGGGCGCAATGTTCAAATCAAGTGCAAAGCATAGATTCGCACTACTGTGTTGTGTGTGAATGTTGACAGCTTCAGTTCACACAGTTGGTTGCCTTTAGTTTCAGTTGCGTGGCACCTAATAACAAGAACAACAACAACTTTTATTTATATAGCGTCTTTAACGTAAAACGTCCCAAGGCACTTCACACGTCAAACAAAATTTGACACCGAGCCACATAAGGAGATATTAGGGCAGATGACCAAAAGCTTGATCAAAGAGGTAGGTTTGAGGAGCGTCTTAAAGAAGGAAAGAGAGGTAGAGAGGCGGCGAGGTTTAGGGAGGGAATTCCAGAGCTTAGGGCCCAGGGAGCTGAAGGCACGGCACCTTAACAGAATAGGGGAAGAAAAGACAGCTGTTTTCTTGGCAAAGTTGCTGTAGCATTGAGCATGTTAAGAGTGGAGAGAGCCAGACTTACAGGCCAGAGTTGTAAATCCCTCTGCATGGACACAGGGAGAGGAGACACATGATTTAAGGGGCTGATGGCCATTTGCCCAGAATTGCCTAAGTGCACCGGGCATGGGAGAAAATAGTTTAAAGCAAAAACACCAAAAATAAAAAGAAGGCACGGCCGCCAATGGTAGCACGATTAAAATCGCGGATGCTCAAGAGGCCAGAATTAGAAGATCTCAGAGGATTGTGGGGCTGGAGGAGATTACAGAGATTGGGAGGGTCGAGGCCATGGGAGAATATGAAAGCAAGGATAAGAATTTTAAAATCAAGGCATAGCTCAACTGGGAGCCAATGTCGGTCAGCGAGCCTTGTAGAAGGAGTAAGCATGTTGGATGGCTACAGGATTTCACGAACAGCCAGCTGGGATTCTGGTGGCTTTCGACCTCCCTGGGCTGTGCATTGTGATGTCCCTGCATGTGGGCCCTCCATATTTAAGACTGTGGTGACTGGTGTTTTTGCTTTAAACTATTTTCTCCCATGCCCGATGCACAAATCTCCGGGACACTGCAGCGAGCAACACTCAGGAGAAAAACCATTAAAAAGTTTTGGTTTTATTCCATTTTATTTGAACACCTTCATTGATTAGTTACAAAAATATTGGGAGGTTGGCAAATGGCCCTCCGCTCCTATAAATCGTGTGCCTCCTCTCCCTGTGTCCATGCAGAGGGATTTACAACTCTGGCCTGTAAATCTGGCTCGCCCCACTCTTAACATGCTCAATGCTGCAGCAATTTGGCCAAGAAAACAGCTGCCTTTTCTTCCCCTATTCTGTAAAGGTGCTTAACTGCCTCCTTGTTGCGTTTCACAGCTGATTTAGAGAATTAGTACTGCTCCTTCATTGGATGAGTTCTCCCAGAAACTTTTGGTAACCCACATGTTAACCCACAAATGATGCAATAAGAACCAAAGAAAATCACCCCCAAGGATAAGTACCTGAGGAGAAAGATATTAAAGAGGTGCAGGGAAATATAATTGGAGTGGGTAGTTCTGACGTGGAATTAATGCTAGCCCCGGCACAATAGGGCCAATGACCTTCTACTTCGGGTAGCCAACCCTCCAGGATTGCCCTGGAGTCTCCAGGAATTGAAGATTAATCTCCGGGATACTGCAGCGAGCAACACTCAGGAGAAAAACCATAGGGGCATTCAAAAAAAAGTTTTGGTTTTATTCCATTTTATTTGAACACCTTCATTGATTAGTTACAAAAATATTGGGAGGTTGGAAAATAGGCGGTTTGACACGGTCAAGAATCATTCAATCGGGCAAGGAAAAGTCTGCTTGCCTTGCGATTGGCAGGGGAAACCGCGACGATGGACGTTTTAGGCGATCGATGGCGCAAGTGTCGGGGGGGCGGTTGGAGGCATGAGGTCACGTGATGCAACCTCCAGGAAAACGTCCAACCAGAGTTGGCGACCCTGCTCCTACTGTGAGTAAAGTTTAGCAACACGGCCCTCCGAAGTAGCGGACTAAGGTTGAGAGCAAGTCTTTCACCATGATCAGAAAAATGAATAATGTTTCTCCTGTGCTAGCAAGGAGCCTAGAGAATCACAGAATAATTTGACCCGAGGAATAAGAAATAGAAACTATCCCGAATAAGGAATCTAGTTTATATGTCATTGGAAGTCAACCCATGACTACAAACATGTCCTTTTAAGATACTCAATCAGCTCTCATTTTGTTTTACAACCATACAAAAATGACGGGCATGAAAAGACCCTGGCTGCTCCATCAGGCCTGCCCTACACTCGTGATGCCTGGAGCACCATGACTAGACACTTCCTGCTCACCCACCCCCACAGCCATGTAATCTCCTGGGAGAGACAAAAAAAGTTTTTAAAAAAAAATCCATGGCCAATAAGGGAAAGAAAACTCTTGAAAATTCCTCTCCGACCACTGTTTACCCCCCCGCCCCCCCTCAGGTGTTCGAAACCAGACGAGGAGATCACCACACATACGTTATCTGTTAGACCATATGATGCAATCTCCATTGGTGTTAAAGAAAGGGATCAAGCGGATATCCTTATGTATCTATTTTTGATGTAATGTCATGATTTATGTGCTGATTTGTTAGAGTCAGATTTCCAATGATGGAAATTGGCTGATTGCAGTGAAACGCTTTTCATTGAGCGGGTGGGACATCAACATCTTGGTCAACAGTAGGGTCAATGCCATATCCTGCTGTTAATGGCTTTCCACTCTAATCATACCAATCAGGCTTTTGCATTCTCATTCTCTCCGCCAGTCACGATTTCTCTGCATTGCACAGAAAATGCAGTAACAGTTCCTGCAATATCATGTGAGTCACCTCGGGGTATGTACTTGTCCATAAGTAAGTGCGGGAACACCAGATGTTGTTTCTGCAGCAGACAGCCTGCGCCAGCACGTAATTGTTATCTGAGACAATTCCATAAAATGTAAACAGATCTCTTGACTGGGATGAGAGGGTTGTCCTATGAGGAGAGATTGAGTAGATTGGGCCTCTGCTCTCTGGAGTTTAGAAGAATGAGAGGTGATTTCATTGAAACATGTAAGATTCTGAGGGGGATTGACAGGGTCGATGCTGAGGGTTGTTTCCCCTGGCTGGAGAGTCTAGAACTAGGGGGCATAGTCTCAGGATAAGGGGTTGGCCATTTAAGACTGAGATGAGGAAGCATTGCTTCACTCAGAGGGTTGTGAATCTTTGGAATTCTCTACCCCAAAGGGCTGTGGATGCTGAGTCATTGAGTAGATTCAAGGCTGAGATCGATAGATGTTTGGACTTGAGGGGAATCAAGGGATATGGGTATCAGGCAGGAAAGTGGAGTTGAGGTCAAAGATCAGGCATGATCTTACTGAATGGGCTCGAGAGGCTGTATGGCCTACTCCTGCTCCTAATTCTTATGTTCTTATGTTTTCATACTTGCACCCTTTTCCAAATAGTGCCATGGGATCTTTTACGTCCACTTGAGAAGGCAGACTGAGCATCGGTTTGGCATCTCATCCTAAAGGCAGCACCTCAGACAGTGCAGCACTCCCTCAGTACTGCACTGAAGTGTCAGCCTTGATGATGTGCTCAAGTCTCTGGAACGGAGCTTGAACCCATGGCCTCCTGACTGAGAGAGCGAGAGTACTACCAACTGACACCAACTTATTTTTGGCTGCTGATACTGGGACATATCGGGCTGGATTTTGAATGACCCATGGAGTCGGGTTTGGAGGCGTGTGGGGGGTTAAATTTGCGGGGTCGGGGTTTCCAACCCCATCCCGCCTCCATCCCGCCTCCACGCAATTTTGACATAATCAGTCACGGGGTTCCCGCCTTCAAGAGGCGGGAGAGGCCATTAAAGCCCTTAACAAGCTCTAAATTGGCTCTGTAATGCCATTTTGAAACGCTGTAGCTAGTTTAACCCTCTTCTGACGTGAAGCACGCCTGGTGTGAAACACTCCAGTGAAACCTGGCGGGAGCACAAGTGGATAGCTGACTATCGGCTGCAGGTCCACTATTACAACGGAGATGTGATGAAAGTAGTAGTAGTATTAGGTCTGAACGTCGCCTCTGATGCTGCTGCATTTAATGTCTTCAGAGACTGCCTGGGAGGACTTGCTTGGCAAAAGATCAAGATCTCTCTCTCTCTCTCTCGCTCTCTCGCTCTCTCTCTCTCTCTCTCTCTCCCCGCCCCCCCCCCTCCCCTTTTGCATCCAGGCCCACTCACATCAAAAGCAAGCCAGGCAGGTCCTCTCTCACCAACAGTCTCTGAGACTAGGCAGTCAGCAATGATGACATCATCAGAGGCGACTTTCAGACTGAAAAGACTAATTAGTTCATGGGTCGCCACATGCTCCAACTCAATTGCCCAATTAAGTGAAAATTGCATCAGGCATCCACATTAATCTGGAGTCGGGGGGGAAACACGAAATGCGGATTACACGACCCCAACCCGGCCCCAACCCGACCCCAACCCGACCCCAAGACAAAATCCAGCCCAAAGTGTCTATTAGACGTGATTTAGTGTTGGACCAATTATATCCACAAAATTGTCTCTTCAAGCTGGAGGTCAGAAAATCTTTTTAACTTGAATTTAATGGGCTTTTTGTGTGTGTGTAAATTTTTGTGCACATCAAGATGAGGGATACTAGGGCTGGGGATTTGAACACTTTCCATTTCAGGCACCCAATTACAGCATCAAGTACTCTCCAATCATTGACAGCACAGGTTAACTGCAGAGTAAAGCTCCCTCTACACCGCCCCAATAATGGGCCTCAACCCACAACCTCAGAAGAAAGACAACTACTGTACCATGGTTACCATTTTCAGTTTTCCACACCAGCCATCCTGCAGCATCTCTGGGTGAGATTTCCAATTTAGTGGAAATGGGGGGCTGTTTTATGCATAATACCAACTAAGGTCGGGGCTGAGACTTCGCACATTTTATCACAGAACCTTAGAAACACATTCAACCTCAAATATATCCACAATTTGATTTTCTGTGTAACAATGTAAAGATGGTCTAAAACATAATAGTGTTCAAAGGGTTAACGGAGAGTGTAGAGCTTAAAGCAGTGAGACATTTACATCAGTAGCCATTACCCCACTATCGGCTTTATTTGACATTTACACAAATATATAACAGCAGAAATGGAGATCTGTTTTGAGTTAAAATGACTCTGGTTATTATTTAAAACCAAATTCTAAATTGCACTGAGCAGTTATTAACTTAAGGAGCTGTTCTGCCCGTGATGTGATGCTGACTTCAGGAGGTCGTTGATAGTGGGGCTGGCTGGAGATATTTCTTCTTTGCATAACCTCACAAACCTGGCAGCCACTTTAATCAACTGAGCCCTCAGTAGCGGTTAAGGATTTGGTTTGGGCAGAGGGTTAGCACATTATCCTTTTACAAATGATGCTCGAGTTTGAATCCAGCCCAGAATGATGGGATGAAAGTCTCTTCTCAGTTAGCTGTACAGGGTCTTGGTGAGACCACTCCTTGAGTACTGTGTGCAGTTTTGGTCGCCTTATCTGAGGAAGGATGTTCTTGCCATGGAAGGAGTTCAGCGAAGATTCACAAGGCTGATACCTGGGATGGCAGGAATGACGTATGAGGAGAGATTGGGTCGATTGGGCTTATACTCGCTGGAGTTTAGAAGAATGAGAGGGGATCTCATTGAAACTTATAAAATTCTGGCAGGACAGGACAAACTAGATGCAGGAAGGATGTTCCCGATGGTCGGGGAGTCCAGAACCAGGGGTCATAATCTAAGGATAAGGGGTAAGCCATTTAGGACAGAAATGAGGAGGAATTTCTTCACCCAGAGAGTGGTGAACCTGTGGAATTTTCTGCCACAGAAGGCAGTAGAGGCCAATTCATTAAATAGATTCAAGAAGGAGTTGGATATATTTCTTAAGGCTAAAGGGATCAAGGGATATGGGGAGAAAGCAGGGACAGAGTACTGAATTTGGATGATCAGCCAGGATCGCATTGAATGGCGGAGCAGGCTCGAGGGGCCGAATGGCCTACTCCTGCTCCTATCTTCTATGATTCTATGAAATGAGTGTGGGCAGTACAAGAGCTAGGAGTGTCAGATTTGTGTAGGAAGGACTGCTCAAATAGCTGAACTCGCAACTGAGGAATATTAAAAGAAAAAGTGAGTCTTGGGGTAAGTACTGCCACAGGTTGGTACAAGCTTGCACAGCTCTTCCATAACAGCACATATTTTAGGTTATAGTTTTTGTCGCAATCTTCATGGAGTCTCTAAACTTCCAGCGCAGGAAACCTGTGTGAAGTGGACACACTGGGGAGGCATCAGTGAACTGGGACAATCCTGTTCGGCGTGCCTATTCCACAGAATGCGGCTTTCCCTTTACTGGTTTCAGATGCTGGTCCCAGAGATCTTCCATTCCCTCCCAACCTCTGTAAACTCCTCCAGTTCTACAAACGCGCCCCCACCCCAAACTCTCCATTCCTTTGATTGTGGCCTTTTGTGCACCCCACCTCCCTCTGCCCCACCAGTAGCAGCTGTGCCTTCAGCCACCTAAGGCCCCATACTCCTGAATTCCCTCCCTAAGCACCGCCATCTCTCCACTTCCCTGTCCTCCTCCAAGGCCCTCCTTAAAACCCACCTCTTTGATCAAGCTTTTGGTCATCTCTCCTAATGTCTCCTTCTTTGGCTCGACATCTATTTTTGTCTGATTGCGCCTCGGTGAAGCTCCTTGGAGCATTTTTCTATGTCAAAGACACTGTATAAATGCAAATTGTTGTTATTTCCCCCAAATCCTTATTCAGTATTAATTCCTGGCTGCAATCATCCCAGTGCTGCCAGGCCTCACTGAGAAGGAGTCAGAGTAGAGTCCAATAATTGAAGATTTAATTTGACGGGTGAGTACCAATCCGCGCTGTCGCTTCTCCTGTAATAACATTAAGTACGGGCGCTTGGCATTGCATCAGCTCTGAGCCATTCTTTGCCTGGAATCCTTGGTGCCCCTCATGAGTCCCAACTGAGATGTTCCATTTGCCAGCACGACTATCCTTTACTCTTGGGGGGCTAAGCTGGAAATGTTTTAAAAGCTTGCCGACATTGGGGGTAATTTTGCAAGACCCCGTTCCTGGCGCAGAGCCTTGGCAACAGCGAGTGTAGCAGTGGAGACAGGGCTACCGCGTGGTAGCCTTGAGTTTCCGATCAGCACCCATTGGCAGCTCTCGGGGGCAGCAGTGAAACTTCGCAAAATTACCCCCATCACAAAATCTAGTGGACAGGTACAAAAAATAATTTAAAAGGCTAGTGGAATGTTGGCCGTTATTGCAAGAGGGCTGAAATACAAAGGGGTGGAAGTTATGTTCCAGATGTACAGAGCTCTGGTTAGGCCATATCTGGAGTGCTGCATTCAGTTCTGGGCCCCGCATCTCAAGAATCCCCTCCCCCCTTTCCCAGCCCCTACACTTGCTTAAAAATCTGTTCCATTTCCTGCTTTTTTCCGGTTCTGACGAAAGTTCATCGACCTGAAACGTTAACTCTGTTTCTCTCTTCACAGATGCTGCCTGACCTGCTGAGTATCTCCAGCATTTTCTGTTTTTATTTCAAGAAGGATAAATTTGCCTTGGAGGGGGTGCAGCGCACATTCACCAGAATGATACCGGGACTAAAAGGGTTAAATTACGCGGGAAGGTTGCATAGACTAGGCTTGTATTTCCTTGAATATCGAAGATTAAGGGGTGATCTAATTGAGGTGTTTAAGATGATCAAAGGAATTGATAGGGTAGATAGAGAGAGAAATAATTTCCTCTGGTGGGGAGAGTCCAGAACAAGGGGGCATAACCTTAAAATTAGAGCCAGGCCGTTCAGGGGTAATGTCAGGAAGCACTTCTTCACACAAAGGGTAATGGAAATCTGGAACTCTCTCCCCCAAAAAGCTGTTGAGGCTGGGGGTCAATTGAAAATTTCAAAACTGAGATTGATGGATTTTTGCTAGGCAAGGGTATTAAGGGTTACGGGACCAAACCATGATCTAATTGAATGGCGGAACAGGCGCGAAGGGGTGAATAGCTGACACCTGTTCCTATGTTGCAATGAATTCACAACATTAAATTGGTGCAACACAAAAAGAAAATACTGCAGATGCTGGAAATCTGAAATAAAAACAGAAAATGCTGGAGATACTCAGCAGGTCAGGCAGCATCTGTGAAGAGAGAAACTGAGTTAACGTTTCAGGTCGATGACCTTTCGTCAGAACTGGAAAAAAGCAGGAAATGGAACAGATTTTTAAGCAAGTGTAGGGGCTGGGAAAGGGGGGAGGGGATGAAAGAACAAAAGGGAAGGTCTGTGATAGGATAGAAGGCAGGAGAGGTTACGAGACATTAAGAGAGATTCAAGGCAAAAGGAGATGGTAATGGGACAGGTTAAGAAACAGAGGATGGCTCGAGATGAAGTGTATATTATATTAAATTGGTGTATAAGTTCTGATGGGTAGGTGAGTGTTAAGTGGGAGGAGTCTTGGGTTAGTTTAAGTGCCTCGTTGCATTAGAGTTAGGATTAGGGATACAAGGATTAAGGAGGCTTAAACAGTAGCAATAGAGGTCAAGGCGATGAAAGTGGTAGTTTAGGCTCAGTTCTACGCTCGATTTGGTAGGCTTAGGCCTGTTGGTTTTGAATCGTGCAATATTGATTTTTTGTGTAATTATGTCTTACGTTTGGATAGCATTTGTGTAACATCATAACGATGTTTATTCTTAATTAATTCTTCATGTAATGCAATTTTCCATCTCATTTTCTATAACTCCGGTTCCAATTATTTTCTGCCAGTGACTTAACTGGTCCATAGTGAGCCTTACAGCAATTCATAATTTTATTAAAATGGACCCAATGCTCTGAATCTAAACTATTTCCTGGGCTGTGAGGAGAGGCTAATGAAGTGGGAATGTTTCTACGGAAGAAATAAAATGACCCCATCTAAATTTCCAAGAATCTAAGCAGAACTGATCGTTTCAGGTTTCAGGATGAAAGGTCATCGAGCTGAAACGTTAACTCTGTTTTTCTCCCTCCACAGATGCTGCCTGGCCTGCTGAGTATTTCCAGCGTTTTCTGTTTTAATACCTAAAAACAGGTTATCCGGTCATCATCACGTTGCTGTTTGTGGGAGCTTGCTGTGCGCAATTTAGCTACCGCTTTTCCGACATTACAACAGTGACTGCGCTTCAAAAAGTACTTCATTGGCTGTGATGTGCTTTAGGATGTGAAAGGCACTATATAAATGCAAGCCTTTCTTTTTGTTTTCTATAGAGTGACCCTTTATACCCCTGGTGTAGAGAGTCACTACATAGAGGTTAGATTCTTATTTTTTTCTCCTGAATTTGGGTTAACAAGTGGCTGAAATATGGTGAAAGGTAATGTCTGCTATACTGAGTTAAAAAGAAAATAGAATGCCTGTGGTCAGAAAACTGCGGGTTTAATCAGTAAACCAATTTTGGAAGCAGTAATTAAATATTTGAACTAATAAACAATTGCAATTGCCTTGTCTGACCACCCAACTTCTTTTCCTGCCCTCCATGCTAGTTGACATTGTAAGTGGTTCCATCTCTTCAGGCACTGTGCCCCTCCTCAAAAAAAACACCCTCGACCCCTCTGTCCTTTCAAATTACCGCCCCATCCCCAATCTCCCTTTCCTCTCCAAAATCCTTGACTCATCGCCTCCCAAATCCATACCCATCGTTCCCGCAACTTCATGTTTGGATCTCTCCAATCCGTCCCTGCCACAGCACTGAAATGGCCTTAATCGAAATCACAGATGACATTCTCTGTGATCGCGGTACATTATCCCTCCTCGAGCTCTCTATAGCCTTTGACATGGTCGTCCACACCATCCCCTTCCAATACCTCTCCACCGTTGTCCAGCTTAGTGGGTTTTCTCTCGCTTGGTTGCATTCTCACCTATCTAATCATAGCCAAAGCATCTCCAGCAATGACCTCTCTTCCTGTCCCAGCACCATTACCTCTGGAGTTCTCCCAAGGATCTCTCCTTGGCCCCTCCTCTTCCTCATCGACCTTAGTGGCATCATCTGAAGACAGGGGCTCAGCTTCCACAGGTATGCTGAAAATACTGGGCTCTTGCTCTCCAGTACCTCTCCTGACCGACCTTCCATACTCCACTCTCCGTAAACTTCAGCTTTTTACAAAACTTTGCTGCCTGTATCCTATCCCGCACCACCCCTGTGCTTGCTGACCTACACTGGCTCGCAGTTCCCCAAGACCTCAAATTTAAAATTTAGATCGTCGTGTTAAATCCCTTCATGACCTCGACCCTCCTTATCTCTGTAATCTCTTTCAGCAATGCAACTCTTTCCCCCCCCACCCCGCCCCCAGCCCCACACCCCCCCACCCCACACAAACTCTCTCTGGCCTCTTGTGCATCCCCACTTCCCTTCACTCCACCATTGGCGGCTGTGCCTTCAGCTGTTTAGGCCCCACACTCTGGAATTCCCTCCCTAAACCTTCCACCCCTCCACCTCCCTCTCCTCCTTTAAGATCCTCCTTAAAACTCACCTCTTTGGCCAAGTTTTTGGTCACCTCTCCTAGTATTTCCTTCCTGGCTTAGTGTCATTATGTCTCTGTGATGTGCGTTGGGACATTTGTCTCCATGAAAGTTTCTGTGTGAATGCAAGTTGGTGTTGATGATGGTGATGTGCCCGTGTTTTATTGGGTTTATCTAACTGCTACTGATGTTATCAGTTGTGTTCTAGAATCCAGGATCAGCACCAAGGAGTTGGAAGGACATTGATCCCTGCTAAGGTTCATGGCACTCAGTTGGAGATGGATCCCGTCATCTGAACAGCGTCTTTCTGGCTGGAAACCTGTGTTGGTGAGTCTCCATCAGTCTGTTTCCAAAGATAAAAGACAATTTCTCTCTTCACTGCCAGGAAAAATTCTCTGTGACTTATCTCTGGACTCAGCGCTTTAAATCAAAAGAATTCTCCACTTTTATCTAATAAAAATAACAGTGTATTCATAGATCAGCAATTCCCTCTGATTGACAACGCAGCACAATTAGTTGAACTCCATCAGTCCAAAAGCATTTGCCTCTGTTCCTGTGCCATTGTCAGGATCGGGCACCCAGCCCCATACAGATGTGTTGACTGGACAGATTTCCCAGCCTGTTGTGTGATTTCTGCTCTGGAGCAGCTCTCAGGCCGGTTTGAAGTCACGCACTGCAATGCTGCCCATAATCGATGTCGCTGGAGCAGGCTAGTCAGGAGGGCAATCCTACTCTGCACGCACACAGCTCCTCTGTCCTTGGGTGGTGACCGATGCAGAGACCAGTAATAACCCTTCCAGTCTGCAGGCTCCATGTGTTTTTGTTTTATTTCTTCATTCACGGGATGTGGGTGCCGCTGGCAAGGCCAGCATTTATTATCCATGTCCCTCTATACGGGCGGTGGGGGGGGGGGGGGGCAGTCCAAGACCAGTACCTGTAGTAAAACAAGGGTTTTGCTCATTAACCTTTTTGACAAGGGCTGCAATGCCAACCAGTGTCTTCCACACTCAGGAAGGCTGCAACCCATCACGCCTGGGCCTGCGATTCCACACAGGGGGGGAGGATTTCCTCACATCGCTATTTCTAATCAACCCGTAAACCAGTTCTTTTATGATGGTACTAGAGTTAGCAAGTATATGAGATTGTCAGTTCCCCGCTTCCCCCCTGCACCACCCCACCCCCAACTCACCCCACAACCTGGCCTCCTGATGTCCATCACATTACGGTGGGACGCTGCCAAGTTGAGCAGCTGGTATGTCACGGTTCACAGCTTTTGCAACTGGCCAATATTCCTTCCCCAACGGCTGAGGCAGACGCATTCAAGAGAGCTGTCAACATCAAAAAAAATCAAGCAGACAGCCAACCCATGGAGTTGTGAACTTCCACAGTGAGATAAGTCAAATCTGACCATATTTTTGAACCAAAGTTAGTCACGCTCAAAATGAGTAAGACTTTCCAGGCTGGATATAGGCTAATGACACCCAGACCTGTCAGCTGTCACTTACTTGGAGTAAGACTCACTCAATTTGGTTTAAAAATGTAATTTTTGACATTTCACGCTAAATATAAACACAGCTCTGCGTGTTTAAGCGGGTACGAGACCTGCTTCAATCTTTTTTGGTCAGAAATCTATTACTAACGTTCTCCTGATGTTGATTTTTTTGAATATATTCTCGCGATGTGGGCATCACTGGCAAGGCTGGTATTTATTGCCCATGCCTAGTTGCCTTTGAGAAGCTGATGGTAAAACTGAACAGTTTGCTGGGCCTCTTCAAAGGCCCGCTAAGAGTCATCCGCGTTGATGCGGAATATAAACAGAAAATGATTCAGCATTCATCTGGGGCAGTGAATTCCAAAGATCCACAACCCTCTGAGTGAAGAAATTCCTCCTCATCTCAGTCCTAAATGGCCGACCCCTTATTCGATGCAAAATGTTAGAGATGTAACAGGTTTTAAGCAAGTACAGAGGCAGGGAAAGGGGGTGAGGGAAGGAAAGAACTAAAGGGAAGGTCTGTGATAGGGTGGAAGGCATGCAAAGCAGTTTTCCTGGAATCTAGGGGTACGGTAGCGTAGTTGCTATGGCACTGGATTAGTAATCCAGACAATGCGAGTTCAAATCCTGCTAGAGCCGTTTGAGAATTTAAATTCAATTTTATAAAAGTATCATCAAGCTAACAAAGCTGGGATCAGTGAAAGGGACCATGAAGCTGTCGGATTGTTGTAAAAACCCAACTGGTTCACTAATGTCCTTTAGGGAAAGAAACCTATGCATCTGCTATAAATGTGACTTCCAGTCCCACAATCAATCAATTAATTCTCCGCCGCACTCCCACTCTGACCTCTCTGTCCTCGGCCTCCTACACTGTTCCAATAAAGCTCAACGGAAGCTCGAGGAACAGCACCTCATCTTTCGATTAGACACTTTACCGCCTTCCGGACTCAACATCGAGTTCAACAATTTCAGGTCATAACCACTGCTCCCATTTTTTCGGACAGCAGCTGCTAGTAATGGTTCTGCTGTTGCCATTTACAGCTCCTCCAGACCCATCTTGTGTTTCGTTACTTGGACTCTAGGGGAATCAAGGGATATGGGGATCGGGCGGGAAAGTGGAGTTAAGGTCGAAGATCAGCCATCATCTTATTGAATGGCGGAGCAGGCTCGAGGGGCCGTATGGCCCACTCCTGCTCCTAATTCTTATGTTCTTATGTTAATTGAGGGACTGAGGGTGGATGCCCATGTTTCCGATGCCAATGCCTATACTGCTGTCAGGAGGCAGCACCACCACTGAAGATGCTCCCCTCTTTAGGTGGTCTCGTTTATTTTATTCTTCTGGTGCCAACGTCGGGCCTGCTGCCAAGGTAGACGTTCCATAAGGGGCAGTCCTTCTTTAGAAATAAAATCCAGCCATGCCCAATGATTTCCAAGTCTAGTTGCTGAGCTAAAAACAGAAAATGCTGGAAATACTCAGCAGGTCAGGCAGCATCCGTGGAGAGAGAAACAGAGTTAACGTTTCAGGTCGATGACCCTTCGTCAGAACTGGAAAAAGCTGGAGATGGAACAGGTTTTTAAGCAAGTGTAGGGGTAGGGAAAGGGGGGAGGAGAGGAAAGAACAAAAGGGAAGGTCAGTGATAGGGTGGAAGGCAGGAGAGATTAAGAGACAAAAGGGATGATGGTGCAAGGCAAAAGGAGATGGTAATGGGACAAGTTAAGAAACAAAAGCTGGGAGTTGCAGGCAGTGCTCGGCCAGGGAAATGTCTGCCCTCGGGCACTTTTACCTTCCGTTACGTAATTGCTTCTGTCTTGGGAGAGCAACCATGCCACACCACTGAACCCTCCTCTTGTCGGGTGCCAGTCTCTGCAGGGCGTGCTGGGCTCTGATGGAACAGAGAAGGTGAAGGGGAGATTTGATAGAGGTGTTCAAAATCGGGAATGGTTTTGATAGAGTAAGTAAGGAGAAACTGTCTCCAGTGGCAGAAGTATCAGACTTAAGGTGAAGAACCAAAGGCAACAGGAGGAAACATTTTTTCACACAGCGAGTTGTTGTGATCTGGAAGGCACTGCCTGAAAGGGTGGTGGAAGCAGATTCAATAGTAACTTTCAAAAGAGAATTGGATAAATACCTGAAGGGAGAAAAATTACAAGGGGAAAGAGCAGGGGAGTGGGATTAATTGGATAGGTTACCAAAGAGCCGACACAGGCATGATGGGCCGAATGGCCTCCTTCTGTGTTGTATCATTCTATGATTCTAATTGTTTGAGAATGAAAGCACACAGGGCTGACTCACCGGTCTGGTCTTAATTTGATGGCAGATTCGTAGACCCTCATTCTGGCCAGATCCTGCTGTTCATATAGCAAGAGAAAACCGTGTGTCTAGACCAGTCAAAAGTAAAGCGCCTTTAGTGTGATGCTACTTGCCTCAGGCTCCTAATTACTCTGTGTTTAATGGCTGCAGTACTACCGCACAATCCCAACAGGCAATTGCCCTCGCTAACAGAAGGCAAGAAACAAAAAGATTTTGAGCACGAATACAGGCAATTAACCCAGAAAAGGTAGGATTCAAGAACCCAATTTGGCCAGAGTGTTAAACATTAAAATGATTCACTCTCCCAGTTTTAATTTAAGAAACAAAATTCGCTAATTGTGTTCATAATTACCAATTAGATGAAAACTGTAATCACTGAAAATGTTAATCACATTCACTGTGAAAAGAGTCCCAGCAGCAAGGCTTTATGCTGCAGCCAATGTAAAATTCATAAGAGATTCTCGATGAGTGTTTTATTTGTTTGTGCTGTGGTGGAGCGTGCTATTGTTTAAAAACTCCTCTCCAACCTTTTCCTGGACATGCTGACTCTTGCTGCATCCATGGATGGTAGCGGACCTCCACTGCATCAGCCAAGTGGCCATTGCTATTCAACTGTGGAAGTCCAATATATCCTCGCCTAACATCTGCGCACAACCACGTTTCACCAAGGGTGATTGGAACCCTGGCTGATTGCTTTTCTCCCTCCCCTAGCCGATTGGTGCTGAGGCCGATTGTTGAGATCCCTCGGTCACCCCATCCAAGATCATCTAAATCAGCAGCAACTGGCGTTTGGACCTAGAACTTCCTTGATCTGCAGGCTTGGTACCACACTAAGAAAAAACTTACACTTATATAGGGCCTTTTATGTCCTCAGCGTAAATGTCCTTCACTTCTTTGAATAGTGCTATGGGATCTTTTACCGTCTGAACTGGCAGTCAGGGCTTCAGCTTAACGATTCATCTGAAAGGCAGAACTTCCACTGGAAGTGTCAGGCTAGATTCCAGGCCAAGAATGGGGCTTGGACTCACAGCCTGGTGCTATGGCTTCTTCTATGAATAATTTACAACGGTGAGATGGCAGATGGCGTGTAAAAGGCTGAGGTGACGTAACACAGGTTTTTTTTATTCATTCATGGGATGTGGGCGTCACTGGCAAGGCCAGCATTCATCCCTAATTGCCCTTGAGAAGGTCAGCCGCCTTGTTGAACTGCTGCAGTCTGTGTGGTGAAGGTGCTCCCACAGTGACTTTGTTGTCGCGGTTTGGTACAACTGAGTGTCTCGCTAGGCCATTTCAGAGGGCAGTTAAGAGTCAACCACATTGCTGTGGGTCTGGAGTCACATATAGGCCAGACCAGGTAAGGACGGCAGATTTCCTTCCCTAAAGGACATTAGTGAACCAGATGGGTTTTTATGACAATCCGGTAGGTTTCACCATTTACTGATATTCCAGATTTATGTAATTAACTGAATTGAAATTCACCAGCTGCCACGGTGGTGATTTGAACTCATGTCTCCAGATTATTATTCCAGGCCTCTAGGATTACAAGTCCAGTAACATAACCACTATGCTACCGTTCCCGGGCTAGGGTATGGTACGCTGCAGGTTTGTGCTTGTATCAACCCGTCTTCCTGAATCAGGAAGTCAACAGGCCTCACCTTTAATAGATTCAGTCAGTTGTCAAATCTGGACTGATCATTACAATTGGCTCCTGGAACTTGTCATGCTGGTTGCCATTCAGCAACTTCTAACCAGCAATACCAGACTTTTACCAGCACTGTTATCAGTTTCCTTGTCCTCTAGACGAAGGAAGGCAAGAATCAGCCAGAGTTCCACTCCTTACAGTTAACCAGCAATACCTGCTGGAAAACATCAGGGGGTGAAATTAGTCTTTGGGTGGTAGCGCAAAATGGACGATAGCGAATCGGTCGCCCATTTTACACCTCGCTCGTTTTTCTTTTCCATTATGGAAATAAATGTCAGGCGGGCTGTAAAATGGGCAACCAATTCGCTACCACCCAAAGATCAATTTCACCCCGCGTGTGCGCGTGCGTGAGAGTCTGGACAGGAATGGGTTCGGTTGTCTTAAAGGCCCAAACATTAGGAATGACCTCCTCAGTCCACATTGGGAGGGTGTCCATGGAACCATATCCCAGTAAGGGTTCAGCAGCTTCATCAGATGAGGGGAGGAAAGTCGGGAGGAGGAAAAGAAAATCGCAGAGATATAAAAAAAATAGCGCAAAAAGAGTTTGAATAAAATGTAAATGTCGTGCCACAAGACGGGATTCAGAAGTAACCTTTCAATCGCAGAAAATACAGGAGATAAAATGGCCGAGTCCATTTGCCCTATTTTCCTCCAGTTTTAACATTAAATTGTGTGCTTTAATAAAAACCTAATTGAACCAGGTAGTAAGCGTGTGTGATGTATAAATTGATCTGTTCCAGCACTAGGCAACAGAAAAAACAACAGCAGAGATATGCTTAATGAGGTAGAGACACAATGCAGAGAAATAAAGTGGAAGAGAATTAAACATAATCCACTGTAAGTACGAGAATGTGCAGTAAGTTTAGTAAGTGCTTGAATTATATTAATGCATTTGGCTATCTCTCACTGACACCATCATGTGACAAAAGCAATTTTCACATCTCTTTATACAAAGTATAAAACTACATGCTTTTTATGTTTAAAAAAAAGAGAAAATTACCTTTCTGAAAAGGTAAAGTAAAAACGGAAAATGCGAAAGATCCAGCTGTCAGTTGGTTCAATTATAAGTACTCTCGCCTCTGGATCAGAGGGCAGTGGGTTTGAGGTCCAAAGAGGACTTGAGCATATAATTTAAACTGACACTCCAGTGCAGTACCACAGTTTCTGCTCTTCAGATGAGACATTAAACTGAGGTCCAGTTCTGGTGGTTTAGATGCACGTTCATGATTCCAACCCACTATTTGAAGAAAAGCAGGAAGTTCTCTCTCTCGCTCAAATCCTGACGAAAGATTTTAAGAGAAGGGAGCACCATCCGTGGCTAACTAAGGAAGTAAAGGATGGTATCAAATTGAAAACGAAGGCATACAATGTTGCCAAGATTTTGGGAGACCAGAGGATTGGGAAATTTTTTAAAACCAGCAAAGGATGACTAAAAAAAATAATAAAGGGAGAGAAGATGAATTATGAGAGTCAGCTGGCAAGAAACATTAAAACAGATAGTAAGAGCTTCTACAGGTATATAAAAAGGAAGAGGGTAGCTAAAGTAAACGTTGGTCCCTTAGAGGATGAGACTGGGGAATTAATAATGGGGAATGGGGAAATGGCAGAGACTCTGAACAAATATTTTGCATCTGTCTTCACTGTAGAAGACACTAACAACATCCCAATAATGGATAATCAAGGGGCCACAGGCAGTGGGGAACTAAAGACAATCACTATCACTAAGGAAATAGCACTCAGTAAAATAATGGGAATAAAAGACGACAAGTCCCCTGGACCGGATGGCCTACATCCCAGGGTCTTAAAAGAAGTGGCTGCAGAGATAGTGGATGCATTGGTTGCAATATACCAAAATTCCCTGGACTCTGGAGAGGTCCCAGCGGATTGGAAAACCACTAATGTAACACCCCTATTTAAGAAAGGAGGGAGACAGAAAGCAGGAAACTATAGACCAGTTAGCCTAACATCTGTCATTGGGAAAATGCTGGAGTCCTTCATTAAGGAAGCAGTAGCAGGGCATTTAGAAAAACATACTGCAGTCAAACAGAGTCAGCATGGTTTTAGGAAAGGGAAATCATGTTTAACAAATTTGCTGGAGTTCTTTGAGGATGTAACAAGCAGGGTGGACAAGGGTGAGCCAGTGGATGTGGTGTATTTGGATTTCCAGAAGGCATTCAATAAGGTGCCACATAAAAGGTTACTGCATAAGATAAGAGCTCACAGAGTTGGGGGTAATATATTAGCATGGATAGAGAATTGGCTAACTAACAGAAAGCAGAGAGTTGGGATAAATGGGTCATTTTCTGGTTGGCAAATGGTAACTAGTGGGGTGCCACAAGGATCGGTGTTGGGGCCCCAACTATTTACAATCTACATTAATAACTTGGATGAAGCCAAGTTTGCGGATGATACAAAGATGGGTGGGAAAGCAAGTTGTGCAGAGGACTCAAAGAATCTGCAAAGGGATATAAACAGGTTAGGTGAGTGGGCAAACATTTGGCAGATGGAGTATAATGTGGGAAAGTGTGAGGTTATCCACTTTGGCAGGAAAAATAAAAAAGCAAACTATTATTTAAATGGAGGTCCTTGTGCATGAAACACAAAAAGTTAGCATGCAGGTACAGCAAGTAATCAAAAAGGCAAAGGAATGTTGGCCTTTATTTCAAGGGGGTTGGAGTATAAAAGCAGGGAAGTCCTGCTACAACTGTACAAGGTATTGGTGAGACCACACCTTGAGTACTGCATACAGTTTTAGTCTCCTTATTTAAGGAAGGATATACTTGCATTGGAGGCAGTTCAGAGATGATTCACTAGGGAAATTCCAGAGATGAGGGGTTTGACTTATGAGGAAAGGTTGAGCAGGCTGGGCCTATACTCATTGGAATTTAGAAGAATGAGAGGTGATCTTATCGAAACATATAAAATACTGAGGGGGCTCGACAGGGTAGATGCAGAGAGGATGTTTCCCCTCATGGGGAAATCTAGAACTCGGGGGCACAGTCTCAGAATAAAGGGTCGCCCTTTAGAACTGAGATGAGGAGGAACTTCTTCTCTCAGAGGGTCGTAAATTTGTGGAATTCTCTGCCCCAAAGAGCTGTGGAGGGTGGGTCATTAAATACATTTAAAGTGGAGATAGACAAATTTTTGCAAGATAAGGGAGTGAAGGGTTATGGGGAGCGGGCTGGGAAGTGGCTTTGAGCCCTAGATCAGCCATGATCTTATTGAATGGCGGAGCAGGCTCGAGGGGCCAAGTGGCCTATTACTGCTCCTATTTCTTATGAAAGGTCATCGACCTGCAACATTAACCCTTTCCTTTCCTCTCTCCACAGATGCTGCCTGACCTGCTGAGTGTAGCCAGCATTTTCTGGTTTTATTTCTGTTCTCCGGGTGTCTTGGCCAACATTCTTCCCTCAAACAACACTACCAAAAACCAAATTAACTGATCATTCGTCACAGGCCTGTTTGTGGAAATGGTACAGAATGGCCTCCACCTAACAACAAGCCTTTGCAGTTGAAAGTAGCTGATGATCTGTGAAGCACGTTGAGATGTTCTTGAGAGATGTGAACATTAAATTGGCAATCTCACTTAGAGAGAGGCCACAAGATGGCTGCTGCATGCAATGGAAATGTCACAGTGGAGCAGCATGCCATTCTCTTCTGAGTTTGAGGCTAAGGTGAATTGTTAGCTTGGAAGAGAGAAAGAGTTCAACTTGGGATTACTTGATGTGGACATTGGATGCAAAAAGAGGAAAACTATTCCAGCCCCAGCACGAATATCCTGCTCCATATAAGCACAAAAACCTTTTTTTTTTAAACCAGGACAAAAAACTGAATGTGATTCTCTCCTTCAGGTGCTCCATCCTGGAGCAATGCCAGTGGTGGGGCACATTAGTTGTGCAGTAAACAGCTCACATAGGACTAGACAATCACTGTACACAATACGCAGGTTCTGCCTCATGTTAAGAGAAAGGTATATTAAAATAGGGATCTGCTACACAACTGACAGGTCATGCATAAAATAAGCTTTTCCAAACTGATGTTGAATGACATCTTCAAAAAAATAGCTAGGTACGTATCTGGTTAGGAGGATACAGGGAGAGGTGTAGATAAGTAAGTGAAAATACTCCATGGAACACAAGGTTCCTTTGCTGTTGAGACCAAGGATACATCACTTGTGGAAACAATGAGCCAGGGTTGAATAGCAGAGGTGTGAGGACGGATTTGCATGCTGGAGTTTTGTTTAATTACCTCAGGGATCAGGAGACATTTTATAGAACCTTCCCTCAGAAGATTAAGATTTCAGTTCTACTGCAGTACTAGTCTGAGCTGTAGATCGCAATGTACTGCCGGCAAGATTCCTGTTATATTGCAGACTCTGACTCATATCCTGCCCTCGCCGAGGAGAAAGTGGATAGAAGGATCTGCTTTTCCTGAAATACTAAAACAGAGAGACTTGCATTTCTACAAGAGGTGTCGACGACAAAGCATGACGGGGAAGTATTATAGGAAGTAAATGTGACACTTAAAAGACTTGCATTTATATAGTGCCTTTAACGGCCTAATACAGTTTACAACAGCAAAGTACTTTTGAATTGTAGTCACTGTTGTGATGTAGAAAACGCACAGCAAGGTCCCACAAACGGCAATGTGATAATGACCAGATCATCTGTTTTATGTGATGTTGGTTGAGGGATAAATATTGGCCAGGACACCAGGGAGAATTCCCCTGCTCTTCTTCGAAATAGTGCCACAGGATCTTTTACGCGCACCTGAGAGGGCGGACTCAGTTTAACGTCTCATCCGGAAAATGTCACCTCCAACAGTGCAGCACTCCCTCAGTATTGCATTGGAGTGTCAACCTAGATTTTGTGCTCATAGTCTCTGGAGTGGGACTTGAACCCACAACCTCCCGACTCCGAGATAAGAGTGCGACCAACTGAGCTACGGGGTGATACCTATAAAGGATTATGCAGTACGTTTATAAAGTGCCTCCGGCTGCCCTTAGCCCCTTTTTTAAACCTAGCTTTTCACCTCCCTGGAAATGTGCTCCACAGAGTGCCAGGTCCAACGGAGGGAAGACTGCCTCCCCAAGAGGGATCTCACACAGTGCGGCTTTAGTGGTCGGTTATGGAGGCTGCCTTCACTATTGCCTCAATTTGCAACCAAATACCACAAAAATGGCTGTATAACTGAATCCTTCGTTCGTGAGATCAAGTCTATGACAGGAAAAGCTGTGCACGGTCTATGGAATGGAGGACATGATCGGCTAATTGGCTATTTTCTCACCCATTATTTCTTATGTTGTTATGTAACCCCATATGACTTCCACTGTTAACCATATACAGTACAAATACTTACCTAACAGAGATACTGCATCGCTACATGCTGGTTGTGTAGATAATAGAGTTATACAGCACAGAAAGAGGCCCTTCGGCCCATCGTGTCCGCGCCGGCCATCAAGCCCTATCTATTCTAATCCCATTTTCCAGCACTTGGTCCGTAGCCTTGTATGCTATGGCGTTTCAAGTGCTCATCTAAATGCTTCTTGAATGTTGTGAGGGTTCCTGCCTCTACCACCCTTTCAGGCAGTGAGTTCCAGATTCCAACCACCCTCTGGGTGAAAATGTTTTTCCTCAAATTCCCTCTAAACCTCCTGCCCCTTACCTTGAAACTATGCCCCCTGGTTATTGACCCCTCTACCAAGGGGAAAAGTTCCTTTCTATCTACCCTATCTATGCCCCTCATAATTTTTTACACCTCAATCAGGTCCCCCCTCAGCCTTCTCTGCTCCAAGGAAAACAACCCCAGCCTGTCCAGTCTCTCTTCATAGCTGAAGCGCTCCAGCCCAGGTAACATCCTGGTGAATCTCCTCTACACCCTCTCCAATGCAATCACATCCTTCCTATAGTGTGGCGACCAGAACTGCACACAGTATTCCAGCTGTGGCATAACTAGCGTTTTGTACAGCTCCATCATAACCTCCCTGCTCTTATATTCATTCTATGCCTCGGCTAATGAAGGCAAGTATCCCATATGCCTTTTTAACCACCTTATCTACCTGTCCTGCTGCCTTCAGGGATCTATGTACATGCACACCAAGGTCCCTCTGATCCTCTGTCCTTCCTAGGGTCCTACCATTCATTGTATATTCCCTTGCCTTGTTAGTCCTCCCAAAATGCATCACCTCACACTTTCCAGGGTTAAATTCCATTTGCCACTGTTCTGCCCATCTGACCAACCCGTCTATATCGTCCTGTAGCCTGAGGCTTCCCTCCTCGCTATTTACCACTCCACCAATTTTCGGGTCATCTGTGAATTTACTGATCATACCTCCTACATTCATATCTAAATCATTAATGCACACTACAGACAGCAAAGGACCCAGCACCGATCCCTACGGTACACCACTGGACACAGGCTTCCAGTCACAAAAACAACCTTCGACCATCACCCTCTGCCTCCTGCCACTAAGACAATTTTGGATCCAATGTGCCAAATTGCCCTGGATCCCATGGGCTCTTACCTTCTTGACCAGTCTCCCATGCGGGACTTTGTCAAAAACCTTACTGAAGTCCATGTAGACTGCATCAACTGCACTACCCTCATCCACGCACCTAGTCACCCCCTCGAAAAATTCAATCAAATTGGTTAGACATGATCTCCCCCTGACAAAGCCATGCTGACTATCCTTGATTAATCCTTGCCTCTCCAAGTGGAGACTAATTCTGTCCCTCAGAATTTTTTCCAATAATTTCCCGACCACTGATGTTAGGCTCACTGGCCTGTAATTCCCTGGTTTATCCCTACTACCCTTCTTGAATAATGGTACTACGTTAGTGTCCTCCAGTCCTCTGGCACCTCCCCTGTGGCCAGAGAGGAACTGAAAATTTGTGTCAGAGCCCCTGCAATCTCCTCCCTTGCCTCACACAGCAGCCTGGGATACATCTCGTCTGGGCCTGGGGATTTATTCATCTTTAAGCCCGCTAAAACCGTTAGTACCTCCTCCCTCTCAATACTGATTTGTTCAAGTATATCACAATCCCCCTGCCTGATTTCTATGCCTACATCGTCCTTCTCCATAGTGAACACAGATGCAAAATATTCATTTAAAACCTCACCCACATCTTCTGGCTCTACACACAGATTGCCACTTTGGTCCCTAAAGGGCCCTACTCTTTCCCTGGTTATCCTCTTGCCCTTAATATACTTATAAAACACCTTGGGATTTTCCTTTATTTTGCCTGCCAGTGTTTTTTCATGCCCCCTCTTCGCTCTCCTAATTTCTTTTTTAAGTGCCCCCCTGCACTTTCCATACTCCTCTAGGGCTTCCACTGTTTTTAGTCCTTTGTATCTGCCAAAAGCCTCCCTTTTTTTCCTAATCCATTCTTGTATATCCCTTGACATCCAGGGTTCCCTGGGCTTGTTGGTCCCACCATTGACCTTTACGGGAACATGTTGGCATTGTACTCTCTCTATTTCCTTTCTGAAAGACTCCCACTGCTCTGATGTGGATTTTCCTACAAGTAGCTGATCCCAGTCCACTTTGGCCAGATCCTGCCTTATCATATTAAAATCGGCCTTCCCCCAATTTAGAACCTTTATTTCCAATCCATCTTTGTCCTTTTCCATGACTACATTAAATCTCACCGAATTATGGTCACTGTCACCAAAATGCTCTCCTACTGACACTCCTACCACTTGCCCGGCTACATTCCCTAGAATTAGGTCCAGTACCGCCCCCTCTCTTGTAGGACTTTCTACATGCTGGCTCAAAAAGCTCTCCTGGATGCACTTTAAGAATTCCGCACCCTCTAAGCCTTTCACACTCTGACTATCCCAGTTAATATTGGGGAAGTTGAAATCCCCTACTATTATTACCCTATTATTTCTACACTTCTCTGAGATTTGCCTACATATCTGTTCCTCTATCTCCCCCTGACTGTTTGGGGGCCTATAGTACACTCCCAGCAAAGTGCTTGCCCCCTTTTTGTTTTTAAGTTCTACCCATATGGCCTCATTAGAGGAACCTGCTAAGATATCATCCCTCCTTACAGCAGTAATTGACTCCTTGATTAATATTGCGACACCCCCTCCTCTTTTACACCCCCCTCTGTCTCACCTGAAGATTCTATACCCCGGAATATTGAGCTGCCAGTCCTGCCCCTCCCTCAACCATGTCTCTGTGATAGCAACAATATCATACTCCCATGTGTTCATCAACACCTTCAATTCATCTGCCTTACTCACAAGACTCCTTGCATTAAAATAAATGCCATCCAGCCTTGCCATACTCCCTTGTGCCGTTACATATTTGCTCTGCCTTCCAGGCTGACTTGTTTTTTCCTCTATATTTGGCTGTGCATCATCCCCTACTATAGCTCCACTCCGTATCCCATCCCCCTCCCAAGTTAATTTAAACCTATCATTTACAGCTCTCTTTACCAGTAACAAAAACACTTCCTTCCCATGCTGTGGTACATTATGCAATTTGCTCTGCATCTATTCACAGTTAGTATCCTGCCTCAACAATAAGAACATAAGAAATAGGAGCAGGAGTAGGCCATTCGGCCCCTCGAACCTGCTCCGCCATTCAATAAGATCATGGCTGATCTGATCTTGGCCTCAGCTCCACTTTCCTGCCCGCTCCCCATAACCCTTGACTCCCCTGTAGCTCAAATATCTGTCTATCTCCACCTTGAATATATTCAATGACTCCGCCTCCATAGCTCTCTGGGGTAGAGAATTCCAAAGATTCACGACCCTCTGAGAGAAGAAATTCCTCCTCATCTCCATTTTAAATGGGCGACCCCTTATTCTGAATCTATGCCCCCTAATTCTAGATTCCCCCACGAGGGGAAACATCCTCCCTGCATCTACCCTGTCAAGCCCCCTCAGAATCTTATATGTTTCAATAAGATCATCTCCCATTCTTCTAAACTCCAATGAGTATAGGCCCAACCTGCTCAACCTTTCTTCATAAGACAACCCCTTCATCTCAAGAATCAACCTAGTGAACCTTCTCTGAACTGCCTCCAATGCAAGTATATCCCTCCTTAAATAAGGAGACCAAAACTGCATGCAGAACTCCAGATGTGGTCTCACCAGCGCCCTGTACAGTTGTAGCAAGACTTCCCTACTTTTATACTCCAACCCACTTGCAATAAGGGCCAATGTTCCATTTGCCTTCCTAATTACTTGCTGTATCTGCAAGAGTACAGCAAGAATTAGATTAGGTATTATGAAAAGACAGCAGTGTTTCAACTCGGGCATTGTAAATATCAAGGGTTGTTGATCCCACCCAGTAGCTCAAGTCTACTGTTGGTGTGGAACGAAGCCAAGTAGACCAACTACATCTCAGCTTCACCCCTGCCCACTCTGTGCTATGTTAGATTATCCCAGCTTGAACAACAACAACAACAACTTGCATTTCTATAGTGCCTTTAACGTAGTAAAACGTCCCAAGGCGCTGCACAGGAGCGATTATCAAACAAAATTTGACACCAAGCCACATAAGGAGCTATTAGGACAGGTGACCGAAAGCTTTGTCAAAGAGGAAGGCTTTAAGGAGCGTCTGAAAGAGGGAGAGAGGTGGAGAGGTTTGGGAGGGAATTCCAGAGCTTGGGGCCCAGGCAGCTGAAGGCACGGCCGCCAATGATGAAGCGATGAAAATCAGGTATGCTCAAGAGGCCAGAATTTAAGAAGCGCAGAGATCTCGACGGGTTGGGACAGTAAAACCTCAACACCAGTTGGGGCAGTCAAATTGGCTCAGGCTGCTCAGCGAGGGAGATCTGAAAACTCACCTCGGGTTCTTGCTCCTGATCACGGTCCAGTGACTCCTGCTGAGGAAGACAGCACTGAATGTGGCTCTCATGACCCCCCTCCCTTACAGTCAAGTAGCCTGACACTCAACTCTCCAGGTTCACACGTAAAAGAATATTGTGTTGGCACGGTGCCAGATGGCAGCCAGTGGCCATATATGGACTGGGGTGGACAAATGTGAGAAGTCGCACAACACCAGGTTATAGTCCAACAGCTTTATTTGAAATCACAAGCTTTCGGAGCGCTGCTCCTTCGTCAGGTGAAGTGAAGAGATGCATATAGGCACAGCATATATAGTCATCTGGCAGTGTTCTCTGACTATATATGCTGTGCCTATATGCATCTCTTCACTTCACCTGACGAAGGAGCAGCGCTCCGAAAGCTTGTGATTTCAAATAAAGCTGTTGGACTATAACCTGGTGTTGTGCGACTTCTCACATATAACCATAGCTCAGCACCAGGTAGCGCGATAAAGCACCTTTCTGTCTCCTGTACTCTGCGGGTTATTGGAGAAGAGCACTGGTTGCAAAAACAAATGTTTCAATCGTAATCTGGTCTAAATATTTTGTTCATAGCCATTATGACCTGCAGCATTGTGACAAACAGGGTTAAACCACTGCCCCATCTTTCGCTGCATCTGAATGGGAGCGGAGCTGTGGTGAAGAGTTCAAATATTTTTGTTTAAAATAAAACAGCTCAGTTAAAATGAAGAGGTTAGTCTGAGTTGAAATATAATTAAACAGGTACAAGATTGCTCCTTTACCAGTTGGCCTATTTCCTCCTTGTTAGAGCGCCACCTCTTGATGCAAAGATCCGGAACTGCTGTTAGATTGCTCAATGCTGATATAAAAAAAGGCATTATTTTTGGGGTTGGTTGGGCACCTTTAGCTAATTATTGTAGGTGACGCAAACCACACCATTAGCTGCACATATCCTTTTAACGGTGGGGTCCAATCTATTAACAACATGATATGTATTAATAGTTGCAATGCGGTGCTAGATAATATGCTGCCTGTTACAAAGTTGCAGTTTTTGGAAGTAATGAGTCTGTATAATTCCTCTCAATTACACATTTTCCATCTCCCCCCATAAAATAGATCTGCATTCTGCACACGCAATGCAAAAAGTATCGCTATGTTAATAAAGAGAGGCATACCTTGAATATATTTTAACGATTGTGTTTGTAACATTTAACAATTGTTCACCAATCATATAAAAAAATATATATAGATTAGGAAATGCAAAATCATCTTCAAAAGATCAGTTCTAAACAATAGCAGTTTTTAAAAAAAAATTCCATTCCAATGATTTGCTGAAAGATTATTTTTGCTTAGGGGGGAAAGTGCTCCATGTTGGGTGCCGTGTTACGCACTGCAGAGTAGAGCTATTTCTACTCCTGGGTTTTGGAGAGCTGCTGTTGCGAGGACTTGGTTGGATTGCAGGTTTAACCGCTGCACCGTGAATTCGAGGTCCACTTAAAAGACATTACAGACAAATCTAACAATAACCCGCAAACACAGCACACACCCTCGGTGCAGCTCACGGGGTATTTAATTTTACGTCCAAATATATTTTAAAACAGATTGCACTCGGCAAATTACTTTTATAACCATCAACTCTATCATTGAAAGAACGTGCTTTTTCCAAACAAGAATTTGGATGGAGTTTACATTTTCGAATGAAATTATGATAAAAAATATTTTGTACAAAATTCTATGTAAATATTAAATCAGGAGACAAAATATAAACCATGTATTAAATTTGAGCAACCGTCTTTCCTATATTTTCTGTGCAATAGATGCAGGTTTGGAGGTTGCTGTATATTGTGAATATTGTGCAATTATTATCGCATGCAAATGGCAAACATCAATCAGAGCAGAGACTAGTGGAAAATGACAAGGCGTTTTCCAGCGTTCAGCTTTAACTAGACCTGCTGCCTGTGTGTGTGTCTCTCTTGGGAGAGAGGAAGGGGCAGAAAACAGGAAGAGGCAAAATCTGTCCCCTTTTTATATGGGAATCGATCACTGAAAAAAAAACCCTCCCCCGTCGCACAGAATGAACAGCAGGCTGCGTTACAGGTGAATGTGTGTCTCCAGTTCGCTTGATTGTGTGTTTCTCTCTCTCTCTCTCTCTGGACTGGAAAGCGCTGGAGTGACAGTCAGTGGAGGATTAAGGAGCGTGATGGAGCCGAGCAGCCGCTCAGCGCTGACGGCCTCTCATTTCCCAGCCGCAGCTTAAAGAGTGGAAATGCACCCAAACAGCAGCCAGGCACCCGGCCGCCGCTCGGGGTTGAGGATGCACGCCCCTTCCCCCTAAATACAAGCTCCTTTCCTGGGTGGGGAGGCTGGTGGTGGTGGGGACAGGAAGGAAGGAAGGAAGAAGAGGCTGTCCTGTTCTGTGTGCTGTTCACATAAGAGAGGAGGTGGGAGGTCCTGGCTGAGGTGACAATGAGAGCTGGAAGGACATCAGTGATGAGGAGGAGAATGTTGGAGCGGTGTTCCTGAAGGATAGACAGAGGCAGGATCTGGTCTGACTTTCTCTCTCTCTCTCTCTCTGTGTCGCTGTATGTCTGAGTGGAAGGCACAGAAATAAAAGAATGCAGAGTGGAGCACCGCGGAGCAGCGGCGCCAGCAATGTCCAAAAAGACGAGAAGAAATCCTGCTTTTCCAACATTAAGATCTTCCTGGTATCGGAGTGCGCGCTGATGCTGGCACAGGGAACAGTGGGCGCTTATCTGGTAAGGCGAATTGACTACCTGGAGAGATAAACCCTGATAATATAAAGCCTTTATTGCAATTTTTTAAAAAGTTGATATTAACTGGGACTTTGAGATCTTAGACACCAACCTGTGCCAAAATAATTGGGAGCATCTGAAATGGGCATATTACACATAATAATTTCATAGAAAATATGGTTTTGTAAATGTGTTCTGTAACCTGTGAATTTACATGAATCAGATAAGATTGCCATAGGTGTCCCGATTGAAGGGAAATCAAATAATAAATGTAAGTTCGCACAATATAATAGATGTGGAAAGAGATTGGCCTGTGCAATAATTGGATATATTAATATGTATACTCTGCTGTTTAATCCTATTATTAGCCCGCGTGTGTTATAGATCAGTGATTGATAAGACATGAAGCTTCTGATTGTATTCCCTATCAGCAACTTGCATTTATATAGCACCTTTAACATAGACCCCCCCCCATATAAAATGTATTAGACTACATTGCAATTTTATTACAAAGAATTTAAGCCTCATTTTATTCCCAGTATCTTGCTGCAGTAGAAGGAGTGGCAGAACTGATTTACTTCACCTAGTCTTGTTAATGTAATTTGGTCAGATTTTCACTATATATATGATGTATTCACCTATTTTTGCACACACACAATACATGTATACGTACATGCATGCAGAAACACAAGCATTTTGGAACAAAGAATTAGGATAACCGTTAGCTAAAGCATGATAGATTGCTGTTTCTATGGAAACATACAGTGGTTGCCGGGGACTCTTACATAAGTGTTATCAATCAGTTACTAAGTAGAGTCTCAGGCTTGTGTCTCATCAGTTGGTACCATCTTGCTCTCTGTTTGCTTTGCGTCGGTTCACAATGTGCATTGAGAGAAGAACCAAATAATCGGTTTGTGTCAGGGTCATTCACCAACTTCATGTTCAGGGCTGCTGTGTGCCTGTTTATCTGTCTCTCTCGCTCTCTCTCTCACGGTGTCTTTCTCTCCCTACCTGTGTGTGCCTTTCTGCTTTCCTCTTTCTTTCTGTCTCTGCTTCTCTCTGTGTGCGCCTCTAAATCGTCTTTTATTGCTCTTCTCTTCTGTCTCGCTGTCCCCCCCCCCCTCTCTCTCTCTGTGAAAGCTGGGCTAGAGACGCAGCAGGTGCATTTACATTTGTCTGTTTTACATTGGTCTCCTTGATCCTGACAGCAGAATCAGAGACCAGTTTTTTTTTGCATCTACAATTCTGCTGCTGAATTAAAGGTACTGCATTTAGCAGTGTTTCGGCCTTCTGCTGGTCTCCTACATAATCTGAACTAATCAAGGGCCTGTGTAAAAATATCTCAGAAGTAAGAAGTCGCCAGTGAGGGGGAGGTAGTCAGCAAGTGTCCCTTGGGCTATATTTTGCTCCATTATTTGCACCCTGCAGGTGTTTAATGGTGGGACTTGTTCTATATCCAGATTGAGAATTTCACTGAAATCTGAGCGTTTTTCAATTCATATTTTTTGCTCATAAAGATGGCTTTACGCAGCCACTGTACACAAATACTGCAGGACTTGTCATTAACAGATGATGATTTTTTTTTTAGATAAGGGATGCTATCACTAAGTAATGCGATTTGTAAATGTAGTAGCCTAGTTCAGATCCAGAGGAAAACATACGATGCTGTCACGCTCGAGATGAACCGTAGGAAGTTCTGAGGAACCTGTTTTTTCACGCTTCCCTTGCTGGGTGAAGGTCCTGTCTGATGTGGCACTAACCCGTACAGGCCAGGAAGATCCCGAGTGCAATCCCTAATCTCAGCTAGGGCAGTGTTACAGGCACTACCCAAGGCAGCTAAGAGATGAAAGGTGCGTGACCAACTCACTGCACCATCCAGTCCCCATTGTACCTAAGTTAGAATTACAATCCTAGAGTCTTACAGCACAGAAGGAGGCCAATTGGCCCATGGAGCCTGTGCCAGCTCTCTGAAAGAGCTATCCAATTAATCCCACTCCCTTGTTTGTTCCCCCTAGCTCTGTAAATGTTACCTTTTTAAGTAGAGATCCAATTCCTTTTGAAAGTTCAGGCAATGCATTCCAGATCGTAAAAGCTCGCTGAGGTAAAAAAGCAATTTTCTCATCTACCCCCCCCCCCCCTTCCCCTGGCTTTTTTTTTGCCAATTATTTTAAATCTGTGTACTTTGGTTACCAACCCTCCTGCCAGTGAAAACAGTTTCTCCTCATCTACTCTATCAAAACCCCTCTTAATTTTGAACACCTCCATTAAATCGCCCCTTAACCTTCACTGATCGATTGTCAGAAAGAAATGTAACGCTCACCTTTTTTAGTATCGGAATTAAACCGGAAAATGCCGGCAGCGCAGAACAGGTCAGTCATCACCTGAAAGACAAATACAAGTGGAAATGTTCTGCTTCGGGACCCCAGACGCGTACCGGGAGCATGTATCTGGAAATTCCGCACCGCAGCCTGTGACTTTACATGCATTCATTTTAATGTACAGGAAAGCACGGGTTGAGATGGGCAGTTTTGGAGCATGCGTTCCCAGTACACGTCAGGGACACTGAGGTGGAAAATCTCAGCTAAAATTTTAACATTTTGGGTTGGACCATTCATCACCACCCGTTCCAAGGAAAGGTCACACCCGAAATATGACGCGGTCTCTCGGACGTTGAATTGCAGCATTTGCGGTCTTTCTTCCTGTCTCTAGGGTTGTGATCTCCTGTATGAACATCGTGGCTTTTATTTTAGTATATTGGGCACATGGTAATCGGGTGCAGCTGGAGTCAATGTAATGGGGACAGATGTTGCCCAAATATGACCTGGTGGTTACCGTGAGTACAGAGAGACTTATCTCAAGGGGGTTGGAATTCAGAAGTGAGGAAGCAATGCTTCAGCTGTACAGAGCCCTGGCCAGGCTCTCCCTGGAGTACTGCATTCAGTTTTGGGCACTGAACGTTAGGAAAGATTTATTGGCTTTAAAAGGGGGTACAGCGCAGATTCACACGAATGATACCAGGGCTCAAAGGGTTAAGTTTTGAGGACAGGCTGCATAAACGGTTTGTATCCCCTTGAGTTTAGAAGGTTAAGCGGTGATCTAATCGAGGTATTTAAAATGATTCAGGGATTCGACAGGTCAGATACAGAGAAGCTATTTCCTCTGGTAGGGGAATCCAGAACAAGAGCACATAATCTTAAATTTAAGGCTAGAGCATTTAGAGGTGAATTCAGCAAGCACTATTTCACACAAAAGTGTATTGGAAATCTAGAACTCACTCCCCCAAAAGAATGTGGATGCTGGGTTAACTGGAAATTTCAAGGCTGAGATCGATAGATTTTTGTTAGGTAAGGGTATCAAAGGATATGCAGCAAAGACGGGTAAATAGTGTTGAGGTACAGATCAGCCATGATCTAACTGAATGGCGGAACAGGCTCGAGGGGCTGAACGGCCTACTCCTTCACCTATTTTCCTAGACATTATACTGGGTACCAACGAACCCGAGATTTGCCATAGTGTAATGGTTGCTCAAGGAATCCTGGTCACCAAGTGATGGTTACCTTTTTGAACTTTGAAAAGAAACAGAAGTCCAGGTGGTGATACCGTTTGACAGAGAGTCACAGAGGGAAGACAAGGAGAAATGTGTGAATTTCACTACCAGTATTCCATGCGGACCTTTCCGATGAATGGAGAATGCTGAGGTGTAACTGCATCAGCTCTTGAGTTCTTGACAAGTGAACAATGGAGCACTGCCGACTCTTGTAGCTCTTTGGTCCTGATTTATTTTGGGCCGGCTGCCTGGTCACATCTCCCAATGTTGTAGAGGGTGGACTTTGGTGGAGTAGGCTCATCTCATCAGGTCCAATCATCTGCAAGGCTTTGGAAGGAACAACAGATGATTTTCTCTTCAGGGCTATGATATTTCATCATTGGGGGCATTTTAGCTTGGTAGCATACTGTGGTACTGGTTCAGAAATGGTTAAAGTTTCATTTAGGGCTTATTTATGCATCAGAGTTTCTGGCTTGCAGACCAAAAATTCATAATGGCCCAGAATTTGCTGGACCGTGGCTTCTTGCGTAAATTGTCCAAACATTTGTGGCGATTCGCAACTCATGGGGTATCTCTTCCTCGCCACAAATTGCTGGATGATTTACACATTAATAAAGGCATGCGCATGTTATTTCGCCAGCAAATTTTGGCCCAGTTTAAACAAGATGGCCACATGCAGCATAGAATTGGAGAGCAAATCCATTCAACAGGGGTGAGCTTAAAGGGGGCAGAATCCTTCAGAGACAGCTTGTCAAAACGATGTATGTTTCCTTGCAAACAGCAGGATGTGAACCAGGCCAAAATGGATTGGGCCGGAATTTGCTGAAAACCTGCATCTATGGCATGCGCCGTTACTGTTTCCAGGAAATTATGATGCCACAGTCTAAGGATAAGGGGAAAGCCATTTAGGACAGAAATGAGGAGGAATTTCTTCACCCAGAGAGTGGTGAACCTGTGGAATTCTCTACTACAGAAGGCAGTAGAGGCCAATTCATTAAATATATTCAAGAAGGAGTTGGATATATTTCTTAAGGCTAAAGGGATCAAGGAGAAAGCAGGGACAGGGTTCTGAATTTGGATGATCAGCCATGATCGCTTTGAATGGCGGAGCAGGCTAGAGGGGCCGAATGGCCTATTCCTGCTCCTATCTTCTATGTTTCTATGTTTCTATAAAACTTCCTGATACTTTTCCACTCCCTCACCGAAACAGTTGAACAGCTAATTGTCATGGCTCCGCCCACATTAAAATCAATGGCGAGATCGAGCTTGCTGAATTAACACCATTGAGATCACCACAACCACTTAGATCACTGCAGAATGGCGCTGGTGGGCTGAGTATACAGCAATCGTAACAGTAACGCATTTAAAAGAGGCCACATCGCTCCTGGGCATCATCATGCAATTGCTATCTCCCTTCTATATTTTCTTGACCAGATTGATCGCCGCAGAGCCCACATTTCTGAAGATTGATTGTAATGCAAATGTTATTTTATACTTGCTGCTAAATGCTGCAATCGGAAAAATCCTTGAAAGACTGTGACTTGAGGTGATTGTTTGCTGCATTGCTTCTGATGTCAATCACGGGTGAAGTACAGCACTCTTAAAATCCACAGCTCCCAGCCAAAGCCTCGTGACACCGCGAGAGAGTCACAGAAGAACTGTTTGTTCTGTAGCAATATTTATTCAATATTTATCCCTGTTTATATTGTCTAGTAATTTGCTGCTGGATATAAATAAATGTTGGCTCGAGACAGCAGTCTAATAGAATTAGGCCGTGCTTTGTTTTCATAAATTCCTTAACGATTTAATAGCGATTTGGCCCCAGTCACAGTCCGCGGAGATAAGATGCAACTTTTCGAAAGATTGCAACCAACTCTATTTTGATAACAGACAATATGCTGGGAATGGAGATTAATTAGGCTATTACTTTACATATAATTGACATCACACTCCCACAGAGCGCTTCATTTTACAATCTGAAGGTTGAAATTCCCGCAGAAATCAACGTTCAAAACAAAATCTTAACTATCCGTTGTCCGCACCGCTCCCGATCCGCGGCTACGCTCGCTGCGCCGTATTCCGATCATTTTCCCAGCGAAGTGCAGCGTAAATTTTGCCGCTGGAGGAACGGCGAGCCCAAAGGTCTAACCTGTGGTGTTCGTCGCCAATATCGCCACTGCCGCGAATTCCGGGCCAATAGCACATCATTTATCAGAACTGGAAAAAAGCAGGAAATGGAACAGATTTTTAAGCAAGTGTAGTGGCTGGGAAATGGGGGAGGGGATGAAAGAACAAAAGGGAAGGTCTGTGATAGGATGGAAGGCAGGAGAGATTAAGAGACATTGAGAGACATTAAGAGATATTCAAGGCAAAAGGGGATGGTAATGGGACAGGTTAAGAAACAAAGGATGGCTCTAGAGATAGCTGATCAAACACGAGAAGGGAGACAGAAAGCAATGAAGATGAACAAGGTAAAAGAGACAAACGAAAATCCCGTTGGAGAGAAGAGCAGAACTTCTTCAAGGTGGGCATTCCTGGAAGAGAGGTGGCAATGAATTAAACACTACTACAAAAAGAAAATACTTCTCGTGTTTGATCAGCTATCTCTAGAGCCATCCTTTGTTTCTTAACCTGTCCCATTACCATCCCCTTTTGCCTTGAATATCTCTCAATGTGTCTTAATCGCTCCTGCTGTCCATCCCATCACAGACCTTCCCTTTTGTTCTTTCATCCCCTCCCCCATTTCCCAGCCACTACACTTGCTTAAAAATCTGTTCCATTTCCTGCTTTTTTCCAGTTCTGACGAAAGGTCATCGACCTGAAACGTTAACTCTGTTTCTCTCTCCGCAGATGCTGCCTGACCTGCTGAGTGTCTCCAGCATTTTCTGTTTTTATTTCAGATTTCCAGCATCTGCCGTATTTTCTTTTTGTGTCACATCATTTATCAGTGACCTGATTGTGTGACATGTTTCATCTCCTCTCACTCAACAAGAACAAGGGTTGTGCAACATTTTCCAGAAGGCAGTGTCCCGATAAACAATGCACTCTTCATATTCGTCCAATGGTCATGGCTTGACTTTCTTCTCATCTCCTACCGTAACCTCAGGACTCGGCCTTGCCTTCTTCTCTAATCCACAGGCTGTAAAAGCCCAAGCTTTGTGGCTTTTTGTTAATTCATTCTCGGGATATCGGTGTTGCTAGCAAGGCCAGCATTTATTGCCCATCCTTAGTTAGGAACGTAGGAACAGAAGTAGGCCATTCAGAACTTAGGCCTGTTCCGCCATTCAGTTAGATCATGGCTCTGTACCTCAACTCCATTTACCCACCTTGGATCCATAATCCCTTGATACCCTTACCTAACAAAAGATTTGCCCTTGAGAAAGTGGTGGTGGGCCTTCTTCTTGAACCGCTGCAGTCCATGTGATGTAGGTTCTCCCACAGTGCTGTTAGGTAGGGAGTTCCAGGATTTTGACCCAGTGATGATGAAGGACTGGATATATATGTCCAAATCAGGATGGTGTATGAACTGGAAGGGAATTTGGAGGTGATGATGTTCCCATGCACCTGCTGCCCTTGTCCTTCTAGGTGGTGGAGGTCGTGGGTTCGGGAGGTGCTGTTGAAGAAGCCTTGGCGAGGAGTTGCTGCAGTGCATCTTGTAGATAGTACACACTGCAGCCATGGTGGAGGGAGTTGATGTTTAAGGTGGTGGATGGGCTGTCGATCAAGCTTGACTTATCTCATGTTGTAACGTAAGCCTTGATCTTACACCCAGGTTTCTTGATAATAATTTTAAAAATAAATTACATATTGCACCATTCCATGGTGATACAGCACCAGAGCGTGCTGAAGATTGCTGTGCATCATTGTGTTGCCAACAAGTTAGGGACCTTCACCAAGTATAACTCCTGGATGCATTTTACTCAAACGTAAAGTCTTATAGAGCTGGAGAGCTTTGCATACAGGAAGGGATCTGTGCATCTAATGTAGCATTGCCAACCCTACATGTTTGGCTGGGAGCCTCCGGGAATTGAAGATTAATATCCAGGACACTGCCGCGAGCAACCCAGGAGAAAAATCAATGGGCATTAAAAAAGATTGTGTGTTTTTTTTTTCATTTTCCTTGAACACTTCTGCTTATTGGTTATAAAAATACGCTGTGATTATTTCCACAAACAGCTTTGCGGCCTTCTGCGCAATCGCACGGTATACTGGAGCCGCGCATGCGCAGTACCCAATGGTGTGGCCTGCATTGTGGGCCACGCTCTCCTCGGCTCCGTGCAGAGAAGACCGGTCAGGGGATCTGTTGGTGGCGGGGGGAAGAGTGAGGATTGGAGGGAGAGAGAGAGGATCGGAGGGGGGAGAGGGAGTACCGGAGGGGGAGAGGGAGGATCGGAGGGGGAGAAGGGAGAAGGTCAGGAACACGGGGTGGGGGGGGGGGGTGTAAAGAGCACGGAGAGCACAGTGGGGATGGGGGAAGAACGTGATCCAGGTCTAAAGGTGGGTGGGTGAGAGTGAGAACGTGATCCAGATGGGTAGACGGATCACGTTCTTCCAACCCCACCCCTACCCTGTTTACACCCGCACCACGTTCTCCCTCTCTCCTCCCTACACCTGGTTGATTTCTCGGAAAGCTCGGTCCGTGTGTGGCAAGTGACATCATTGGACTGGACAAAATCCGGAAGTCATGACTTCATATCCAATAAACCTGTTAACAGTCCGTGACCTACACACAATGCCCCATCTATGGTGGGGGGAAGGTCAGGAACCCCGGGGGAGAAGGACAGGAACCGGGGGGCCAGGGAGGGAAGGTCAGGAACTTGGGGGTGGGGGGGGGGGGGGGAGGAGGGTAGGTCAGGAATTTGTTGGGGAGGGAAAAGGTTTTAACTCAGGGGGTGGGGAGAATGTTAGGAACTTGCTGGAGGGGGCAGGAACTTGTTTGCGGTGGGGGGGTGGGGAGAATGTCCTAACCCTCGAGGGTGAGCCCTGTCTGATCTCTGTGAGCTCTGTCTGGAGAATGAATGGCTCGAATTACACAATGCAAAAGTACTTGATTACTTAGGCAGGCACAATCTAATTACACATTCCAGAAAAACTGCTGGGCGTGTCTTGTCCTCCAAGGGGACCAATCAGAAATCTGGTCTTGTCCTCAAAGGGGACCAATCAGAAATCTGGTGTTGCAAATAGACACGGCCATAAAAAATATCGGCGATGGGGAAAAAGGGCTGTTTGACTGACAGTCTAGAATCATCCAATTGGGTAATGAAGAGTCTTTTCGCTTTCCAATTGGTGTGGGAAGGCGGTGCGCCGTGAGGATGGGCATGTTGGGTGACCAATGGCGGGAGCGTGGAGGCGGGGCACTTGGAGGCAGGAGGTCACGTGATGAAACCTCCAGGAATACATTCAACCAGAGTTGGCGACCCTAATCTAGTGTGAGATGATTCATATTACAAAACCTCAGCCGCCCCATGCATCGGGGCCCTTTACTGCCACACTGGCTGCAATCAGCACAGATCAGCAATCAAACCCGAGGCCTTTCAGGTTCGTCTGTTTTAATATCACAGCACCTTCACATCCTGAGCCAGCCGCAGAGACAAATCCCGTCTGTTCCCTCGCCGTTTGATTTAAACAGTTGAAGAAGTGAAATGGTATTGATTGTACAAACGTAAGATGAACGCAGGTCAAGGCACGGGTCACTGCCATCCTTGGAGGTGCACTTTCGTTTTCATTTAGTTATAGATCTCTGCTGGTAAATACATCAGTTACCGTGTCATTTGTGCAGTCTGGTGCATTCGAGGCTCCAGACTACAGAAGAGAAAAGAATCGCAAATGCTGAAAACCTGAAGTAGAAACAGAAGCTGTGGTGCTGCTCAGTGAATCCGTTGGTAAAACCGCTGTCCATTGTGAAGCGGTCACATGGACCAAGACGGTTCGATAATAACATTTTAAAACCGGAATTTAAATTCTCAAGCTGCCATGGTGGGATTTGAACTCGCCTTCTCAGCATCAGCAGTCCAGTATCATAACCACTGCATTACCATACCTTCTTATAGAAGTGATAATAGTAGATTTTACAAACTAGTGCTCTCGGGATGGCGCTCCACAGCTGGGAGCACATATCAGAAATTCAGGTGCTGAGGTCAGTGGGCCTCACAGAATTTTCTGCCCCATAATTTTACCGATTCTCCAATATTATCTCCTGGAGTCGAATTCATAAAATCTACCTTCGTGAGTACAGCACAGTATATATTTGAACTTTGGTCTTGACCAGATGGACTGCAGTGGTCTTTTCTGATCTTGCGCATTCCTAATTTCTGTACTCCTGGAAATAAACAACTGCAACTTGCATTTATATAGCGCCTAGAACTTGAAAAAATTCCCACGGCGCTTCACAGGAGTGTTATCAGACAAAATTTGACACCGAGCCTTTTTAAGGAGATATTGGGACAGGTGACCAAAAGCCTGGTCAAAGAGGTAGGTTTTCAGGAGCTTCTTAAAAGAGGAGAGAGAGAGGTAGAGAGGCCAAGAGGTTTAGGGAGGAATACCATGTGAAAAATGAACAACACTGGGCCAATATGTGAAACAAAGCTCCGTTTTATATTAAAATAATTGTGCGTGTGTCTGGGATTCCCCGAGCTGAACCGTTACCTCATGTTTGGGATCAATTCTCTAATCTCACGGCCTTTTCACTCCATTTAACATTTCTGAATCTGAGGTAAACTGATCTAATTATGCTTCATGCAGCGAAACAGTGCCTCGGCTTCACAACAAAAGCTGCCCATTAAAACCCGCCGTAATTGCGTTTCCTAATGTAATACGAAGTCTTAAGAGGTTAAAATAGAGAAATAAAACACACGACCGCTGGGAATTTAAAATAGAAACGGGAAATGCTGGAAATACACAGCAGGTCTGTCGACATTTGAAAGAGGAAATGATAGATTCACATTTTCCAACAACAGTTCTGATGAAGGGTCAGACAGGAAATATTGACCACTGCCCGTGGGACTGTATCCCAGTACGAAACACAAGGTAGATACGATAAGGAAGGTTATTCAGCCTATCCTAGCTTGTCTCTCCAGTACCCTCCCCATCGGATCATTCAACCGATTCTTAAATGGTCCCAGGGAACTTTACTCCGCTGCTCTACTTTGAGGTAGATGCCTGCAGGAAGGGAGAGAGAAAGGTTGGAGGGGGAAAATCCATTTTAATAATTTCAGGAAAAGAATAGCTTAGTTCTATAACAATAAATAATGCACAGTTCTGGTCCCCATATTACACAAAGCATATAGAGGCACTGGAGAAGTAAGTTTACAAGAATGATACGAGAAATGAGAGGTTATAACTATCAGGAAAGACTGAACAGGCTGGGGCTCTTTTCTTTAGAAAAGAGAAGGCTGAGGAGTGACCTGAAAGAAGTCCTTAAAATTTTGAAGGGGTTCGATAGGGTAGACGTAGAGAGGATATTTCCACTTTTGGGGGAGTCCAAAACCAGGGGTCATAAATGTAAGATAGTTACTAATAAACCCCTTTACCTGACCCTTTACTCACTTTACCTGACGAAGGAGCAGCGCTCCGAAAGCTCGTGATTTCAAATAAAACTGTTGGACTATAACCTGGTGTTGTGCGACTACTAATAAACCCAATCACAGATTCAGGAGGGAGTGGTGAGAATGTGGAACTTGCTACCACACGGAATAGTTAGAAGAAGAAAAAGAAGGAGGAATTACATTTATATAGTTTATAGTTGAGGCGAATCGCATCGATGCATTTAAGGGGAAGCTAGATAAGTACATGAGGGAGAAAGGAACAGAAGGATATGCTGATAGGTTGAGTTGAAGTGGAGTTGGAGGAGGCTCGTGTGGAGCATAAACACCGGCATGGACTAGTTGGGCCGAATGGCCTGTTTCTGTGCTGTCGATTCTATGTAATATAATTCTCACAGATTATTGATGATGGAAAAACAGTTTCTTGTGCCACGGAGATTTTCTTTTTTAAGCATGTTTGATTCCCATAGATACTTTAAAACCAAATAATCAATGTTTCATCTTCTCATTCTACATTTTTGGTCCTGAAAGGAAATTCTTCATTCTACCAAGGCGCACAAACAATTAACACCAAACTTCCTCCCTTCACAGTCATCATCTTAAAGTAACCACCCAGAAAAAGTGATTCTTTATAATTCGATCAATTTATAAGTTCACAGGAAGTAATGTAACATTGGTTCGGTAAGCAAGGTTTGGTCTCGTCTGTTCCCCACATACCCTGAACAGCAACACACAAATCTCTTTAAACCATGTGCAACTCCTGCCATTGAGCAGCTAAATGCACCACATGCACTCCTGCCTCCATTGCCCTTTAATTGTCGAGATATTTGAAAGCAAAGCCTGCGATTCCTTTTCATCTCACTCTTGCTCACTGTCCACCATGCTGGTTGTGCCATCATTGGGGTTGGACGCTCAAAATCAGAGGCAAAATCTCAGCACCAGGGATAAAGGTTTCTTTTCTGATTTTCTAGATATGGAAGCAAGTGGTAACGGTGGAAATTTAAAGAAACTCTGGCCCCCTGTGAATTTGCTGGAGCCTTTTTCTAAAAAGAAAGAAAGAATTTGCATTTTAAAGCTCCTTTGCCAATATGTGATGTGTTGGGTATCCATACTGGGTAACGTCCATTCAGGGCATTTAGCACTTGCATGGGATGTTAACACGACACACAGCAGCAAGAATGGCACTCAGCTATTCCTTCTCCAAATGGTGACAGTCACCATTAAAGGACCATAAGATATGCTAAATCTGTATCGAACCTTGGTTAGATCACACTTGGGGTACTGCGTACAATTCTGGTCGCCATATTATAAAAAGGATATAGAGGCACTGGAGAGGGTGCAGAGAAGATTTACAAGGATGATACCAGAAATGCGAGGGTATACATATCAGGAAAGGATGAACAGGCTGAGTCTCTTTTCTCTTGAAAAAAGGCGGCTGAGGGGTGGCCTAATAGAGGTCTTTAAAATTATGAAAAATTTTAATAGAGTGGGTACGGAGAGAATGTTTCCACTTGTGGGGAAGAGCATAACTAGAGGCCATCAATATAAGATAGTCACCAAGAAATCCAATAGGGAATTCAGAAGAAACTTCTTTACCCAAAGAGTGGTGAGAATGTGGAACTCGCTACCACAGGGAGTGGTTGAAGCGAATAGTATCGATGCATTTGAGGGGAGGCTAGACAAGCATATGAGGGAAAAGGGAATAGAGGGTTATGCTGATAGAGTTAGATGAGGAAAGACGGGAGGAGGCTCGTGTGGAGCATAAACACCGGCATGGACTGGTTGGACTGAATGGCCTGTTTCTGTGCCGTATATCCTATGTAATCCTATGTATGTAATATTTCAAGGATGACAAAAAGGCCATTCAGCCTATTGTAGAAATCCTTCTAGTTTTGCAACTCAGCCTAGGATGCAGCTGCATTTTGAAAGCCCATAGATTTCCTGATTCCACTAATCTACGTGGTAGATCATTTCAAATATTTATCAGCCTTTGAGTAAGGACAATTTTTTCTAACATCATGGAATCTTACAGCACAGAAGGAGTCCATTCGGCCCATTGTGCCTGTGCCGGCTCTTTGATAGAGCTACCCAATTAGTTCCAATCGCATGCTCTTTTCCTATAGCCCTGCAAATTTTTCCTTTTCAAGTGTATATCCATTTCCCTTTTGAAAGCTACTATTGAATCTGCTTCCACCATCCTTTCAAGCTGTGCATTCCAGATCATAACAGCTGCTTAAAAAAAATTCTCCTCAACTTCCCCCTGGTTCATTTTTTATTTATTTAATTTTACTTTTCACTAATTGAAATTTATGTCCTCTGGCCCATTTGTCCTTGAGGTAATATCCAGAGTTCACTTCATCAATTCCATTTAATACTTGAAATATCTCAGTGAAGTTCCTCTGCCCCCCCCCAACCTTCTCCCCAGGCTGTAGAGATTAAACCTCTCGAATCGTTCCTCATGAGGGACATTGTGTTCATCACAAAGGTAAGTACAGATGAGGGAGGCCATTTGGCCCATCAGCATTCCGTAGAAACCCATGGTCTCCCCCTCCCACCCCCCTCAATCACTGCTAACTACATCTCGAATTATTAAGAGTGTTTGCCTTCATTACCCTATCCAGGGACCATTCCAGATGTTAATCACTCTTTGTATCACATCAGTCCTGAGCTTACCCTTTACCAGTTTCTACCTATGTCCCCTTGTTAAGTAATTCTGGTTTAACTAGTGCTCTAGATTAACCATTTGTATCCCACTTATTATCTTCAACTACTTCTATAAGATGTAAGAACAGTGGAATGGATAACCTGACAAGACTATTCATTAAGGGCAGTAGTTGAATCCTTAACACCTTTCACCTTAGTTGCTTGATGAGAAAGAATCAGGGTTTTACCACCCAGTTTCTGCCTAGGAGTGAAGGATACCTACACTTGGGATCTCCAGACTGCCATACTTCAACCAGTTTGGATTACGTTAGCATTTACATTCCCAACCTCCCATCAGGATCCACACAAGCTGCTGAATGAATTAACCATTTCTTGCCAATTACCGAAGAAGTCAGACAACAAAACCATGAACAAACCTTAGAATCATAGTTAGCAGCACTTAAATCTGAACATCGGGGTTAATCTTGATTTTGGGTGATGGTCTAAAACGAGCAATATCGATTCAGTTGTCCATTATACATCCCACCCGATTCGCATTTCCATTTACTGGGGGTAATTTTGACTACCCAAAAGTCAAAATTACCCCCGTTGAATGTGCAAATAATGAGCAGATAGGAATAATTGATGAGATAAATAACAGAGGTTACAAAGGCAGTTTAGTTGTGTCACAGTAATTCCGCATTAGCTGCTTGCTGATGTAATTTACAGTTGAGATCAGTGTTTGAGATTGATATAAATTGGCGAGATTAATTTAGGATTAGACGCCATAGATAGCTGACAAGGTAACAGCAGCAGATAACCCGTCAATTGACTAAATTGAAGTATGTATGCTTGTAGCCTCCAGAGCTCGTACAACCTCACCCTTAGGAGTTGGCTCACTGCGAGTCAAATTAATGGAGGGAACGTCACAAGTACGGCTGTCTTAAGCGAGCATTGTGCACTCTCAGCTGGCAAACCTCCACGCTGGGAGCGTGATTTCATAAGATGACACTTCAGGGCTGAGCAGCGTGACATGCCTCTGCCTGCGTTCCGGGGTTTGAAGCTTTCGTTGCGCTTTAGTGACCAGACTGAATGCAGTGCTCGAGGTGCGGCCTGGTGAGATCACTCTGCAGCTTCATGAAAACAAATTTGCCAAACCCTTTAATTGAATTTCGAGTGATCTATCAATTTGGACTTGATGTCACGGGCAATGAGGAGGCTTGCTACCAAACACTTTTTCATGAAGGTGGCGTCGCTCTAAATTTTACAGAGTACAAATTGTTGCTCTATTAATCGCTTTTTGTGGGCGAGATTTTTATTTAGAATAGAAGAGGCAACTTCAGCCAATGACCTAAATGGAACTTTAGTCTAAAAACACTGGTTGGCGCCCGGGTTCGGCTTGAACTCAAGCGGTGACAGCGACCGCTGCGCCAAAACTGAAGCGCAAGAGGACCACGTGAAATCGACCCTCTTCCATCGTCAAGTCATGACCAGAGTGCTGGAGGCTTTAGTCCTGCTCCAAAGAAAGACTTGCATTTATATAGCGCCCGTCACAACCTCAGGACATCCCAACACACTTTACAGTCAAGGAAGCACTTTTTGAAGTGTAGTCATTATTGTAATGTAGGAAACACGGCAGCCTAATTTAACACAGCAAGGTCCCACAAACAGCAATGGGATAATCATCAGATAATCTGTTTTAGTGATGTTGGTTGAGGGATAAATATTGGCCAGGACACCGGGGAAAACTCCCCTGCTCTTCTTCGAAATAGTGGCCATGGGATCTTTTATGTCCACCTGAGAGTGCAGACGGGGCCTCGGTTTAACACCTCATCCAATAGACGGCACCCCCGACAGTGCAGCACTCCCTCAGTACTGCACTGGGTGTGTCAGCCTGGATTATGTGCCCAAGTCTCTAGAGTGGGAATTGAACCTACGATCTTCTGAGGCAAGAGTGCTACCCACTGAGCCACGGCTGAAGTGTACCAGTCACGCAGGGGAGCAAAGTTGTCCGGCAGGGATGTCGGCACCAGGTGAGCCCGGGGGTGGAGGAGGGGTGGGGGGATAGGAGATTTCCCAAAATGTCTGAAATGGGGATTAGGCCTCTCATTTGCACAGACAGTGGGTCAAACGTTATTTTCAGGTGAGCACACTGGACGACTCCGGAGCGCACTAACCAATTTGACACGCGGCGCTCTATCAGTGTGGACTGAGCGCGCACGCCATATTCAATGCCCGTTTTTCAAATGACGAACGGGCACTGTCTGATCCAATTTCTAGGCCACTGTGAGGGAGGGAAGCCGACAGCTTTCATGAGGGAAGGACTTCTTGTGAAGGTGTTTTTGTGAGACAACCACTTTGCAGCTGTTGCTATGGAGATAAGCACACATCACTGATTTTTTTTGGCAACTGCGAGCAATGTCAAGACCCTTGCTAGCCCATTGAATGAATTTGTGTCACTGATGCTGCAGTATTAGTTCCCATTACTGTTGCTATTTGAAAAATCCTCAGTGGAATCTAGCATTAATAAAAAACCCAAAATGTACTCACACTTAAAAATATCATTATAATTTAAAACAATTGCCACAATTTTACACTGGTCCCATGATGGTGCAGATGTACATTTTGCTAACGTGCCATTCTCAGGAGTGTACATTGATTCAATAATCCTGTTTGCGTGGTTGTATATAAGTTTCTGTGCAAATTTTCTGCTTATTAAGATGTGGGATGTTGATACTTGAGAATGCAACACTTTCTCATTTCAGGCACCCAGTGTCAGTATCAAGCACTCCCAGGCTGGGTATCTTCTCTCCCAGGCTGGGTACCTTCTCTCCCAGGCTGGGTATCTTCTCTCCCAGGCTGGGTATCTCACTCTCAGGCTGGGTATCTTCACTCCCAGGCTGGGTATCTTCACTCCCAGGCTGGGTACCTTCTCTCCCAGGCTGGGTATCTTCACTTTCAGGCTGGGTGTCTCACTCTCAGGCTGGGTATCTTCGCTCCCAGGCTGGGTACCTTCTCTTCCAGGCTGGGTATCTTCACTCTCAGGCTGGGTGTCTCACTCCCAGGCTGGGTATCTTCACTCTCAGGCTGGGTGTCTCACTCCCAGGCTGGGTATCTTCACTCCCAGGCTGGGTGTCTCACTCCCAGGCTGGGTATCTTCACTCCCAGGCTGGGTGTCTCACTCCCAGGCTGGGTATCTCACTCCCAGGCTGGGTATCTTCACTCTCAGGCTGGGTATCTTCACTCCCAGGCTGGGTATCTCACTCCCAGGCTGGGTATCTTCACTCCCAGGCTGGGTGTCTCACTCCCAGGCTGGGTATCTCACTCCCAGGCTGGGTATCATCATTCCCAGGCTGGGTATCATCACTCTCAGGCTGGGTATCTTCACTCTCAGGCTGGGTATCTTCACTCTCAGGCTGGGTATCTTCACTCTCAGGCTGGGTATCTTCACTCCCAGGGTGGGTATCTTCACTCCCAGGCTGGGTATCTCACTCCCAGGCTGGGTATCATCACTCCCAGGCTGGGTATCATCACTCTCAGGCTGGGTATCTTCACTCTCAGGCTGGGTATCTTCACTCTCAGGCTGGGTATCTTCACTCTCAGGCTGGGTATCTTCACTCCCAGGCTGGGTATCTTCACTCCCAGGGTGGGTATCTTCACTCCCAGGGTGGGTATCTTCACTCTCAGGCTGGGTATCTTCACTCTCAGGCTGGGTATCTTCACTCTCAGGCTGGGTATCTTCACTCCCAGGCTGGGTATCATCGCTCCCAGGCTGGGTATCTTCACTCCCAGGCTGGGTGTCTCACTCCCAGGCTGGGTGTCTCACTCCCAGGCTGGGTATCTTCACTCTCAGGCTGGGTATCTCACTCCCAGGCTGGGTATCTTCACTCTCAGGCTGGGTATCTTCACTCCCAGGCTGGGTATCTTCACTCTCAGGCTGGGTATCTTCGCTCCCAGGGTGGGTATCTTCACTCCCAGGCTGGGTATCTTCGCTCCCAGGCTGGGTGTCTCACTCCCAGGCTGGGTGTCAGTTAGACTAACAACATTCTTCCATTTTCCACACCAGGCATTCAATCCAGTGTCCTTTCTGAGAATATTGCCAATTTAAAAAGAAGAATTTGGTGCCTTATAACGTCCCAGATTCATCACAAGACACTTCTGATACATTGAATTACCTTGAAGTGCATGAACTGTTTTGTGATAGCAATGGCTGGCTCAGTGGATAGCACTCTCACTTTGATATCAGAAGGGTGTAGGTTCAAGTTCCACTCCAGGACTTACAGCACAAAGTCGAAGGCTGACACATCAGTGTAGTACAGAGAGAGTGCTGCTCTGTTGGAGATATTGGGCCGTATGTTGCGACCCCCACGGGTGTGTACAAGGTGCGCACGTGCCCGTAGGGGCCGTGCAAGTTCTGGGTTTAGTCATGTGAAACGCGTGCGCAAAAACCCGGAACTTACGATCTGTCGGGAAAAGGGCCTCTGCAGGCGGAGAGTGGCGCTATTTGCCCAACTTCTGCCCACTGAATGCCCGCGAAATTCATATGCCTGGTAAAAGCATGCATAAGGCCTGCTTTTACCAGCATAAGAGTTTTAAAAAATGGAAAAATAAAATGTTATCACTCATTTATACTTTAAAAACCCTGTCCAATAAGGTAAGTTTATTTTTAGCCCCGTTAAAACATATTAAAAAAAAATTCAAAAAATTAAATTTTTGTTTAAAATATGTAATTAAGTGGCATTTTAATGAATTTTAAATATATAGGGGGAGAAATCGGTATCGCCCCATTTGGGGCACAATTATTGGCCGGGTGCAAAGTTTAGCGCCTGGCGCTAATTATCACCTCCGACTGCAAACTTGGCTTCTGTCGCCCCTGGAGGTGATTGGAGCGCTAAATCAGGCACTGCACACACCTCTCAAGGCGCTAACGCCGAGGAGCGAGGCGCTACCTCAGAGCGCTGGCGAAGCTCATGTGATGTCAGTCAGCAATGGAACACAGACACACTGGCGCTGGCCAGTTCTTAAAGGGGAGGGTTGATCTTGCTCTCCATCCACACCCTGCTCATTGCAGCCTTGAATCTCGGCCTGGAGAGACCTGTACATCAATTCTGCTGGAAAGAACAATGGAGAGGCCAGGGAAAGAGCTCAGAGTGCAGTCCCCATAGTCTCTTCTAAATCGATGCAAGGAAGGTCAAATCAAAATGAACCTGCAAAGTGCAGCTCAGCACCCAAAACTCCTCACAGCGTTGAATCTCTCCAGAAGTCTCTCTCTCTCTCTCAGAATGCGTGGTGCAAAAATGTCACCGACAAAAAAAGTCAGGAAGCGGTCGCCTTTAAATAGCGCTCCCCCAGTCCCTTCCCGACTGCAAAACATTCCCCTCAACCTGTCGTTGCTAGCGGCAGGCGGTAAAGCAGGGGGCGCCACTCAATATCCAATCTGTGGGCGCAGGATATCGTGGCAGTAGTGTTTAGCACCGCTGCAAAATGTCTGGTCAATTTCGCGAGCGGCGCAAACATCGCCGCGCCTGGGCGCTAGTTGCTTTGCGCCCCATTAGCACCCTCTTAGGGCGCTAACAGGAGGCGCAAAGCAACCGAATTTTCCCCCTGTAATTTAAAAAAAAATTATTTCATGTGTTTGTGTATTTTTTTAAGTGATCCCCATTCATACTTATGGGGATTCCGTTTGTACAGAACTCCCATAAGTATGAATGGGGATTCACTTCTTTTATTGGTTGGGCCAGCCCCTGAGATACGTGGGCCTCTATCCGCGGGTACCCGGAGAGGCCCAGGATCGCGAGTCTCTATACCTCCCGGACCACCAGGTAAATTCGTAGATTTTTTACAGGTCGGGGCCGTTGTCTTTTGGACGAGACATTAAACTGAGGCCCTGAATACCCTCTCAGGTGGATGTAATAAATCCCATGGCACCAATTTGAACAAGAGCAGGGGAGTTCTCCCCCATGTTCTGGCCAATATTTATCCCTGAACCAACATCACTAAAACAGATTATTTGGTCATTTTCAAATTACTGTTTGCGGGAATTTGCTGTGTGCAAATTGGCTGCCGCGTTTTCTACATTACAACAGTGAATACATTTTTTTTTTAAAGTACTTAAAGTGAAGCACTTTGGACATCCCGAGGTTGTGAAAGGTGCTTTCTAAATGCAAGTCTTTCTTTACTGAGGAAGTGCTGTGCTGTTGAAGGCACTGTCCTTTGGAAAAAATGATAAACTGAGGCCCTGTCTGCCCTCTCAAGTGGATATAAAAGATCCCATAGCACTCTGTGAAGAAGCGCTGAGGTGCTGTCCCAGTCAACATTCCACCCTCAACCAACAGCACCAAAATAGATTAGCCGCTCATTCATTTTACTGCTGTTTGTGGGATCTTGCTGTGCGCAAGTTGGCTGTATAACAACAGTGACTACACTTCAAAAAGTACTTCATTGGCTGTAAAGCTCTTTGGGATATCCTGAGGTCATGAAAAGACGCTATAGAAATGCAAGTTCTTTCTTTTTAACTGTTGTGGCCAATTTGCACATGGTAAGATGTCACAAACAGCAATGAGATGAATGACCAGGTAATCTAATTTTAGTAGTGTCAGTTGAGGGAGGAATCTTGGCCAAGACACAAGGAGATCTCCCTTCTATTCTTTGAATGGTGTCGTGGGATCTTTCATGTCCATCTAAACCACAGGAGCGGGCAGAGTGTTGCTTTATTGCCTAATCTGAAGGATGGTACTTCCAACAATGCAGCACAATATCAATACTGCACTGATGTATCACCCTGAACTGGGAATGAATTCACAGCCTTCTGACTCAGACGGAGAGTGCTATCAGCTGAGGCTAGCTGATACCGTTGAGACAATTTAGTGCTGAATCAGGGGTTGTCTTCTACACGTAAACCAGGAATGAGATTCAGATTCCCAAACTCACTTCAGCATGAATCATTGAGGGATAAATATTGGTCGAGTCACAGGGAGCAATCACTTCTATTTTTCAGATAGTGCCACGGGTTCTTTTAATGTGCACCTAAACCACAGGAACAGGACGACAGTGCATCGGTTCAATGCCTCATCTGAAGGATCGCAACTACAACAATGCAGGCCTCCCTCAATACAGTACTGGAGTATCAGCCTTGTTGTATAAGCCTTTAAGTATAAGAGTAAAGACATATATGAGTAGAAGAGTAAAGACGTCTTACTACAATTATATAGGGCCCTGGTGAAACCACACCTGGAGTATTGTGTACAGTTTTGGTCTCCTTACCTAAGGAAGGATATACTTGCCATAGAGGGAGCGCAACGAAGGTTCACCAGACTGGTTCCTGAGATGGGGGGATTGTCCTATGAGGAGAGATTGAGTAGACTAGGCCTATATTCTCTAGAGTTTAGAAGAATGAGAGGTGATCTCATTGAAACATAAAGAATTCTTACAGGGCTTGACAGGGTAGATGCAGGGAGGATGTTTCCCCTGGCTGGGGAGTCTAGAACCAGGGGTCACAGTCTCAGAATAAGGGGTCGGCCATTTAGGACTGAGATGAGGAGAAATTTCTTCACTCAGAGGGTGGTGAATCTTTGGAATTCTCTACCCCAGAGGGCTGTGGAGGCTCAGTCGTTGAGTATATTCAGGACAGAGATCGATAGATTTTTGAATATTAAGGGAATCAAGGGATATGGGGATAGTGCAGGAAAGTGGAGAAGAGGTAGAAGATCAGCCATGATCTTATTGAATGGTGGAGCAAGCTCGAAGGGCCAAATGGCCTACTCCTGCTCCTATTTCTTTTGTTCTTATGTTCTGGAATGGGTCTTGAAACCACAGCCAGCAGACGGAGTGGACTTCCATCCCATCAGCCTAAGCTGAATTCCAAGCCACTGTGGTGAAACCAGTGTGACATCTTTCTAATCCCAACAACAGATTTATGAGCAAGGACTCCCATTTGGTGCCATTTAGTGCTGAATTAGGGGAGGTTTTAGTGCTATGGGCAATGACGGTGAGAAACTGGATTGAGACTGCCCAAATGCTTATTTCCCCCTTTTATTTCCATTCATCATCATTGTATAGAGTTCCACAGTGGGCAACATGGAACTTTCTCCCAGGCGTCAGCTGGGGGATGCTTCATGCTTGCTCTCTGCAATACAGGCTACGCTGCCTTATAGAGTTTGTCTATGTTGAATGACTGTTTAGTACCTTGCTGTTGAATGCTTTGTCTAACACCTGTATAACTCCAGACTTTTTTTTCCCCCCCTTGTCCAGGTCAGCGTGCTGACGACTCTGGAGAGGAGGTTTAACCTACAGAGTGCTGACGTCGGTGTCATAGCCAGCAGCTTTGAGATCGGAAATTTGGCCCTGATTTTATTTGTGAGCTACTTTGGGGCAAAGGGGCACAGGCCACGTCTGATAGGATGCGGGGGCATCGTGATGGCCCTGGGGGCTTTGCTGTCTGCCCTGCCAGAGTTCCTCACCCACCAGTACGAGTATGAATCTGGGGAGATCCCCTGGGGACTGGAAGGCAGGGACCTGTGCATTGGGAATGTATCAACAAGCATTCAAGGACCGGAAGCAAAAATAATCTGCAGGAACAGGACTAATACCAACATGATGTACCTACTGCTAATTGGAGCCCAAGTCCTACTGGGTATTGGTGCTACGCCAGTCCAACCACTTGGTGTGTCCTACATAGATGATCACGTTCAAAGGAAGGATTCCTCCCTCTACATAGGTAAGATTTAAATGATATTTTAGCTGCCTTACACAGTGACTGGTCCAATGATCATGAAGCCAGTGATCACTGACAGTTGCCATCTCTCATTTTGCTAGTTAGAAGTTGACACCTCCTAATGGGGATATAATGAAGTAAAACCAGGCCCCTTGACTGGAATACGAGTCCGTTGTTATTACAGAACATTCTTGTTAATCACATCCTCTTTAGCTGGTGAGTAAGAGTGAGTTTGAGCCATAGATGAGATTAAATGTAGTTTGATATCGCTTTACTTTGAGACCAGTCAGTTGGACCATCATAGCCTTCCACTCCTGTACCTTTCCGTGGGTTTCAAAGTTCTTTCCAAATTAAGCTTGAAATTCCCAGAACTACGTAGATTGTGCAGCACAGAAACAGGCCATTCAGCCCAAATGATCCATGGGGGTGTTTATGCTTCACACAAGCCTCCTCCCACCCCTCTTTATCTAACTTTATCAGCATAACCTTCTATTCCTTTCTCCCTCATGTGTTTATCTAGCTTTCCCTTAAATGTTCTATGCTAGTCACCTCAACTCCTTACGGTAGTGAGTTCCACATTCCCCATTGGAGTTATTGGTTACTGCCTTATATTTATGGCCCCTAGTTTTTGGACTCTCCCGCAAGTGGAAGCATTTTCTCTACGTGTATTCTATCAAACCCTTCCATAATCTTAAATACCTCTATTAGGCCACCCCTCAGCCTTCTCCTTCCTTGAGAAAAGAGCCCCATATTAATATTATTCAGGGTTTATTTTTAATTTCCAGGACAGTGAATATGACAGGTGCTACAACAGATAACAACTGGAAGATTTATAAAACAAATTTGATTGCGGGAGAAATCCAGATTTGGATTCGGAGCTCGTAGGCAAGATCAAAGCGCACTGCTCAGTGGCCACCATGGTAAACAGCGTTCAGAAACTTGGACGCCAGCTGGTAATGTAGGTGAAATGACCGATCGCACAATCCCAGGGAGGAGCTCTGCTCGATAGGCGTGAACATGAGGGCTAGGGCTACATCACTGGAGGGCTTATTATCCAGCCTTCGAGTGAGGCTCCCCACTGGGAGCGCAGGACCAGCCATCTTATCCTCAAGTGTAAGGTTGCATTTTGTAAAGGTCTTTCTTAGTTTCATTTAAATGCATCTTGTAACTGACAATGAAATCATTGATTCTATTCAGTGTTTACAATGATAGAGAATAAGTTAACTGGATGTCATGGTCTGGGTAATGTTATCAGGCAAGCTCCAGAGAATGCGAGAACAAGGCACGGTGACAGCACTGCAGAAGGGAAGATGTGTTCCTAGGATGGGGGGATTGTCCTATGAGGAGATATTGAGTAGACTAGGCCTATATTCTCTAGAGTTTAGAAGAATGAGAGGTGGTCTCATTGAAACATACAAAATTCTTACAGGGCTTGACAGGGTAGATGCAGGGAGGATGTTTCCCCTGGCTGGGGAGTCTAGAACCAGGGGTCACAGTCTCCGAATAAGGGGTCGGCCATTTAGGACTGAGATGAGGAGAAATTTCTTCACTCAGAGGGTGGTGAATCTTTGGAATTCCCTACCCCAGAGGGCTGTGGAGGCTCAGTCGTTGAGTATATTCAAGACAGAGATTGATAGATGTTTGAATATTAAGGGAATCAAGGGATATGGGGATAGTGCGGGAAAGTGGAGTTGAGGTAGAAGATCAGCCATGATCTTATTGAATGGCGGAGCAGGCTCAAAGGGCCAAATGGCCTACTCCTGCTCCTATTTCTTATGTTCTTATGTTATGTTCTTATGTCATGGCATCACAAAAATGACTTTGAGTGTGGTATCATTGCAATCAAAATTCCCCTTTAATTCAGTTTGTTTAAAGCCCCTTGATGGCCTTTGCACCAGTGAGTGGCAATACATGTGGAGGTGAATCTCCGGCAGAAATGTCGCTGGCGCTGTTAATTTGGGGTTTCCGCGGCTCATCTGCCAATGTTACAGCAGATCAGTTGGAGAACCCTGGGGAAAGTCAACAACAACAACAACAACAACTTGTATTTATATAGCACCTTTAACATAGAAAAATCCAAGGCGCTTCACAGGAGCGTTATCAAACAAAATTTGACACCGAGCCACATAATGAGATATTAGGACAGGTGACCAAAAGCTTGGTCAAAGAGGTAGGTTTTAAGGAGCGTCTTAAAGGAGGAGAAAGAGGCGGAGAGGTTTAGGGAGGGAATTCCAGAGCTCAGGGCCCAGGCAGCCGAAAGCTCGGCCGCCAACAGTGGAGCGATGAAAATCGGGGATGCGCAAGAGACCAGAATTGGAGGAACGTAGAGATCTTGGAGGGTTGTAGGGCCTGGAGGAGTTTACAGAGATAGGGAGGGGCGAGGCCATGGAGGGATTTGAAAGCAAGGATAAGAATTTAAAAATTCACTCGGTCACATGAAGAAATTAAGACTGCACCTCGAGAAATGTCTGCTGAATTAAATTACCCACTGGATAAACTCACTGAACCATCTGGATATCTTGTTCCATCTTTTTCTATTTCTTTTTCTTCCCCCTGCCTTTTCTTGATTTTTTTTCCAATTTCTTATTATTCGTCAATTCCTGGTCATTGAGAGGAGGAGACTTTTCACCTTCTGCCTGACCTCTCAGATCCGCCAGATTAATAGAAGTTGCCATAGGTACTGATCGGGAAAAAAAATAAGGCTTCAGTTGAGGCCTACAATCAAGATTGGTTTAAAAACACTCTGGTCGAGCAGCCTGCTGACTCTCAGATGACCTTTGCCTTTCCTCTTACACAATATTCAAGCAGTTGAGGGATATGGTGTGAAGATGGGTAGCTGGGGTTGAGATAAGTCAAAAATAGACTTGAGTTCTGACGAAGGGTTCAACCCAAAACGTTGACTCTGTTTCTCTCTCCTCGATGCTGCCTGACCTGCTGAGTGTTTCCAGCACTTTCTGTTGTTATAATAGTTGGCCTTTTTCGGCCTAATGGACTTTTCCTGTACCTTAAAATTCTTGTGTTCTATAACTTGCATCGGTGCATGCCTGACAATTATGTATTGGACGGCAACTAACTTAATTATCTTTCTGTCAACTGCATCCTTCTCTCAAGCACCATTCTGGCATAAACAGTAATTTTGAGTGTTTGCACATACTTTTCTGTGTTTACCTGAAGTGTGCAAAGCATATAGGTTTATCTGTACACCTCCACCTCCAGCCAAAGAAAAACAACAGGATGTGGTAGATTTTAGCTCGGCCCAAACCAAGAGGACTGAGGATTGGCAAGAATTGGTCCTCGGGCCCCCATCTGCATAATCAGGGAGAGCTGCCAACTCCTGTCGCACCTCCACAGGCAGCTCGCCCCATGAGAAAGATAATTTTGTGCCGCCTGCCTCACTGGCAGCAGCCCTCAGGTAAGTTGGGGTTGGAGCGGAGCCGTCGATCACCAGGTCTGTGGAATCGGGGGTGGGGGGGGGGACCGGGAGCACTCGTTATGGCTATGATCTCGCCCCATTTATTCTATTTCTAGTTGCACTATTCCATAGCTAACTGCATTCCATAACCTACATAATTCCACTTTCGGTACCACGGCGTATCCATGTGTAGCAAGATATTCCAGGCTGGCTAAACATTTATCTCTCTATTCTGACGTCTATGGTTCCAAGACAACAACAGCAACATTTATATAGCGCCTGAAACGTAGTAAAACGTCCCAAGGCGTTTCACAGGAACGTTATCAAATAAAATTTGACACCGAGCCACATAAGGAGATATTAAGGCAGGTGACCAAAAGCTTGGTCAAAGAGGTAGGTTTTAAGGAGCATCTTCAAGGAGGAGAGAGAGGTAGAGAGGCGGAGAGGTTTAGGGAGTCAATTCCAGAGCTTAGGGCCTTGGCAGCTGAAGGCACGACCGCCAATGGTGGAGCGATTAAAATCAGGGATGCGCAAGAGGCCAGAATTGGAGGAGCACAGAGATCCCGAAGGCTTGTAGGGCTGGAGGAGGCTAGAGCGATAGGGAGGGGCGAGGGCCATGGAGGGATTTGAGAACAAGGATGAAAATTTTAAAATTGAGGCGCTGCCGGAACCAGGGGCCAGTGTCGGTCAGTGAGCACAGGGGTGATGGGTGAACGGGACTTGATAGGAGTTAGGGCAGCAGAGTTTTGGATGAGCTCAAGGGCGAGAAATTAGGTATCGCCCTGTTTGGGGCGCTATTATCGGCCGGGCGCAAAGTTTAGCGCCCAGTGCTAATTATCGCCTCCAATTGCAAACTTGGCCTCTATCGCCCCTGGAGGTGATTTGAGCGCTAAATCAGGCGCTACACACCTGTCTTAAGGCGTTAACGCCGAGGATCGAGACGCTACCTCAGAGCACTGGCGAAGCTCATGTGATGTCAGTCAGCAATGGAACACAGACAGACTGGCGCCGGCCAGTTCTTACAGGGGAGGGTCGATGTTGCTGTCCAGCCACACCCTGCTCATTGCAGCCTTGAATCTCGGCCTGGAGAGACCTGTACATCAGTTGTGCTGGAACCACCAACGGAGAGAACCAGGGAAAGAGCTCGGCGCTTAGGAACCTCAAAAGTGGTGCTAAGGGCCAAAACTCCTGAGGACAGTGTTAAATCTCTCCAGACGTCTCTCTCCCTCTCAACCTGCGTGTACCAAAAATTTTGCCGGCAGGAAAAGGCAGGAAGCGGCCGCCTTTAAATAATGCTCCCCCAGCCCCTTCCCGACTGCAAAACGTTCCCCTCTACCTGTCGTTGCTAGCGGCAGGCGGAAAGGCGACTCAATATCCAGTCCGGGGCGCTACCGGGGTGTTGCACGCTCGACTGACGTCACGATCTGCGGGCACAGGAGACCGTGGCGGTAGTGTTTAACGCCGCCGCAAAATGTCTGGTCAATTTCGCGAGCGGCGCAAACATCGACGCGCTCGGGCGCTAGTTGCTTTGCGCCCCGTAAGCGCTCTCTTAGGGCGCTAACGGGAGGCACTAATCAACCGAATTTTTCCCCCCAAGTTTATATAGGGTAGAAGATGGGAGGTCGGCCAGGAGAGGTGCTTAGCGTTAGCAAGGCATAGAATGTATTGTTATGGTTAGTAACAGAAAACTTAAGCTCTAAATGTAACCAATGTCTAGTCTGGCCCAGAAGCAGGCTGCTCTAGACCTCTATACAGAAATTGTACTGTTAAGCATTTGCAGAATTCCAGGTTTAGGTTTTCAACCATAAAGGTTACTATAAAAATGGAACTTAATACAAATAGATTCTATCACTATCGCTTGATCTTAATCTCTATCAATACTAATTTACACCCGCATGTGTTTATACTTGTCTTCGATGTAACATAAATCTTTGAGTAAATGTCATTGATGCAGTTTCAGATTATGAACAGAAATTTTATTGATGCCAACCTTTAATGATATTTATGTCCCTGGATACTTTTATAGTGTGTCATATAACCTCAAACATGTTGCATTGAATAAATTTGCGAAATGTTCTCTTAGCTCCACTGATGCCCAGGAGTTTATCCACATGAATCAGGAAGGTCTAAAGTTCTATACCCGTTCTGCGGCGAGTTGGCTAACCTTAGCCGGGCTGGTGGCAACAGTGCTGCGGGGCTTACCTTAACACTCCTTGATTAGGGAAAGGAAAATCTGCCAGTCCTCCTACTTCTGATCACTATCCAGCAACCAATGCAGGATGTGTGGACGTCAAGTGAGCAGTGGATCAGCCTTGGCTGCGACATCCCTAACGGTCAAGGAGTCCGCCATTACTCACATGAATGATGGCCACTTGGACGAGGTACTGGAGGCAACTGCTGCCCATACAGCAATGCTCCAGCAAGGAATCGATGCCTTCAGGTGAGGAGACAAGGGGAGAAAGTTGGCAAGAAATGAGAGGAGCAAAATGGGGAAAATGCATTTTGTTGAGTGTCTCCTTGTGTACCTTGTTTGCTTTGCATCCACTGCTCAAAGAGTATATCGCTGGTGGCACACTGCACTGATGTGTTGATAGTCTGTTCCACATAATGGTAGGCGGTGATTTAATCCTGCGGTTCTCCACCTGTTGAGTTTCTAGTCTCAGTTATACCAATGGAGGTTTCTGAGGAGTAGCATTGAGTGGAGGCTGGAGTCTACCGACAGAATGGAGGAAAAAAATCAGAGAACAAGTCATCTGAAATCATTTCTTTTAGTTGGATTTTCCTCTCCTCTTCTCAGGAGCACATTGACTTATGCTGGGATATGGTTTGAAGGGAGTCAGTCAAGGACAAAAGACGCACGCTGTGGACCTCCGGGTTTCCCATCCGAAACACCAGCCTTCTTCCTACGTAACCCACCCCTGTTAATATCCAGGCCTGTGTCTCAGTCTCAAACTCAGCAGAGACCCCCGCTGTACCAGTCTGATATTTTTCAAACCTTGGCCCTCCCTCCCCCCACCCACACCAGCCATCCTGTGTCCTCTCTAAGTGAAATTGGTAGGTTAGTACTGTGGGCTACTAAGAGGTAGATTGAGATGGCCCAAACTCATTTGTAGGACCTTTACAGCCAGCAGACAGAGAAGAATTCTAGGGAATACAGCCCGGACTGATGGGCCGAGAGTGCAAATGGCCAGGGTTTAATTCACCTTCTTATGGTAAATGAAATTTATTTACTAAACTTCTCTCAATTCCCTTCCACATTCTGGTAATATTCCTGGCCAATGTTTATTCCTCAACCAACATCACTAAAAAACAGATTATCTGGTCATTACCTTACTGCTGTTTGTGGGAGCTTGCTGTGTGCAAATTGGCTGCCGCGTTTCCTACATTACAACTGTGTCTATACGTCACAAAAAAAATGTCATTGGCTGTAAAGCGCTTTGGGGTGTCCTGAGGTTGAGAAAGGTGCTATATAAATGCAAAACTTTCTTTCCTTTAAGCAATTTAGAGCTTTATTGTGTCAGATTTGCAGCTCTCTGATGATTTTATAGAGTGTGTTGAAGGTGCAGATTGTACATGGCAGGATGAAAGATAAAAGAACTTTTGTTATTTTATATTTCTGTATAAATTTGAAGAGAAACAGGCCGTAAAAGCTCGATTCTACTGAATAAAGGACTGTCCCTGTAAAGAGCTGTTGTCAACAGTAATTTTTAACTATCTTTTTTTTTTAACAGGGAACACTTTGGAGTAGAAATACTACTCGCAAGGTGATGACTAGACTCCCGTCCACGTGCATGTAGTGTTGATAAAAAAATATCTGCAAATGGGGCAAATCAGTAGTTCTAATGAGGAGTCCCCCCTGAAACATTGGCCCAGAAATTGATCTCGCTCTGTTCCCGCGGGGGTAAGGAGCAGGCGCGATCTCTCACTCCGCGTTGGCTTTTTCAGATCCAGCTCGCACGAACTTGATGTTCCAGACATCAGCTGGGCAGTGCTTGCGTATCCCACCGGCGTAGTGAATTCGTGCGAGCTGTGGGATCACGTGACTCAGTTAGAGCCAATGGCAGCACACCATCTTCCATTCATAAGTTTCACATACGTGCTGTGAAAGCTATGAATCTTACACCCCCCAAAATAACAGCTAAACCTCAATTAAATTTTTAAAAAACCATCACATTAATAAAATAAGTATAGTTAAATAAATTAACCATTTTAAATAAAAAATAAAATTTTTGAAAAAATTTAAAATCTTTTAAAAAGTTATAAAAATAAACTTACCTGTCTTTGAAGTCTCTAAAAAAGATATACCTGTTAAAAAAAATTCAAAATAATACTTAATTCACTACTTACCTTGTTAAAAGTGGGTCTTACTCCTCCTTTTTCCATTTCTAAAATCTTCCGTCCTTACCTGCGCGTCCAAAGCACTAAGTGCACAGCGTGCGCGCAGCCTGTAGCGCGCACGCGGTGCACCGAGGAACCGCCCCCTTTTCCAAAGACCAAGTGCCGGTTTTCAGCGCATGCGCAGTGCATGCAGAAAACCGGCAATTGGAGAGAGAATACGCGAGAGTACGCACTGCGTACTCTCGCGCAGCGGGATCAATTTTTGGCCCATTAACCTATCTCTCTCATCGGAACATAGGAACAGGAGGAGGCCATTCAGCGAGATCATGGCTGATCTGTGACCTAACTCCATATACCCGCCTTTGGCCCATATCCCTTAATACCTTTGGTTAACAAAAATCTATCAATCTCCGATCTAAAATTAATAATTGATCTAGCATCAATTGCCGTTTGCGGAAGAGAGTTCCAAACTTCTACCACCCTGTGTGTGTAGAAGTGTTTCCTAATTTCACTCCTGAAAGGTCTGGCTCTAATTTTTAGACTATGCCCCCTAGTCCTAGAATCCCCAACCAGCGGAAATAGTTTCTCTCTATCTACCCTATCTGTTCCCCTTAATATCCTGAAAACTTCGATCAGATCACCCCTTAACCTTCTAAATTCTAGGGAATACAACCCTAGTTTGTGTAATCTCTCCTCGTAACTTAACCGGGTTTCATCCTTCAGTTGTTGATCAACCCACTGTGTATTTACCGAATTTTCTATTTTAGTCACAATGTTTATGATAGCCTTGTAACGTCTACAGTATGTGAGCCCTATTCACATGATTCAGAATCCAAAAGTGAATGAAATTCGCATTTCCTTTTTATTTGAGGACTTTGTATTGCTGAAAGGGTTTTGGGAAACTTCTGCATCATGACAGTATAGCAGGAGAATGCAGGGAGTCCAATCAGATACTTAATCAATTGCTACAGTAAATGGTTAAAAAATTAAAAAATGGGAACTCCAACCCCAACCCGCCTACTTCTGGTTTTAACGGAGACAGGTTGGGGGGGCGGGCGACTAACCTGCTCTCGAGAGATGAGTCGGCCAAGGCTGCAGCCGAAGATTTTATCTCTGTTCCAGATTTAACGTTGGCTGGCTGGGTTCCCCGGGCCTCGGGAAACCCGGCAGCTGAAGGGAGGCGAGAACGTCTGGATGGAACAGGTGAGTGCTTTTCCAGCACCGCTTGTGTACCAAAGGGAGCAGGGTTGCTTCTCCCCGGCCTATCGAGCTTACCTGCTTCCATCCCCGCGATCGGATCCCCGCAATCGGGCCCTGCCCCCCCACCCCGCGATCGGACTCCCTCCTCCATGATCGAACCCCACCCCCCCGATGTCCGACTCCGCCCCCCCCCCGCCCCACCCCCTGATGTCCGACCCCTGGTCGTGGCCTAGTGCCGCAGGCCTACCCGCACGACAGCCACCCAGCCTTTCAATTTTGCTGGCTGCGGCTGGGAAACAGATTTAAAAAATGCCGTTGAACTTCTTTCATCTAAGGTCCTAACTTCTGCACATATCTTTGCAAGCTTGAAGATCGTTTCCTCTGATGCCTCCAAGTCAGCTACAAATACAGGCTTTTAAAATTAAGGTTGTCACCATCTAGCCACTATCTCTTGATTTATCTCCTCTTTCCGCCAATTCTTTTTAATCTGGGTGTCCTGCATTTTGTGCCTTGGCCACTCACCTAGGTTTCTCAATCATTTAAAACGACACACATAATTTGCTATCATTGTGAACAGTAATGGAGCTGGGATAAATGGCTGAGGTGCTTCACTCTCAAGAGGCTTTGGTTGCAGACAGAAAGATCCCTAATTTGATGGCCTGGCTCCTCTCCATTAGACAGATGAAAGTCCTCTTTACGGCTGCATCATTTTCGCCTGAGTATGTTGGCCTGCCAAGAAGAATGCTGTGGTCAGCTGGTGAATGATTGAAAGAAACCATCAAGTAATGAAATGCAACTTTATATCACCCAGTGGGCTATCACATAATCTATTCAATTCAAGTGTGTTTTGTGGTCATTTAGACAATCATTTCAGCAGAGTAACACACTGGTCGGAAACTGCAGTTGGATTTCCCGTATGCATTGTTTACAGTGACCTGGTTTACCCATTTCACCCACCACAGTGAAGTGGTTAATGCACTTGCTTATTTCTTGCTAATCAAGGTGAAGGATGTTAGAGAGGAGGAACACTCTCGATTTTGGACGACCAGTGTCGGCCTCAAGCACTCCCAGGTCAAGTATTTTTTTTTCCATTCGTTCATGGTGTGGGCGTCGCTGGCGAGACCAGCATTTATTGCCCATCTCTAATTGCCCTCGAGAAGGTGGTGGTGAGCTGCCTTCTTGACAACTGAATGGCTTGCTGGGCCGTTTCAGAGGGGCAGTTAAGAGTCAACCACATTGCTGTGGGTCTGGAGTCACATATCGGCCAGACCGGGTAAGGACGGCAGATTTCCTTCCCTAAAGGACATTAGTGAACCAGATGGGTTTTTACGACAATCTGATAGTTTCATGGTCACCATTACTGATACTAGCTTTTTTTTTTAAATTCCAGATTTATTTAATTGACTGAATTTATATTCCCCAGCTGCCATGGTGGGATTTGAACTCATGTCTCGTGGATTACTAGTCCAGAAACATAACCACTATGCTACCGTTCCCGTAAAAGTTAGATGGTTAGATGCAAAGCTTTGCTTCCTGTACCAACGTAGCACTAACCCAACCTTGAGCAGAGTGCCGGCTATTCCACCAATGTGATTTTGCAATTGATACCCAGCCAACTGTGGTCTATCTAAGTGAGATTGCAGATTGGGGACAGTCTTGTGTTGTGGGTCTGTGAAAACTAGGAACTGGTTTTAGACCAGCCAAACTCATTTCACATCAGAGCCTGACAGTCAACAGAGAGAAGATAATATTTGCGTGGTGACCGAGAGAAATGTTGATCAAATCTAATTGTCGATTATTACTGATGGCCATGATGGGGTTAATATCGACTGAAATAACAACAGAAAACGCTGGAAAAACACAGCAGGCCAGGCAACATCCGTGGAGAGAGAAACAGAGTTAACGTTTCAGGTCGAAACCCTTCGTCGGAACTGAGAGAAAAGCAAGAAATTAAACAGATAAAAATGCAAGGGGGAGGCTGGGGGGAGGAATAAAAGAACAAAAGGGTTGGTCTATGGTAAGTAGAGACATTAAGAGATGCTCAAGGCAAGACGAGATGGTAATGGGACAGGTTAAGAAACAAAAGCTGAGGTGTGAAAAGCTGGCAGAATCAGAGACAGCTGCCGTAGGGGGAGAGAGAGAAAGAAAAAAAAAGGAAAAAGGCATGGACCGAAAGGGGTGGATAAAATGTATATATATGTGGGAGGGGCCGGGGTTATGATCTGAAATTGTCTCGTCTTGCCTTGAGCATCTCTCAATGTCTCTACTTACCATAGACCAACCCTTTTGTTCTTTTATTCCTCCCCCCAGCCTCCCCCTTGCATTTTTATCTGTTTAATATCTTGCTTTTCTCTCAGTTCCGACGAAGGGTTTCGACCTGAAACGTTAACTCTGTTTCTCTCTCCACAGATGTTGCCTGGCCTGCTGAGTTTTTCCAGCGTTTTCTGTTGTTATTTCGGATTTCCAGCATCCGCAGTATTTTGCTATCATATTAATATCGACTGATGTAGGTGTGGCAGTGCAGTGAATTGTCACTATGCCATGGTAGTGTGTAGATTCACATTCACGATTTCACCCCAGCCCCAGTCACTGAGTTCTGCATCTCTCCACTGCAGTCTTGAGAGATTGAGAGATGGCACCAAGAGAAGACCGAGCAGTTGACCACAGAAAGGGAGGAGGCGTACTGAAGGATGAGTCATCTCCAAGCTCTTCCTGCTTTCCTCCCACCAGTGAGTTGCATTGTGACATTAGGAGAAACCTGGGCGGGGGGCACAGCCTGTCAACCACACGTGGTGAATACTGGCAAATACTCTCATATCCGAATGCAAACGAACCTCGACGCAGTGGTGTAACCCACTTTGAAATGCAACTTTGGATTGGCGCCATCGAGATGAAAAGTGTCTTTTGATTCTTCTCCTGTTTATTAAAAGCTCGGCAAAATACTTTGAAAACACTGAACCCTTTAGAATAGTACCTTTTATTTCCTTCCACACATCTAGAACAACGCATAATCAGGCAGTGTCAAGTACCTTTCATCGCACTCACGAGAAAGGGCTGAATAAATCATAAGCCCCATGCTTTGCTCTCAGTAATGAAATTCAAGGCAGATTTGACCCCTGGCCTTACACTTCCCAGTGTGTATTGATATCAAACGTGACCGGTCAGTGCCTTGTGCTCCCTCTCAGCCGTGTGAGTGCCACCTCATCTTGTTAACCCCTTCACCGTTATTGAATTACGACACCAGGGCAGCCAAAGTTAATTGCTTGTTGCCTTTGCTGTGGAGGAGAAGGTGGTGGAACGATGGGGGCTGCTGGAGGTATTGTAATCAGTATTCTCATCTGTCTGCTTGTGCATTTAATCACTTGACAAACCCCTGCCAGATCTCATCCAGGCTTACTCAGGTTCAAGTGCAGGTCAGTGCCTTAGTAGAGTTCAGTCGGAGGCCAGTGACATTTTGAATGATGGAATATTGTTTTGAAAGCATTTCAAAAGATCCCATCATTTTTATTCCATTGGAGTGGTCTTATGAGGTATTATTCTATGGCCGGTATGATCTTTCTTTATACCATGGGGGAGAAATTCGGTGGTGCCCCCTTTGGGCGCTAAATTCGCCGGGGCGCTACTTCCCGAAGAAGTTAGCACCCCCGCGCCGTAAATTCAGTGGTAGCGCCCCAAGCAGGAGGCGGGGCTACTGGAAGCGCTCCCCCTTCTTCTTGGGGCACTACCAGTGAATTTTGCGGCGCTATGTGCAACAGCGCCACGCGCATCGGCAGGTAGCCCCACATCATTGCAGGCCTCCCTCTGACAGTGCTGGACTGGAAGTGTCAGCCTAGATTTTGTGCTCAAGTCTCTGGAGTGGGACTATGAACCCACAACCTCCTGACTCAGAGGCGAGGTGTGCTACCAACTGAGCCATGGCGGAGAGGGGTAAAGAGCACCAAAGAGCCAGAGGAGTGGACCATATTGTAGAGGGCGCTTGCTTCTGGCAGCACATGAACATTGTTCTTGTTGTTTCTTGGTGTCATTCCTAAGAGATCTTTTTGATCCTGGAGAAACCTTCTCTTGTGGCACAATCTGATCAAAAAAAACTCAAGCAGCCAGCTGAAAAATTAACAGCTCTGCAAGCTTCAGGTCGACAGTATTCCACCCGCCCCCACTCCCCCCCAAAGGTTTGGTTGCTGTGAGCCATTATTTGAAGTTTGCTCATGTAGGTAATTTATTTGCTTGAAAAACACGCAGAACAGTATCTAGACATTTTCTTCCCTCTAGCTCCCAACTGCTGCCCGTTATCATCAGCTTTCCAGCTTTCCTCTATCAGCCAGGTACAGTTTTGGTCGTAGATTCCCTGCGGTGAAAGCTAATGCTTGTGTGACATGCATGAGGAGTGTGCGCTGGGTGGACATAATGTCCTTGGCTGAAAGGACACGGACACTGACTGCTCCGAGGCACCACCAGCACCACAGGGGAGCTAGGTGCTTTGGTAAGTTGCTGCAGTGCTAGTCAAAAGCCTCCAATCTCTCTCTCTCTCTCTCTGTCTCTCCCTCTCTCTCTTAGTGCCGTCCAGATGGAACCCAGGCAACACCTGCATACCTACCATGGCAAAAGCCTGCAGTCTATCTACCCTTACACTCGATTGCATCTGTAAAGCTATTGTACAGACTCTTAGCCCGAAAGATTGATCTATTTTGAGAAGGAAATATATTCAAATTAAAATCGATGTATTAATAAGAGTTCAACTTAGACAGGGCCTGTGAACCATTGACCCCTCATATTATTCCACTTGTGTAATATGATATAGAGGCAAGTTGTCCAAATAAATCATTAGGCTCCCTTCTAAGCCTTATATTTTACACTGAGAGAATCAATTATGAGTTGCCTTCATCTGTGCGATCGGAATTTGCTTTCTGTTACTTCAATCCTTCTTTGGCCACTCTATAAGATGCTAGACGAGACCCCCCTCATTAGCTGCATGTATTATTTTTTAACCTGAGAAGCTCCTTGCTGTAAGCTATACTCCTTCCAAATAAAATAAATCACTTGTATAGCGGATTGACCAGAGCTGCACTCCTTACTGGCCAGTGACATTTAATGGCTCTGCCCCATTTCACAAGCAAGGCCTTTATGCTGACTGATGTCAGACGGAGACCCCTCCCCTCCCCAAACATTCTAGTGAGAACTTTGTACCCATTTAACCCATTGATTGCTGGGCTGTTTGCTCCAACGTGCTGACAATAACTTTCAGTATATCTACAGAAAGAGAAAGTATGTAGGGGGAAAAATTTGGTTGATTTGCGCCTCCCGAGGCGCTACCGGGGCGCAAAGCAACTAGCGCCTGGGCGCAGCGCCGCTAACGCCTCCCACGAAATTCAGCGGGAGGTTAGCGGCGGCGGTAACCGTTAGCGCCTCGCAGCGCTGCGCCGCCGGTGATGACGTCATCGCTGTGCGCAGCGCCCCAGCCGCGATCTTCAGTAGCGTCCCTTGACTTACCGCCAGACGCTATGTCCGACAGGGTCAAGGGGGGTCTACCTGCGGCCGGGGCGGGGCAAATTAAAGGGAAGGTGCCGGTCGGCCATTTTTGTTGCTGGTCGCCTGTCAGCACCTGCTCCCTCTGCCGTCCCCGGCCTCCTCTGCAGCCCCGCCCCCCCCCCCCCCCCCGGCGGAGTGCTGGCTGCGCTCTGTGAGCCCGGCACTTCTCTTGAGTGCCGGGCTCTTTTGCCGGCACTCCGATCCCTGGTGGCCCAGCTGGGCCCCGGGTCGCGCTGCGCTCGGCCCCTCCCCTTTAATAAGAGTCATGATGTGGAGATGCCGGCGTTGGACTGGGGTGGACAAAAATGAGAAGTCGCACAACACCAGGTTATAGTCCAACAGATTTATTTAATTTTATCAATCGCGATATCGGGTTCATGTCACGATACAGAACGTGACTTGACATCATGGCCGGTCTTCCCAGGGGTTTTTTTTTTTTAAAAAGACTTAACACAAGAACACAAATTGACAGGATATGCAGCCAGCAGGTGGTTTGACACGTTGGACCCCCTGGGACACATCTCATTGTCTTGGCTGTGCTCTTTGTTGTAGGGAATAATGTGAATAGATTTTGTCTGGGTTTAAATTGTGAATTCTGGGAGATTCTCTCATTGCTAACTTACCTGACGAAGGAGCAAACTGCTTCGAAAGCTTGTAAAATTAAATAAATCTGTTGGACTATAACCTGGTGTTGTGCGACTTCTCACTTTAATAAGAGGAGGAAGGCCTGCAGTACCGCGGTGCGACGTGCCGCAGAGCGTGGCGCTGCAGCACTTAACGCCTCGATATTCACTCGCAGCGGCCCAAGAGGGAGACGGGTCGCTTCCAGTAGCGCACCGCCTCCCTCTTGGGGCGCTACCAGTGAATTTCGGGCGCGGGGGTGCTAACTTTTTCGGGAAGTAGCGGCCCGGCGAAGTTAGCGCCCCAAAGGGGGCGCGACCCAATTTTCCCCCCATATTGGTTTTTTTTTATTTTGGCTTATGAATAGTACTTTAGGAATCTATATATAAAATAAAATATATATTTTTTTTAAAGTGCTGTGCTTAACCAGTGTCCTTATTACTTTGACGTGCCAAAAAAAGAGAAAAAAAGAGAGACAGTCATTTCATGCTGGTTTCTTATGACCTCAAGCTGGAAATACACAAGCACCCAACAATCTGCAAACTTCTCTCACCAATAGAAATTAACCTCTACTTGACCTCAGGATATGCCTATTTATACCACTTAGGCTTTGCAGCCTCCGAGATCTCTGCGCTCCTCCAATTCTGGCCTCTTGAGCATCCCCGATTTTAATCGCTCCACCATTGGTGGCCGTGCCTTCAGCTGCCAAGGCCCTAAGCTCTGGAATTCCCTCCCTAAACCTCTCCGCCTCTCCTCCTTTAAGATGCTCCTTAAAACCTACCTCTTTGCCCAAGCTTTTGGTCACCTGTCCTAATGTCTCCTTATGTGGCTCGGTGTCAAATTTTGTTTGATAATCGCTCCTGTGAAGCACCTTGGGATGTTTTACTATGTTAAAGGCGCTATATAAATGCAAGTTGTTGCTGCAGCCTTAACGAGATAGGCTAGAGACATAGGGGGAAACATTCGGTATCGCCCATTTTGGGGCGCTAATATCGGCCGGGCGCAAAGTTTAGCGCCCGGCGCTAATTATCGCCTCCGACTGCAAAATTCGCCTCTATCGCCCCTGGAGGTGATTTGAGTGTTAAATCAGGCGCTACACACCTCTCTTAAGGCGCAAACGTCGGGGAGCGAGGCGCTACTTCAGAACGCTACCGAAGCTCAGGTGATGCCAATTACCATGGAAGCCAGACAGACTGGTGCCGTCCAGTTCTTAAAGGGGAGGGGCCATCTTGCTGGCCAGCCACACCCTGCTCATTGCAGCCCTGAATCTCAGCCTGGGGAGACCTCGAAACCAATTGTGTTGGAAGCACTAATGGATAGGCCCAGGGAAAGAACTCGGCACTTAGGAACCTCAAAAGTAGTGCTGAGGGCCAAAACGCCTTAGGACAGCGTTAAAACCAAAAATTTTGCCGACATGAAAAGGCAGGAAGTGCCCGCCTTTAAATAGCACTCCCCCAACCCCTTCCCGACTTGAAACCGTTCCCCTCTACCTGTCGTTCCTAGCGGCAGGCGCTAAGGCAGGGGGCGCGACTCAATATCCAGTCCGGGGCGCTACCGGGGCATTGCACGCTTGACTGACGTCACGATCTGCGGGCGCAGGAGATCGTGGCGGTAGTGATTAGTGCCGCTGCAAAACGACTGGTCAATTTCGCGAGCGGCGCTAACATCGGGGCGCAAAGCAACCGAATTTTTCCCCCATATTTTTCTACATTAAAGGCACTATATCAGTCTAGGGGGGCTGTTGTTGTTAAACAGCAGGAGAATAAGGCACTGTTCATTACATGGTGCAATGTGTCTGCCATTATAAACAGCACATCATCTGGGCCAATATTCCTCCCTCAACTCAGGCCATCAAAAACAGATTAATTAGCCATTCAATTTATTGCTGTTTGTAGGAGCTTACCTAATACAAAATGGCTGCCGTGATTGTCTATATAAGAAGTCAATGCACGTTAAAGTAGTTGCTGTAATTGTAGGTGAGGTGTTGTTGAAACATTTCTGAAAGATGTGATAGGCTGCTATTTAAAGCATTTATTCATTCAAACTATTTAAGAATTTTCATCATGTAGCCATAACTGTACAACTGACATTTTCTGTCTGTGATTTATGCAGGGTGAATTTATTTTTATTTTTGTTATTCATGGTGAGGCTCTTCTTTTCCTCCAGGTAATTTTTTTTCTTTATTTCCTGAGGTGCTGTTTCCTGCCGGGGTAGGCCGCGATTTTGCCAGCGCTCGGAGGGCGGGTTTGGAGGCGGGTCAGAGGTTAAATTCAATTTGATTGACAGCAGGTTCCGAATCTGCCATCAACCCGCCTCCAAACAGCTTTCCCAAGTGTCGGGTCCCCGATTTGCGAATGGACCCGACATTTAGCGGCAGGAAGCGGATTAAAGGCAATTACCTGCCTATTAACAGGTACTTGCCAGTAGTTTTCAGCCTGTTTTTGGATTTTCCCGCTTCTGGGTCGGGGTTCCCGACGTCCGAACACCACGCCAGGTAAGTGTGGCGTGCTGTGAGTCTGGTGTAATGTTTGTGGAATGATGACAGCTGCAGAAGTGGTGCGAAGGATCCAATGTTGCACATGGTGAGTTTCAGAGCAAAGAAAATGTTGGTTACTGCATTTTTAAAACATTTACAGATTTCTTTAGCTTACAAGCTTTTAAATCCAACTCTATGTTCAGTGCCACCTCATTGGGAGAACCTCTCTCACCAGTGACAGATCGCTTCTGTCACCTCACCTGCAGCTGCCATCTATTCCAGCATATGGAGGGAGTCATTGGAGAGCCTGGGTGCAAGAGGTCACCTTTGTGCAGTGATTGTCAGTGTTTTCAGCACCTCAATGCTGTCAAACACTGAAAAATCAACTGTCAAAATAAAATTGTGCGTGGTCCCTTTAAGGAAACCGGCAGATGACGCGTCATCAAATGACGTCATCAGACCCGCTTCCTGTTAATTGGCCGGTAAGCCCGCAGGGCGGGCTTAACAAGGTCAATCAAGGGAAAATCACGTCTGTGGAGCGGAGGCAGCTGGGGGCGGGACTGAAAGCCGGAAACCAGCTGACCCGCACCCGTCCCGACACCGCTGACAAAATCGCGGCCAAAGGAACAGACACTCGCTCAGACATCTCACCCAAGTGGTTATTCTTCCTGTGTGACCCTTGATAATGTGTGTTGGCAGGCTATTCAATAGCGAGAAGTTTCGTGGCCTTGTTTGATCCTGCCCTCTTTTGATAAGCAGTTTCCAGCAGGGAGTCTCTGGATAGTGAACAGGAGCAAGGACACTGCCTGGTTTTTCTCCCGCCTAACCCTGGGACATTTTGGCCAATTGTAGAGCCTCAGCTGCTTCTCTGAGATCAGCGAACTCAACGTAAACCAAAGATCAAACCTGGGATTTTCTTGACCTTCATGGTTCAGTACCACACTTGGCCAACCGAACCATCAGGATGCAAGGTCCTCTCTTTAAGTGATTCACGTTTCCCCCCCCCCGCCCCCCATGCTCTTTGTGATTTCCTCCCCATTGCCGTGAGCCATCCTGAACAAAGATGGGTGGCCAACATGTTCTCCAGTCTTGGCTGATGGCCTGGGAATCTGATGACTAGAAGGGCTGTGAACCAACCTGGAGAAGTAGGGAAGAAGGGTCTGAACCAGGCAAGTCTGCCATACTCCAGGCCACTATTGATAATTGACCATCCAGGCTAGCTCACTCAGGGAGCCAGCAGGGGTAGTCCTTTCACTAAAGATGGTATTCTTCCCACTCAATCCCAGTTTCCAGCTCCAGCTAACTCTACAAACCAAAGCTCTAACTGGTAAGGTTGGGCTTAGCTGGGAAAACAGCTGAAGATTACCAGTGCTTTGTACTGGCATGATGCACGGTTTTCACTGGTTGGACTCAAGCAGTTGAAGGGGACTTAAATCTGGACTTTGTCAACCTGCACCTAAGCTTTCTGGTGTCTCCTATAGGAAGAGAGCCACCATATTAGGTAAACAGAAGTTTTACAGGTGCATATTGCTCAGTAGCTAGGTTTAGAGACTCTTAAGCATGGTGGTGGGCTTCTGGGCATGTTAGATATCTGGATAAGCAAAGACAACACAGTAGGCATGGAGTTCCAGTGCAAGACTGCCCCTAATTTGGCACGTGATGGTAATCTCACTCAGAGAGGCCTTGGATAGAAGCTTGGATTGGAGAAAATGTCACATTGGGGTGCAAAAGGATCTAGCCAGGGTAAAATGGAGCCAAAGACTGACAGGAAAAACTGTAACGGAACAATGGGTGATCTTTAAGGAGGAGATGTTCCAAGTACAGGCTAGGTACATTCCAACAAGAGGGAAGGGTAAGGGAACCAAAGCTAGGGCTCCTTGGATGACGAGGGAGAGAGAGAAGATGATGAAACAAAAAAAAGATGGAGTATGATGTATGTCAGGGGAATTCATCAAGGGAGAACCAGACCAAATACAATGGCCACTATTTTGCAAATGGATGCAGCTTGGGAACGGGTCAGCTGGTTTCCGGGTTCCAGTCCCGCCCCCAACTGCATCCAGCCCACGAACGTGATTTTCCCTTGATGGACCTTGTTAAGCCCGCCCTTCGGCCTTGCCAGCTAATTAAGAGGAAGCCGGTCAGATGAAGTCATTTGATGACACGTCATCTGCCGGTTTTCTTAAAGGAACCACGCACAATTTTTTTTGACAGCTTATTTCTCACTGTTTGACAGCATTGAGGTGTTGCAAACACTGACAATCACTGTACAAAGGTGAGCTCTTGCACCCAGGCTCTCCAGTGACCCCCTCCTTCGCTGATGACTGCACAGTGTTCAGCGCCATTCGCAACTCTACAGATAATGAAGCAGTCCATGCCCGCATGCAACAAGACCTGGATGACGTTCAGGCTTGGGCTGATAAGTGGCAGGTAACAATCGTGCCACAGAAGTGCCAGGCAATGACTATCTCCAACAAGCGATAGTCAAACCACCTCCCCTTGACATTCAATGGCATTACCATCGCCGAATCCCCCACTATCAACATCCTGGGGGTCACCATTAACCAGAAACTTAACTGGACCAGCCACTTAAATACTGTGGCAACAAGAGCAGGTCAGAGGCTAGGTATTCTGCGGCGAGTATCTCACCTCCTGACTCCCCAAAGCCTTTCCACCATCTACAAGGCACAAGTAAGGAGTGTGATGGAATACTCTCCACTTGCCTGGATGAGTGCAACTCCAACAACACTCAAGAAGCTCGACACCATCCAGGACAAAGCAGCCTGCTTGATTGACACTCCATCCACCACCTTAAACATTCACTCACTCCACCACCGGCGTACCATGGCTGCAGTGTGTACCATCTACAAGATGCACTGCAGCAACTCACCAAGGCTTCTTCGGCAGCACCTCCTAAATCCGCGACCTCTTCCACCTAGAAGAACAAGGGCAGCAGGCGCATGGGAACACCACCACCTCCAAGTTCCCCTCCAAGTCACACACCATCCTGACTTGGAAATATATCGGGCCGATCCTTCATCGTCGCTGGGGCAAAATCCTGGAACTCCCTCCCTAACAGCACGGTGGGAGTACCATCACCACACAGACTGCAGCGGTTCAAGAAGGCAGCTCACCACCACCTTCTCAAGGGCAATTAGGGATGGGCAATAAATGCTGGCCTTGCCAGCGACGCCCTGATCCCATAAACAAATAAATAAAAAGGCTAGAACAGATGGCAGCTGCAGGTGAGCTTACAGAAGCGATCTGTCACCGTTGAGAGAGGTTCTCCCAATGAGGTGGGACTAGACATCCAATTCAAAACTTGTTACCGACAGAAAAGTGTAAATGCATTCAAAATGATTTTCCCAACATTTTCTTACCTCTGAGACTCACCAGTGCACCATTGGATCCTTCACACCACTTCTGCGGCTGTCATCAATGCAGAAACATTACAGCAGACTCACAACACACCACACTTACCTGGCATGGTGTCCGGACATCGGGAAACCCGAGGCAGAAGCGGCAAAATTGAAAAAGAGCCTGTTAACAAGTATCAAGTATCTGTTAACAGGCAGGTCAGTGGCTATAATCCTCTTCCCGCCGCTAGGTGTCGAGTCCATGCGCAATTCGGGGATCCGACACTTGGGAAGATTGATTGGAGGCGGGTTGACAGCAGATTTCCTGCCCGCTGTCAATCTTCGCCTCCAAACCCGCACTCTGAGGACCGACAAAATCCAGCCCAATAAGTTGAGCGGGGATGTGAAGATGAAAATAAGATTGGCAAAGAGAGAATATGAGAGTAGAATGGCGGTTAACATAAAAGGGAACCCAAAAATCTTCTCCGGCATGTAAACAGTAAGCAGGTAGTAAGAGGCAGGGTGGGGCCTATTACATAGATACATAGATACATAGAAGATAGGAGCAGGAGTAGGCCATCCGGCCCTTCGAGCCTGCTCCGCCATTTAATGAGATCATGGCTGATCCTCCAATTCAGTATCCCGTCCCCGCCTTCTCTCCGTAACCCTTAACCCCTTTTGCCTGTAGAAATATATCTAATTCCCTCTTAAATATATTTAATGAGCTGGCGTACACTGCCCTCTGTGGCAATGAGTTCCACAGGTTCACCACCCTCTGAGTGAAGAAATTCCCCCTCATTTCTGTCCTAAATGGTTTAGCCCTTATCCTTAAATTATGTCCTCTAGTTCTGTTCTCACCCGCCAAGGGAAACATTCCTTCTGCATCTAGTCTGTCTAGACCTGTCAGAATTTTATACACTTCTATGAGGTCCCCTCTCAATCTTCTAAACTCCAGTGTGTACATCCCTAAACTACATAGTCTCTCCTCATAGGTCAATCCCGCCATTCCTGGTATCAGCCTGGTGAATCGCCGCTGCACCCCCTCCATGGCAAGAACATCTTTCCTCAGATGAGGCGACCAAAACTGTACACAGTACTCGAGGTGTGGTCTCACCAGTGCCCTGTACAGCTGCAGCAAGGTATCCCTGTTCCTGTATTCCAACCCTTTTGCTATGAAGGCCAGCATACCGTTTGCCTTCTTGACCGCCTGTTGCACCTGCATGCTCGCCTTCAGTGACTGGTGTACAAGAACACCCAGGTCTCTCTGTACTTCCCCCTCTCCCAATTTATTGCCATTTAAATAATAATTTGCCCTCCCGTTCCTGCACCCAAGGTGGATAACTTCGCACTTGTCCACATTATAGTGCATCTGCCATTTATCCGCCCAATCACCCAGTCTGTCCAAATCGCTCTGGAGCTTCCTGGTCTCCTCCTCTGAGCCCACCCCCCCTCCTAGTTTAGTGTCGTCTGCAAATTTGGAAATGCTGCATCCGACTCCCTGATCCAGGTCATTAATGTAAATTGTGAACAGCTGGGGACCCAGGACAGATCCCTGTGGTACCCCACTTGTTACTGCCTGCCATTCAGAAAATGAGCCGTTTATTCCAACGCTCTGTTTTCTATCTGACAGCCAGTTCTCTATCCACGTCAATACTTTCCCCTTTATCCCATGAGCTTCAATTTTCCATGCTAATCTTTTATGTGGGACCTTGTCGAAGGCCTTTTGGAAGTCCAGGTACACCACATCTACTGGCTCTCCCCCATCTATTTTACCAGTTACTCCCTCAAAAAATTCCAATAGATTAGTCAAGCACGATTTACCCTTTGTAAATCCATGTTGACTCTGTCCTATCCTGTCCCCATTTGCTAAGTGCTCCGCTATTTCATCCTTAATGATGGACTCCAGCATTTTGCCCACAACTGATGTAAGGCTTACAGGTCTGTAATTACCTGCTTTTTCCCTACCCCACTTTTTGAATAGTGGGGTAACGTTAGCTACCCTCCAATCCATGGGCACTGTTCCCGAGTCTAATGAATTCTGAAAAATCATACTTAGTGCATCCGCTATCTCTAGGGCCACCTCCTTCAGTACCCTAGGATGCATGTTATCAGGCCCTGGGGATTTGTCCGCCTTCAATCCCTTTAGCTTCCTTAACACCATATCCTTAGAGATATTGATTTGCGTCAGTTCCTCCTTTGCCAATGTCCCTATTTTTTCCGATATCCCAGGGAGGTTTTTTGTGTCTTCCTTCGTAAAGACTGACCCAAAGTATGCATTTAGTTGGTCTGCCATTTCCTTATTTCCCGTTATATATTCCCCCGTATCTGACTGCAATGGACCAACTTTGGTTTTCACCAGTCTTTTCCTCTTGATATACTTATAAAAGCTTTTGGAGTTAGTTTTTATATTTTCCGCCAGCTTGCTTTCGTAAGCTATTTTGCCCCTCTTGATTAAGCCCTTTGTCCTCCTTTGCTCTATCTTAAACTGTTCCCAATCTTCCGCTCTGGCGCTTTTTTTGGCTATTTTATACGCCCTATCTTTGGATTTTATGCTGTCTCTAATTTCCCCTGTTATCCACGGTTGAGTCACCTTTTTAGATTTCCTTTTATGCCAGATTGGTATAAACAATTTTTGCAATTTTGTCATTCTATCTTTAAATGCTTGCCATTGTTTATCTACCTCCAGTCCTCCCAGGAACGTTGTCCAATCAGACCTACTCAGTTCCCGTCTAATGGCATCATAATTCCCCTTGTTTAAATTCAGGACCTTAGTCTCTGAGTCAATTTCTTCGCTCTCCATTTTGAGTGAGAAATCGATCATGTTATGATCGCTCTGACCCAAGGGTCCCCGTACAACAAGATTACTAATTAGTCCCTTCTCATTGCACAGTACCCAGTCCAATATAGCCTGTTCCCGAGTTGGTTCCTCGACATATTGATCCAGATAACCATCCCTTAAACACTCAAGGAATTCCTCCTCCTCATTATTTTTACTGATTAGGCTATTCCAATCTATATGTAAGTTAAAGTCACCTATGATGACAGCTGTGCTCTTATTGCACGCTTCTCTAATTTCCCTCGTGATGCCCTCCCCAACCTCTATTTTACTATTTGGAGGCCTATATACCACTCCTATTAATGTTTTTCGCCCCTCGCTATTTCTTAGCTCCACCCATATAGATTCTGTATTAACTGAGTTAATATCCTTCCTTTCAATTGCATTTATCCCCTCTTTTACCAGCAATGCTACCCCTCCTCCCTTTCTTTTTTGTCGATCCTTCCTAAATACTGAATACCCCTGTATGTTAAGCTCCCAGCCCTGCTCACCCTGCAACCATGTTTCCGTAATCCCAATTAGATCATAATTATTAACCTCTATTTCCACAGCTAATTCATCTACCTTGTTCCTGATGCTTCTCGCATTAAGGTATAAAACCCTCAGGCTTTTTTTATGCTCACATTTTTTATGAATTAGTTTGGCCCTTTGTTTTTTGTTCCTCACCCTTTTACCATTTATTTCTGTCTGCCTTTCACTTTCCTCTATTTCACTACATAGGTTTCTAGCCCCCTGCCATACTAGTTTAAATGCTCCCGAACTGCTTTATCAAAAATTAGAGACAAAGAAGGTGATATCTGCTTAGAGGCGCAGGGCAAGGCTAGAATACTCAATGAGTACTTTGTACCGGTGTTTACTAAGGAGATGGATGCTGACAAAATATCATTTGCTTAGTAATATTAATGCTTTTTTCTCTTTAAGGTGCTGGGAGCTGCAGGAATGGCAGCCCCAAAAACTAAGGCTGCACCCAGGTTCAATGAGGGCTCTCTCCATGCTCTTGTTGAGGGAGTTAGAGGACGTCAGGAGCTCCTCTTCCCTGGAAACGGAAGGAGGAGGCCTCTTCAGCAAACCAAGGCAGCTTGGCTGCAAATTGCTGAGGTGGTGAGCTCGAGGTCTGTGTACAGACGCACATGGGTTCAGTGTGGAAAAAGGTTTAATGATCTGCTGAGATCACCTAAAGTGTGGCCTCTGTGTTCTGGGACATGGAAGTTCAAGAGTGAGGGCTCAGGGCGATTTCCATGTAGAATGATGGTGGCGACACTGAGTGCAAACCACCATTTATTGGACAGATGATGCCTGGGGTTTGAGACTGTCAGACTTATATTCATCTCCATGTGCCAGCTACCTGTGGTTGAAGCATTAGCTTACGCGAATCTGGCATGGATGAATGAATCTCTTGCCTGACGGCCATCAATGTGATCGCCTGCTGCTGGATTGGCCACACCCGGCCCCGCAAGGCGTCACTCCCCGTCCTCCTACTCATCCTCCTCCTCATCCTCTTCCTCGTCCTCTTCATCTTCCTCCAAGGAGGCTGTGTGCTGAGCCATTTGTTCATCCGGCAGCACTAAGCCGCGCTGCTCTTCCTCCAAATCTGACGACCAGGATGAGAGGATGTAAATGGTTCCCATCCCGTTGTTATAGATTTTAGTTGAGGCAAGATGCTTGCAAGTGCACACTCAAAGTGGCCTGAAATTATTCCAATCAGTTCAAACAGCAGAAGTGTGTCAGCTTGACCAGTCACAAGGTCAGTAGATTTGCAAAATCTTATCCCAAACCTCCAACAAAGTTGTTGCGTTTGAATGCCAGCCATGTTACAGGAGCACTTTTAAAGTGTTGCACCAATAATGACGACAGATCATGTCCTCCAGCAACTCATCTCCTTGCAGCTGGACTGTTTCTGACAAGACGGGAAACAGGAGCCGGAGGCATGAAAATGGGAAACCTCAATCAAAATAGGATTATCAAGGCAGCTAACAGGCTCTTAACTGCCTTAACTACCTGTCCCACCGGTTGGAGTCGGGCCAGTTTGGGAGCGGCTGACCCGACACTCACGAAAATTGCATGGGGGCGGGATGGAGGCGGGTTGGGTGTCTGAAGCCATTTTTTCCGATTTTCACAGCTGACACGCCTCCAAATTCGCCTCCTCAGGGCTATTAAAATCGAGCCCTGGGTGTCTGACATGGAAAATAACTACACTTGCATTAAAAAGCACAAAAATTCATTAAGAATATTTTTTCTTCAAAAGAATGTAACTCATTTTTTAAAGCAGTCTATTAGGAAAGTTATAAAACTTCGATTGGATCTGTGCGTCCTGTGGGATTAATGAGATTTGCATGCGATCAAGGATGCCTTTTTGATAGATGTTTCAGAGAAAATAGAGGTTAATGGCCTAAGAACTACCAGCTCTTCAAGTAATCCACGACTGACAAGGGACGATCTGCAAGGTCATCCTATATTATATATTGTTTTCAAATAAAAGATTGAACGCACGGCCGGCCATAAACTGCCATCCGCACACACATCCTGTCGATCACAAGGCCTCGTACAATGTCACTGCCGATGTTACTGGGAATCGCTGAAAAGGGTAACGAGTAGCGTTGATTATTCTTTGACCTTCAGTGATCTGAAGTGCCAACAATTACTCCAGATAGCAGCACGGGAGAGAACGATCGCACTTGCAAAAAGCTCAACCCTGGTTATTGCCTTAAACATCTCAGGCCGCATTTAATAAGATAAGGTGACGACAAAAAAAAAATTGTAAACTTTAATTGGCAGATGGTAGACGTTGTGAGATGGTGAAGGGCCGACCTTTACTGCCCATAATATTCCGTGGGTTTTATTTCAGATTGCCAGCATGCTTTTTTTTCTTTTTTCTATCCAAACTTTAATTGGCTTCTCGTTTAGTGCATTTTGTGTTTTGTGTCTTGGTAATAGTCCAAAAAAAAAAGCTTCAGTATGGATGGGGCAGTGATTATGCAGTCAGTATATTGGATTCATTTCTCAGGTGTTAAATGGGACCCTCAGGGACTGATGTCACCAATACAACAGGAAATTAGTGTTGGTCTAAGTCATTTCAAACGATTAGATACTATGAGAATATTTTTAGCAGCCTACAGTAGTCATTTCAGAATGAATATTACCTTCGTCCGTGCAGAATAACTGCTGAATAAAAAGAAAAAGAAAGACTTGCATTTCCATAGCACCGGACGTCTCAAAGCACTTTACAGCCAATGAAGTACTTTTGAAGTGGAGTCACTGTTGTATTGTGGGAAACGCGGCAGCCAATTTGCGCACAGCAAGCTCCCACAAACAGCAATAGTCTGTTTCTGTTATATTGGTTGAGGGATAAATATTGGCCTAAGACACCGGGGATAACTCCCCTGCTCTTCTTCGAAATAGTGCCATGGGATCTATTACGTCCACCTGAGAGAGCAGACGGGGCCTCGGTTTAACGTCTCATCCGAGAGATGGCACCTCTGACAGTGCAGCACTCCCTCAGTACTGCACTGGGAGGGTCAGCCTAGCTTTATGTGCTTCAAAGTCCCATGGAGTGAGACTTGAACCCACAACCTTCTGACTAAGAGACAAGTGTGCTACCCACTGTGCCACAGCTGACTAATCCAAGACTTTTACTTTCTGAAGGAAATCTATCCTTGGATCTCTTGTAAACCGTCTTTTTTTCTTATTCTTAATCTTTCTCTGAAGGTGCTGAGTTTTATTGGGTTCCATGGGAGCTAGCAGCCTTCAGTAAGTTGCTCAAGAGACCATTTGTTATGAGTAAGCCTAGTGTGTCGACAGGCCATTCAAATACTGGGAAGGGTTGCAAATACTGTTGCCAACCAAAGTGCGTGCACACACACGTATACACACACACACACACATATGCACACAAACATACAACAACTTGCATTTATATAGTGCCTTTCGCCCAGTAAAACAGCCCAAGGCGCTTCACAGGAGCGTTATCAAACAAAATTTGGCACTGAGCCACATAAGGAGATATTGTGACAAGCTTGGTCAGAGAGGTAGGTTTTAAGGAGCGTCTTAAAGGAGGAGAGAGAGGTAGCGAGGAGGAGAGGTTTAGGGAGGGATTCTAGAGCCCAAATCCTAGGCAGCTGAAGGCACGACTGCCAATGGTGGAGCGATGAAAATCGAGGATGCGCAAGAGGCCAGAATTGGAGGAACGCAGAGATCACGGGGGGTTGTAGGTCTGGATGTGTTTTGACATATGCCTAGGGAGTGATTGCACCACATATACGCACATACAAACACACACTTTCCAGCAGGGATCCCCAGGTACCATTGAGGAGTGGACACTGAAACTATGACTGATTTTTTTCTCTGTCTCTCGAATCCCTAGCCTAGGGGTGCAACGCCCAATCATAGTACACCTGCAGTCACCTTGTTTGATATCAGCACAGGCCAGAGACTGAGCCTGGGATCTTCTGTCAAGTATGGCTCAGTACCACATAGGGTGGTGCATTTACCCACTGAGGTATCGGGGAGAGTGGGTTTTTTTTCCCCAGGAAGAAAAAAAAGGCATTTATATTTCACAGGAAATAGTGAAAGGATTTAGTATTCCCAGCACACGAGGCAGTACACTGTTATTACACTGAAGGATTACCTAAAGAGTGCAAGCGCCGTACATTCAATTAAATGTAATCACTGAAGTCTAAACAGTTTTTGAAAGCAGCGATATCCTCTTTCCAGAGTTATTTGTCAATTTCAGGTGAGTTTCATAAATTGAAAGTCAGTCAACCAGTGATTCCCTATCCACACGAGCTTATTTAGGGCAGAGGACCTAAGGAAGGATGCGGACCATCTTGAAACATGCATGATTATCATTGAAACTGATACCCTCCTGGGTACTGATTTACCCTGCACTCATCGTAAATGTTCTCATGTCGACTCAACAGAATAGAAACCGTTAATATTCTTGGCATGCTTGCAATTGCCCGAAGTGCTCCACGAGTGAGATTGTGACGATCGCTGGAGGTGTTTTGGCATGGCTTCTTTGTGCCAAGGGGGTGATTGCACCTCTGTGATGGACTAGCATCCTTGCCAACTTATTGTCAATGGCCACAGGGTCAATTTAATATCTTTCTCAAGCGACATGCCCAGGAATGAGGCAACGTGTTGCTCACTGGCATGATAGGATGGGGGACTGCACCTGTGATTTTCCGCATTGTGATTTCAACCATGCCACAGTGGGCAGTACCCACGTGGAGGCCTGGCTCTCCCCCCACAGGAAGAGTGAAAAACACTACAGGGCCTATGTTAATCGGGGCCCTTTCACTTGCTGGGGTGCGGTGGCATAGTGGTTATGTTACTGGACTAATGATCCAAAGATGTGAGTTCATAATCCCACGTGGTAGCTGGGGAATTTAAATTCAGTTATTAAATAAATCTAGAATTAAAAAGCTGGCATCAGTAATGGTGACTATGAAACTACCAGATTGTTGTACATAAACCCATCTGGTTCACTAATGTCCTTTAGGGAATGGAAATCTGCCGTCCTTACCCGGTCTGGCCTATATGTGACTCCAGACCCACAGCAACATGGTTGACTCTTAACTGCCCTCTGCGGTTCAAGAAGGCGGCTCACCACCACCTTCTCAAGGGCAATTAGGGATGGGCAATAAATGCCAGCCTTGCCAGCGACACCCACTTCCCATGAACAAATAAAAGCTAGGTTAGGATAGCCTTCTTTTGCTGGAGGGGGAACAGCACTGAGTCCCAGTTCATGGCAGCATCCCATAATCGTGCAAGGTGCGAGTGTGAAGGGCCAGAGGCCCATGAAAGGCTGCCAAGAGCCACATGTGAAGAAACCTCAGCTCCTAAATTTCCCTCAGGCTGTGTTATGAGTCGCTCTGGATGAATGTATCCCGTGGCAGGCTCTAAATGCCGTGAAGATTCATTTCTTTCCAAAACTACCAGCTTCAGCAGATAATTGGAGAGCGTTTATGACGGGAGAATACTAACACACTCTATCTATTCAAAGGAGATGGGTGGAAATCTGCTATCCCAAGATTCAGGTTGAGAGTTTGCAAACACTGCCCCTATTTAATTCATGCAAGATGAAAATGTCCAGTCTACCCCTAATTCATCACTTAATGGCATCTACTCAGAGAGGCAACAGCATGGTTAGTGTGGGAAAAAGGAGGAATGTCACACTGGTGCAGTAGAGGTGTTCCTCTGTGGTTGGGGCTAAAGCACAATGCTGGGCCCACATTCGTATGGACTCTGCATTTAACCCAATGCTGCACCTGACTGGCATGGATGCGTGAAATTAGATAATAGAAGAGAGTTTATGACAATAACAACAGCAAAAACTTGCATTTATATAGCACCTTTAAAATAGTAAAACATCCCAAGGTGCTTCACAGCAGCGTAATCAGACAAAATTTGACACCGAGCCACATAATGAAATGTTAGGACAGGTGACCAAAAGCTTGGTCAAAGAGGCAGCTTTTAAGGAGCATCTTAAAGAAGGAACGAGAGGTAGAGAAGTGGAGAGATTTAGGGAGAGAATTCCAGAGCTTAGCACCTAGGCAGCTGAAGGCACGGCCACCAATGGTGCAGCGATGAAAATCGGGGATGCGCAAGAGGCCAGAATTGGAGGAGTGCAGAGATCTCAGAGGGTCGTAGGGCTGGAGGAGGTTACAGAGACAGGGCGGGGCAAAACCATGGAGGGATTTGAAAACAAGGATGAGAGTTTCAAAATTGAGGTGTTGCCGGACTGGGAGCCAATGTAGGTCAGAAGAATATTAACACACTCCAGCACTAACATCTCTCATTGTCCACGTTAGGTGCTTGCTAATATTGTATTTAATTTACCAGCTCTGACTATGACTGATTATTTCTGTCAAATCGATGTGAAGATCTATGCAGCAGTCACCTTTAAAAGAATTGAATGTTTTATCAGCACATAGAAAAACTGAAGGACATTGAGTCCCTGAACAACATCACAGTAGGTCAATTAGCTTTCTGTATGGACTGTGCTGTATAACGTTTACTGACTAACTGATGGTGCGTGATGACTGTGCTGCTATGTAGCTTCTACTGCCTGTATGTTTGTAATCGGCTGGTCATTTACATCTTAATTACTCAATCCTTCAGTGCTGATGTCACCAAGCATCAATTGAATGGAGAGCAATGGCTGTCCACCACAAACACAATGAATCTGCCCCTCATTTGACCTCGTGGTGAGAAACCTGCCTTCTAATCACCTCCAGCTATTTTCTCCACAAATAGAAAAAAAAAAGAAATGCGACTTCCTTACTCCTTCATCCGACAATGACATCTCCAGTCCAACTGTGATTTCAGAAGGAGCCTCGGCCCCTTTCATCCCAGTCTCCATTGCTGGAGCCAATTATGTTCGTTCACCTTTGCCAACATAAACAGGAAGGGGATGGTGGTCGTGGTTAACAGTTAAGGTTGTGTTGGCCGACTTTTTGTAACCCAGATATTTTCTTTGTCAGTAATATTAAATTCCTTCAAATATAAAACCGTATTAAAGGGAGGGTCAAACAATTATTACTCTTCGGCTGACACTTTCACATCAATAAGACTCTATTGTATATACCACCCTTGTCTAAAGGCATTTTCGGTTTTATTGTATACTTCCTGTGTTTTGCAGGAAGGTCACATCATGCCGGGGAGTTGGTTTTAAGCAGTGTGATATGTATATTCGCCGTTATATTTAGCTCTCAGTCCTCCCGAAGCTAGGCGATACTGTGGCACTTTTTGCCACCCCAGTCACGAGCCTGGTCAGACCCTCTACTGCTCCCCAATACAGTCATCTGCCTGTTCTCGCCTCTGCCCCACCCTATTCTGCCCTCCCCTAACACCCCCACTTGTCCTCATCGCTGCTCTGCTGCCTTGCACTGTGGGCCCCAGTTGCTGCTGTCTCTCTTCTTCCTACCTTGGGTCTCCATTGCTACTTCCCATCCAACTCTCTCAGACTTTGGCCACTGTGCTTCCTGCTTCCCCCAGTCTTAGTCGTTCCACTGACATGCTTAAATCAGCCGTGGCCCCTGCTGTGAGTCTCCAGCTGTCTCCAGTACCACAGGACATGGATCCCAATATTGAGTTCTCTGTGTGGGAGAAAACCTCTGGGCAATAACTCCTAGGCATTTTGCACAGCTGTCTGAGGAATCCCAAATAGGGGAGCCCTTCCGAAGGCATGCACCTCATGTAGCAGAATCTCTAACATTGCAACACACAATCTTACAGTTCTAGGGCTCTGCTGATCCATTCGGTTCATCATGGTGCATGGCCAAACTCTACAGAAGAATCATAGAATGGTTACAGCACAGAAGGAGGCCATTCAGCCCGTCGAGCCCATGCCGGCTCTCTGCAAGAGCACTTCAGCTAGTCCCACTCCCCCACCCTTTCCCCGTAGCCCTGCAATTTTTTTTCCTTCAGGTACTTATTCAACTCCCTTTTGAAAGCCATGATTGAGTCTGCCTCCACCACCCTTTCAGGCATTGCATTCCAGATCCTAACCACTCGCTGCGTAAAAAAGTTTTTCCTCATGTCGCCTTTGGTTCTTTTGCCAATCACCTTAAATCTGTGTCCTCTGGTTCGTGACCCTTCCGTCAATGGAAACAGTTTCTCTCTATCTGCTCTGTCTAGACCCATTGTGAATTTGAACACCTCTATCAAATCTCCTCTCAACCTTCTCTGCTCTAAGAAGAACAACCCAGCCTCTCTAGTCTATCCACGTAACTGAAGTCCCTCATTCTTGGAACCATTCTTGTAAATCTTTTCTGCACCCTCTCTAAGGCCTTCACATCCTTCCTAAAATGCGGTGCCCAGAATTGGACACAATACTCCAGTTGAGGCTGAACCAGTGTTTTATAAAAGGTTCATCATAACTTCCTTGCTTTTGTACTCTATGCCTCTATTTATGAAGCCCAGGATCCCATATGCTTTTTTAACCACTTTCTCAACCTGCCCTGAAACCTTCAATGATTTGTGCACATATATCCCCAGGTCTCTCTGTTCATGCACCCCCTTTAGAATTGTACTCTTTAGTTTATATTGCCTCTCCTCATTCTTCCTACCAAAATGTATCACTTTGCACTTTTCTATGTTAAATTTCATCTGCCACATGTCCGCCCATTTCACCAGCCTGTCTATGTCTTGAAGTCTATCACTATCCTCCTCACTGTTCACTATACTTCCAAGTTTTGTGTCATCTGCTAATTTTGAAATTGTGCCCTGTACTCCCAAGTCCAAGTCATTAATATATATCAGGAAAAGCAGTGGTCCTAGTACCGACCCCTGGGGAACACCACTGTATACCTTCCTCCAGTCCGAAAAACAACCGTTCACCACTACTCTCTGTTTCCTGTCACTTAGCCAATTTCATATCCATGCTGCCATTGTCACTTTTATTCCATGGGCTTCAACTTTGCTGGCAAGCCTATTAAGTGGCACTTTATCAAACACCTTTTGGAAGTCCATGTACACCATGTCAACCGCATTGCCCTCATCAACCCTCTCTGTTACCTCATCAAAAAGCTCAATCAAGTTAGTTAAACACGATTTGCCTTTAACAAATCCATGCTGGCTTTCCTTAATTAATCCACACTTGTCCAAGTGATGGTTAATTTTGTCCCTGCTTATCATTTCTAAAAGCTTCCCCACTACCGAGGTTAAACTGACTGGCCTGTAGTTGCTGGGTTTATCCTTACATCCTTTTTTGAACAAGGGTGTAACATTTGCAATTCTCTAGTCCTCTGGCACCACCCCTCTATCTAAGGAGGTTTGGAAGATTATGATCAGTACCTCCACGATTTCCACCTTAACTTCCCTCAGCATCCTAGGATGCATCCCATCTGGATCTGGTGACTTAGCTACTTTAAGTACAGTCAGCCTTTCTAGCATCTCCTCTTTATCAATTTTTATCCCATCCAGTATATCCACTACCTCCTCTTCACTATGACTTTGGCAGTATCTTCTTCCTTGGTGAAGACAGATGCGAAGTACTCCTATAGTACCTCAGCTATGCCCTCTGCCTCCATGCGTAGGTTTCCTTTTTGGTCCCTAATTGGCCCCACCCCTCCTCTTACTACCCATTTACTATTTATATGCCTATAGAAGATTTTGAATTCCCTTTTTTATTAGCTGCCAATCTATTCTCATACTCTCTGTTTGCCCCTTTTCTTTTCTTTTTCACTTCTCCTCTGAACTTTCTATAGTCAGCCTGATTCTCAGTGACTTTGCAATTGCCAGGTAACAATGTTTCTACTGCTGGTTCTGCTCGTCTTTAAAGGGCTGCTGCAGCCCTTTAAGTACTTTGCAGCAGCTCTCCGAAATTCTGTCCACATGCCCTCAAACATCACAGATGGGAGCTCACCATGAATGTATAGCTTTTGTGTGAACCAGAAGTTCGGGCGGGTATGGACACGTGTCAGTAGTCTGTCGGAGGTGACACCACGCTTTACTTTCCTCAGCGCTAATGCCCCTGTTGGATTTCTTACCCGAGAAAATGTTTCTCTAAAACTTCACAAACCAGTCTGTTGGAAACATAACAGTCTTAAACACCGAATACTTAGCGGCAAATACTTTTCAGGTGATGACTAATTCAGTTTGGCTTTGGCATAAATTAATTTTTTTTTGAACAATTATTAAATTCTCCAAAGTGTTTGGAAGTCCGGAAGGAAATGCTACTGTTTGTTTACAGTGCAGTTGTATTTTCTCTCATGTCCTCTAGCACACAGACTCAAATAGCTATTGATCCATTTTTTTTTTCACTTCTATCACTAGAAGCCAGTGGCGAGAGCGAGAAAGCCAGGCCAGTGAAGATAATCCAAACACTAATCCAGTTTTTTTGCTTCATCTGGGGATAAAACCTTTCCCTCCATGCCTTTAACGCTGTTATCTTTCGGGGCTGTCAAAGACTTTGCAGTCCTCAGAACCCAAGGATGAAATTTTATTCTTTTGCCTCTAAGCACTGTTCACGGCTAGTCACTAATCACCAATGCACTCCTGCTTTTGTTGAGTCTAATGATGGGTCAACCGTACAATGGCACAACCACACAGTTGAGTCCTTTAACCCTTCGAACACTTGGAAAGAGTTTGATTTGCAACGAGTTCAGCGATTTTACATACTGTTTTGTACCTTGCTCTTTCTCAGTCTTCTTTGCCTCTCTCTCACTCCCTGCCTCCCTCTCTCTTGCGCTTTCTCCCTCTCTCCCCCCTCACGCTTGCACGGTGTCCCTCTAACTCACTCTCACACACATGTACTCCCTGTCTCTGACTCTCATGCATTCTCTCTGCTTCCCTCGCGTGCTCCGTCTCACACAAGTGCACGTCTCTCTTGCACATGTGCCCTCTGTCATTCTCGCGCACATTCTCTGCCTCTCACACATATATATTCTCACTACCTCTCTCTGTCTGTCTCTCTCTCACACTTTCTCTTTGCCCATGCTCTCTGTCTCATTCATGCTCTCTGCCTCCCTCAAATGCTTCTGTTTTCCTCTTGTGCTCTCTTGTCTTGGTCACTTTTGCATGTGCTCTCTGCTGCACTCCCCCTCACATGCACTAATGCTCCCTGTTTCACACACGCACTCAGTGTATCTTGTGCCTATTCTCCCACTCTGTCTGTCTGTCTGTCTGTCTGTCTGTCTGTCTGTCTCTCTCTCTCTCTCTCTTCCACTCTCTCTCATACGACCCACCCCTGACATAAAATTCAGTACGTCGTAAATATTTACGACCACTCATTTATAATTTACAATTTTCAAAAAAATTGTGGATATCATAATATAATTTGAACCCGAAGATCCCGTTAATACTCCAATAATTATTTTGCAATAAAACCACAACTAATGTTTGAAGCTCTGCCGTTTGCCTTGAACAAATGGCATCTCGCCCTCAACCTCCTCGTTATTTTTAAGAACATGCTGCATTTGCACATTAATTGCCCATTAAACTCCCCAACAGAAAGTTAGGGTTTATACTTAACTTTTAACAACATGATAATGTCAATCAAGCTCTCCGGCCCAGAAAGGGAACAGATTAAACTGTTGAGTCTCGTTCCTGCAGGTAGTAAATTTTTCTTAGAGATTTTAAAAATGTTAAGTTTTAAATTTTTACATTCTTTTCTTAGTTTTCCTTTCTGTCTCTTTCTTCTCTCTCTCTTAATCGAATCTTTCTTTCCCTCTTTATTTCTCTTTCTCTACCTGATTTGACTCTAATTCACCCTCCTTCTCCGTTGTACCGCTGTCTCTTTCTCAGTGCTTAAATCTCATTGGTTAAGGAAATAGACTGTTGGTCCCATCGTTCACCAAGGTCCCAGGTGCCCTGTTGCCCTCGCCCCACCGTTATCAGCTCGCACTTCCAGCAACTTACAGGGCAAACCATTTTCGAGCTGAAGGGTGAGGGAAAAAGTCTAACTAACTGGGTATGCCACGAGATTTGGGCCAAGGTATATGGATATAATGGCCCAGAAATTGATCTCGCTCTGTTCCCGCGGGGGTAAGGCTTCCCCGCGATCTCTCACTCCGCTTGTGCTTTTTCAGATCCAGCTCGCACGAACTTGATGTTCCAGACATCAGCTGGGCAGTGCTTGCGTATCCCAGCGGCATAGTGAATTCGTGCGAGCTGTGGGATCACGTGACTCAGTTAGAGCCAATGGCAGCACACCATCTTCCATTCATAAGTTTCACATACGTGCTGTGAAATCTATGAATCTTACACCCCCCCAAAATAACAGCTAAACCTCAATTAAATAAAAAAAAAACCATCACATTAATAAAATAAGTATAGTTAATTAAATTAACCATTTTAAATAAAAAATTAAATTTTTGAAAAAATTTAAAATCTTTTAAAAAGTTATAAAAATAAACTTACCTGTCTTTAAAGTCTCTAAAAAAGATATACCTGTTAAAAAAAATTCAAAAAAGTACTTAATTCACTACTTACCTTCTTAAAAGTGGGTCTTACTCCTCCTTTTTCCATTTCTAAAATCTTCCGTACTTACCTGCGCGTCCAAAGCATGAAGTGCACAGCGTGCGCGCAGCCTGTAGCGCGCACGCGATGCACCGAGGAACCGCCCCCTTTTCAAAAGAGCAATTGCCGGTTTTCAGCGCATGCGCAGGGCATGCAGAAAACCGGCAATTGGAGTGGGAATACGCGAGAGTACGCAGTGCGTACTCTCGCATCGCGGGATCAATTTCTGGGCCAATGTTTTATATATATGTGTACATAAATATTTATATCGAGAATGTGATAGATAGATGGGAGAGACAGACCATGCCTCTCTCCAGATGCACAGATGTCCTGAAAGGCACATGCAGGGTGTTGAATTTATTCCTTTGTAACTAGGTCAAAGTTCCCCAGGAGAGCCATAAAGCCAGGTGTGAGCTGAACCAGCACATACAGAATCAACTAAACATTTGTCATTTTCTATAAAATGCCAACGTGAAATTTCAAGCAGGGATCAAACACTGAAATTCCATGATTAGGCTGCTCCATGCTGAAAAACTGAACTACCGTGCAGGAATATGAGTCTCTCAGTGTCTCATTCACTCAACCCGTGAAAGCCCATTTGCCCGTCAATACGCTCCTTCCGCAGACCATGGCCGGAATTTTCCTTACCTTGGCAGGTCCGGTGCGGGCGGTGTCCGTGGCGGGTCATGACCCCGCTGCTGGCTCCATCCCGCTGTACAAAATGAACTTACTTTAATGGGGCCTATTAAGCCCACCCAGCGCGTTACCTGGCCTAATTAGATGGAGCGGATCTGGTGACGTCATTCACGACACATTTTAAGCCGGGATTCTTAAAGGGACCCTAGCCACATTAAATTTTAAGTTTAATCTAACATAATGGGTGTTGAATCTTTACTGTACAATCATATATAAAAGTTATATATGAGTGACAAAGAAATATTTAAATAATATCATTAAGTAATATGACTCCATCTACAAATACGATCAAGAACATAATTTAAAAGGTACATTAATTGAGAAGTTATTGGTGCTTTAGTCACAATCTATAGACTTTTGTATCAGTAACTGCTACAAGTAAAAGATGTGTGTGTGTGTATAGGTAATATATAAAATTAAGCAGATTTTAAATGTAATTGTAGAGGGGTGGATTTACAATCTTATGCAAGTTCAGCGGAACAGCTGCGGAATCCCTGACAAACAGTGTAAATGGTGCTTACAATGTGTTTCTGGGATTTCTGCAGCTCTTCCTTTGAAGTTAACAATGGACAAGTGAGAGAACCTCCGCAGAAATTCACCCTGAAGTCTCAGACTGAAAAATTAAAATTAGTCATATTCAGGGACTGAAAGCAAATTAAAGCAGTGGAATGAGCGATGAGAATGAAATTGTTACGGTTGATGACTTGATTTAATGTGTAACTGGACAATCACAATATACTGTGAGAAAAACCTGACCAGAAACAACACAAAAATTTATTGAAATGGTATATGTCATTTTTTATAGTGCAGATCAATTCACTTCTTCTTCTTTCGTATGATAGTAGCAACGCAAATCAAATGTCAATATCTAAGTCAGATATCCAGGCCAAAGCTTCCGGTGTAACAGCGTGGATATCTTGTAGGCTGCCTGTGAATTTCCTCTGAGGGCAGTGCTCAATGATGTGCTCCAGGGTCTGATTAGAAGCTCCACAGTCGCATGATGGGGATGCTTTAATCTTCCATCTATGGAGAAGGTGGCAGCATCGACCATGACCGGTTCTGTGGCGGTTGATGGTTCTCCACTGTTTGCGAGGAAGGTTTGATCCTTCAGGTTGTACACCAACACCTTGGCTGCCCGTGCTTGCAAACATCGCACCACCACACCTACGCGAATATGCAGTCTCCAGAGAATGCAACCGCTATGCCAGCAAAGACATGCCGATCCAGGCCGGCTTTGAACAACCTACCACCAAACCGTCTCAAATCTAGAAGGCCATTTTGGACCGTCGCCGAAGCCCTTCAGCGATCTCTCCTCAGCCTTGATGACCGATGGCGAAATGCTTGGAAGGACTGTGACATACAGAATGGATTCCTTATAGAGGACCCCACAGTACAACCTGAGGGATCAAACTTTACTCGCAAACAGTGGACAACCATCAATTCACTGCAATTACTGTCCAGTTGAAAAGCAACAGCCGAGAATGGCCAGTGAAAAATTAACATTTACCAGTAGCTTTTCAAGTAGTACAGAATCTCCATCAATCTGTTAGCTGATGGGAATCAATCTGTTTTTATTTTGATTTGTTTTCCATGCTGTCAAGTAATCAGCTGGAGCAACGGTCACGGAACTCCCATCTCAGGTTTACAGGCGTGGTTCCCCAGCTGTGTGAATCTTGTAGCCATGCAGGGAAATTTAAAAAGTTTGGGGGGGGGGGGGGGAAACGCTCTTAAGTGCCTGTAAAGTACCTCATAATGATTTCAATTGGGTCCCCCGCCGCTGCAGGTCGTGTTGGCTCCACGCTGACAGATGCACCAGTGGGAAAGGCGCGTGGGAGCGAGTTGACGGCGGGTTCCCGACCAAAAAAAACAACTTTCCCACCCGACCCGCCACCGATCGCGCCCACTACCACCACAGAAAATTCAGCCCCATGTATTAATAGCAGCCTAGTTCCTAGGGGACCTAAGCCCAATGTTAAGAACAAATTGTGAATCTCGTTGAGAGGGGCCCCAAGGATGGCTGGTGTGCAAAATGATAATGTCACACTGGTGCAATTGGGAGAGATTTTAACAGGAGGGCAGGATTAGTGTGTGGGAGGCTCAATAGGAATCAGAAGCTGGAACCTGGCTGATTTTTCCCTTCCTACTAGCCATGGGGAGCCGAGGCACACTTTTATTCGTGAGATTCACACGTTGGATTTTTCGCCAGTGATAAGCCTGGGTAAAGGGCCAAGGGTCACAGAGCTGAACAACGCCGAGTTTGAAAAGAGTAGGAGAGAAGATAAGATAAATCGAGAAGTAGTGATTAGGTGAAGCCAAGCTTGGTTTATAAAGGCTGAAAATAGTAGAAGGGAAGGGAAGCTTGAGGCAAAGAATTCTGCATCTTGGAGTTCCTGGAAACAACAACAGTAACAACAACTTGTATTTATATAGCGCCTTTAACATAGTAAAATGTCCCAAGGCGCTGCACAGGAGTGTTATAGAACAAAATTTGACACCGAGCCACATGAGGAGAAATTAAGGCATACGACCATAAGCTTGGCCAAAGACGTAAGTTTTAAGGAGCGTCTTAAAGGAGGAAAGAGAGTTAGAGCGGTGGAGAGGTTTAGGGAGGGAATTCCAGAGCTTAGGTTCTTTGGCAGCTGAAAGCACAGCCGCCAATGGTTGAGCGATTAAAATGAGGGATGCTCAAGAGGGCAGAATTAGAGGAGCGCAGATATCTCGGAAAGCAATAGACGTGATGAGTCCCAATTTCAAAACTGTGAGGATTCACGGAGGAAGAAGGGCTTGTAGGCTGGTGTGTTGAAAACCCAGGAAGTGCGTAGCCTTTCCATTCGTTGGTGCCGGCAACACGTTCCTAGTGAGCTAAATAAATATTCAGAGTAGATGACAACTAATCTTTTGAGACAATAGATTTGATAAGATAATAAAACCAAACCACAGCTTTCAACAGACACCCACACAAGCTGTCAAAAAAGCTTTTCTTTAATCATGGTAGTCCCTGCTTCTCGATTAACGGCGTTGGTAGTTACTGTAAGCAACTCTGACTGAACATATTATTATCAATTGTAACAATAGCTAAACAACACGATGTGACTCGGAAACTGGTCACGAGGGAGCCGGTTTGTTACGCTGGGGAAAATATGATTAATCTCCAGAATCCAAATACCTTGTTGAGTGTGTATCTGTGTGTTCATTGAATGTTTTGTTTGAGTGAATATTCAATATGAATAAAGAGAGTAAATTTGATACAATGCTCATGTGATGATAAAATCCATCGTCTGCATGCGAAAAGGTGTTGCAGCTGGGGCACGAACACATTTGTGTTTGCCTCTCCCTGCCTGGTGCAAAACGAGACAGTAAGGACACCAAAATCGCCCTCAGCGTCTTCAGAGAGGAGCAGAAAAAATTTACATCAGATCCAGTAAATTTATCTTGTGTTAATGGAGGGGAACTTTTTTTTTTTTTAATTCGTTCATGGGATGTGGGCGTCGCTGGCAAAGCCAGCATTTATTTCCCATCCCTAGTTGCCCTTGAGAAGGTGGTGGTGAGCCGCCTTCTTGAACCGCTGCAGTCCGTGTGGTGAAGGTGCTCCCACGGTGCTGTTAGGGAGGGAGTTCCAGGATTTTGACCCACCGACGATGAAGGATCGGCCGATATATTTCCAAGTCAGGATGGAGTGTGACTTGGAGGGGAACTTGCAGGTGATGGTGTTCCCATGTGCCTGCTGCCCTTGTCCTTCACGGTGGTACAGGTCGCGGGTTTTTACCCAGTTCAAAACTACTGGGAGTGGGGCATTTAAAAAAAAAATTTGCATACACAAAAGGAATGTTTTGTGTGCGTGTCATCAGACTGGTTTTGCATTTGCGCAAATGAGACCTGTTTCACAGAACCTTTGAATAAACACAGCATTGCAAAAAAAACAGACTCTTTCTGAAACTAGACCATCAGTTTCAAAACTAGAACAGAGTTGACCCTATCTCTGGACCAGGATAGTGATTATTGAGGAAATTCAATACACTAATGTAAAGAAGAAAGACTTGCATTTATATTGTGCCTATCACATCCTCAGGACGTCCCAATTCGCTTTACAGCCAATGAAATACTTTTTGAAGTGTAGTCGCTGTTGTAATACAGCCAACTTGCACACAGCAAGATCCCACAAACAGCAGTAAGATGACTGATCGGCTAATCTATTTTGGTGCTGTTGGTTGAGGGTGGAATGTTGACTGGGACAGCACCTCAGCGCTTCTTCACAGAGTGCTATGGGATCTTTTATATCCACTTGAAAGGGCAGACGGGGCCTCAGTTTATCAAAGGACAGTGCCTTCAACAGCACAGCACTTCCTCAGTAAAGAAAGACTTGCATTTAGAAAGCACCTTTCACAACCTCAGGATGTCCAAAGTGCTTTATAACCAATGAAGTACTTTTGAAGTGCAGTCACTGTTGCAATGTAGGAAACGCGGCAGCCAATTTGCGCACAGCAAGGTCCCACAAACAGCAATGCGATAACGACCAGTTTGTTAGGTGTTCGTTGACACATAAATGTTGGCTTGGACACTGGGAGAACTCTCCTACTTTTCTTTAAATAATGCCATGGGTTCTTTTACATCTATCTGAAATGGCAGACAGGGCCTCGGTTTAAGAACATAAGAAATAGGAGCAGGAGTCGGCCATTAGGCCCCTCGAGCCTGCTCCGCCATTCAATAAGATCACGGCTGATCTTGTACCTCAACTCTACCTTCCCTCACTATCCCCATATCCCTTGATTCCCAAAAATCTTTCAATCTCTGTCTTGAATATACGCAATGATGGTTTAACGTCACATCTGTAGGTGGTTTGCCTTGGTGGTTCGAATCACCCCTCCTACTTAGTTCTCTACGACAGGAATTAATGTGAACAGGATTGGGACACAGACAAGCTTTTCAGACTCAACCGTACAGTGTTTAATAAGGTTACAACACACACCCGCCTCCAGTACGTAAAATGCCTGGTGGCGTAAAACAAACAGTACAACAATACAACTTGGCCCGTCGAACAGGCACCTGTCTCTCGTGACAGAGTATAAAATGCACACAGAACCTCCCCACTAAGCCCCTCTGGATTGGTTGGGACACACAACACCCCCTCACACAGTACCGGTGGTCTTAAGGATGCGTGGGCTTGGACAATGCTCACCTCGATTGTCCGTTTTCTTGCTCGCTGCTCCCTGTGTAGAACGTGTCTCCTGGTTCCGTATCACCGATGCAGTATCCAAGTCCCAGTTTCGAGGTTCGTTCCTACAGTCGAAGAGCAAGGCGAGGCTCTTGTCGCTCGTGGTGGTTTCTTCTCTCCGTCCCGGACGGAGTGCTCGGTTCGAGAGCAGGCGAAAGACAGAGAGACTGGCCAAAGCTGCCTTCTCTATATCCTAAAAGTTCACTAAGGTCTGCGTAGTTGCAGTGATGTCTTTTTAATCACCATTCTTTGTCTTCTTTGTCTGGTTTCCCGCCTTTCGGGGCTATCCCATCTAGGTGCTGGTGATAATGGCAGATGATGGGCCGCACTTCTCACCTGATCCTGGGTTAAGTGGCTTCCCATTAATTTACAATGGCCCTCTTTTGTCCGGTTCCCGCCTTTCGGGGCTATCTCATCAAGTTGCTCGTTACCGTATGAGTCACCTACCCAGACCCATTGGGCTGGATTTTGATACTGGGGCGGGTTGGGGTCGTGTCATCCGCTTTTCGTGTTATCCACCCGACTGCAATTGGATGTGGGAGATTGAAGCAATTTTCACCTAATTGGGCAATTGAGTTCCAGCATGTGGGAACCCATGAACCAATTAGTGGTTTGAGTGTGAAAGTCACCTCTGATGATGTCATCATTGTTGCTGCATTGCAGGTCAGAGACTGCCTGGCCTTTGCTGTGAGAGGACCTGGACCTGGATGCAAAATGAGCAGCAGCTCGAAGGAGAGAGAGAGAGAGAGAGAGAGAGAGAATTTTATTTTGCAGTCTCTGAAGACCTTCGATGCAGCAGTATCAGAGGCGACTTTCACACCTAATACTACTTCTACCTTCATCGCATCTCCGTTGTAATAGTGGACCTGCAGCTGATCGTCAGCTATCCAAATGTGCTCCCGCCAGGTTTCACAATCGTGGTTCAGAACAGGCGTGCTTCACGCAGATCAAGGGTTAAAATCACAAAGGCCTTTCAAAATGGCATTATGGAGCCAATTTAGTGCTTGTTAAGGGCCTTAACAGCCTATCCCGCCTCTTAAAGGCGGGATGCAGTCGGGACCAGCAGACACGATTTCATGAAAATTGCGTGGAGGCGGGATGGAGGCGGACTTGTGCCCGCCCGCCACTTGTTGCAATTTTAACCCCCCACACGCCTCCAAACCCGCCTCCACGGGTCAATGAAAATCCAGCCCAATGTGTTCCCAGAGAATTCTGTCTGCCCAGACATTCTCCCATAATTAGTTTGTAGGCCTGGCTGGAATCTCCTGTCCATCACGAACACCTGGGCCCCTCCCATCTTCTCCAGACAGGCTGCTGGTCAAATCAGCAGTAACAGTCATTGAAAATGTCCGATACAAAAAAAAAATCCTTGGGGCCTGCGTTGATGCTTACACATCCGAAAAACAGCACCTCCAACAGTGTAGCACTCCCTTGGTACAGCACAGAACATGTGCTCAGGTTGCATGGAGTGGGGCTCTGAACCCACAACCTTCTGACCCAGAGGCAAGAGCTCTACCATTGAGCCAAGACTCACAAATAATTAATAAAGCAGATAATTAAAACGAAAGGACTACCTTACTCTGGGAGGCTGCTGGATGTTGCCCATTTAGTTTCCCTGCAGCAGAACAAAACCCGACAGAGTGCTAACCATTATTTTGACATAAATTTTAAAAAGAAAAAAAGATTTCTAGACATCAGGCAATAAATGATATATTTACATAATTAACTTCTCCAGCATTGTTGCTGAGATGATGCTGCCTCTGGGCATCATTAACAACCCTACAGCCAGGATCATTACATAAAAGAAAGAAAGACTTGCATTTCTATCGCGCCTTTCACAACCTCAGGACGTCCCAAAGCACTTTACAGCGAATGAAGTACTTTCGAAGTGTAGTCACTGTTGTAATGTAGGAAACGCGGCAGCCAATTTGCGCACAGCAAGCGCCCACAAACAGCAATGTGATAATGACCAGATAATCTGTTTCTGTTATGTTGGTTGAGGGATAAATATTGGCCAATGACACCGGGAATAACTCCTTCTCCTCCCATCTCCTCGTCACTCAAGGGACTTCCTTCTGCCTCACACTCTCAGTGCGTGGGACCTTTATGACACACCCCACAGCTCTCCGCCTTGCAGCTCTGAGCGATGTGTCCAGACTCAGCGCAGTTACAGCAGTCGAAGTTTGGACAGCTTCTTACAAGGTGGTTATGTCCAAGACAATAATAACAAACCTTCACCTGGTTATCATGCAGCACCTGGAAGTACTGCACGCCTTCCATTGTCTCGAATTTCATGCTATAGGGCAATGACTTCACCCCCTCTGGGAACCGCACCTTTACGTAACGGGTTCCATCTGCTACCCGCGTTCCTGGATAGTATCTCCTCTTTATTGCTGAGCAAATTTTAATGTCCCACGACTCCAACTTTTTTCTTAGCACATCGTCCTCAATATAAACCGGCAGGTTTAAGAATGAGACCACCACCACTTCAGAATATAGCAGAGATACCTCCAAGAACTTATCACCAACTTTCAAACTCAGTAAAAGTCTTTCCACCTCCTCTCGGCCACTGACCGTCACCTCGAACCCAACATTCAGCTTTGGTCGGCAGGCAAAGCAGCTTCCCTCGCCGCAGTCCTCATGTACCGCCTGGATAATATCCCAAGCTCGTATCTCCTTATCCTTGCACTGAACCACCACCGTGTTTTCTTTTCCAAACCTCCTGGGGTCCCGGCCCAAATCTTTGGGCCTTTTTTTCTCCCTGCCCCCAACATTTTCTCCCCTGATTAAATTCATCCTGGGAACGTTGTCCTCTGAGGGGCCGGCACTCCGGGCCCCTCAGCAGCCATCAGCACCTGCTCACTCCCAGCCCCTCCCACCTAGAGAGTGCTACCCACTGAGCCACAGCTGACACATTGAGGAACAGGAGGAGGCCATTCGGCCCCTCGAGCCTGCTCCACATTCAATTAGATCATGGCTGATCTGTACCTCAACTCCATTTACCCCCCCACCCCGCTTTGATCCATATCCCTTGATAGCCTTACCTAATAAATTTCTATGGAGAAGGAGGAAGCTGCCAACTGAATCTACTGGGAACTGAACATTTAGCCTCTCAGAACTCAGTGTCCTTTGCAACTTTCAAAATGTGCGTACTTCTGATCCTTAAACCGCTTCAAAAAATGAATGCCTAAGTTTGTAACGTTAGGTTTTCGCAAGTAGAACATGAGCACAACTGGGGGGGTGAAATTCATCCCCGGGTGGTAAGGCAAAATAGACGATAGCGAACCGATAGCCCACTTTAGACTCTTCCTTTCCAGGGTGGATTTCACCCCCAGTATGTTTCATTTCTTCAAGGATTTCACTGAATTTTCATGTGACTGGGGGAAGGGGGAGGTGAACTTCCTCCTGTTCCTTACTTTGTTCATGCCAAGGGTCTTTATTGTAAAATCTACAGCACAATTCTTAAATATTATAGAGCCCCAGTGAATTGGTGCACCACCGGCAGTGGTACTGAGCCCCACGGATCAGGAAAATCCCGGGTTGGATCTCCAGTCTGTGCTGAGGTAGCTGAACTCAGCTGGTACAGCGCTGAGATTGCTGCAATTGGACTGAGTGGGCTGTGCGGAGAAGAATCAGCTGGGGGTTCCTACTTGTGATCGATGGAATGTGTGTGTCTTGTGTCCGTGGGGGATGAGCAAGCATAAGAACATAAGAACATAAGAAATAGGAGCAGGAGTAGGCCAATTGGCCCCTCGAGCCTGCTCCGCCATTCAATAAGATCATGGCTGATCTGATACTTGCCGCCAATCTACTATCACAGAACCATCTCCTGAACCTAACAGAATTGGACACACGAAATAGGAGCAGGATCAGGCTACACGGCCCCTGGGCCTGCTATGCTACCCACAGGGCCATGACCGATCCAAACCTAGACTCATGTCCAAATTCCTGCCCCGCTCCCCGTAACGCTTAATTCCCTTTACTTCTAGGAAACTGTCTATTTCTGTTTTAAATTTATGTAATGATGTAGCTTCTACAGCTTTTTGGGGCAGCATATTCCATGGACCTACCACCCTCTGAGTGAAGTAGTTCCTCCTCATCTCAGTTTTGAAAGAGCAGCCCCTTATTCTAAGACTATGTCCCCTAGTTCTCGTCTCACCCGTCATCGGGAACATCCTCCCCGCATCCACCCGATCCAACCCCTTCACAATCTTATATGTTTCAATAAGATCGCCTCTCATTCTTCTGAACTCCAATGAGTAGAGTCCCAATCTACCCAACCTCTCCTCATATGACCACCCCCTCATCCCCGGGATTAACCGAGTGAACCTTTTTTGCACTGCCTCGAGAGCAAGGATGTCTTTCCTTAAGTAAGGACACCAAAACTGTATGCAGTATTCCAGGTGCGGTCTCACCAATACCTTGTACAACTGAAGCAATACCTCCCTATTTTTATATTCTATCCCCCTAGCAATGAAAGCCAACATTCCATTGGCCTTCTTAATCACTTGCTGCACCTGCATACTAACCTTTTGAGTTTCGTGCACCAGGACCTCCAGATCCCTTTGTACTTCAGTACTTTCCAGTTTCTTGCCATTTAGATAATAACTTGCTCTACTATTTTTCCTGCCAAAGTGCATAACCTCACACTTTCCAGTATTGTATTCCATCTGCCAAATCTCTGCCCACTCACCCAGCCTGTCTATGTCCCCTTGCAGATTTTTTATGTCCTCCTCACTCACTACTTTCCCTCCCATCTTAGTATCATCTGCAAACTTTGATATGTTACACTCGGTCCCCTCCTCCAAATCGTTAATATAGATTGTAAAGAGTTGGGGACCCAGCACTGACCCCTGCGGAACACCACTAGTTACTGATTGCCAGTCTGAGAATGAACCATTTATGGTTGGGTTTGGCAGTAAGGCCCCCCATGGGTGAATAGCCTACTGCAACTCACTTTCAAAGTTCACCCATGAAGAATGGCTACTTAAGAGAAGTACTGGAGGGCTGTTGGAACCTTTGAACCGTACCTCAGCTTGCGTCACCATCTCAGGGACAAACGGGGGTGGGGGGGGGAGGGGCGGGGGGAGAATATTAAGGGGAGATTTGCTTCAACTGAAGATGATCCCAAGTGCCTGTCAAATTGAGTGGGGAGGGGCTGGGGTGGAGATGTGAAATTGAAAGTCGAAATAAGAAAAAGTTCACTCAGATAATTGATATATGACTTTGATCATTCTGATCCCTCCTAATGTTCAGCTCAGTAACTCCTTCCAGCCATTTCCTTGATGTGCTAATGGATTTAGTGCAGAGTTTGGAGCTTTGCGTTGGTGTGTGTAGAAGATGTGGAGAAGGCTGAGACACAAAGTTAATTGTTGTCTTCCTACTTCATCTTCCAGAAGCTAAATGTTCTTTTAATGCCTCATGGTTAGTGGCTTCTGGAAGTCTGGTAGCTTATCTCTGCACTGCTGCACACAGTACTGATTAATGTCCCCTTTATATAACAGGACTACTCCAAGTAGGAGGATTCTGTAATAGGCTGCAGCTCCCAGCGCTGTTTATATTGCGCAAGACAGATTCCACGACTGCAACAGCTGCTTGCATGCAACCATTCACACGCGCAGTCCTTTGATAATGAAACCTATCAGGTTGCACATCCCAATCGGTACTTTTATATCACAGGGGATGCAGCTGCACTTGGGAACATGACTGGCCCAGCCTACCTGGTTCTGGCAGCAACAGAGACCCGCTGGTGAACTGCTGCCGGATCCACTGGCTCCAAGTCTGGCCCACTGGAGGCCCAATGCACATCGGAACAGGAGGAGGCCGTTCAGCCCCTCGAGCCTGTTCCGCCATTCAATTAGATCACGGCTGATCTGTAGCTTAACTCCATCGACCCGTCTTGGTTCCGTAACCCTTGATACTCTAGCCCAACAAAAAAATTTATCATTCTCAATTTTGAAACTTTCAATTGACACCCCAGCCTCAAATGTGTATAGTAAATAAAAGCAGCTCTCACAGAGACCCCTGTGGAACACCACTCACCACAACTTTCCAGTCTGGGAAACCTCCTTTTATCCCTACCTTTTACTTTCTGCCCTTCCAATCATTCCTCTGTCCATGTGGTCACATTCCCCCTAATTACATGTGCCAATATTTTTGCCATAGATCTGTTTTATGTGGTACCTTATCAGGGCTGTGGGGAGAGGATTGTTCCAGCGAAGCTAGTACAGGCATGATGGGCAGAGGGGTCTCCTTCTGTGCTGTAAACTTCTATGGTTCCAGATGCTTTTTGCAAATCTGTATAAACCACATCCATTGCTCTTGCATTTCTCTTATTTATCCTCTGTTATTTCTTCAAAGCATTCTATAAGGTTGGTCAAGCACAGTGTGCCTTTTAGAAATCCATGCCGATTAGTCTTTGTTAACTCATTTTTTAAATTCAATCCTGTATCATAAATTCCAATAACTTCTCAACAATTGAAGTAAAATAAACTGGCCTATAATTTCCTGGCTTATTCCTGTCTCCTTTTTGAAGAGTGGAGCCATATTTACCACCTCTGACACAATTTTGCTTCCGACAGATTTTTGAAAAATTATAGTCAGAATCGCCGCTATTTCTTCCTTAGCTTCCCTCAGGATCCTCGGACGTAAGCCATCAGGTCCCTCAAGTTTCAGTAACGTCTCTGATACCATCCGTCTTGGAATAGTAACTTGCACTAACTGTGCTGCCCCTACTCTGTTAGTTCTACAATCTCAATGCCCACCTCCTCTGTGAAAACTGAGGCTAAGTGCTTATTTAGTACCTGTTGCATAGGCTAGGCTTGTATTCCCTTGAATATAGGAGAAGTCGCACAACACCAGGTTATAGTCCAACAGTTTTATTTGAAATCACAAGCTTTCGGAGCGCTGCTCCTTCGTCAGGTGAAGTGGGTGGGGCAGTGGGATTGGTTTAGGATTGTTCCAGCAAAGCTTCACCTGACGAAGGAGCAGCGCTCCGAAAGCTTGTGATTTCAAATAAAACTGTTGGGGGTAGAAATTAGGTCGCGCCCCATTTGGGGCGCAAATATCGTCCGGACGCAAATATTAGCGCCTGGCGCTAATTATCGGTACTGACAGGAAACTTCACTTTTACCGCCCCGGGAGGTGAGTGGAGCGCTAAAGCAGGCGCTGCACACCTCTCTTAAGGCGCAAAGGCCGAGCAGTGAGGCGCTAACTCGGAGCGCTGGCGAAGCTCATGTAATGTCAGTCAGCAATGGAACACACACACAATGGCACGGGCCAGTTCTTAAAGGGGATGGTTAATCTTGCTTTCCATCCACATCCTGTTCATTGCTGCCTTGAATCTCGGCCTGGAGAGACTTGCACATCAAATGTGCTGGAAAGAACAATGGAGAGTACCAGGCAAAGAGCTCAGAGTGCAGCTCCCACAGTCTCTGCTAAATCGATACAAGGAATGGCAAATCAAAAGGAACCTGCAAAGTGCTGCTCAGTACCCAAAACTCCTTCACACAACGTTGAATCTCTCCAGAAGTCTCTCCCTCTCTCTTTCAGAATGCGTAGTTCAAAAATGCCACCAACAATAAAAGACAGGAAGAGGCCCCCTTTAAATAGCGCCCCCCCCAGCACCACAGCGATTGATAGCGTTCCAGTCTTCTGGTCGTTGGAAGCGCCAGGCGGTAAGGCAGGGGGCGCCACTCAATTTCCGCTACGGGGCGCCACAAGGGCGTTGCACCATGGAATGACGTCACAATCTGCGCGCGCAGGTGGTCGCAGCGGTAAGTTTTAGCGCCGCCGCACAATCTCAAGTTAAGTTCTCGAGCGGCGCAAACATCGCTGCGCCCGGGCGTTAGCGGCTTTGCGCCCCATTAGCGCCCTCTTAAGGCGCTAACGGGAGGCGCAACCAAGTGAATTTTTACCCCTTGGACTATAACCTGGTGTTGTGCGACTTCTCACATTTGTCCACCCCAGTCCAACACCGGCATCTCCACAGCTTAAATATAGGAGATTAAGGGGTGATCTAATTGAGGCGTTTAAGATGATTAAAGGATTTGATAGCGTAGATAGTGAGAAACTATTTCCTCTGGTAGGGTAGTTCAGGACAAGGGGGCATAACCTTTAAGATTAGAGCTAGGGCCATTCAGGGGTGGTGTCAGGAAGCACTTCTTTACACAATGGGTAGTGGAAATCTGAAAATGTTGAGGCTGGTGGCCAATTGAAAATTTCAAAACTGAGATTGATAGATTTTTGTTAGGCAAGGGTATTAAGGGTGACGGAACCAAGGCCGGTAGATGGAGTTAGGTCGCAGATCAGCCATGATCTAATTGAATGGACCGAGGGGCTGACTGGCCTCCTCCTATGTTCCTATCTCTGCCACATTCCCTCACTTTCCGCCACAGGTTGACCTCCTTGATAACTTAGCGGCCCTATTCTGATGTTGCATATCCTCTTACTACTAATGTCATGTTAAAAGCCTTTTAATTTTTGTTCTTTTGCCCTTTTTCTCTCAGACTCACTTTTAGCCATTCTCATCTCCTTTTTTTATAGCTTTCCTACATTCTTTATATTTGCCCTGGCTTTCATTTTTATTATCTCCTTTGTAAGCGCTAAAAGCTTCTTTTTTTTTAAGTTTCAAATTTGACCTAATCTCCTATAATCCTTCACGCTCGTTGCGGTGGGGAGGCGTTGAGCAGAGGTTTCCGCAGAGGGTCGGAAAACAAATGGGAGAGCCAGAACAGGCCTGATCTCCGAGCAGCCCGCCAACTATGGAAGCCGGCAACCCTGCTGATACTGGGCCGCAGAGGGTTGAATTATCCCGACCTAATCTTGGCTTGTATTCCCTTGACCTGCAGGAGATTGAGGGGTGATCTGATCGAGGTGTTTAAAATGTTGAAAGGTTTTGATGGGGTAGTTACGGAGAAACTACTTCCTCTGGTGAAGGAATCAAGCACAAGGGGAAATCATCTTAAACTTAGAGCCAGGCCAGTCAGGAGGGAAATCAGGAAGCACTTTTTTCACACAAAGGTTGGTAGAAATGTAGAAATCTCTCCCCCAAAAGGCTGTGGATGCTGGCACAATTGGAGCTTTCAAGGCTGAGATAGATAGATCTTTGTTTGGCATGGGTATCAAGGGATATGGAACGAAGGCACGAAAATGGAGTTGAGGTGCAGATCTGCCATGATCTAATTGAATAGCGGAGCAGCCTGTAGGTTGAATGGCCTTCCCCTGTTCCTAATGTTCCTTTGTTCCAGTATCGCACCCAAATGCTCATTCCTTCATGTCTGATCTTAGACAGTTATTTTTCTTTAAATACTAACCTCCACTAACTATTCTAGTTACCTCTGTTGGCTCTTCAAGCTCAATATCTACTTCTTCAGTGAAAAATCAGGCATAAACTTGGCTTAACCGTCCAAAGTTCTGTGGAAAGCAAAATTGTGCCCTAGGACTGAAGGGTGGGAAATGTGGCTCTGCTCTTGAAACAGACCAATGAGGGCACAGAGCCGAACTCAGTCCTGCCCTTACCCAACAATACCAATTCAAGCTATAAGAACATAAGAAATAGGAGCAGGAGTTGGCCATTCGGCCCTTCGAGCCTATTCAATGAGATCATGGCTGATCCTCTGCCTCAACTCCATTCACCGGCCCCATCGCCATATCCCTTGATGCCCTTACTAGTCAGAAATCTATCGACTTCTGTTTTGAATATACCCAATGACGGAGCCTCCACAGCCCTCTGGGGTAGAGAATTCCAAAGATTCACCACCCTCTGTGAGAAGAAATTTCTTCTCAACTCAGTCCTGAATGGCCGACCCCTTATTCTGAGACTGTGACCCCTGGTTCTAGACTCCCCAAAATTGAGAGGTCGCACAACACCAGGTTATAGTCCAACAGTTTTATTTGAAATCACAAGCTTTCGGAGCTATCGATTTGCTCCTTCCTCAGGTGAAGTAAATTAGATACAGAATCTCCAAAGCATATATAGATGGAAAACAGAGCATGTGTACTTTACAATTGCAGACCAATTGGTCTGCAATTGTAAAGTACACATGCTCTGTTTTCCATCTATATATGCTTTGGAGATTCTGTATCTAATTTACTTCACCTGAGGAAGGAGCAAATCGATAGCTCCGAAAGCTTGTGATTTCAAATAAAACTGTTGGACTATAACCTGGTGTTGTGCGACCTCTCAATTTTGTCCACCCCAGTCCAACACCGGCATCTCCGCATCTAGACTCCCCAGCCAAGGGAAACATTCTCCCAGCATCCATCCTATCAAGCCCTGTAATCATCAGCCTGCATCAGCCTACAGTGCTATCAGTGGGGCGGGATTTTAAGGAGGAGGGCGGGTTGGGGGTAGGGGGGCTCTGAGGTGGTCGGGAAACCCGGGAGGCCGGGTTTCCCACAGGCCCTGTCGACTTTAACAGCAGGGCCTGATTTGCATGCGGGGCCTCGGTTTCCCGCTCGCAGCCAGCCATATTGAGAGGCTGGCTGGCTGCGGGCAGGTAGGCCTGCGGCACTAGGCCACAGAGGCAGAGGGAGGGAGGGAGGGAGGGATCGCGTCGGGGGCCAGGGGCTGACTCCTGCAGCACAGGGCGGGGGGCGGATCTTCAGACGATCGTGGGCCGGGAGTAGGCTGGGGGGGGTAGGGGAGGGGATCTTCAGACGATTGCAGGCCGGGATGAGCATGGGGAAGGCCGGAGGAGCAGGGGGGTGGGGGCTGGCCTCATGGAGGCATCGGAGGCCTGTGAGGGGGGGAATGATGATTGGAGGCCTCATGGAGAAATTGGAGGCCTGGGGGGGTTCTCTGATCACGGTGGGTGGGCTAGGCAGCGACCCTGGATCGAGGAGGTAGGTATTGAGGCACTTACCTCCTGGATCCAGCAGTCCCCGCCTTGCTGTAACTGCCGTCCATATGCAGTTTAAAACAAAATGGAGGTTAAAAAAAGGAGGCCTCCAGCTTCACTCTAATATTTAAATTGACGTCCCGCCTCCTGGAAGCGGGTTGGCTGCCCGCTCCCGTCCCGCCCCCTTAAAACCGGAAGTGGGTGGGTTGGAGGCAGGATCAGGTCAGGAATCCCATTTTTAACAATTTAACTACCCCCATGCTCCAAACCCACCTGTTTTATTAGGTTAAAATTCCCCCCGTGGACTTTCCTGGTTGGCCTCCCACCTTGCACCCTCCGTAAAGTTGAGCTCATCCAGAATTCTGCAGCCCGTGTCCCAACTCGCACCGAGTCCCGTTCACCCATCACCCCCCCTGTGCTCGCTGACCTACCCTGGCTCCCGGTCCGGCAAAACCTCCATTTTTAAATTCTCATCCTTGTTTTCAAATTCCTCCATGGCCTCGCCCCTCCCTATCTCTGTAATCTCCTCCAGCCCTACAACCCTCTGAGATAAAAACAGAAAATGCTGGAAGCACTCAGCAGGTCAGGCAGCATCTGTGGAGAGAGAAACAGAGTTAACGTTTCAGGTTGATGACCCTTCGTCAGAACTGGAAAAAGCTGGAGATGGAACAGATTTTTAAGCAAGTGTAGGGGCAGGGAAAGGGGGGAGGGGAGGAAAGAACAAAAGGGAAGGTCTGTGATAGGATGGAAGGCAGGAGAGATTAAGAGACATTAAGAGATGGTGCAAGGCAAAGTGAGATGGTAATGGGACAAGTTAAGGAACAAAAGATGGCTCTAGATGAAGTGCAAATGACACTGGCAGAATGAAAGACGGCTGCCATGTGGGAGAGAGAAAAAAAAAATAATAATAAGGGAAGGGAGGGAAACCCTCTGAGATCTCTGCGCTCCTCCAATTCTGCCCTCTTGAGCATCCCCGATTTTAATCGCTCCACCATTGGTGGCCGTGCCTTCAGCTGCCAAGGCCCTAAGCTCTGGAATTCCCGTCCTAAACCTCTCCGCCTCTCTACCTCTCTCTCCTCCTTTAAGACGCTCCTTAAAACCTACCTCTTTGTCCCTCACCTGTCTTAATTTCTCCTTATGTGGCTCAGTGTCAAATTTTGGGAAGTTTTACTATGTTAAAGCGCTATATAAATGCAAGTTGTTGTTGTTGTTGTTTGTGATTATCCGTTTCCGTTGCTGTGCGGAGCAGAGCTCAAACGCTTCTCTACAGGGAGGGAGGAGATATCAGATGGGGAGTCGCTCCCAGGGCTGATTATGCACATGCCCTACCAGCCTGTTTCAGTGTCTGAGGTCTAGGATGAAGGCCTTCTCTGTGTTGTCCTAGCCAGAGGTTGTGAGTGATAGAGGGAGCTGAATTCAACAGAAAGAGGGGCAGATGTCCATCTATAAAAGAAAAAAAGAAAGACTTGCATTTATGTAACTCCTTTCATGACCTCAAGACGTCCTAAAGCTCTTTACAGCCCATTAAGTTCTTTTGAAGTGTAGTCACTGTTGTAATGTAGGAAACGCAGCAGCCAATTTGCGCACAGCAAGCTCCCACAAACAGCAATGTGATAATGACTAGATAATCTGTTTTTAGTGATGTTGGTTGAGGGATAAATATTGGCCAGGACACCGGGGATAACTCCCCTGCTCTTCTTCGAAATAGTGCCGTGGGATCTTTTACACCCACCGGAGATGGCAGACGGGGCCTCGGTTTAACGTCTCATCCAAAAGACGGCATCTCCGACAGTGCAGCACTCCCTCAGGACTGCACTGGGAGTGTCAGCCTTGATTTTGTGCTCAAGTCTCCGGAGTGGGACTTGAACCCACAACCTTCTGACTCAGAGGCGAGTGAGCTACCAACTGAGCCACGGCTGTACCACCGAGATATTAAGCATCACCCTGGCGGAGTGGAGAACAGACAATCAGGCAGGGAGGATCACACGCTGGTAACAGCACCCGCTTGACTTTCTTACCACTGGAAGAGGCCTGTGAACCTCCCCGTCAGAATTTTCCTTTCTGCGCTGTGCCCAGGCAGTGCTTAGCACCCAGGTGGTAAAGACGAAAATCTGTCTCAGAGTCAACAAGAAGAATATGGGAGTCGTGCCCTCACCAAAGAAAGAACAAATCACATCATGAAAACAAACCTTTATAATTTTAAGAAGTTCAGCTCCTCTTGAAGAGCTTCCAATTGCAATTTTATTTTTAACTGTTACTTATTGAGAAATCAAAGTCGAGGCCCAAAATACTGGACGTCACCAAAATCAGGAAGAATACAGGAGAAGATGAGGTAAATCAAGCAGAGTGGTTAGGTGATACAAAGCTTGGGGTTTAAAAGCTCGTAGGTTCTTGGAGGAAGACCAGTCTGAAGGAGGTAAAGGAGCTCCAGAGTTTTGAGGTCCTGGGTAGGAACGTGTTAAGAGTGGGAGATGGTGCGATGAGTCTCAATTTCAACACAGTGAGTGGAAAGTGTGGGCAGACTGAGCAGCGAGTACTGTAGATTAAAGGGATTGGTCAGAGTCAGTGTGGGCTGCAGCCATTTTGCGTAAGACTTCTTACTTGGCAACCATCTTGAATGTCGTGTAGTCCAGAGAATGCGGGGACTTGGTACCAAAGCTCTTAAAAGCTGCAGTTCATCCCAGATTCCAGATAGTGTTAGAAATACGCAAATTGTGTATTCAGTACTCCCACTGCTGACCTCTGCTCTTCGACCCAGGTTCTGTCTGTGAGATTGGCAGGAATCCAGGGGTGAAGACAGTGGCAGTACACAAAGAGTGAGAAACATGATTTTTTTTTTAAATACTCTACATCACTGCAAAGATTTTAGCAGGTAGGCTTCTCTATCTTGTGCTTAATCCATTAACGGGTGGAAGGTTTGTTTGTGCTCTATTCTCAGCATCTACCTCTCCCAGGTCAGATATAACAGAAGTTAGACGCAGAGTAATGCGCCCTTTACACTGTCTGATCAAGCAATCCCAGGTCAGATGCAGAATGGGTTAGATGCAGAGTAAAATGCCTTCCACATTGCTCCATCGGACACTCCAGGTCAGGTACAGCATGGGTTAGATGCAGAGTAAAGCTCTCTTTGCACTGTGCCATCAAATATTCCTATGTCAGGCCTGACATGGATAGATGCAGAGTAAAGCTCCCTAATCTGCTCTATGTAGCGCATCATCCACTACTGCACCAGGGCAATTTTTCCTACTTCGCACACGGACCATCTTCATGGCCTTTCTGAACAGATTTGCCAACATCAGGGAAATATTAGGACTGAGATTTATGATCAGAGAGAGTCAGGTCACAAACCCATGCAAACGTAGGCTTTTGTTTGTTTTTAGGAGTGAAATATATTAAATAAGTGACATTAAGCCAAAATGAGCGACTCTCACTCCAAAGGAGGTCTGTCCCTGAATGAGATTGCCAATCCAGTGCTGATTTAGGAGTAGTTTTTGTGCTGTGGACCCATGCCGATGAGGAACAAGATTGCGACTGTCCGCGCTCATTTGACATGAAGGAGCTTTACTATCGGCAGAGAGAGGAGACGTGCAGCCCATCACTCCGGGATGAATTCAAACCTGATTTGCAAGGACTGTGTGATAATATCCCAGTCCTCAGAGAATACAGCTTTAACTGCTAGCTTGCCGACAACTCCAGAGAATCCTTTGCTCTCTGGGCAGCCATTTTGTTAATGTATCATCACATTCCCTAAAACACTGAAGAACGGAGCGACACGACTAATAATGCTACTGAGGAACGAGGGACAGCTTTATTGCTGTAATTGTAATAATAAAATACACACTTCGAACAATCCTAAAAAAAACTACTTTTCTCTGCATGTATTCTTTTTCTTTACTATTTACTCCATTTTAAGTTTTATTTTACAATATTTTCGTACATTAACAGTAAATAATATTACTCTTCTGCTGCACCTCCATTGCCTGTTCTAGTGCTGATTTCATATTCGGAAAATTTGATCTCTGGTTGGCTGAGAAAAAGTTCCAAATATCACTTTTTAGCCCTTTGAAAGCCACAATTTTCATGTTTGGCTCCAGCTGTGAGATTAGGGCGATCAGATTAAAAATGTGGTGAGATTTTTTTTTCCGACTGACGTTGACTCTCGACAAGATAACTCATTGCCGTCCGAGGATAAAAGGGACCTGGGGGTCAAACCAGTAAAAGGCAAATGATGTTCGGAAGTTCGTCACACAAAGAGTGATGAGCGCACGGAAAGGTCTCCAGTTAGGATCGAATCATAGAACAGTACAGCACAGAAGGAGGCCATTCGGCCCATCGAGTCTACGCTGCCTCTTTCGAAGAGCGATCCAGTTAGTCCCAACTCCCTCGCTCTTTCCCAATATCCAATGTTCCCTGTAATTTTTTTCGGCCCGCGCGGCCCCTTCAAAAATTCCGCGCATGCGTATTTTTTTCAATTTGAAAGCAGGCTCACCACTTGCGCGGGACGCCTGGAACACTGCGCAGCCACGCAGCTCAAAGGCAACATTGCCCCATATCCCTGCAATGTTTTTTCCTCCTTCAAGTATTTATCCAATTCCCTTTTGAAGGCTACTATTGAATCTGTATCCACCACCCTATCAGGCAGAGCATTCCAAATCCTAACCACTCGTTGCGTAAATATGATTTTTCCTCATTTCGCCTCTGGTTCTCCTGTCAGTCACCTTAAATCTGTGCCCTCTGTGGACTGTGGCCTTTCTCCTTTGATCAGAGCTAGCACGGAACCAAAAGTTAGAATAGCAAAGATGAAAGCTCACAGAATAATTTAAGGAACAGTTTCATTCCAAGTTGAGAGACTTTGTGGATAGAAGAACGAAGATGGGTCGAATAAGTCGAATAAGTTTTCTCACATGTATCTATCTTGTGATCTTGTGACACTGGGTATAATGAATTGAGTTATCTCATTGGTAGCGGTACAAGGGTTATAGCTCTTTTACACAGGGCTGGATTTTGTCTTGGGGTCGGGTTGGGGTCGTGTTACCCACATTTCGTGTTGCCCCCCCCCGACTGCAGATTAACGTGGATGAATGATGCAATTTTCACTTAATTGGGTAATTGAGTTCCAGCATGTGGGAACCCATGAACCAATTAGTGGTTTCAGTCTGAAAGTCGCCTCTGATGATGTCATCATTGCAGGTCAGAGACTGCCTGGCTGGTCTCAGAGACTGCCTGGCCTTTGCTGTGAGAGGACCTGGATGCAAAATGAGCAACAGCTGAGAGAGAGAGAGAGAGAGGAGAGAGAATTTTTTTGCATCCAGGTCCTCTCACAGCAAAGGCCAGGCAGTTTCTGAAGACATTCAATGCAGTAGCATCAGAGGCGACTTTCAGACCTAATACTACTACTACCTTCATCACATCTCCGTTGTAATAGTGGACCTGCAGCTGATAATCAGCTATCCACTTGTGCTCCCGCCAGGTTTCACTGGCGTGTTTCACATCAGGCGTACTTCATGTCGGAAAAGGGTTAAACTAGCTAAAACGTTTCAAATGGCATTAGAGCCAATTTAGGGATAGTTAAGAGCGTTAATGGCCTCTCGTGCCTCTTGGAGGCGGGACGGAGTCGGGAACCCCGCTACCCATTTTGTCAAAATTGCGTGGAGGCGTGTTGGAGTCGGGATGGGGTCGGGACCCCCGAATCTGCTACTTTAACCCCCCACACGCCTCCAAACCTGACTCCACGGGTCATTGAAAATCCAGCCCATAGAATTTACAGCACAGAAACAAACCATTCGGCCCAACTGGTGTTTATGCTCCACACAAGCCTCCTCGCACACTACTTCTTCCAACTCTATCAGAAAATCCTTCTGTTCCTTTCTCCCTCATGTGTTTATCTGGCTTCCCCTTAAATGCATCTATGCTAATCGCCTCAACCACTCCCTGTGGCGGCAAGTTCCACATTCTCACCACTCTCTGTGTAAAGAAGTTTCTCCTGAATTCCTTATTGGATTTATTAGTGACTATCTTATATTTGTGACCAATGTTCCCTTTAAGCCGTGCGGCCACTCAGCGCTCTGCAGCTCCGGCACAGCCGGCTCACCGGCTTTTAATAGGGAAAACCGCGCATGCGCGGGATTTTGAATGGGCCGCGCAGCCTCTTAAAGGCGCTGCGCACCTGAAAAAAAAATGAAAGGGAACATTGCTTATGACCTCTAGTTCTGGATTCCCCCACAAGTGGAAACATCTCATCTCCGTCTACCCTTCATAATTTTAAAAGACCTCTATTAGGTCACCCTTCAGCCATCTCTTTTCTCGAGAAAGGAGCCCTGAGCCTGTTTTATTTTGTTTTATCAAAGGATTTAACCCAATGTAACTTTTAATTTCATTCGAATTTAAAGTTAAGCGTTTCCAGATAAAGTGACCTGGTTCAGGTTTTAGGATTAGAGACTTTTCCTTGTGGTTGGAAGGTTGCATCAGCCTTCACACTCTTCCTCCTTGTATCGTCACTGTATTCTTCTTCTACTCTTAACTTATGCAAGCAAATTCTGTGGTTCTTGCTTATACCAATGGATACACTTTTGTTGGAGAAAGCTAGTTGCAATATTAATTTATTTTCCACACATATTTATGCATTTATAAAGCTGGCATATCTCAAAGTGCTTCATGCAATGAATTAGATTTGAAGTGCAGTGACTGTTATATAGACAACTGCCATTCTGCACCAGATACATCTGACAGATGATGATAAACGATTTGGGAATTAATTGGTTGTGTAGGGGGGGGTGGGATTATTGGGTAGGGCATTGGGGAAAACCTCCCGCTCTTCAAATAATGCCATTGATCTGAGCCACCAGGATTGGCAGATGGGGCTTCGGTTTAGCATCTCATCTGAAGGACAACACTGCTAATAGTGCACTCGCTCGGTAATACACAGTGCATCAGCCCAGGTTATAAGCTCAAAGCCTAGAACGGGGCTTCGACCAAGAACTTTCTGCCCCAAAGGCAAGAGTGCTACCAAATGAGCCAAGCTAACCAGTCAACACATAACTTGCGTTGATGGCTATCAAAGATATTCTTGATTGACATCGTCGTTTTTTTTCCTGTTCTTTCAACCGTAGTGGTATCCTATGCTACGGTTCTTGGCGTTGATTTCATGTCCGTCATCCTTTATTTACTTCACACCTGGACATTTCATCGCATCATAGTAAAAACAGATCGTTGACAGAATAATGGCCATCAATGAGGCGAGAGGATTTTTATTTATTGAGAAATCCAGGTGTAAAGCCAAGGCCCTGAGTGCAGGACAACACCAAGCTTGAAAAGAGTTGGCGAGAAGATGAGGTAAATCAAGAAGTAGTGATTGGGTGGTGCCAAAATTGGGTTTTAAACACCCAAAGGTCGTCGGAAAGGGAAGACTGAAGTGGCTAAGAGAGTCCACCATTTTGAGCTCCTGGCAAAGGGTACGTTAGGGAGACAGTGCGATGAGTCTTGATTTTAAAGCATTGAGGATGCAGGGAGCAGGAAGAGTGCGTTGGATTACTCAATACAACCTAAAAAGCCCAGTCAGATATTTTAGGAGAACATTAAACAATTTGATGTCTTTGCTTTATGGTTTTAAAAGGTTGAAGTAATTGCTTTTCTGTCTCAGCTTACACTTGGAACAGTTTACTGGCAGTTATTTAGGTGACATATTAATCTGGAGTCCTCTCCAGCACCATGATTTGAATATTTAAACAGTGAGAAACCATTATTGAAACTCATGACCAAATTAAGAATGGGAGAAACTGTGTAGGTCAGAGGTTGAATCTCTGGTCTGTGCCAATTTGGTTGATCTCAGTCCGGATGGCAGTAAGAGAGGCTAGGGAAGAAAGAGTTCAACTCCTGTTTGGAAAGTCCATTTGTGTGGATGTCAGGTGAGGGCTGTGATTTCGCCTGCCTCAACCTCTCACGCATGAAGAACGGCCACTTGGGAACAAGCCCTCTGGCTGATCGCCCTTCTCCCCCCTCCTTAGCCCAGTGACACTGAGGCAAGTCGTAGCACCTCTCCCACCACCCTAACTGAGATTAACTAACTTTGCCTGGATTTGGGGTCCACAGAGCTCAGTACTGCATCACAAGCTACAAATATTTGTATTAAAAAAAAACTGGGGGGAAATTTATTTTGTGCAACTGAATATTTCCTTTTTCTGAAAATATCGAAATCAAAATGAATTTTATACAAGGCTTTCAAAAAAATACCAAGGGCATTGTTCTGTAAACTTGACACAAGTAGTAAAGTGTTCTGAGCCATTTCACAAAGGCCAACGTACACCGAGTGGAAACTGGGGGAAGAATTGGCGGCGGGTGTGGGGGGGCGGGGGTGCGGGTGACCAAAGGAGAGGTTGAAGGCGTCGGTTTTGAGGAGGCTTTTGAAGGTGGGAAGAGATGTCGCGAGGCGGAGGAGCAAGACAGTAGAAGGTTCTGCCACTGATCAGGTAGAGGGAGGGAGGGGGAGTGAACAATAGGCAAGTAGGAGATACAGAGAAACTATTTCCTCTGGTGGAGGAATCCAGAACAATAGGGCATCATCTAAAATTAGAGCCAGGCCAGTTAGGAGGGAAATCAGGAAGCAATTTTTCACTCATCTGGATCTCGCTCCCCAAATGGCTGTGGATGCTGGGTCAGTTGAAACTTTCAAGACTGAGATCGATAGATTTTTGCTGTCTAAGGGTATCAAGGGATATGGACCAAAGGCGGGTTGAGGGAGGTGATACCTCAAGCAGATCAGTCATGATCCTATTGAAAGGTGGAACAGGCTCGAGGATCTCAATGACCCCACTCCAGTTCCTATGTTAAGTGTGGCAGTGTGGGGACTGGGATGCAGGGTTGGTGAAATTTGCAGGGATAGGGTGCAAATCCCTTGAGGGATTTCTAGGGTAGGATGAAGATTTTGAATTCAATGCGTTAGGGGAAAGAGAGCCAATGGAGATGGGGATGTTGGGCGAGGAGAATTTTGTATAGAATGGGGTGCAAGTGGGGAGAGTGCTGAATGAGTTTTTGTAGGGTGGCCCTTAGGAGACCAGTGAGTAGATGTCGAGCTTGGAGATGGCAAAGGCATACACGAGGATTTTAGTAGTGGCGGAGGCGATAATAAGCTAAGGCCAAGGTTTGTGGGCTTCAGTGGAATTTCAGCTCTGGTGTATGTGAGGCTTGCATCATTAGATTGGAAGAATATTTCAGATTGGGAGAGTGTTTCTTTGTACGGAAAAGCTGATAGAATCAACTCTCCAGGCCTGTTGATCAAAATGCAGATTGCAATAAAGTTATTACAGAGAGAGAAAACTGCCATCTTCTGTTAGAAGCCTACCATGCCAGATTAATTTTAGAGTCTAACCAACGAGTCGCAGTTGAGATTCAATTTACTGTGGCTTATTTTAAGCACAGGTTGAACGAGTGCTAGCAGGCGATGGTTTGGTCTCCTCAGGGGGCCTCAGCTTGCATTAAACAAATCTAATGGGCTGTGAACGTGAATTTATTCTTGCGTTTCTTTAAAGCGGCACTGTGGTCATGTAAAAATTGACAAACTTTTGTTTTTTTGCTTGGAAAGAGCTTCAATGTGATGTGGAGTCTCAAGGCAGCGTCATTGATTCATACGTTTGTAAACCAGCGATTAAAAGTTTGGCGGATATTCTTTTCATGAAGACGGCATCCCTTTAAGACAAAGGCGTTGTCAGGGATCGAAGCTTAAACCAGAATTCTGAATTGCATAGAGCGTGAATCACACTTTCACAGACTGGACTATTTCCAGGTAGCAGCTGTCATTGAGGCTCCAGCAGAATTCGTGTCTGGAAAATGTGTTCCCAGGGTCAATGTTGATGTAATATTCAAGATCTTAGTTTTGTTTTGCTGTCTGTCCTCGTGCACAAGCAATTGGAATTTTATGTTGGAACTAAAGCCAGCTCCTCACGACCGGCAAAATATTAATCTGGCATTTTGTGGCACTCTTTGTACAAAACAAGGTTTAATTGTTTGGAAAGACGGAGCCATGTCTGAGTTTTATCGAGGTCAACCCTCCCTCACATCATGGACAACCTGCTTTATTATAGATTCCACCTCACTTTGTTGCCCAATGTTCTACCCTCTCCTGCTGGTGCTGACTCTTCCTTGGGCAAGGGTCCACATGTGTTGGAAGCCCTCTGGTATCTCACCCAGATGTTTACATGTGAGCATAGAAATAGTGAGTGTGAACAGGCTATTCATCTGTGGAGGATGTCACAGCTGAGCCTGATCCTGTTCTAACTTGACATCCACATCTGGGCACTTTTCAGCAGGTTAGTGATTAGCAGCTGAAACCCTGGCTGTGATTTCCCTTCCTTCCCCGGGGGGGGCCCCCTGCCAGTACCCCGACAGAGATGAGCTGACCCAGAACAGACCACGCGCGGAAGCAACCTGCAAGATTCTGGTTCCAGGTCAGGTAACGCATCTACCAAGTGAACCATGGGGAGTGTCTACCTCAAATCGGAAAGTGATAGCCGGAGGGGAGTAGGAAGTTTTACTTGAAGAAAATTCCCACTTTTGTGCGAGACTAAAGCCTGCACATCTGTTGTTATGTTTCTGCTGATTCCACACTGCACTGATGACAGGGTCTCTGTGTACTCCAATTCATACCATAAAATGTGTCCCCTTGGGACTGATCGAATGAGTATCACGGGACCCAAAGCACGAGTGCAATATCCAACCTCTTAACTGCTTCACTGGATGCTTGACACACCACTAAATCCAGAGTCAACTACATTTAAAAAGAGAGGAATGGAGGATGAAAGCTGTTGATAGACCTGTATTTAGTGCCATTTCCATGGCACAAACACAACATAAATCCCAAAAACAATCGTGTTGAAATCGTGCTGTGCAATATTAGTAACAAATAGGTTAATGGGTTTTTATGACGTTCCTCTGAAGATTATTTTAGCACTTAAATGAATGGCTTCATTAAAATAACAGCAAAGTTCCATAAGAGCGTGTTTGTTATTATCAAGAAAGAAGTTGCATTTATGCCTTAGACACATCCCATTTCACACAGTGAAATACATTCACTATGATGTAGGTGAACACAATAACCATTTTTCTCCATCAACAGCAATGGGATGATTACCAGTTAATATATTTTTGGTGGTGTTGGTAGAGAGAAAAATGTTGACTAAGAGATTAGGAGAGTTCCCTGATCTTTGTCAAGTAGTGCCATGGGATCTTTATTACACACTAGAATAGGCAAACAGTGCTCTTGGTTTTAAGGTGTCGCCCTTGGCTCAGTTGGCAGCACTCTTGTCCGAGTTAGAAGGTTGTGAGTTCAAGCCCCACTCCAGGGACCCAAGCACGTAATCTCAGCTGACACTCCAGTGCAGTGCTGAGGGAGTGCTGCACTGCCAGAGGTGCCGTCTTACGGATGAGACGTTAAATTGAGGCCCCGTCTGCCCTCTCAGGTGGATGTAAAAGATCCATGCCACTATTTGAAGAAGAGAAGGGGAGTTCTCCCGATATCCTGGCCAACATTTATCCCTCAACCTACATCACTAAAACAGTTTAATTTGTGGGACCTTACTGTGTGCAAATTGGCTGCCGTGTTTCCCTACATTATAACAGTGATTAGACTTCAAAAGTACTTCATTGGCTGTGAAACGTTTGGGATGTTGTGAAAGGCGTTGTATGAATGCAAGATCTTTCTTAACATGTTATTTGAGAGTTCTGACAATGCAACACTCCCTCAGTGCTGTACTGAAGTGTCAGCCTATATTTATGATGCCACAGCTTTCTGACTTGGAGACTTATATTCTATGCCTCGGCTAATAAAGACAAGAGCAGGGAGGTTATGCTTGAACTGTATAAAACACTAGTTAGGCCACAGCTAGAGTACTGCGTGCAGTTCTGGTCACCACATTACAGGAAAGATGTGATTGCACTAGAGAGGGTACAAAGGAGATTTACGAGGATGTTGCCTGGACTGGAGAATTTTAGCTACGAGGAAAGATTGGATCGGCTGGGGTTGTTTTCTTTGGAACAGAGGAGGCTGAGGGGAGACCTGATTGAGGTGTATAAAATTATGAGGGTCCTAGATAGAGTGGATAGGAAGGACCTATTTCCCTTAGCAGAGGGGTCAGCAACCAGGGGGCACAGATTTAAAGTAATTGGTAGGAGGGGATCTGAGGGGAAATGTCTTCACCCAGAGGGTTGTGGGGGTCTGGAACTCCCTGCCTGAAAGGGTGGTAGAGGCAGAAACCCACATCGCATTTAAAAAGTGCTTGGATGTGCACTGAAAATGCCGTAACCTACAGGGCTATGGACCAAGAGCTGGAAAGTGGGATTAGGCGGGATAGCTCTTTGTCGGTCAGTGTGGACATGATGGCCTGGTTTTTGTCAGCCCTGAGGAGGCGGGACTGCCGGTAAAGTTGCAGAATTTGGGGGCGGGTGGCAAACCCACCCCCATCCCGCCTCCGTGCCCTCTTGCCAGGAGGCGGGAAGCCATCCTGCCCCGGGTCCCGTCTCCTCGAGGCAGGAAATGGATTAAAGCCTATTAACTGCCTGTTAACAGGTAGTTAACAGGCAGAAAATAGGATTATCCCCATTTTTCCTTCCGAAGTGCGGGCTTCCCGACATCGGGGAACCCCGCCAAGGTGTAGGAGCTGAGTAGGAAGTCTGCGGGGGTCGGAGAGGTCTGAAAGTGCGATGTAGAGGTGAGTGATGGGTGGAGTGGTAAGTATGCAAGGTGAGTGTAAAGTGTTAGAAAATGTTCACTTACCTTTGTTTCTGCCTACAGCCTTCAGCCACTGTGGAGCCGGAGTCCCAACATCTCCATTGTAGATATCACAGACTGGCTGTTGGATCCTCCGAACCAACAGCCAGGTGATTTCTGCAAAGTTGAAAGGTTTGATGAGTCCTGAACACAAGGACTCATCAAACTACACAGAATGTCAGTGTTTGACAGCTTCACAGAGCTGTCAAACGATGACATTTCTTCTTTCAAAAGTTCTTGACAGATGGCACGTCAGACGTTGACGTGCTCTGTCACTGACTTCCCCCTAATTGGCCTGCTGAGCTCGCTGGGCGGGCTTAACAAGGTCAATCAGGGGAAAATCCCGCTGGTTGGCCAGAAGCTGATGGAGGCGGGATTGAAAGCCGGCAAGCAGCAGTCCCGCCTCCAAAAGCTTCCCATTCAGAAAATCCAGCCCTTTGGGCCGAAATGGCCTCCTTCCATGCTGTAAATTTCTATGATTCTATGAGAGGGTTACCAACTGAACCAGGCTAACACTGACATGATTTCAACTCCTGTGGGTACAGAAAATATTCAACTTGTGACCGAAACAGTGCAAGACATGCACAAAAATGTGCGGGTTAGGTTGATTTGGCTATGATAAATTGACCCTTAGTGTTAGGGGGGGATTAAATATGTGGGGTTACGGGGATAGGATGGGATATGTTAGGGGGAATTAAATACGTGGGGTTACGGGGATAGGGTGGGATATGTGTCGGTGCAGGCTCGATGAGGATTCTGTGTGAGAAAGCAGGGACAGGGTACTGGATTTGGATGATCAGCCATGATCGTATTGAATGGTGGAGCAGGCTCGACGGGCCGAATGGCCTACTCCTGCTCCTAGTCTCTATGTTTCTATGTTTCTAATCTCATTATTTATGAGTTATTTCTTTTCACATTTCTTTCTGTGCGCATCACTGGGGGATATTAATGCAGCAGAATGAAAGATTTTTGTAATTTGACCATTCTCTGTTAGCCAGGCCTCGTAGGCCAGATATATACAGGAGGCAACTCCCTCGATTGTGTTCCAGCAATGGGTTATACACCAGTGCCACATTTTTCTACATCCCACACACGCCATCTTGTGACTTCACCGAGTGAAATTGCCAAATTAGGGGAGAGTTCTGTCTTGGACTTGCATTCATTAGGTGAGACTGCCCTGATCTGCTTTCATGTCAGACCCTCACAGCTAAGGCACAGAGCAGGCTTTCGGCTTATTAGTCTGGGCTCAATTCAAACCCAGGTCCTTAAAAAGCCGGAGCCTAACCCACTGCACCCCGCAGCTACTGAGCCACTCGTTTAATGTTTCACTCGTAATATCTTCTCCATAGTCACTCTGGGTGTAGCCGAGATGAGGGGTTGGAGCATTTCGCATTCATTGCGAAGCCTCAGAGTTAGCGATTGCTGATAATTGCAAAACTCTGGAGAATGAGGCTGATGGACACGCATGAACAGACTGCTCGTAATGCCTCCTCAGCAATGTGTGCCTTGCTCAAGTTAATATCAAAGCTCAACTTGGCACAAATCTCTGCGCTGCATGACCTACAGATCAAGGATTAGATCATAAGGCCACTAAATTTGGCAGCTTTATGACCACAATGTGTACTATGACAGAGGGGAAGAAACGACCCTGGATTTAGCGTGAGAGCTGCAAGAGTCATGGGATTCAATTTGTCTTGTGCTGATGTAACAGCAGTCACCTCACCCAAACAAGTCAAGGCACTTTTTGACTAGGACAACACAGTAGGAGTTTAGCGCCAATGCTGACGCATCACTGGGGCAAGTGACGCAACGCAGTGAAATAGCGCATAACAAATACCACTGACTGGAGTGCAATTTTGCATAAAAAGTCCCAAAGGCAGCGAAAATGCCACTTACTTGCCACACTCATCACACACCCAAGCCTACAACTGTTTAATATTACCAAGGGGATACTGAGCAGTGTTTCCAATAAGCTGCACCCATCATATATCATCTTAATAGAGTAAATTATTTAATCATAGAATCATACAAGAGGCCATTCAGTCCATCTTGCCTCTGGCAGCTCCTTGATAGAGCTATCCAATTAGTCCCACTCCCCCACTCTTTCCTCATAGCCCTGCAAATTTTTTCTTTTCAAATATATATCCAATTCCCTTTTGAATGTTACTATTGAATCTGCTTCCACCGCCCTTTCAGGCAGCGCATTCCCGATCACAACCACTCGCTGAGTAAAAAAAATTCTCCTCATCTCCCCCTGGTTCTTTCACCAATTACCTTAAATCTGTGTCCTCTGGTCACCGACCCTCCTGCCAGTGGAAACAGTTTCTCCTTATTTACTCAATCAAAACCCCTCATAATTTTGAAAACCTCTATTAAATCTCCTCATAACCTTCTCTGCTTGAAGGAGAACAGCCCCAGTATCTCCAGTCTCTCCACATAACTGAAGTCCCTCATCCCTGGTACTCTGCACCCACTCCAAGACCTTGACATCCTTCCTAAAGGGTGGTGCCCACAATTGTACACATGCTCCAGCTGAGGCCTAACCAGTGATTTATAAAGGTTTAGCATAACTTCCTTGCTTTTGTACTCTAAGGGGGGGATTTTAACATGGGTGAGTGGATGGGAGTGGGTGCCAGTGGAGGGGTGGCAAAAATTCCAAGCGTGTCAGGAAGCCGGCTCCAACCCGCCGACTTCCGGGTTTTAGTGAGGTGGGACAAGGGGCGAGCATGTTAATGAGGCTGGAGGCTTTGCTGGTTTTACTGTGACTGGCCGGGTTTCCCGGGCCCCGAGGAGCACTCCTTGTGGGCCAGGAGGAGCAGGAGTGCTTCCTCCCGGCCCCCCAAGCTCCCCCAGCATCAGACCACTCCCCAACCCACCCCGATACAAACCCCCCCACCCGGGGTCGGATCTCCCCCCTCCCCCCCCCCCCCGCGGTCGGGGCTTGGACCTACCAGGTCCTGTGGCCTCCTCCGGAGTGTTCCCCGCCCAACTGGAAGCCAAGCCTGTCAATCAGGCTGACTTCCGGTCGGGGAACCTGTCGGGGCCAAGGGTCTTACGCCGTGGAGTTAAAACTGCAGAGTGTGCGGGGAAGCACAGACTTCTGGGTTTCCCGTCTGAAACTCCGTCCCCGCCTACGCAACCTGCCCCAGCAAATATCCAGCCCTAAGCCTCTAGTTATAAAGCCCAGGATCCCATATGCTTTTTCAACAGCCTGATCAACTTGTCCTGCCACCTTCAAAGATCTGTGTATCAAAATGAAAACATGTCCTCAGCATTCAACAGCAGGATTATATCTGAAACAGATTCCTGTGGCTCAGCTCGTACATGCACTGCCCGGTATGGTACTTTGCCATGCAGACCTGCTCGGATCTCCTCAGTGGGAAATGATGGGCGAGACTGCCAGGCAGTCAATCCTGACTTCATGAGGGTGGATTAACACAGGGGGCCCCCGGTAAAACTCACCGTGTCGCGGAACGACTTTATACAAGCGCCGGATCAAAATATTCTAGCATTTTAAGTTGTGATATGAACTGCTTCGTTGTTAATGCTGTGTGTAAAGGTTCTACGGGCCTATTTCTTCATGTTTTAATGGAACGGGGGTGGGGCCTTGTTGTGTGGAGAAGCCTGAATGTTTTTCCCACCAGTGCCCCAAGAATTCTTAACCCAGCTCTGGAACCCGGTTTTTCAAACTAAACCAACACAGTGAAAGCAACTGAGTTATTCCCATGCCCCGGCGTGTTGCTGCACACTCTCGAGATACTGAGGGCAATTGTGGGATTTTGTAAGGACTCTTAAGAGTTATGGGGATCGGACGGGAAAGTGGAGTTGAGGTCGAAGATCAGCCATGATCTTATTGAATGGTGGAGCAGGCTCGAGGGGCTGTATGGCCGACTCACAGAATCCCCACAGTGCAGATAGAGGCCATTTCGGCCCATCGAGCCTGCACCGACACATATCCCACCCTATCCCCGTAACCCCACGTATTTAATCCCCCCTAACACTAAGGGTCAATTTATCATAGCCAAATCAACCTAACCCGCACATCTTTGGACTGTGGGAGGAAACCGGAGCACCCAGAGGAAACCCACGCAGACACAGGGAGAATGTGCAAACGCCACACAGACAGTTACCCGAGGCCGGATTCGAACCCGGGTCCCTGGCGCTGTGAGGTAACAGTGCTAACCACTATGCCACCGTGTTGCCCACTCCTGCTCCTATTTCTTATGTTCTTATGTTTCATAGTCAGACCTGTACAAGACCTTACATGACAGGAGCACTGTTTACTTGAGATTCATAAGTGCATTAAGATTTAATGTGCCCCATTATTAAATATTCAAGATGGCATTCCACTTGTAAATACAGGTATGGGTTTTGGAAAATAATCAGATGGAGTCTTAATTGGATCAATAAATCCTAATGTGGTTTTTCTATATTTTGTTAGTCCCAGGATAATTTGAGCGTGGCTTATTGGCATTTACCAACTGTTGTGCATCTGTTGCAACATATTTTTAATAATTTCTGTTATTTTCGGCCGTGCTGCATTGGATTTATCTGACTTTGTCATCTTGATCCGAAGCCTCAACTCCCGTCAGATTATCTACTGCCTTTGGGTTTTTGAGATGCTGCATTTTAACAGTTGCAATCCATGCCTATTGGAGATTGATGTGTGCTGAACATAGTCAAAGCCCATTCTGTCCTCCTCCAATGTCCAAATAGGGTTCCTGCGAGTGATTGCTGTCCAACGAACCTTCAGTAATGAGAACATATTTTCCTCCCTCAAGCGGAGGGGCACTGAGGCAAATTGTAGTGCTCCCAGTTAAGCAACGCGGCGATTTTAAAATTCTCATCCTTTTTTTCAAATCCCTCCATTGCCTCGCCCCTCCCTATCTCTGTAACCTCCTCCAGCCCTACAACCCTCTGAGATCTCCGCGCTCCTCCAACTCTGGCCTCTTGCGCGCCCCCGATTTTAATCGCTCCACCATTGGCGGCCGTGCCTTCAGCTGCCTGGGCCCTGAGCTCTGGAATTCCCTCCCTAAACCTCTCCTCCTTTAAGACGCTCCTTAAAACCGACCTCTTTGACCAAGCTTTTGGTCACCTGTCCTAATATCTCCTTACATGGCTCGGTGACAAATTTTGCTCGATAATCACTCCTGTGAAGCGCCTTGGGACGTTTTACTACATTAAAGGTGCTATATAAATACAAGTTGTTGTTGTCGTCACTCCAACTGAGGTCAGCTGACTCAGTACAAATCGAGGATTGAACCTGCAACCTGCTTGGTTTGTGTGGCTCAAGTACCACACCGCCTTTACCAGCTAAGCCTTTGGAGAAGAGGCTGAATAATAACCTTCTTTCACTGAGTGAGTTTGAAGACCACAGGCCTGTCCTTCTACATGGATTTACTTCGCCGTCCCATTTTCAAACAGAGTCACCAGCAGAAATGGAAATGAGCCACATTTAGCATTCTGCTGGCAGTGATTGTTCTACTCAAGTGAATGATAGGGTCGGGTAATAAGATTTTAAATTAAAGCTCTGCTTGATGACACGGGAGCCATGCTGATTGTGAGGAGAGGTGCGCGCTCCCTTCTGAAAGTTCGTCCAAATTGATTCACTTAAAGTGACATTGCCTTCCCTTTCCCCTGGTTTTAGGAAAGCTTTTTGCGTTTTTCGTTCCTTATCTCATCAATTTTCTCTTTAGATTCCCCTCCCCCAACGGAGTTGACTCTCTGTTGGGGCAGGATTCCATGAGAACTGTCCAGGGTCACACATAAAGAATGGTTGTTTGGGTGAGGTGCCAGAGGATGAGAACTACGCCCCAGTGTAAGTTTGGAAACTTGAGTTGAGTGTTGGTTTAGTTTAGATTACAGCCTTTGTAAGGACATGGATCTAATTTCCATAAATCATGCAACCTCTAGTAGCAAGCTAACGTCTGTCATTTGTAGGCATCTGTGTGCACAGTTGAATTTGGCTTTGTTCCAGTCACTTTCGATCCCAGTTCATTTATCTGCCACTGAAAGCGTACCCTATGGCTGTTGTGTACCTCTATTCCAGTTGCTCTATCACTGCGCTTACATTGCAGTTACTACAAATGTCTTGCATTCCCCGTATTAGAAACCCGGCGGATACACCATTGCAGCATGCACTCCTTTGCAGTGGGTACAACATTGCAGTGGATACACTATTGAAGCATGCACTCCATTGCAGCGGGTACACCATTGCAGCATGCACTCCATTGCAGCGGGTACACCATTGCAGCGGGTACTCTATTGCAGTGGGTACACCATTGCAGCATGCACTCCTTTGCAGTGGATACACTATTGCAGCGGGTACTCTATTGCAGTGGGTACACTATTGCAGCGGGTACACCATTGCAGTGGATACACTATTGCAGCGGGTACTCTATTGCAGTGGGTACACTATTGCAGCGGGTACACCATTGCAGTGGATACACTATTGCAGCGGGTACTCTATTGCAGTGGGTACACTATTGCAGCGGGTACACTATTGCAGCGGGTACTCTATTGCAGTGGGTACACTATTGCAGCGGGTACTCTATTGCAGTGGGTACACTATTGCAGCAGGTACTCTATTGCAGTGGGTACACCATTGCAGCATGCACTCCATTGCAGTGGGTACACTATTGCAGCGGGTACACCATTGCAGTGGGTACACTATTGCAGCGGGTACACCATTGCAGTGGATACACTATTGCAGCGGGTACTCTATTGCAGTGGGTACACTATTGCAGCGGGTACACTATTGCAGCGGGTACTCTATTGCAGTGGGTACACTATTGCAGCGGGTACTCTATTGCAGTGGGTACACTATTGCAGCAGGTACTCTATTGCAGTGGGTACACCATTGCAGCATGCACTCCATTGCAGTGGGTACACTATTGCAGCGGGTACACCATTGCAGTGGATACACTATTGCAGCGGGTACTCTATTGCAGTGGGTACACCATTGCAGCGGGTACACCATTGCAGTGGGTACTCCATTGCAGCTCTTCCTGATGATTCGCTGTTCCCAGTTGACTGAGATATCTTCAGTAGTGAAATCTGCCACACATTTTAGCAGATACATGGTGCGATTTTAACTCCGCAGGACCAGGGCAGCCACGTAGTTAAAACCGCCTCCTAAAACCTACCGCCCTGATGCCGCTCGCTGCCACCTTAGATGGGCCCTTTCTTTAGGTGGCCAAGCTGCCCGCCTGGCTCGGGTAAGTGTGAATTTTTCCTTTGTGGGGCCCGGGGGAGCAGGAGTGTTCCTCTGAGCCCCACAAGGAAAATCTGGGCCTTTTCTGCCCCCGGCTCTCACCCTCCTCCCCCTCCCTTCCCACCCGCGAGACCCTGCTGAAACCCCCCCCCCCCCCCCCCCCCCCACCCTGAGTGCTGGCAGGCAGCTTCCTGAACCGCCTAATCTTCGACACACAGCAACCGGCCAGCTGCCTCTTTCTGCCTGTTTCAGGTGGGCAGCTGACTGCTGGATGGAATGAGGCCCTGGAGTTAAAATAGGCCCAGCCTCAAATTGATGATGTCGGGGAGAGGTTTGACGCCTGCCTCATTCCCCCACCCTTTCTTGGTTGAACTCCCCCGCCCCCCCCCCCCCACCCCCCGCAATGAGGGCATGACTGCTTTTACTTCTCTGGATGATTTTGGGGATTATTCATGCAGAACGTTCCCTCGGAGGGGGTGGGGGGGGGGGTCGGGTAAACGATTATAGAGTAAAATCAATGAGATTGTGCATGGACAGGAGTGGCCTGAATGGACCTTATGGTCTTTCTCTTGTTTATACTCTAGTCACCCAGCCTAATGATATATTAAGATGTATCTTGATGGACTTTCCACCACCCCTCACCGCCCCAGATTTTCTCTCTCTGTCTCTCATCCTCTCCTAATGATGTTTACTTTGTCTGGGGAACGAGTCCACAGAGCTGGCAATCCTCCAATATCTTGCCCAAGTGGCCACTCATTCTTCAGATGTGAACCTAGACAGTGAGTCTAGACGGGCTATTTGACCATGGAGTGCATCACAGCTGAGCACAATACTCGCTTCACGTGATCTCCGCAGGCACGGGCTTCACAGAAAAGTTCATTGCCTGCCTACCAGGAGAGGAAATAGTGATTGATCTCTCTTCCCCTTCCTTGCCCAGGTTTACCATGAGCAATTGTAGTGCCCAACTGCTCCTCCAGGTAAGATCAGCCAGTGCAGCACCGAGCAAGGATCAAATGCGGGATCTGTCTGTGCCACGTCTGCGTCACAGAAGCTGATCAGTGGTCTTTGACGGTACAGTGCAGTTGCGTTGGCTTTTCTTTGAAGCTGAGATACGCAGCAGATTCAGCACAGTACTGTCTGTAAAGCTGCCATACAAGATAGGTTCAGATGAAGAAAGCCCTTCATCTAATCTCATCCTTGCGGAAAGCAATCCTTACCTGCCTGTGGAACCGAGACAAGAAGCAGGTTACAAATGGGGGAGTTTTATAGAGTCATTGCTTTCAATAAGAAAACTGGAAGGGATGACCATTTGGAAAGGAAAATCTGGAGAGATTGTGGCTGATCCGATATTGCCCGCCTGACACTATCGCCCCATCCAAACATCGCAGGGTTAACTGGCTCTATTTAAATCATTTTATCTCATATTGCGACGGTTTTTTTTTCTCATCTTGCACTGAGCCTTTACTGATGAGTAACAATAATCTATGGGGAAAAAATTCAGTTGGTTGCGCCTCCCGTTAGCGCCTTAAGAGGGCGCTAATGGGGCGCAAAGCCGCTAACGCCCGGGCGCAGCGATGTTTGCGCCGCTCGGGAACTTAACTAGAGATTGTGCGGCGGCGCTAAAACTTACCGCTGCGACCACCTGCGCGCGCAGATTGTGACGTCATTCCATGGTGCAACGCCCTTGTGGCGCCCCGGAGCGGAAATTGAGTGGCGCCCCCTGCCTTACCGCCTGGCGCATCCAACGACCAGAAGACTGGAACGCTATCAATCGCTGTGGGGCTGGGGGGGGCGCTATTTAAAGGGGGCCTCTTCCTGTCTTTTATTGTTGGTGGCATTTTTGAACTACGCATTCTGAGAGAGAGAGGGAGAGACTTCTGGAGAGATTCAACGTTGTGTGAAGGAGTTTTTGGGTACTGAGCAGCACTTTGCAGGTTCATTTTGATTTGCCATTCCTTGTATCGATTTAGCAGAGACTGTGGGAGCTGCACTCTGAGCTCTTTGCCTGGTACTCTCCATTGTTCTTTCCAGCACATTTGATGTGCAAGTCTCTCCAGGCCGAGATTCAAGGCTGCAATGAACAGGATGTGGATGGAAAGCAAGATTAACCATCCCCTTTAAGAACTGGCCCGTGCCATTGTGTGTGTGTTCCATTGCTGACTGACATTACATGAGCTTCGCCAGCGCTCTGAGTTAGCGCCTCACTCCTTGGCCTTTGCGCCTTAAGACAGGTGTGCAGCGCCTGATTTAGCACTCCACTCACCTCCCGGGGCGGTAAAAGTGAAGTTTCCAGTCAGTGCCGATAATTAGCGCCAGGCGCTAATATTTGCGTCCAGACGATATTTGCGCCCCAAATGGGGCGCGACCTAATTTTTACCCCTTAGTACTTTTGAAATCAAGTTTCCTCATTTGATCCTCTTCAGAGATGATTCGGTTGTTACTCTTAATGGAATTCAGACTGATGATGAAATATTAAACCACTTTGTACAAGTAGAATACAGACACAATGTTAATTAAGCAAACGTCCCCTCAGATGTTATCAGGGCAAACCTCCCTTCAACATGCAAGAGGTTTAGTGTTTATGAAAGGACGCACACCCTTGCATTTTCCCCCCATTTCCGTTCACTTCCCTTCTAAAGGTGCTGGTTTGTGCTGAGGTACAACATCACAGCCCCTGCCCCCCGCCACCCAGTACCGAGCCCAAGTGAATATTCTTCATACATGTGAGCTTAGGTAGTGAACTATTCCATCAATGAGGGCATCACAGCCAAGACTGATTCTGGCCCCACCCAATCTCAGGGTACTTTTCGGGGGGTGGGGGGGCAGGGGAGACTTTCTGGATAAAGATCAGGAGTGGAAACCTTGGCTGATTTGTTTTGCCACCCCGCCACCCCCACGTCTTCCCCCCACAGCCCAAGTGCTGGCCTGAGCCGAGACCAGCTGGCTGAGCGCCGTAAGGGCCAGAAAGTCCAAGCTTTGACGGCCAATCTGTAGTCAGTCTCCGCTGGGGGCAGCAGCTGGAGTGCTGCCATCAGCCCCAACGCCCCTGGGTTCGGAGAGGGGATATTAGCCAGAGCTCCCGCTTCTGATTGCTATTCAGCCATCCCTTCGAGAAACGGTCGTGTGTGCCCATCAGGTGAGGGCTGGATCGGCCTTGGTTAGAGAGCCCTCCATGGTTGAAGAGTCCACCGACATTCACTGTCGAGCTTCACACATGAGAAATGGTGAGCTGGGCGAGGGCTACTGGTGATTGTGGAAATGTACCCCAGCTAGAGCACAGTCCTTTAGGAGAGGAATGAGGGCAGTGGGGTGGCATTAGAGATGTAACAGTGCAAATCTACAGTCTTTCTGGAGACCTTTTTCCTTCACAGTCAGGTTGATGTGAAAAGGTGAATTAAGTATGCAGTTTTTTGGCCCTCAGTAGACTCTCCTCATTTGGGTAAATTATTAAATGCTGAGTAAACTGGATGACAAGCCGCTGTCTTGAGTGGATCTGCTGTGACCGCAGCACGATATGGAATCATTTCTCATCCCAGGGCTGCCTATCTGCAGCAGTGCACTGCCGAGATCTGCTGCATAGTTAGACGAAGCTGAGGCTTCAAGCTGTGGTGCCTCACACTTGGTGCAGTGCTGCTTCTTTTTATTTTTTTCAAACAGACTAGCGGATCTCCTGTGGCATCACTCACCAAAAAAGAACTTGCATTTCTATAGCGCCTTTCACGACCTCAGGACGTCCCAAAGTGTTTTATAGCCAATGAAGTAATTTTTTGAAGTGCAGTCACTGTTGTAATGTAGGAAACGCAGCAGCCAATTTGCGCACAGTAAGCTCCCACAAACAGCAATGTGATAATGACCAGATAATCTGTTTTTGTTATGTTGGATGACGGATAAATATTGGCCAGGACACCGGGGATAACTCCCCCTGCTCTTCTTCGAATAGCGCCATGGGATCTTTATATCCACCCGAGAGAGCAGACGGGGCCTCGGTTTAATGCCTCATCCAAAAGACGGCACCTCCGACAGTGCAGCGCTCCCTCAGCACTGCACTGGGAGTGTCATCCTGGATTATGGACTGAGGTCTCTGGCGTGGGACTTGAACCCACAACCTTCTGACTCAGAGGCGAGAGTGCGACCCACTGAGCCACGGCTGACACTCAATTGTAAGTCAGCTAATACGTTGTTTCATGAGGGCAGAAGAATGAAAAGCAGAATGTGTTATTCCACTGCGAAAATGTATCTCTTGAGGCTGCAAGATGCAATTGCTCTGCATTCTTGAAATAAATGCCCAGGTCAGTCTGCCTGAAGGTCAGAACTCTGACTGTGTTTGTGGGAAGGTCAGTTGAGAGGCTGCAGATATTCTGGCTGTGGTATTTTTGTGTTTCAAAGAACTACTTTGCTTTATTTTGTGAAGGTAACACAGAAATTTGAGTGTGAAACCTGAATAGTGACGGACGGGGAAATGCACGTTGGATGCACTGTGGGTAATTGTAACCTAACCTGCCCGGCAGGAAACTAACGGGGTTGGATCGGCCACCCAAGTTACACCGCATCCCGATTTTACTTTGACTCTGGAGGTGGGACATAAAAGGAAGCCAGTAGTTAAGCGAACTGAAATCGATGCCTGCGCAGCACCGAGTCTGGGCCCGAAAACAGGCCCCAGACGAACTTCTACATCAACCAAATGAATTTTCTGGAGAAAGAAGGGATCGAGGCTATGGTGAGATGGAAGGGAATTGGATAAATCAAAAAGGGCTAGGGTGCTGGGTCTCGGAGCGTTTTTCTTACGTTCTTACTTGTCGTACAATTTGCACCCACCCACCGTCGGCATCAAGCACCGTGCTCCCAACAAGATAACCTAACCCCCAGGCCTCACATGTGAAATGAGTTTGGACCATCATGTAGTTTCTGCAGAATGTTCTTGAAAGCTCCAGGTGGTTTCTCCCTAGCAACTGTAATGAAGCGTTATATAAGAATCCAATTAAATAACACCGAGCCGGAAAGGAGAACAGCCATGGAGCAATGTACTGCTCAGTTGAACAGTGCCGGTCTAAGCTTTGAAAATGTAAAGTTATACAGTATGTTAATTAGTTGAATTATTCATAAGCACAGAAAGGAACTACTGCAAAATACATTAATTTGACAAAAACTATTGTTCAATTTTATTGCCAGTTCTGCTTTGCTTAAAGAGCGCTCGTCCTCATAATATGATGTTTCTGAAGCCGTGTTGACAGGTTTGTAAATGCGGATAATTGCAAGGGTATCCTTGGCTAAGCAACTGAATTATCCTTCACTAAGGACTTCTTTTTATCCCCCGACATTGTCACCAGCAGAGTCCCTCAAGGATTTATCCTCAGGTCCTGTCTCTTCCTGGCTAACATGAAACCCGTTGGCAACATTATCCGCAGGCATGCGTTAGCTTCCAGATGTATGCTGATGACATCCAACTCTACCTCTCCACCACTAATTGTAACCCCTCGACTTAGCTCTGTGCAATCAGATTATTGCTTGTCTACTGTCAAGTCCTGGATGAGCCACGACTTCCTCCAGTTTAATATCGGGAAGACCAAAGTCATTGCGATTGGCCCCCACTGCAGACTCCATTCCCTCGACATTGATTCCATCACTCTCCCTGGCCCTTCTCTCAGGCTAAACCAAACTATTTGTAATCTTGGTGGAAAGAAAGGAAGGAAGAAAGATGGCAGCGAATTTGTGCACAGCAAGGTCCCACAAACAGCAATGTGATAAAGACCAGATCATCTGTTTTAGTGATGTTGGTTGAGGGATAAATATTAGCCGGGACACCAGGGAGAATTCCCCTGCTCTTCTTCGAAATAGTGCCATGGGATCTTTTATTACCCCCGGAGAGGGTAGACAGTGCCTCAGTTTAACGTCTCATCGGAAAGACAGCACCTCCAACATAGCAGCACCCCCTCAGTACTGCACTGGAGTGTCAGCCTAGATTTTGTGCTCAAGTCTCTGGAGTGGGACTTGGACCCACGACACTCTGATTCAGAGGCAAGAGTGCTGCCCATTGAGCCACGGCTGACCATCACCGAGATCACTGATTTCCACCTCTGCAACATTAACCACCTCCACCGTTGAAACCCTTAAACATGCCTGTGTCATTTCCAGACACAGCTACTTCAGTGACCTCCTCGCAAATCTTTCATTCCTCTCCCTTCACTAAATCTCACTTGTCCATTACCTCCACCCTTGCTGACCTCCACTGGCTCTTCAATGTAATCAATTTAATCAATTTAAACCCTTTGTCCTTGTCTATAAATCCCTCTGTGACATTGCCATACCTTCTCTCAGCAAGCTTCTCCAGCCTATAACTCATCAAACCACTTCTACTCCTCTTAATCTGGCCTTCTATTCAGCCCCTCTCTCCCTTCGTCCCACCATTGATATTAGAGTCTTTAGTCGCATCAGTCCTGCTCTCTCTCTAGATCTCATCGCCTCTCCACCTCTCATTTTCACCTTCAAAAATCTTCTCAAGCCACGTTTTTTCAGCCAGACGGAATAATTTATTCACTCTGAGATATTGACACATTACAGCCAGTGCCGAGTACTGACCCGGGTGAAATATTCAACGGGGAACTGGATGGATTCCTGATTCAATGGGGAGTTCAGGTGAATGTAAAACCTCCCGTGACACTTTTTCCACAGAAGGAGAGGGAGCTCTCCCGGTGTCCTGGCCGAACATTCATCCCTCAACCAACAATGCCAAAACAGATTAAATGGTTATTCATCTCATTTGCTGTTTGTGGCATCTCGCTGTTCACAAATTGGCCATTTCAATTGCTTGCAGAACAGTGTCTACATTTCAAAATTAATTAATTGGCTGTGAAGTGCTTCGGGATGCCCTGAGGATGTGAAAGGTGCGATACAAATACATATTCTCTCTTATAAAGGGCTGTGGATTTGAAAAAGATGAAAAATGGTTATATTGACTTTTCAAAGCAGATCTGGGGCCTGGAGTACAGAGGTGGTGACTGCAGCATTAGCTAGTGCCGCATTTCCTGTCCCCATCTTCTTTTGGCGGGCACCCAACATGTGCCCCACTGGCGCAGGTGCCCGCCAGCCATATTTAAATAAGGTGACCTCCCCCCGAGCCTGGATACCTGGCAGAATCAGGAAGGGAGGGCACCGGTGGGTGCATTAAAAGTTATCGGCCCTGGAGAGTTTTGGGGCTCAATTTCTTTTTTGGAACATGCCCAAAACTCAGCAAAGGGAAGCCGCAGACTTAAAAAAGGCTCCATTGAACCAAATAACGACCCACAATTATTTACACCATTGACGGACATTACCTCTATGGGCCTCAACAGAAGTTCCAAACCTTCTGCCCGCAGCAGTTGTGTTCAACTACATTTTCCAAGGTTCGTTCATCTGGAATCTTGGAGTTAAATTAATGGTCAGTAAATCAAGCTCAGTACATGCCAGAATTTCTAATATGCGTTGCAGGAGGTTGAGAGAACCCACCTGACACACAAAGGAAGATAATTACCCTTTAAATCCCCGATAGAACGGATCCCTACCTATCCTACTTGAACTTCTTCTGCCCCAGAATCTTGAATTACAGAACTCCTTGTAGGACTCAGTACCACATGGTAGGACCCTAGGAAGGACAGAGGATCAGAGGGACCTTGGTGTGCATGTACATAGATCCCTGAAGGCAGCAGGACAGGTAGATAAGGTGGTTAAAAAGGCATATGGGATACTTGCCTTCATTAGCCCAGGCATAGAATATAAGAGCAGGGAGGTTATGATGGAGCTGTACAAAACGCTAGTTCGGCCATAGCTGGAATACTGTGTGCAGTTCTGGTCGCCACACTATAGGAAGGATGTGATTGCATTGGAGAGGGTGCAGAGGAGATTCACCAGGATGTTACCTGGGCTGGAGCACTTCAGCAATGAGGAGAGACTGGACAGGCTGGGGTTGTTTTCCTTAGAGCAGAGAAGGCTGAGGGGGGACCTGATTGAGGTGTACAAAATTATGAGGGGCATAGATAGGGTAGATAGAAAGGAACTTTTCCCCTTAGTAGAGGGGTCAATAACCAGGGGGCATAGTTTCAAGGTAAGGGGCAGGAGGTTTAGAGGGGATTTGAGGAAAAACTGTTCATCCAGAGGGTGGTTGGAATCTGGAACTCACTGCCTGAAAGGGTGGTAGAGGCAGGAACCCTCACAACATTCAAGAAGCATTTAGATGAGCACTTGAAACGCCATAGCATACAAGGCTACGGACCAAGTGCTGGAAAATGGGATTAGAATAGACAGGGCTTGATGGCCGGCGCGGACACGATGGGCCGAAGGGCCTCTTTCTGTGCTGTATAACTCTATGACTCAGTACCATATGTCGCAGTGCATTATCCGCACAGCCAGCAGGGGGAATGAGGTCAGACTGTGCTGATCTGAAATAAATTTATGTCACTGGCAGTTATAATGTGCTGTCTTCCTAAACAATGCGTCGTATACTGAATCAAAATACAGAGAACGCCAAGCTCTTTCAGGTACTTAAAAAAAAAATCTCGGGATGTGGGCGTCGCTGGCAAAGCCAGCATTTATTGCCCTTCCCCAGTTGCCCTTGAGAAGGGAGTGGTGGACCTTCTTCTTGAACCGCTGCAGTCTATATGGTGAAGGGACTCTGAAACAGTGCTGTTAGGTAGGGTGCTCCAGGATTTTGACCCAGAGACCATGAAGGAACGGCGATATATGTCCAAGTCGGGATGCTGTGTGACCGAGAGGGGAATTTGGAGGTGGTGGTGTTCCAATGTACCTGCTGCCCTTGTCCTTCTAGGTGGTGGGGGTCACGGGTTTGGGATGTGCTGTCGAAAAAGCCTTGGCCAGTTGCTGCAGTGCCCGCTGTAGATAGTACGCACTGCAGCCACAGTATTGAGGACAGAAGAAATGCAAGGAATCTATTTAAATGAGGTAGAGTTTTAAACTGTCACGAAAGGCGAGGAGTTTTTTTTTTAACTGTACTGTACTTCCACATTCTCTGCATGAATCATCACTCCTAATCTCCTAGAACCTTCATCAAATGCTCTCAGACGTTCTTGGATCCTTCTCTCAATGTTACTGCCAGTGATCGAATGGCTGTCTGTGGAAATAACTCTACCACAGCAGCACTTTCACTTTGTACTCCTAATTACTTTGTCATGCACTCCATGATAAAGAGAAAATGCCGAGCTCTGCTTGACACCGTCGTTGACCGGGAACCCACTCGTTAACTGAGCTCGGTCTCCACTAAACCTCAAAAGTCTTCAAGACGGTTGGTTCTCTTCGCTGAAAGAATTTGGTGCTGAGAATCGGGGCGACGGGCACACATGACGTCATCACGTGTTTCACGTGCCATGTGTGTGCACATCGCGCAATGCGTGTGATGATGTCACAAATTGTGACGTGCGAAGAACCAGGAGAATTTGGGACTTTTTACCTAAAAAAATTGAGAGAACCATCTTCTATTTATAACTGATCCAGCAACCCAAAGCAATCCTGGAATTTATGTCGGTAATTGGTAAAAATTAAAATTAATGATCCCCTACGCATTTGAAAGCACATCTCAGGGAATGAACTGTTGTTAAAACTACCTACCAGAAAATGTGCTTGTTCACCTTTGCACTACCCCAGAAGGCCTCTCCGACACTTTGAAGTCTTGCAGTGGGGCAAGACAGCCATCTCAGATTTTTCTCTTTATCTTTTACACGGGAACAGTCTGCCTGTGGGGGCCTCTGCACCTCGCGGCGCAGCCAATAAGCGATGAGATTCATTACAGCCAGTCAACCATGGAGTTCTAGCCAGACAAGGTGACTTGAGACTCTAGTTCTGCACTGCAGCTCGAGCAGGACAATTGCACTCCGTAATTTACCATGGGTGAGTTACCCTGCAGCTTTGTTAAGCTGATAAAATAAAGCAGCTTACTGCCTCTCAAGTAACATCAGTCTATCCATTTCTCCATTCTCACTCTCTTCTTGCTCCTCTTCTTCCCCCCATCCCCGCAGTTTTCCTTCCTCTCTAGCGGACACTGACTCAAGCTGGGGTATAGTTTCTGCAAGGCTTTGTTATGTTGTCCATTTTTCACAGTGAGTGTTTGCAAGATCCCCACCCCACTGCTTGTATGGGGACCCTCCTGTAAATTCTGGCGACCTTCAGCAAATATTGACGCACTCTTAACTTCCAAAAAGAGTGCCAGCTAGTTAAAGGGCAACAGTTTTTATTACATACTACAGCAACAGAAATATAATGCTGGTAAGTCAACAAATAGCAAAAAATATACAGAAATCTGATGACAGATGGACAGGACATAGAATTACATAGAATTTACAGCACAGAAACAGGTCATTCGGCCAAACTGGTCCATGCATTGTTTATGCTCCACACCCCACCCACCACCTTAAACATTCACTCCCTCCACCACCGACGCACCGTGGCTGCAGTGTGTACCATCTACAAGGTGCACTGCAGCAACTCACCAATGCTTCTTCGACAGCACCTCCCAAACCCGCGAACTCTACCACCTAGAAGGACAAGGGCAGCAGACGCATGGGAACACCACCACCTCCAGGTTCCCCTCCAAGTCACACACCATCCTGACTTGGACATATATTGCCATTCCTTCATCGTCGCTGGGTCAAAATCATGGAACTCCCTCCTTAACTGCACTATGGGAGTACCTTCACCACATAAACTGCAGCGGTTGAAGGCGGCGGCTCACCACCACCTTCTCTAGGGCAATTAGGGTTGGGCAATAAATGCTGGTCTTGCCAGCGACGCCCACATCCCAGGAACGAATATTTTTTAAAAATGAGCCTCCTCCCACCCTCTTCATCTAACCCTATTAGCATAACCCTCTATTCCTTTCTCCTGCATGTTCTTATCTAGCTTCCCCTTAAATACATTTATGCTATTTGCCTCAACTACTCCATGTGGTAGCGAGTTCCACATTCTAACCACTCTCTGGGTAAAGAAGTTTCTCCTGAATTCCTTATTGGATTTATTAGTGACTATCTTATATTAATGGACCCTGGTTTTGGACTCTCCCACAAGGACTCTGATGACCTTTGCTGACTTTAGGATCTGCCGCTCCCAATTTGAACACCACTGTACTAAACCATGGCAGCCATTACAGACAAGGCCGATCCCAATGCTCATCCAACATGTCACACACACACACTTTCCAGCAGGAGCCATGGCATAAGTGATCAAGTGTTGGAACCCTGGTGTATCACCCCCACCAAACCACGCCCCCCCCCCCACCCAAGCCCAGGGATGCTGAGGTCAACACAGGCGGGGAACTTGGAGCCTTTCTGAACTATACAGTTCAGCTTGACACTAAGGGGGAAAAATTAGGTCGCGCCCCATTTGGGGCGCAAATATCGTCTGGACGCAAATATTAGCGCCTGGCGCTAATTATCGGCACTGACTGGAAACTTCACTTTTACCGCCCCGGGAGGTGAGTGGAGCGCTAAATCAGGCGCTGCACACTTGTCTTAAGGCGCAAAGGCCAAGGAGTGAGGCGCTAACTCAGAGTGCTGGCGAAGCTCATGTAATGTCAGTCAGCAATGGAACACACACACAATGGCACGGGCCAGTTCTTAAAGGGGATGGTTAGTCTTGCTTTCCATCCACATCCTGTTCATTGCAGCCTTGAATCTCGGCCTGGAGAGACTTGCACATCAAATGTGCTGGAAAGAACAATGGAGAGTACCAGGCAAAGAGCTCAGAGTGCAGCTCCCACAGTCTCTGCTAAATCGATACAAGGAATGGCAAATCAAAATGAACCTGCAAAGTGCTGCTCAGTACCCAAAACTCCTTCACACAACGTTGAATCTCTCCAGAAGTCTCTCCCTCTCTCTCTCAGAATGCGTAGTTCAAAAATGCCACCAACAATAAAAGACAGGAAGAGGCCCCCTTTAAATAGCGCCCCCCCCCCCAGCCCCACAGCGATTGATAGCGTTCCAGTCTTCTGGTCGTTGGATGCGCCAGGCGGTAAGGCAGGGGGCGCCACTCAATTTCCGCTCCGGGGCGCCACAAGGGCGTTGCACCATGGAATGACGTCACAATCTGCGTGCGCAGGTGGTCGCAGCGGTAAAGTTTAGCGCCGCCGCACAATCTCTAGTTAAGTTCCCGAGCGGCGCAAACATCGCTGCGCCCGGGCGTTAGCGGCTTTGCGCCCCATTAGCGCCCTCTTAAGGCGCTAACGGGAGGCGCAACCAACTGAATTTTTACCCCTAAGCATTACATTTACCCAATAAGTCATGAGGGGAGCCTTATTTCCTGGCCTTTTATTGCTGCATCTGATCCTTGTTACAGCTCCTCCCTACCACATGGGCGCTCTCTCCTGCCCACCCTACATTTATCAGTCAGGAGATTGACCAAGTGACTGGCAAACCGGCCCATTACAACAACAAGAACAAGAAGAACAATTTGCATTTATATAGCACCTTTAACATAGTAAAACGACCCAAGGCGCGTCACAGGAGCGTTATCCGAGCCACATAAGAAGACATGAGGACAGGTGACCAAAAGCTTGGCCAAAGAGGCCGATTTTAAGGAGCTTCAATAGGGAAAGACAAGTGCAAAGTTTCTTTAACAATGCGCTGGCAATCCGTTGCTTTTTTTCTTTAAAAACTTCAACACCGAGTTATCAGTTAGATTCAAGGAAAGCTTTTAACTCATTTCCCCAGAGTAGATGTCATCACCTTTCTAGAGTTCTTATTTGGGCTTGTTTGAGGATTCATTATAATCCAGAATTAAAAAGGAATAACTTTGTTGTGGATTATAGCAACTTATGTTCAGCAGCCAATCCCAGGTGATATTTCTCTTCTACGATATTGTTCTCTCAACCCAGCAACAGTGCCAGTGCCATATTTGGTGCCATGGGAAACCTGGAGAACATGCTGTTCTTGCTAACTGCTCAGCATTGTAAGTACTGGGAACGGTCCAGTGGCATTGTGATTAAGAAGCTCAGATTGCAGTCCTATTAATCAATAATTCAAGTGCCAAACCTAGTTACCTTTGACATTTTAATTTTCGAGTTGCACATGAGTTGATGTTCAGTAGCTCTTGCCTAGTTCTTGGTGTGCGAGTGAAGGGCTACTCTTCATCGAAAAAGATTAAGTGAAGAATTCCCAGTTGGCGTTCGGATACTTGGGGTCCGCAGCAAGGTTCATTTTTTGGGGGGGGGAACAGGCCTTTTCCACTCCACAACCATCTGTTTTTACTTCATCCAAAACACACTACATTATGTTGAATAACTTGTTACTTTATTACCATACTTTTAATTTCATCAGTAGTTCAAGGTCTTGCTTGAACTTTCTCTTGGTCAGTTCTTCAATGAAACTGCTACACTAAAGCTTACAGGCCAATTCATGCTCAGTTTGGAGCATTGCCCAGCTCGGTGTAGCTGGTGACTGCTACTGCATCAGTACAAACCGCACACATGGAACTCGGTCGACGTTGTTGGTGGCAAAAAGTAAACCCATTTGCTGTTAGGCAGCAGCATTTACTAGCGACAGAGCACCTTCTCATTTCCCCCTGCAACCATGGATTTTACAGGGATACTGGATGTCTGTTAGTGAACTCCAGGCCAGTGATCAAATACTTGGGCTCAGGTGAGGTAAGGGTTGAGTCTTTACGTTCCTCAAGTTTGCTGGGAAGGCCTAGAACCCATTGCAGACAGTGAAACACTTAACGTGGCTAATAAACTGGGACTTAGCTTTGTTTAATGCATGGTGGAGCATGATGGTTCTGAGCTGTTGTGACCATGGTCATGTCATGTCACTAAGATATAATGTAGAGTGCAATGTTAGATATTCTGGAGTTTTACATGCTGAGCAGCGAACAACTTTACAGAACATTTCCATAGAAGGTTATATAGGTTGGGTAGATGCAAGATAGAGTGGACTATATATGGTCTATGGGCTAGTGGACATGGTGGGCTGGATAATGCCCTTTTCGAATTTTGTTCTTTATGTTCCAGTGGCTAATGCCTGAAAAATAACATCGAAAGCAGCTCATTTCAACTAGGGATTTGTGAAGTAGGTCCTTATAGATTGGGTTTTATGAAGTCCAGATTATCTTGGACTGTACATTATTAAAAAAATCCATTGTCTATCAGCATCTCTGTAGGTCTGCTGCATGCTCGCTTTTCTGAGCGAGCTTGGGACCCAGCGTTAAACTCAGCGCAAAGGTCCAAGTTCACAGAGTGTGGTGTCACGTCGGCGTTGCACAATGACTGACGTCACGCTCTGCAGATTTGCATGTCTAGGGCCAGCGCTGCAAATGGCAGCGCTATGACCCTCACCAAAATGGCGGTGCTGAGTCCCGCGCCAGAGACGGGCAGAAGTGAGGCAGCCGCCATTTTTTTTTCAGGAAAATATGTTGGTTCTCTGCACTACCCATGAAGAGGTAGCACTGATGTGACACCTTTTGTGAGGGGACAGGGCCCGTAGTGTGGGACACCACCAAGGTTGAGAAGAGTAAACGAGAAGATGAGGTAAATCAAGAAATAATGGCTAGATGGCACCAAGCTTGAGCTTTAAAAGCTTGGAGATTGTATAAGAAATGGGAGGCGTAGAGAGATGATGGGGTAGGTTTTCATCTTCACCGCCCAGGCAGTGATCTAGTGGACTGAACCACCAATCCTTTAGAGAATCTGCCCGATTTGCATTCCAATTAAATCAACAGCATGAAAATCAGGCGGGTTCTATAAAGAGCAGACATTTCCCCAGTTTCGAAGAAAAATTAAACAGGAGTCTGCATCTGATTAAAGCCGCCACCAACGTGATCTCTTCCAGTTTACTGCCCAATGAGGTGAACACAGAAATCTATCCCAAGGAGTTCTATAGCCCCTCGAGAAGATGGAGTTGGAGTAGAAGGCAGATGTGCCATTGAACATTTTGAGAGAAGTGTTTTGTAAATGGCAGAAATTTAAGATGATACGAACAAATGTTAACCCCCACGGCAGGGATGATTAGCATTGGAAAGAAATGTAGGTTCATGTTTTGGGTGGAACTCTTCTAGGGATGACAATTCTGGTTGGACGTATTCCTGGAGGTTTCATCACATGACCTCCCACCTCCAACCGCCCCACCTCCACCCTCCCACCTTTGGTCACTCAACACATCCATCCCTGCAACGCACCACCTTCTCATACCAACTGTGAAGCGAACAGACTCTTACTCAACTAGATGATCTACAAGATGCACTGCAGCAACTCGCCAAGGCTTCTTCGGCAGCAGCTCCCAAACCCGCGACCTCTTCCACCTAGAAGGACAAGGGCAGCAGGCGCATGGGAACACCACCACCTCCAAGTTCCCCTCCAAGTCACACACCATCCTGACTTGGAAATGTATTGCCGTTCCTTCATCGTCGCTGGGTCAAAATCCTGGAACTCCCTCCCTAACAGCACTGTGGGAGTACCTTCGCCACACGGACTGCAGCGGTTGAAGAAGGCGGCTCACCACCACCTTCTCAAGGGCAATTAGGGATGGGCAATAAATGCTGGCCTTGCCAGCGACGCCCACATCCCAGGAATGAATTTAAAAAAAGATACTTGACTGTCAGTCAAACAGCCAATTTTTCCATCTCCAATATTTTTATCACTAATAACTGAAAGTGCTCAAAGAAAATGAAAACGACATACAATTTTTTTTACTGTCCCTATGCTTTTTCTCCCGGGTTGCTCGCTGCAGTGTCCGGGAGTCTCCAGGGCAATCCAGGAAGGTTGGCACCACTAGACTCTCCCAGGACACTAACCTGCCTTTCCTATTTCCAATGCTGATTGACTTGCTGCGTATTTACGACACTTTCATTTCAGATTTCCATTTTTTTCTTTTAAATTTTAAGATGCCATGAAATACTTTAAAAAAACAAATAACAGCCCACATTTAGAGGGCTGTGCTACCTGTACTCTTCAGCATGGAAATATATGGCATTTTAGAGGTTATTAAAAGGACAGCACCACCTTAATTATAATCAGGTCTCAGCCAACGGCAGATTAAAGACCGTTCGTCTAATAAACATCTCCCGGTCACCTTGAATAAACAGGCAGTGAGTTTTCCCAGTTTCTAATAACAATTAAACAGGAGTCTGCATCTGCTTAAAGCAGCCACCCATGTCATTAGCCAGCACTGTGTGTAGAGAGCAAGCTTTGCGGTTACGTATAAAAAAAACATAGTCAATGAATTGGCAATCGTACTCTTCGGAAGACTGGCTAATGCACTGTGTTAGATACTAACCCTTTACCTCTGGACTCAAGTCCAGCTTAAACTGATGGAATGGAAGTATTGCTCAGTCTCTCTCGATGTATCTGTCTCTCTCTCATTCTCTCTCGCTCTTTGTTTGCTATAAGGAATCTACATGAAATAAGTTTGAACAATCTCCAGCCAATTTCAACAAGACATGAACCCATGGAACAAAACTCCCCCCAAATCCAGCACTAAATGGTACTGGATTGGAAATCTCACTCAGAAATCATCACCTCTACCGTCATCATCATCGAATGTGTGTAATCCGAGTGAGTGATGTTCACCCTCTGCCTCGGGCAAGAAAAGTAGCAAGTGGACTGGGCTCCTTCATGGAGGCCAAAGGCTTATTACAAAAGGACCTCCTTCACCAACTCCCCAGCACTCCTCCTACAGAGGGAGGGGCAAGCTGATACGAGAGGGAAGTTGGGAGTTCAGCATGACCGGCTGACGACAACACAAGAATGTTGGCCCAACCCAACAGCCTCCTCAGAAAAGATAGGGTAACCTTTTGTGAGGAGTCCTTAGCAGCCACCCGTCCCCCCATTAACACCGAGGCGTGAGAGAGTAGGAGCAATAATTGTTAGAATGACACAAAAGCAAAATACTGCAGATGCTGGAAATCTGAAATAAAAACAGAAAATGCTGGAAAAACTCAGCAGGTCAGGCAGCATCTGTAGAGAGAGAAACAGAGTTAACGTTTCAGGTCGATGACCCTTGAATTTGTTTCCATAGTTGTATGCGGTGGCATAGTGTTCCATACTTCATGATCAGGGTGCTTTGGAAGAGGGTTAGAAGCAGACTGCCTGCCTATCTCTCCTCCTTTATTGATAGTGGAATCACACACGGAGGAATATCTCAACTTGATGAGAAAGAAGCAACTAACAATGAGGGGTTAAGTTATTTGTCCTAGAGATTTGACATCAATTGGACTCAAGCTGCTGCTAAAGGTGACCTGTAATTGATGTTTCATTGGGGTTGGATTGCTTCCAACTATCGGTGCTGGTTATCAACAAGCTTTAAAGACTAACGTGAGGCCATTAAGTCTTTCTTCTTGACAACTGTCCCTAGAAAACCTCAGTTACAACTGAAAGTGGGCAAAACCCCACTGAAATCTCCACATAACAAACCAATAAACATCTCCATAACTCAAGCTGCCTCCAAGAAGTTTGGATTCCTCTTCCATACCAATTTTGCTTTCAACAGGATTTAACTCTCTATACAGCCCAAGTCCATTCCAGATCTGACAATTGCTCCCATATCTGGGCAGGCTCTTCTAAAACTGCCCTTGTACTGTTGGACAGAATACAACAAAAAAGCTTACCATCGAATAGGTGATCCTTCTTTCATTTTTAGCTTCCATTTTTCTTCTCTCTGGCTCTCAGTTTCTCTGCTTTACCAACGTCACTATGATCATTGCTCTCTGAACAGGCCTTCCCCCCCTCTCCCAATTTGGAGCGAGTGCTGATTCCTGAGCAATTGAAAGACCGAACAGGCTGGGGTTCTTTTCTCTCGAAAGGAGAAGGCCGAGAGATGACCTAATAGAGGTCTTCAAAATTATGAAGGGGTTTGATAGGGTAGACGTAAAGAAGATGTTTCCATTTGTGGGAGAGACCAAAGCTAGAGGTCATAAATATAAGATAGTCATTAATAAATCCAATAAGGAATTCAGGAGGAACTTCTTTACCCAGAGAGTGGTGAGAATGTGGAACTCGCTACCACAGGGAGTGGTTGAGGCAAATAGCATTGATGCCTTGAAGGGGAAGCTAGATAAGTACGTGAGGGAGAAAGGAATAGAATGATATTCAGATAGGGTGAGATGAAGTAGGGGTGGGAGGATGCTCGGGTGGAGCATAAACACCGTCATAGACCAGTTGGGCCGAATGGCTTGTTTCTGTGCCGTAAATTCTATGTTCCGCTCAAGGAAGCTGTTTAAATGGAATGAACCTGGAAATGTTGCTGGGTTCAACTGAGGTCCATTCTGGCCCTTGTGAAAGGGGCACTGCTGATATTTACCCTCATGCGATGATTCAGATACCATAAACATTTACAGCACAGGAGGAGGCCATTGGGCCCTTCATGGCTCTTGGGCGGGAGTAATCCAAAACTAATCCTACTGCCCAGCTCTCTCCCCATGGTCCTCTATCTTTGTCTACTTCATTTGTGTTTTCACCATTTTTTTTAAATGGGAAGAAATTATTTAAGGATTATACACTTTTCCTTGCAAATATACAGGGCTTGAATTCCAGAGGTAGGTCAGGTAGGACTTCCACCCACCATCGGGTTGTCAACTCTGGCAGGACGTATTCCTGGAGATTTCATCACATGCCTTCCCGCCTCAAACCAACCTGCCCAGCAATCAACCTTTTTCCCCCATCTCTGATGTCTTTTTATAACTAATGAGCAAAGATAATTTAAAAATTGCACAATTATTTTATTGTCCCTATGATTTTTTCTCCTGGGTGTCGCTCGCTGCAGTGTCCTGAGATGAATCTTCAATTCCTGGAGACTCCCGGGCAATCCTGGAGGGTTGGCAACCCGAACCCACCAGCATGGTCCCATTGAGCCCCTGGCCCTTCATCGTAGATCAGAGCTCATTATCTTTGCACAGTGGGCTCCCGGAATATTTAGGTTGAGACAGGGATATGATGGCAGGATTCCACCCCTGATTTTCCCGTATTTTCTGCTGCTGATTTGAGGCAGAATAGTAGAGAAAGACTGGGCCCTAATATCACATCCGTTTTTGTAAGCATTTGGATCTGGCATACTGCTTCATGTACTCATGGAAACATGGTTAAGTTGAAAGGGTCGAAGTTCCCTGTAAAATATGTTAATGTAGAGGCTGCTCTCTCTCTCCATTTACCATCTCCCCAGCAGGTCTGCCGAGAATTGGAAGCACTGCGCCTCCCATCCCCGCCCCTTCCGGGGCCTAACACCAATAGACATGTTAGCTGCAAATAGGTGATATCACTGATTCTGTCGGTATTACTACAACTTACGGAGAAAGGAAGTACCGGAGAACAATTAGAGGACGCGCCCAAAGGCATGGTCAAAGGGGTAGGTTTTGAGGAGGCTTTTGAAGAAGAGATTCAGTGAGGAATACAAAAGGGGACAAGATTATGCTTCGGTTGTACAGCGCCTTGGTCAGACCCCCATCTGGAGTACTGCGTTCAGTTTTGGGCACCGCACCTCAGGAAGGATATAATGGCCTCGGAGGTGCAATGCAGATTCAGCAGAATGATACTAGAGCTTAGAGGGTTAAATTATGAGGACAGGTTGGACAGATAGATTTTTAATATGTAAGGGTATCAAAGGATGTGGAGCAAAGGTGGGAAAAATGGAGTTGAGGTGCAGATCAGCCCTGATCTAATTGAATGGCGGAGCAGGCCTGAGGGGCTCAATGGCCTACTCCTGTTCCTAATGTTCCTATGAGGAGCAGAGTATTAGGAAGAGAATACCAGAGTGCAGGGGTGTGGTGGCTAAAGGCTCTGCCACCAGTGATAGAGCCAGGGTAGGGAGTACATTGTAGCTCAGAATTGGAAAAGCAGAAGATGCTTCCTGGACAATAGGGCTGGAGAAGATGGTGAGGCATGGTGGAGTGAAGGTCATGGAGGGCTTTGAAAATGAGGATGAGTTGCTCCTTTGACCAGTCTGCAGAGCTTTTAACTTCAGTTTAAATCAGGCTCGGATTCTGGTGCAACTAATTGACAAACTGGGACACAGAGCTTTGGTATTGATTGCCCCGTTGATGGATGAGAGGAGCTCAGACTTGAAACTCCTGTTGGCTCATCACTTCTCCCCTCATATGCAGAATATCAAACTAGTGAAAAATCCATAATCTGACGCGTTTCTCCCGAGTTAAATTCACTCGGTGCTTCGCCAGCCTCGGTGCAATATTCTTTTATTATCAATGCATTTTAGTCTCAGAACATTAGCAGTAGGGGTAGGCCATTCAGCCCCTTGAGCCTGCTCTGCCATTCAATTAGATCATGGCTGATCTGCACCTCTATCCATTTTCCTGCCTTTGTTCCATGTCCCTTGATACCCTTGAGCTGTGGCTCAGTTGGTAGCACACTCGCCTCTGAGTCAGAAGGTTGTGGGTTCACAGTCCCCACTCCAGAGACTTGAGCACATAAAGCTAGGTTGACACTCCAGTGCAGTGCTGAGGGAGTGCTGCACTGTTGGAGGTGCCGTCTTTCGGATGAGACGTTAAACCAAGGCCCCATCTGCTCTCTCAGGTGGACGTAAAAGATCCCATGGCACTATTTCGAAGAAGAGCAGGGGAGTTATCCCTGGTGTCCTGGCCAATATTTATCCCTCAACCAACATAACAAAAACAGATTATCTGGTCATTATCACATTGCTGTTTGTGGGAGCTTGCTGTGCGCAAATTGGCTGCCGCATTACCCACATTACAACAGTGACTATACTCCAAAAGTATTTCATTGGCTGTAAAGCGCTTTGAGATGTCCGGTGGTCATGAAAGGCGCTGTATAAATGCAAGTCTTTTTTTCTTTCATAACTTACAAAAGCCTATCTATCTCAGTCTTGAAACCTCCAATCATCCCAAGATCCACAGTCTTTTGTTGCGGGGGGGAGGGGGAGTGGGGGGGGGGGGGGGGCGGAAGGGTTCCAGGTTTCTACTACGCTTTGTAAAATGACACAAACTGCTCGCCCAAGTAGCCAGTCTTCATGTGTGAGTCTTGAATTTTGACATCTAGCACATTAAGGTGGTTGACACGTCGCAAGCCACACTGTCAGGTCTTCCATCACACTGAAGGCAGACGTCCATTGAATAAACTCCAGGACTTGGGATGACAGCTGGTGGAGGGCGTTATCTGGAGGTTGGGCATCGGATCACGTGCTCGTGTATCTCGGGTCCAGTGCCTGCTACAATGGTTCACAGACCCAAGTGCTGCTAAAGCTCCACCAATCCAACTGGTAGAACCACCAATCGGTAGGGTATAGCTTTGGTTTGGTCAAGAAAATGATGTCAATGCACTGACACGTTTACGTTGAGTTGTACTGCTCACCATGGTGCTTGTCAGGGGCTCCAATATCTGCTATCTGCCCAGTGAAGGTTCAAACCTGTACAGAGGAGATTTACGAGGATGTTGCCAGGACTGGAGAATTTTAACTGAGGGAAAGATTGGATAGGCTGGGGTTGTTTTCTTTGGAACAGAGGAGGTTGAGGGGAGATTTAATTGAGGTGTATAAAATTATGAGGGCCCAAGATAGAGTGGTTAGGACGAACCTATTTCCCTTAGCAGGGAGGTTAGTAACCAGGGGGCATAGATTCAAAGTTATTGGTAGAAGGATTAGAGGGGAGTTAAGGAGATCTTTTTTCACCCAGAGGGTGGTGGGGGTCTGGAACTCACTGCCTGAAAGGGTGTTAGAGGCAGAAACCCTCATCGCATTTAAAAAAGTACTTGGATATGCACTTGAAGTGCCGTAACCTACAAGGCTTATGGACCTAGAAGAATTAGAAGAATGAGAGGTGATCTCATTAAAACATATAAGATTCTGAGGGGGATTGACAGGGTAGATGTTGAGAGGTTGTTTCCCTGGCTGGAGAGTCTAGAACTAGGGGGCATAGTCTCAGGATAAGGGGTCGGTGATTTAAGACAGAGATGAGGAGGAATTTCTTCACTCAGAGGGTTGTGAATCTTTGGAATTCTCGACCACAAAGGGCTGTGAATGCTGAGTCTTTGAGTATATTCAAGGCTGAGATAGATAGATTTTTGGACTCGAGAGGAATCAAGGGATATTGGGATCGGACGGGAAAGTGGAGTTGAGGCCAAAGATCAGCCATGATCTGATTGAATGGCGGAGTAGGCTCGAAGGGCCGTATGGCCTACTCATGTTCCTAATTCTTATGTTCTTATGTTATTAAGAGCTGGAAAGTGGGATTAGGCTGGATAGCTCCTTTTCGGGTGGCACAGACACGATGGGCCGAATGGCCGCCTCCTGTGGTGTAAATTTCTACGTTTCTATGATTCTATTGTCAGCTGTGTAGTGACCAACTCGTGATTATCCTGCTCAGGTTAACATGGCTCCAAGATGCCACGCCTGGCAAAGGATGTTCAGAACCAAGTCAACCCTCTTTGGCAGACTTGGCAACCTGCTATCTGAACCAGGCAGGTCCTCAGTACTCTAGGGCAATCTTGATGAGTGACCAGTCAGTCTGGCTCATTAACGGAATGTGGAAGAGTAGATCTGTCACAGGAGGTAGGGATTCTTTCCACTAAATTTGAGATAACCTGGCAGGTCAGTGCCCTAACTGGTAAGGTGGTCTTGGCTGAAGAAACAGCCACAGCTCATCAGTGTTTTGTGCTGGGAGGGTACAATGTCATTAGCTACTTAAACCTCAGCAGTTCCTTTGCACACACTTGGGGTCCCCTAAGTTTTTTATGTACCAATCTGCGACTAAACTCTCTGGACTTGGCTCAGTGGGATGTGCTCCTATGGGGTGAGAACTCCCACTCCATATTGGGCACAGAGAAACTCCACCTTCTCAGTAACTTACTTTCGAGACTCTTAAACAAGGGGATAGGTTTTGGGACATGTCAGATGCCCCACTGACCAAAACAAAACTGCAAGTCTAGACAACGAGGGAGCGATCTTCCACTTCCGGTTGAAAGGTTATTCGACTCTGGAAGGTGAATTACCCTCAGGATTTGAACCACTCATCAACCAACGCACATTCTCTCCCCATAGGACCACAGCCCTCTTACCCAAGTCCAGAGAGCTTAGACGCAGATTGGCACATGAAAGGCTGAGAGGACCCTGAAGTGTGCCTGCCCAGTCTCACCCATGAAGAATGGTTGTTTGGCTGAAGTACTGGAGGACCAGTGGCATCAGAAGTGAAGGGAAGAAATTTGCAGAAGGCAAACCAGTCATTTCCAAAAAATAGAACAGTCAGGAAACAGACAATTAATTACAGAAAAGTTTGAAAATATTTGCTCTGATTAACCTTGGCATATACCCATTTAGACAGGGAGCAGTAGCCTTAAAGGGACAGGCACACAGCTGTTTCTCAGTCGCAAGATATCGCAAACCATGCTCCCGGCTCCTCGTGAGCAGTGCCACAAGAGATCATCTAGTTTTATATTAAAAGTCATAAATATCCTGAGCGTAATGGGTTTACAGGAGTACTTTCAGAGAGTACATCAGCCTCTGTATCTGGGCTGCAGTCCAACAGTAAGTCTATCGGAGTTTCACATGGACTGTGGCTTTGTGTCCACGTGCTTAACTCAAAACTTAACACACACACGGACAACAGTAAATATTGCCTTGCAGATGCCACTGGTCACCTGCGGTTCTACTGCAGTACTGTAAGTGGGAGGGGCCCAGGTCTTTACGTGCAATGAATGTTGAGTTTTTTTGGCCAATATTCTAGGTGACCCTGCGCTTTTTCATTTTCTACCCAGGTGTCAGACATAAATCTCCTGCGAGCCCTGGGGGAGGTATAAGTACCACTTGTGCTTGGAGTTTTATCTACCTCCTGCTGCCAGTACCGATGTAGCAGTGAAGGGTTGGCAGCGGACAATTGGGCACAGGCTGCTTAAGTTAGGCATAGACACTTAATTGGGCACAGGCTGCACAAAGTAGTGAGTGAGGAGGACATAAAAAACCTGCAAGGGGACATAGACAGGCTAAGTAAGTGGGCAGAGATTTGGCAGATGGAATACAACACTGGAAAGTGTGAGGTGATGCACTTTGGCAGGAAAAATCCTAGAGCAATTTATTATCTTAATGGCAAGAAACTGGAGAGTACTGAAGTGCAAAGGGATCTGGGGGTCCTGGTGCACGAAACTCAAAAGGTTAGTATGCAGGTGCAGCAAGTGATTAAGAAGGCAAATGGAATGTTGGCTTTCATTGCTAGGGGGATAGAATATAAAAATAGGGAGGTATTGCTTCAGTTGTACAAGGTATTGGTGAGACCGCACCTGGAATACTGCATACAGTTTTGGTGTCCTTACTTAAGGAAAGACATCCTTGCTCTCGAGGCAGTGCAAAAAAGGTTCACTCGGTTAATCCCGGGGATGAGGGGGTGGTCATATGAGGAGAGGTTGGGTAGATTGGGACTCTACTCATTGGAGTTCAGAAGAATGAGAGGCGATCTTATTGAAACATATAAGATTGTGAAGGGGTTGGATCGGGTGGATGCGGGGAGGATGTTCCCGATGACGGGTGAGACGAGAACTAGGGGACATAGTCTTAGAATAAGGGGCTGCTCTTTCAAAACTGAGATGAGGAGGAACTACTTCACTCAGAGGGTGGTAGGTCCATGGAATATGCTGCCACAAAAAGCTGTAGAAGCTACAACATTAATTAAATTTAAAACAGAAATAGACAGTTTCCTAGAAGTAAAGGGCATTAAGGGTTACGGGGAGCGGGCAGGAATTTGGACATGAGTCTAGGTTCGGATCGGTCATGGCCCTGTGGGTAGTGGAGCGGGCCCAGGGACTGTGTAGCCTGATTCTGCTCCTATTTCGTGTGTGCAATTCTGTTAGATGCAGGAGATGGTTCTGTGATAGATAGTAGATTGGCGGTTAGGATCAGATCAGCCATGATCTTATTGAATGGCGGAGCAGGCTCGAGGGGCCGATTGGCCTACTCCTGCTCCTATTTCTTATGTTCTTATGTTCTTATGTTCCTCAGTGTGCTGCCAAGTGAGGAACTGCACAATAAAGGCCAGAAGGTCCCAGTTTTAATCTCTGGTCTCTGTGGCGTTATCTGAGCCCAGTTTGGGCAGTAGGAGGACTGAAAGCTTCTGAGGATATGTGCCACTTTTGCACTTGGCATAAGTAATCGCCTCGGGAGGGGTGGGCTCCCTTGCCCAGCGCGTGAACCTCCACGCCCAATTTCCATCTATGTACTCTGATTATTTATGCCCAAGCATAAAAGAGGAAAATCTGCCTCAGTGTGTGCGCACCGTGAGCGTGGGGCAGGACTGGGTTCAGCTGTGATGCCCTATGTAGTTGAATATCCTACTGAAATTCTCCGACTGTGCTGGCATGTGTAGAACGGCCGCTTCGGTGAGGTAATGGAAAAACGTCAGCACTTTTGGAACCATAAGCCCTCAGCAGTCAGTGCCCAAGGAAAGGGGTGGAGAAAATCGGAGCTGGGGAACAACTAACAGCCATCTCCTGGTTTTCCATTCTTGAAAAGCCTTGCCGCATTTCTGGAATGCCACATTTCAAGAAATATGTAACACAAGTAAATCCCTCTTGTCCCAGATACGGCTGGAGACCTGTCCTTAATGGTTGAATACTCCAGTGATGTGGTCCATGGATTTTTGCGACTGAGAAACCCAGGTGAGTGGGCAGGGGTCATAGTTCAGGACACGACCAAGGTTGTAAAGAATGGGACAGACCAGGCGAATCTGGTAATGGTGGTTGGGCAGTGCCAAGCTCAGATTTTAAAAAGTCTGAAGATTGCAGGGGAAAAGCAAGACAGAGAGGCAAGGAGTTCCACAGTTTTAATATCCTGGGAATGAATGAGTTAGAGGAGGTGATGGTGCGATGAGGCTCAATTTCAACACAGCAGGAATGTGGGGAGGAGGAAGAGCTTTTTTTTCTATTCTTGGGATGGAGGCGTCGCTGGCAACGCCGGCATTTATTGCCCATCCCTAGTTGCCCTTGAGAAGGTGGTGGTGGGCCTTCTTCTTGAACCACTGCAGTCCGTGTGGTGAAGGTACTCCCACAGTGCTGTTAGGGAGGAAGTTTCAGGATCTTGACCCAGCGACAATGAAGGAATAGCGATATATGTCCTTGAAGGTGATGGTGTTGGACTTGGAGAGGTAATTGGAGGTGGTGGTGTTCCCATACACCTGCTGCCCTTGACCTTCTAGGTGGCGGAGGTCGCGGGTTTGGGAGGTGCTGCCGAAGAAGCCTTGGCGAGTTGCTGCAGTGCATCCTGTAGACACTACACACTGCAGCCACGGTGCGCGCAGTGGTGGAGGGCTTGGATGTTTAAGCCAGTGGATGGGGTGCCGATCAAAAGGACTGCTTTGTTCTGGATAGGGTCGAGCTTCTTAAATGTTGTTTCAAGGATGGCGTATTTTAGAGCTTAGGGTGAACAAGAGAGGAAAGCTTAGAGGAGCATCTACCAGAGTATAGGATTGATAAATACAAAAGCAAAATACTGCAGATGCTGGAAATCTGAAATAAAAACAGAAAATGCTGGAAATACTCAACAGGTCAGGCAGCATCTGTGGAGAGAGAAACAGAGTTAACGTTTCACGTCGATGACCCTTCGTCAGAACTGGAAAAAGTTGGAGATGGAACAGGTTTTTAAGCAAGTGTAGGGGCAGGGAGAGGGGGGAGGGGAAGACAGAACAAAAGGGAAGGTCTGTGATAGGCTGGAAGGCAGGAGAGATTAAGAGACAAAAGGGATGATGGTGCAAGGCAAGAGGAGATGGTAATGGGACAAGTTAAGAAACAAAAGATGGCTCTAGATGAAGTGTAATGGCAATGGCAGAATAATCGACAGCTGCCATGTGAGAGAGAGAGAAAAATAAAAATAAAATACAGTTGGACAAGAAAGGCTGCAACAGGGAGAGAGGACATGAGTTTAGATGGGCCCACAACTTTGACAGAACAACGTTTTTCTTCCATCCCCCTCTTCCAATTATTTTAGGTCAGATGACTGAGGAGGAGACAGATTGAACTTAAAAAGACAGTGGGGGCGGTGGGGGCACTTTGTCCAGGAATAGGATGGAGATCACATGGTTTTGGGTGTGGTAGGGAGTATGTAGATTGTGATACACGGGGTATCGCAATTATGTGGAACAGGCTGGATGGACCAAAGGGTCTTTACCCGTTCATCATCGTTTGTATGAGTAAGGATAGTGAAAAGAAAGTTAGTAATGCTGAAAATGAGCTGAAGTTGGTGACCACTTTGGTTGCTTGGATTACAATCGCAATAAATTTACTTTAACAAGCAATTTCTGGAGCATGGACCCTGCAGGCACCCATACCATATATAATAATGGCTTCAGTTCATTGGAGTGGGAAAGAAGAGTGCTTGGCAATAAGAATTCCAATGGAACGATCCCACTGTTGTTTCCTGGTCAGCCTGTAGGTAGCCTAGACTTAAAACGGAGATCAGCTACCTCAGCACAGCCCGAGGATGGAACCAGGCGTCCTGCTGGCCTGAATGGCTGAGCTACCCGCTGCCAATAGCAGGTGAGCCATCGGGTAGCTTGGATGCCATTGTTCTTCAACCTTCCTTCTTCACCGTGCCCTGTTACAAAGAAAATCAAAAAGAAAATGTGATCAGCTTTTGATTTGTTAGTGAAAATTGTGTGAACGTATCAATCCTCTCCAGTCCAAGGGGTTGCTTTCATTCTTGTTTCCAATAATCGGAGTTCAAGGTTCGCAAGCGTCGCACGTTAGGTGACAGAGAATAGGATGGATTTGGGAATTTTAACCCAAACCCTCTGACAGAAGCTGTTCCAAACCAGTGAACGCAAGTTGATCTTTCAGTCACTGCACCCTTGTTCTCTGGAACTCTCTCTAAAAACCACTTCCCCCTTCTTTCAAAACCCTTTCTCTTTGATTGTACATTTGTTTCCCCACCCCGAACAATCTTTCATATCTTCGGCTCATCCCATTACAGGAGCATCCTTGCGATATTCTGGTGAGTGAAGGTCACTATACGAGTGAGCACCATTGCTAGTTGGTGGTGGTGGTGAGCTACCAGTTGGTTATGTTGGTTGGGTGGCGGCGACCCATTGCGGTGGCTCTTGGTTGTTGTGGTGTTTGAGGTGTGTTGGGTGTGGTTGTGGTGAAGATTTCCGGTTATTAAGGCTGTGGTTTTGTTTGTTCGCTTTGCCATTCCAAAGTCGCTGGGGGGGGGCTCTTGAAATGTGATCAGTTTCCATTAAAGAATGCATTATTTATGGGAAAAAACTCCAAAGAAGGATGGAAAAAATGATGCTTCGTCCAGGACCAATATCGATCAGAGGGAAGTAAATCTGAGCGCCTGAAGTACGGTCACACATTGCAGACATCACAAAGTGTTCACCATGGAAGTTGTTCAGCAAGTACACTTGAAGGTCACATTCACAAAACCATGCAGGACTTCCAATATTATTTCTATTTCACTTCAGAACTTTTCTTTCAATAATTGTGAGAAAGGTTAATCAGCATTAGGTGACGTGGCGTAAGCTTGGGGAGTCGAATGGCCTGGGAGTTCCTGATGGAATGGTAGGGCGTGTGCCCCACTCGCGCTGTCTGAGCGACCCCCCCCTTTGCCCTGGGCCACAAGCAAACGTGAGAAGGACTGGGCGGCACAGTGGGTTTACCCAGCCCAGCGCGTCAAGAACGGGCACCTGGGTTGAGGTTCCAGGTTAGCTGGTGGTGCCCATGAAACCAGACCCCAGCATGAGTCAGCGTCTTCAGCAGAGAAGAGAAAAGAGCAGGAAAATAGAACCTCATCCCCAACTTTGGTAGACAGAGTCTTTTCCTTTTGTCCATGTTTTTTTTCTCCCTCATCCCCAAGGGACTGACCATGCCAGCGAATGGGCACAAGCCTTCCAATGCTTCACACGTGTGGTCATTCTTCATGTGTGTGACGAGGCAGTGCTGTTGGCAGGTCAATCAACTGCAGAGAGCACCAGACATGAGGTCAACTCTGCACCCAGCAATGTCACACCTACGCACAGTCCCAGCAGGGAAGACTGGATAGCAGGAGCCCTCCTTAATCTGGAGAGCACTGAAAGCACCTGTAGCACCTCGGCTGAGATCAGTTAACACAGCAAGCAAATTCAACAAGCTGGAGTATGATGTCCACTTCTGGGCATCACACTATAGGAAGAATATGAAGGCCTTGGAGAGGAGGAGACTTCACTAGAATGGTACCAGGGATGAGGGACTACAGTTACGTGGAGAGACTAGAGAAGCTGAGATTGTTCTCTATAGAACGGAGAAGGTTACAAGGAGAGTTAACATAAGAACATAAGACGTAGGAGCAGGAGTAGGTCATTTGGCTTCTTGAGCCTGCTCCGCCATTCAATAAGATCCTGGCTGATCTGATCTTGGCCTCAACTGCACTTCCCTGCCCGCTCCCCATAACCTTTGACTCCCTCACCATTCAAAAATCTGTCTATCTCCACCTTAAATATATTCAATGACCCAGCCTCCACAGCTCTCTGGGGATGAGAATTCCAAAGATCCAACAGAGGTGCTCAAAATTATGAAGGGCTTTGATCAAGTAAATCAGGAGAAACTGTTTCCACTGGCAGGAGGGTCGGTAACCAGAGGACACAGATTTAAGGTGATTGGCAAAAGAACCAGAGGGGGAGACGAGGAGAACTTTTTTTACGCAGCGAGTTGTTGTGATCGGGAATGCGCTGCCTGAAAGGGCGGTGGAAGCAGATTCAATAGTAGCTTTCAAAAGGGAATTGGATATACACTTGAAAAGGAAATATTTGCAGGGCTACAGGGAAAGAGTTGAGGAGTGGGTCTAATTGGAGAGCTCTAACAGGACTAGACAGACTAGATGCAGGAAGGATGTTCCCGATGGTGGGGGAGTCCAGAACCAGGGGTCACAGTCTAAGGATAAGGGGTAAGCCATTTAGGACTGAGATGAGGAGGAATTTCTTCACCCAGAGAGTGGTGAACCTGTGGAATTCTCTACCACACAAGGCAGTTGAGTCCAAACCATTAAATATATTCAAGAAGGAGTTAGATATATTTCTTAAGGCTAAGGGGATCAAGGGATATGGGGAGAAAGCAGGGACAGGGTACTGAATTTGGATGATCAGCCATGATCGCATTGAATGGCGGAGCAGGCTAGAGGGGCCGAATGGCCTACTCCTGCTCCTATCTTCTACATTTCTATGTTTCTTTCAATGAGCCAGCACCGGCGCGATGGGCCGAACGGCCTCCTTCTGTGCCGTAAGATTCGATAACTCTAAGCAGCTGAGGCCTGGAACACAGACTCAGGGCCAACTGTTTGCTGTGAAGCTGGCATAACAGTTGTTAGTAACAGTCTCTAAGGTTACAGTATTGTGTTTCTGTTGGGCCTTCGGGGCCTACATTTGAGATCTATTGACAGAAATCCATTCTGCTGTGTTTGAGTTTCTGTAATTAATTAAGTCAGATCATTTTTCTTTTTAAAAGGACTATTAAATTTTACCACAGTAATCCATTTGCTAACTGTAGGGCCGTTAAATCAAGCTCAGTACATAACGATCGATAAGTGGCTAATCGTATATGCAACATTGACAAGCGGAGCATTGAAAAAGAAGTCAAACTGTTTTAAAGCAGTGTTTTTGTGGATTTATGCTTTTTAATCCAGAGATTTCTCCACCTAAACATAGGGGGTAGCGTTGAGGCAATATGACATGAGCAATTTTGGGTTATTGCGTCATTCATGGCGTTTTTTTAATGCTTATCAGGGTTAGGGTTGCTAGTGCTGGGGAATGGATCATTTGCATACTGAGTTAGAATCAAGCACTCCCAGGACAGGTGCAGAATGGTTTAGATGCAGAGTTCAGTTTCCTCTACAATGCCCCATTAAGCACTCGTAGGTGAGTTACAGCGTAGTTTAGATGCAGATTAAAGCTCTCTCTACACTGTCCCATTAAGCATTCCCAGGTCAGGAACAGCGTAGATGCCGCGTAAAAGCTCCTACATGGGACAAAAACAGTACCCTCAGCCCCGATCTCAGACAGTTGTCCCTACTGCACCAGTGCGACACTTTCCCTTTCCTCACAGCAGCAGTTAGGATGCTAGATGTGCTCTCAGTGTCCCCTGTATCCGGGACCCGTGCAGATTCCCATTGAAGAGAGATTGGGTCGATTGGGCTTGTATTCGCTACAGTTTAGAAAGAATGAGAGGGGATCTCAATGAAACTTATAAAATTCTAACAGGACTAGACAGACTAGATGCAGGAAGGATGTTCCCGATGGCGGGGGAGTCCAGAACCAGGGGACACAGTCTAAGGATAAGGGGTAAGCCATTTAGGACTGAGATGAGGAGGAATTTCTTCACCCAGAGAGTGGTGAACCTGTGGAATTCTCTACCACAGAAGACAGTTGAGTCCAATTCATTAAATATATTAAAGAAGGAGTTAAATATATTTCTTAAGGCTAAGGGGATCAAGGGATATGGGGAGAAAGCAGGGACAGGGTGACGTAAGAAAACTACTAGGCACTTGGTCTAAGCGTTAAACAAAGCTTTAATCAACTGTTTTTCAACATGGAGATCTAGTTGTGTCCTTCACTAGTTCCTGTTCAGGAATGTCCTAAGCAAGCTGGGCCCATGCCCAAGTATTTATACTCTCCCTGGACAGCGCCACCAGCAGGCCGCCCAGTATTACTTCATACATAAATGGCAAGATTCATGTCACAGGGTACTGAATTTGGATGATCAGCCATGATCGCATTGAATGGTGGAACAGGCTCGAGGGGCCGAATGGCCTACTCCTGCTCCTATCTTCTATGTTTCTATGAAGCTCTTTTGATTCCACGAGCGATTTGGATGAAGAAGCTCCATCAGCCCATTTGCTCTCATCCTTCCAGAATACCAACCCGACCATTTTCTCATTACAACCTCAGCCCACCCTTCCTGGCAACCTGCTACAGTTCATGACCACCCCCTGCATAAAGAAATGGACCCTGGCGAATTCACTGAGGGTGAGGACCAATCCAGCCAAGAGATTCGCAGAAATAAAGTTCATATTACATGGAGCTGATGTGATATTGGAAATAGAAAGAAAAGAAAGACTTGCATTTATATAGCGCCTTTCACGACCACCGGACGTCCCAAAGCGCTTTACAGACAATTAATTACTTTTGAAGTGTGGTCACTGTTGTAATGGAGGAAACACTGCACATAGCAAGCTCCCACAAACAGCACTGAGATAATGACCAGATAATCTGTTTTAGTGATGTTGATTGAAGGATAAATATTGGCCAGGACACATAACCATGACTGTAGCCCCGTACTTGGGAACTAACCTTCGATAACAGCAAATACCCCTGTGGGCAAATGCACCGAGAGCCTTGCAGGCCAGGAAGATCCCAGGTTCGGTCTCTGGCCTGTGCTCAGTTCGTGTGGCAGTGGGACAGCTACAATTAGCCTCAGTGATGCTGTACGATCCGCCGGGTGGGGGAGGGGGTCCCAGGTCCCAGTCTTGATCAAGAGACAGTGACTTTTGCTGGAAAGTGCATGTATGTGGGCCATTCTTGAAGTGTGAGCAAATCTTGGTGGACCCTGTTTGAGCCCCAAGACCCTCCTCACCCGACATGCACTTCGCAACAGGGGTCACCGGTTTAGTGAGGTGCGGTGAGAATCCCGACTGATTCTCCCTAACCTGGTTACTCTGGGGCTAATTATGGGGCTTCCAATGTTATCCCAGCTGAACTCCACTAACTCAGCACAGACCAGGAATCAAAACTGGGACTTTCCTGCTCTGCATACCCTCCCCTAAACCTCTCCGCCTCTCGTTCCTCCTTTAAGATGCACCTTAAAACCTACCTCTTTGACCAAGTTGTCCCAATATCTCTTTATGTGGCTCGGTGTCAAATTTTGTTCGATAACGTTCCTGTGAAGCATCTTGGGACGTTTTACTATGTTCAAGGTGCTATATAAATACAAGTTGTTGTTGTACCGAACTGATTTTATTTTTTAAAAAGGTGCTCCTGAAACTTTTTTATTTGTTATTTATTAGTTTAGTGCTTAATTTATTTGCCACTTAGCTATAATGTTATTTTTTTAATGAATGATGTCATTTATTATTTAAATTTTAAAAACTTTGAGATTACAGCTTTATTTCTGAAACTTTCGCTAACATTACTATACACTTAAACTCAAAGAACGGGAGCCTCAGGGCGCCATTTTCCCTCAGGCTTCTGATCTTCAGGTGCTTTAAAAAGCTACAGGAAGGTCTGAATCATTCAGCCCGAGCCTTACCCCGGCTGTAAAAGACGGTTCCCTGTCACCCACGCAACAAAAAGTAGGACTGAACCCCAAAGGGACATTAATACGATAGCAAAATACTGCGGATGCTGGAAAATTGAAACAACAACAGAAAACGCTGGAAAAACTCAGCAGGCCAGGCAACATCCGTGGAGAGAGAAACAGTTAATGTTTCAGATCGAAGACCCTTCGTCAGAACTGAGAAAAGAGCAGGACCTCCTGCTTTTTTCTCAGTTCTGACGAAGGGTTTCGACCTGAAACGTTAACTCTGTTTCTCTCTCCACGGATGTTGCCTGGCCTGCTGAGTTTTTCCAGCGTTTTCTGCTGTTGTCCCAAAGGGACATTGTTCATCGATCCCTTTACACAGAATTACAGGCACAGAAACAGGTCGTTCGGACCAACTGCTCCGTGCCGGTGTTTATGCTCCACACGAGCCTCCTCCCACCCACTCTTCATCTCACCCTGTCGGCATAAACTTCTCACGCTGCGCGCAATGTTGAGCGGGCAGTGCGACATTGCCCCAGCTATCTTTGGTGTCGAGGCAAGCAGTGTTTAGTGAGGTGCAGCAGCTACACTGTCGCACTTGCGTTGTAGACAGACTGCAGTGCAGCTGATTTAATCCAGTCCTCACCCGGTGCCCACACACAGGCTTTCCAGCAACAGCCACCCGAGGGGCAAGCAGTTTGCCCAGATTCAGCGGGAGAATCGCGCCTCAGATTACAAACTCCCACCAGAGGACGGTGACTTGGCCGCTGTGTGCCCCTTTGCTGAGTCTCGCTGGTCAGCAGCTTTAATAAAATGCCTTTCTCAACTTGCTGTGAACGCTGGGATGGCTCTACCTCCATTGCTGCCCCCTGCTGTCTGTGCTCTGAAGGGAGGGAGAGCGCAAGAAAGCACTCACAACTCCCACAGCCAGCTGAGCTGTGAAAAGTGAAAGGCAAATAGTGGAAAAGGAAGAAAAAGGGAAGGGGAATGACATGAATCTTGTCATTCATGTGGAAATGACTTATGAAATAATACTGGGCGGCCTGCTGGTGGCGCTGTCCAGGGAGAGTATAAATACTCGGGCATGGGCCCAGCTTGCTCAGGACATTCTTTAACAGGAACTAGTAAAGGACACAACTAGACCTCCATGTTGAAAAACAGTTGATTAAAGCTTTGTTTAACGCTTAGTCCAAGTGCCTAGTAGTTTTCTTACATCAGGGAATGTAAGGGAAAAGAGAATGAGAAAAAGGAGAGAAGACTACATTAATGATTCTTGAGTATCCTTTGTGCTGCATACTCATTGGAGTTTAGAAGAATGAGCGGTGATCTTATTGAAACATATAAGATTCTGCGGGGGGGGTTGACAGGGTAGATGCTGACAGGATGTTTCCCCTCGTGGGGGAATCTAGAACTAGGGGGCATAGTTTCAGGATAAGGGGTCGCCCATTTAAGACGGAGATGAGGAGGAATTTCTTCTCTCAGAGGGTTGTGAATCTTTGGAATTCTCTACCCCAGAGAGCTGTGGAGGCGGAGTCAGTGAATATATTCAAGGCGGAGATAGACAGATATTTGAGCTACAGGGGAGTCGAGGGTTATGGGGAGCGGGCGGGAAAGTGGAGTTGAGGCCAAGATCAGATCAGCCATGATCTTATTGAATGGCGGAGCAGGCTCGAGGGGCTGAATGGCCTACTCCTGCTCCTATTTCTTATGTTCTTACATAAGATTGCAGATGTTACTTTTAAGCATGTTATGTTGCCATTGGATGCCTCAGGTTTACAACTCATGACTGAAATCCTCACAGCCAGGGTCTGTCCAGTGTTGCCCTGTGCCCTACCTCATAAATTGTGGTTAAAAATGAAAATTCTAAGAACATAAGAAATAGGAGCAGGAGTCGGCCATTTGGCCCCTCGAGCCTGCTCCGCCATTCAATAAGATCATGGCTGATCTTCTACCTCAACTCCACTTTCCTGCACTATCCCCATATCCCTTGATTCCCTTAATATCCAAAAATCTATCGATCTCTGTCCTGAATATACTCAACGACTGAGCATCCACAGCCCTCTGGGGTAGAGAATTCAAAAGATTTACCACCCTCTGAGTGAAGAAATTTCACCTCATCTCAGTCCTAAATGGCCGACCCCTTATTCTGAGACTGTGACCCCCTGGTTCTGGACTCCCCAACCCAGGGGGAAACATCCTCCCTGCATCTACCCTGTCAAGCCCTGTAAGAATTTTGTATATTTCAATGAGATCACCTCTCATTCTTCTAAACTCTAGGGAATATAGGCCTAGTCTACTCAATCTCTCCTCATAGGACAATCCCCCCATCCCAGGAACCAGTCTGGTGAACCTTCGTTGCATTCCCTCTATGGCAAGTATATCCTTCCTTAGGTAAGGAGACCAAAACTATACACAATACTCCAGGTGTGGTCTCACCAGGGCCCTATATAATTGCAGTAAGACGTCTTTACTCTTATACTCAAATCCTCTTGTAATAAAGACCAGCATACCATTTGCCTTCCTAATTGCTTGCCGTACCTGCATGTTAACTTTCAGTGATAAGTCACATTCTTCCCAGTGCATTTTTAGTATTCTCATCATCCATCAGTTGGAAACACGAGCTGCAAGAAGTTTGTTTTCTCCCCTCAAATAGTTTCCAACTGGGTCAACCCACGCAGGCTCCGGCTCACTCACTGTGCCTATTTTCAGCAGAGAGAGTCTCAGCCAGCCCTCGATGCACCAATCTGCCCGTCCCACCGAGGGAAGCGCTTCATCGAAAAAACCTCTGCAGACGAATGGGTCGAAGTCTGACGTCAGCTGCCTCCTTCCTTTGCTGCATCCTTACACTGCAGCCTGCAGCATCCTGCTGGAAATAATGACCAATCTGAAGTGACGTGCAACAGCTACACTGTCGCACTTGCCTTGCAGACAGACTGCAGTGCAGCTGATTTAATCCAGTCCTCACCCGGTGCACACACACACACACACACACACACAGGCTTTCCAGCAACAGTCACCTGATGGGTACATAGTGGTTACGGCTCCGGACGAGCAATCCATTTTCGTGAGTTCAGTTCCCACCAATGGCACTTGTAGAATTTGAATTCAGATTTTTTAAATCTGGAAATAAAAAGCTGTGACCAGCAACAGAAAAAAACTGAGCGTGAAGCTGTAGAATTAATGTAAAATCCCAACTGTTTAATTGGAAAGACTTGCATTTATTTAGCACTCTTCACCACCTCAGGACATCCCAAAGCGCTTTATAGCCAAAGATGTACTTTTGGAGTGTAGTCACTGTTGTAATGTAGGAAAAGCGGCAGCCAATTTGCGCACAGCAAGCTCCCACAAACAGCAATGTGATAATGACCAGATCATCTGTTGTAGCCATATTGATTGAGGGATAAATATTGGCCAGGACACCGGGAAGAACTCTCTTGCCCCTCTTTGAATAGTGCCATGGGATCTTTTAAGTCCACTTGAGAGAGCAGACGGGGCCTCGGTTTAACGTCTCATCCGAAAGACGGCACCTCCGACAGTGCAGCGCTCCCTCAGCACTGTACTGGAGTGTCAGCCTGGATTTTGTGCTCAAGTCTCTGGAGTGGAACTTGAACCCACAACCTTCTGACTTAGAACCTTCAGTGAGCCACGGCTGACATATTTAATGTCCTTTAGGGAGAGAAACCTGCCGTCCTTCCCCGGTCTGGCCTATATGGTGGCTTCAGTCCCACACCAGCGTGGTTGACTCAACTGCCCTCTGAAGTTGCCTAGCAAGCCCCTCATTTATATCACCAGCCTTTCAGGGCAACTGGGGATGGGCAATAAGTGTCAGCCTCGCCAACAGCGCCCACATCCTGAGAACGAATTTTTAAAAAAGGGGGGCAGCGATGAGGAGCTCGAACCCTGGCTGACTTGCCCGCTCCCTCCCCCCTTCCCGATCTCATGGGTGGAGAGACCAATTGTAGAGCTCCAAATGCACTGAGATCGCAAACTCAACTCAGGCTGAATCACTTCCGATTGAGTGGGAAATGGAGGGAAATGGGCTTGAGGTAGGGAATGATAAAAATACACAATGGTTTCTAAAAAATGAGCTGGACCAGTGGAAATGCCTTTTCACATTCCTGTGTTCTGATGTGTATCTTTGTAATATGGTGATCAACTGCCCCTCGCCCCACCCCCATTGGGCTGGATTTTCTCAATGGGAGCGCGTTGGGGGCGGGACTGCTGGTTGTCGAGTTTCAGTCCCGCCCCCAACGGCGTCCGGCCAACCCACGTTATTTTCCCTTGATTGATCTTGTCAAGCCCGCACTGTGGGCTTAGCCGGCCAATTAAAGGAAAACCGGTGACAGAGAACGTCAGCGTATGACGTTTCAGAAGCTGTCAAACACTGACAATCTCAGTTCTTTGGTGAGTCCTTGTACTCAAGACTCACCAAACCTCTTTCCTGAGCAGAAATTAGATGGCTGTTGCATCTGAGAATGCAGCAGCCATTCTGTCATCTCTGCCATGGAGATGAGGAGCCTCCGGATCCCCAAGGGTTGAAGCCTACAGGAAGAAACAAAGGTAAGTAAACTTTTTCTAACACTTTTTACTCACCTCCCATACTTACCTCTCCACACTTGCACCCATCACTCACCTCCACAGCGCACTTTTCGACCCCTCTGACCCCCGCAGATCCACTGCTCGCCTCGCTGACCCTGGCGGGGTTTCCCGACGTCGGGAAACCCACACTTGTGTTGGTAAAATGGGGATAAGCCTCTTAACTGCCTGTTAACTACCTGTTAACAGGCAGTTAATTGGCTCTAATCCCCTTCCCGCCTCGAGGAGACGGGACCCTGCGCGAGTCGGGGACCCGCCTCCCGGGAAGATGGCACGGAGGCGGGTTGGGAGCGGGTTCGGTACCCGCTCCCAGTTTCTGCCATTTTCCCGGCAGACCCGCCTCCATACCCGCCTCCCCAGGGCTGGCAAAATTCCCCCCATTATCTCCCACAGTGAGGGGGATCTCCCACCCACCCCCACCACCCCCCTCCCTCAGCTCCCCATAGATGGATAATGGAAATTGGTGGGTATTCAAGACTCTCCAAATTGTGGTCTTGCCCATATAGTTCAGCATTGTTTTCGGCACTAGAATGAAGGTAATTACAGTCCAAATAATCTGAGTCAGATTTAATCTTTCTTGGGGTGCCAATGGCCCCTCCCCTCCACGCAGTCCCCCTAACATCTTAAACATGACACCGCAAATCTAACATCAGAAATTAAATCCATCCCAGTTAGAACCGAAAGCCCTGTAATATCCGCACCTCTGGTGCACATAGTACACCCCAGGGGCTGCCCCTCCGCCCCCATCATTTGTGCCCTCGGAAGACTGGTTTGCTTCTCGTGCCCCTGGGCCTCCAGGCACGGCCGGTCCAGCAGTCGAATATTGACTGAGCTGGGATTCGGTGGTATTCCCAATCCTTCAGCTCTTCAACAGAAGACAGGGGAATTTGAGGGAATTGCTGATAGGAAGCAGGATCGTCCCAGTTCCCATAGAGCTGTGGAGGGGCTGCAATGAAACTGTGGACCCTCATTCCATTAATTGACAGTGCGTTCATGAGGCTGGTCTTCAACCAAGAAAACTAGGATTGAAACCCTCAGCAAGAGGGGAATAGCACAGCTCTTTACAAAGGCAGTCGATTCCAGATCAGTCTAAACCTACAACTAATTCAGATGAATAGACTGAAAGAACCCAAGCCAGAACTTGCCTTCACTTGGAACAACTCCAGATCAGAAATGCCAGTCAGAGCAACTCTCATTGACTCAGAATAATTGAAATCCCCGCAATACATCAAGTAAGTTGCTGACACAGTGACAAATGTTGCAGCAGTGTGAATCTGAAAGTTTCACATCTTGAGTCAATTCTTTTCAGGGAACAGGTCAAGCATTAAACTAGACCAAGTCAATCCAGGATTCAAGTGGCCCAAATCCACAGGCTCCATCCCACACACCCCCACACCCCACCCAATATAGAATTCATTTTTAATATTACTACTTTTTAACCAATTCCATTCTGAGTGGGGCCGGGATCTCAGATTTCTGCCTCAATTGAAAACTTCAATCTCTAATATCTGCATGTTATGAGATGTACAAGTAAATGGAGGGAGGGGCAATGTGGGAGGAGTGGAATCTTTTGTCGTCTAGTTTACATTTTAACACCACCGTATATACAAAGCTGTCCAGGTCAAAATTGGATGGGTGCCAACCATATTTCCAATTTCCATTTCTCGCTGTCTTACCAGGTCTTACCCTTGACTCAATGGTAACACCTCAAAGCCAGAAGGTTGTGGGATCACGCTCCACTCTGGAGACTTGAGCAAGTAATCTAGGCTGACAGTTCAGTCTGGTGCAGTACTGAGGGAGTGCCGCACTGTCAAGGTGCTGTGCTTCAGATGAGATGTTAAACCGAGGCCCCCCCTCTCAGGTGGACGTACAAGATCTTATGGCACTAACTGGACAGGGGAATGGTCACGGCCAACATTTATCCCTCAGCCAAGACCACCAAAGCAGGTTATCTGGTCATTTATCTCATTGCTGTTTGTGGGACCTTCCTGTGTACCATTTGGCTGCTGCGTTTATCGAAGTTACAACTGTGACGACACTTCAGAAATATTCCATTAGCTGTGAAGCACTTTGGAACTGCCTGAAGTCATTAAAGGTGCTATATCAATGCAAGTTCTTTCTTTGTTTACCTGGACTGGATTATGCGTTGTGCTCGTTGGATGAGTACATCCCTCAATTAATTTTACAAGGGATCGCCTGTTGTGTTCTCTGAAGTGTTTCAGGTTTAGTACACAAAGCACAGGCTACTTCAAGAGGGCTGGTGCGGAACTGCCAGGCCTGCTCGCTCTCATGCTGGAGGTCAGAGTGTCCCATCTGAGATTGCGATCGTGCCGGTAATTCCCGCCGCCTGCCTTCCTTTCCTCTCTGGAGAGTTATAGCGGATGTATGGTTTTAATAGAGGGCGTCCACTAGCCCAGTGAATGCTGGGGTAGGTTGGTTTCCATTGCAGAACTCTTTTTGCTTTCTCGCGGTCTCCAGCCGGGCTATGAAGAAAGAAAAAGAAAGACGGAAAAAGGGAGCGAGAGAGAGAGAGAGGAAAAGAAAGAGATGAGAGGAATGCATTAGCCCCACTTTGACCCGTATCGAAGAGGTGGCTTGCTGATAGAAGTAATGGCGAGCGCGTAGATACCACGGGGTGGACAGCGTACAGATGAAAATCACCAGCTGTGAGAACTACTTGCAGACTGTTCGCTACATTGGGATGTGCAGCTGAACAACCACACAATGGAAATACGTATTCTTGCGCACTACAATATAGTGCGGCGGGTCGTGTACTGCATTGAGTCGTGTACGATTCAAGATGGTTCCTCCTTGAATCGGCTCCCTGCAGTCGTGTTCCAAGTGGTTTGCCTTAGAAGGACGTAGACACGCGGCACATGCCGGCTCAATGGATTATGTGCTTCTGAGGAAAGCATCCGAGGAAAAAGGTTCATGGCAGAAGAGATAAATTTCATGCTGCATTCGGCACAGTTAGAAAAGCTTTGATCTTAGTCAAAATAATCTCTGAATATTAAAATCTGGCATTTTTAGGTCAGTCCTTATTAATTAGAAGCCTGAGGTCTTCCTAAACATCTGTCAGCCTTACTTTAATATGCAATTTCTTCAGTGCCTTGGGTGGAGAGAAGCAAATCAGGCTGCGGTTTTTGAGGAAGGAGTGGGGAAGAGAGAAAAGAGAGCAGAGAGGTTGTGGGGAAATTCTTCAGCGTCGAGATGAGGAGGATTCTGATTCATTGGCTAATAATGATCCGCTCTCAAATGCTTTGGAGTTGATTGAGCTCGGCTGTATGGGGAGGGGTTTTGTGATCTGTACAAGGGTGGAGGGCTGTTGCTGGAGAATCAAACGTTCAAACTGTCTGAAAACTGCAGTGGCGTTCAACTCGATTGCTTGTGAGTGATAACATTAGGCTGAGAGAAAGGCTGGGGTGTGAGCTTAATGACCCGAAGGTCATTCTGTTCAGTAAACTGAAGGGTCGACAGACAGAGAGAGAGAGAGAGAGAACGAGAGAGAAAGAGAGAGAGAAAATTACATCCCTCACAATAACGAGGAGGAGGGTAAAGAAAGAAAGAACTTGCATTTATGTAGCGCCTTTCACGACCTCAGGACGTCCCAAAAGGCTTTACAGCCAGTGAAGTACTTTGGAAGTGCAGTCACCAATTTTCCCCGTAATTTTTTTTTGGGTGCGCGGCCCCTTCATAGTTTCGCACATGCACAAAGTTTAACATTGCAAAAGCCGGTCCCGGGTTGTGCGGGCAATTGTGCACACAGCAAGATCCCACAAACAGCAATGTGATAATGACCAGATAATCTGATAGTGATGTTAGGTGAGGGGTAAATATTGGCCAGGACACGGGGGAGAACGTCCCCTGCTCTTCTTCAAAATAGTGCCACAGCATCTTTTACGTCCACCTGAGAGGGCAGACGGGGCCTCTGTTTAACTTATCATCTGAAAGACGGCACCTCCGACAGTGCAGTGCTCCCTCAGTACTGCACCGGGAGCGTCAGCCTAGATTTTGTGCTTAAATCTCTGGAGTGGGACTTGAACCCACAACCTTCAGACAGAAGATGGTAAAGTGCATTCTTCAAACTGAAGTAAAAGCAGCAACTGCTGGGAATGCGCAGCAGCTTAGTCAGTATCTGAAACAAAGGTTAATGTTCCAGGTGAGACCATCATCAGAACCGGGGGGCGGGCGGTAAAAATAAATTCAGAAACGGCCAGAGAGAAAAGATGGAGTGACTTCCTCTACCCACTGTGTGTCACAACTTTGTAAATCTTTATGAATGGGTTTGCGATTTTCTTACACATAATGCAGAGTAAACCTTGGCTGCGTGGCTGTATTTCTGGCTGACCTTTTAGAGTGGAAGGCCCCTACTGTTTGGCGTGGCTGTGTTGAATTGAAGTCGATTGGGAAATATCCTTAAAGGAGCACCATCTTCATGTAAAAGTGTCTGGCAAACATTAATGTGTCACTGGGAGTGGCTGGCCCTCCAGTGGCCCATTTACTTTGCAGCGTGTTCACTAGACTCTCTAAATGTAAATGAAGTGGTGTTCGCTGCTGCAGCCCTAATACTGCAGCACAGCATCCCGCCTCAGCAATATAAAGGATTTCTGCCGGTTGCTGTTTAGTCTGACTACAAATCAGCAGCCATCCCGTCCGCAACCTCCCCCCTCCTATAAATCAGCAATATAGTTTTCACACTGGGCTGAATCATTGAATGATACAGCACAGAAGGTGTCCATTCGGCCCATCGTGCCTGTGCTGGCTCTTTGATAGAGCTATCCAATTAGTTCCACTCCCCTGCTCTTTCTCCACAGCCCTGCAAAATTTTCTCCTACAAGTATTTATCCAATTCTTGTTTTGAAAGTTACTATTGAATCTGCTTCCACCGCCCTTTCAGGCAGCGCATTCCAGATCACAACCACTCGCTGCGTAAAAACATTTCTCCTCATCTCCCCCTCTGGTTCTTTTGCCAATTACCTTAAATCTGTGTCCTCTGGTTACCGACCCTTCGGCCAATGGAAAGAGTTTCTCCTTATTTACTCTGTCAAAAACCCTTCATGAAGCCCCACTTCAGGACTTAAGTGCAGTTCTGAAGGGGTAGATGCATTGTCAGAACTGCTGCCCTTCACACGAGAGGCTTAACCCTCTCACTCATTCGAAGAGTTCTCCCAGTGTCTCGGCCAACATTCCTCCCTCAATCAACATCGCCAAAAACACATCAACTGGTTATTCACCTCTTGACCTGCGCAACATAATGACATAACTGCAGCCACTTCGATGTACTTCGCTGTACGTGAAACGATTTGAGAGTCTGCGGAGAGCAATGATAGTCAGAGGCTAGACGAACTCAAGCCGGTCAGTCTTTCTTTCACTGCCTGGTACAGACTACTGTCTACTCCAGTTGCTATGTCCCAGACCTTCCCCAGACATCAGGAAGGCCCACAGGCAGAAAGCAAAAAAAGTTTATTTGCAGTTTTTCAAAACAATCGTGCACTCACAATTTTATCCATTGCGGTTTGGGTATCTGCATCTCAGAGAAGACTCACAACAATAACTTGCATTTATATAGCACCTTTAGGCGGAGAGGTTTACGGAGGGAATTCCAGAGCTTAGGGCCTTGGCAGCTGAAGGCACAGCCACCAATGGTGGAGTAGTTAAAATTGGGGATGCTCAAGAGGTCAGAATTAGAGGAGCGCAGATATCTCGGGGGGTTGTGGGGCTGGAGAAGGTTACAGAGATAGGGAGGGGGCGAGGCCATGGAGATACTTGAAACCAAGGATGAGAATTTTGAAATCGAGGCGTTGCTCAACCGGAAGTCAATGTAGGTCAGCGAGCACAGGGGTGATGGGTGAACGGGACTTGGTGCGAGTTAGGACACGGACAGCCGAGTTTTGGATGACCGAGGGTCAAAGCACTGGGAACCACGACAAACAAAACCACATCCACCCCTAATGCTTCTGCAAAACGTCAAATGGGCCCCTACAGGCAGGATAAGGATGTTGGGACAGTAGAGAGCCTGGGCAGTAATCACACAGTGGAGATATGATCACTTTCGTGTCAGCCATGGCTCAGTGGGTCGCACACTCACCTCTGAGTCAGAAGGTCGTGGGTTCAAGTCCCACTCCAGAGACTTGAGCACAAAAATCTAGGCTGACACTCCAGGGCAGTGCTGAGGGAGCACTGCCCTCTCAGAAATGCCGTCTTTTGGATGAGACGTTAAACCGAGGCCCCGTCTGCTCTCTCAGGTGGACGTGAAAGATCCCATGGCACTATATCGAAGAAGGGCAGGGGAGTTATCCCTGGTATCCTGGCCAATATTTATCCCTCATCCAATATCACTAAAAAACTGATTATCTGGTCATTATCACATTCCTGTTTGTGGGAGCTTGCTGTGTGCAAATTGGCTGCCGTGTTTCTTACATCACAACAGTGACTACACTTCAAAAAGTACTTCATTGGCTGTAAAGCACTTTGGGACGTCCTGAAGTCACGAAAGGCGCTATAGAAATGCAAGTCTTTCTTTCTTTCATGAATGTTTGATGAATGGACACTGAGCGATGAGATGAACAAAAGTATGGTCAGAGAGCTAGGTTCTGAGGAGGCTTTTGAAGATGGATGAATGGTGTGAAGTTGCTGTGTTTTGCGTGGTGGATACAAACTAAACTGGTCACAGAAAGTAAAGTCTTGTCATTACAAGTGCAAGTACCATTTTAACCTTTGGGGGGAGTGAGTTAACGAGGTAGAGGGGTTTAGCGAGAGAGTTCCAGAGTGGGGCCAAGACAGCTAAAGGCGCGATAGCTAAAGGTTCCAACTTGGCCGAACCAATGTCAATTTAAATACACATTTCTGTTTGTTCGAGTGCTGGGAGGTGTCCTCTCGGGGTGCATTTGCATCACACTCTGTGACATTAATCACAGATTGGGCTGGATATCGGCCTGCGTTTGCCTTGCTGACGGTTTCTACTCATAGTTTGTGGTTTAATTTGAAATTCATAAATTCTTTGTAATCCCCTCCGGGACAGGTAGTTTAATAGAGGGTAAATTCCAAAGCCACGGGAGAACTGTGAAGAGAGAAACAGAAAAAGTGAAATAGAGAAGGACAGGGAAAAGAAAGATTACATGAATGCCACATCCTGTAGCCCGTGTAACAGACAGAGCGTGTACTTTTCATTATACTCACGCTTCTGGTGTGAGGTGACACCTCAGCCACATAAACCTGCGACTGAAAATCTCCCACCGAGGGTTCATCCTGCATTGATAACTCTATGAAGTTTCCAGCTACTTCAGCACAAGCAGTCTGTAACACACGGAGTAAAGCTCAGTTGAAATAGATCTATCCGATCAGCAGGTGGCAGCAGGACACAGTGAGATGTTGTTAAGTTTGATTCGTGGCTCACCAGCTCCTGTATCTGCGAGAGATTTCAGTGAGGCTCTGTTGGTTTTGTTCCAACCGCATTATTCAGCCTCTTTTTTCCAGTCGCGCTTTAAAACAGGAATTGTCTCAGGGAAAGGCCGGCTCTGGAAAACACCAACCCACCACATGATGGCTGGTGGAAACATTGGTGCCGCAGCAGGTGGGACCCCAGCAGGATGTGGGACCCCAGCAGCAGGTGGGACTCCAGCAGGATGTGGGATCCCAGCAGCAGGTGGGACACCAGCAGCAGGTGAGACACCAGCAGGATGTGGGACTCCAGCAGGATGTGGGACCCCAGCAGCAGGTGAGACACCAGCAGCAGGTGAGACACCAGCAGGATGTGGGACCCCAGCAGGATGTGGGACTCCAGCAGGATGTGGGATCCCAGCAGCAGGTGGGACTCCAGCAGGATGTGGGACCCCAGCAGCAGGTGGGACTCCAGCGGGATGTGGGATCCCAGCAGCAGGTGAGACACCAGCAGCAGGTGGGACCCCAGCAGCAGGTTAGACACCAGCAGGATGTGGGACCCCAGCAGCAGGTGGGACTCCAGCGGGATGTGGGACCCCAGCAGCAGGTGGGACTCCAGTGGGATCCCAGCAGGATGTGGGACACGAGCAGTAGTTAGACACCAGCAGCAGGTAGAATGGCTCTGCCACGCTCGCCAGTCCTGCCCGCTTTGTGCCATTTTTTCTGTCATTTGAGGGGGGAGGGGGGGGGCAAAGGTGGTTTAAAGTCGCCCTGGCAGATTTATCCAGTCTCGCCCCCTCCTCCTGGGTTCAAATCTTGGCTGTACTGAGGGAGTGCTGCACTGTTGGAGGTGCCGTCGTTCGGATGAGACGTTAAACCGAGGCCCCGTCTGCTCTCTCAGGTGGACGTAAAAGATCCCATGGCACTATTTGGAAGAAGAGCAGGGGAGTTATCCCCAGTGTCGTGGACAATATTTATCCTTCAATCAACATCACGAAAACAGATGAGCTGGTCATTATCACATTGCTATTTGTGGGAGCTTGCTGTGCGCAAATTGGCTGCCACGTTTCCTACATTACAACAGTGACTAGACTTCAAAAGTACTTCATTGGCTGTAAGGCGTTTTGGGACGTCCTGAGGTTCTGAAAGGCGCTATAGAAATGCAAGTCTTTCTTTCTCTGTATGGGGGGAAATAATGTGCAGGATTTCAGGAGCAGTATTCAGTCTGTCAATTTTATTGTCTTGAGGAAGTTTCAAATCAATGTTTCTGGAGAAATATTAACCGTTACCTCACGTCCTTCCTAACTCTTATTATAAAACTACATGATGCGGAGATGCCGGTGTTGGACTGGGGTGGACAAAAGTGAGAAGTCGCACGACACCAGGTTATAGTCCAACAGTTTTATTTGAAATGACAAGCTTTCGGAGCTGCTGCTCCTTCGTCAGGTGAAGTGAAGGACTTCACCTGACGAAGTAGCATCGCTCCGAAAGCTTGTGATTTCAAATAAAACTGTTGGACTAAAACCTGGTGTTGTGCGACTTCTCACTTTTATAAAACTACAGACTGCTATCACTAGGTGGCACCAAAGCTCCAGCCCAGACAATGCACGGTGTAACAACAGAAAACGCTGGAAAAACTCAGCAGGCCAGGCAGCATCCGTAGAGAGAGAAAGAGAGTTGACGTTTCAGGTCGATGACCTTTCATCAGAACCAGGACACCACTGTTAGTGACCACAGGAGGGCACCATACACCACATCAGAGGGGACAAAAGCAGAGTACAAGCTTCTCTCAGTGTGAATAGGTGCACCAATGCTCAACCTCTTAGTCACTTGCCCAGTCTTAGGGTGTTCCTCAACATGGAAGAGGAAAGATTGGATAGGCTGGGGTTGTTTTCTTTGGAACAGAGGAGGCTGAGGGGAGTCTTGATTGAGGTGTATAAAATTATGAGGGGCCTAGATAGGGTGGATAGGAAGGACCTATTTCCCTTAGCAGAGAGGTCAATAACCAGGGGGCGTAGATTTAAAGTTATTGGTAGAGGGATTAGAGGGGAGTTGAGGAGAACTTTTTTCACCCAGAGGGTGGTGGGGGTCTGGAACTCGCTGCCTGAAAGGGTGGTGGAGGCAGAAACCCTCATCACATTTAAAAAGTACTTGGATATGCACTTGAAGTGCCGTAACCTACAGAGCTACGGACCAAGAGCTGGAAAGTGGGATTAGGCTGGAGAGTTCTTTTTCCGCCAGCACAGACAGGATGGGCCGAATGGCCTCCCTCTGTGCCGTAAACTTCTATGATTCTATAATTCTATGATAAAGATCATGGGATTGTCCTGCGGTGAACCTTTGGCAAAGGGAGGGAGTGTTCTTTACAGAGCCTGTGCGCCCCTCGAAGAGAGACAGAACACCACGTAACTAAACCGTTCCAAATACACACACAGCAAGTGTTATCGATGTACCATTAACCAGCCAAGGAGCTGCTGAAAGGGGAATGAGGAACCCTCCAACCACAGTGACCGATTGATTTGAAGTGTCTGGTCTTGAAAGAGCTGTCCAGAAATGTCTAAAATGTAAAGTGTAACTTTAAACAGTGTGCTTTTTCCCCCTTTATCTCGGTGTCCCATTGCATGGAGCTCCTTGAGGTTTCCAGTGAGTTATTATCAGCAGCAAAGGTAACAACAAAGGCTAAGCCATGGTCCAACGCTGGCTCGACCCTATCCTGCCTGTCCACTGCTGCTCTCCTGCCCTTTCGCACTCCGACCTCACCCTGCGCCTGACCTTGTCTTTTCTGCTTCTGTCTAGTTTGAAGAATGAAAGACTTGAATTTTTATAGCGCCTTTCACGACCACTGGACGTCCCAAAGCACTTCACAGCCAATGAAGTACTTTTGAAGTGTGGTCACTGTTGTAATGTGGGAAACGTGGCAGCCAATTTGCGCACAGCAAGGTCCCACAAACAGCAATGTGATAATGACCAGATAATCTGTTTTTGTTACGTTGGTTGCGGGATAAATATTGGCCCCAGGACACCGGGGATAACTCCCCTGCTCTTCTTCAAAATAGTGCCATGGGATCTTTTACGTTCACCTCAGAGAGCAGACGGGGCTTCGGTTTAACGTCTCATCCAAAAGACGGCACCTCCGACAATGCAGCACTCCCTCAGCACTGCACTGGAGTGTCAGCCTAGATTTTTGTGCTCAAGTCTCTGGAGTGGGACTTGAACCCACAACCTTCTGACTCAAAGGTGAGAGTGCTACCCACTGAGCCACAGCTGACACAAGTTTTAGGCTTGGCGAAGGATGACAGCCCTGGTCATTCTGCATCATAGATCCAAGAGTTTGGGGGAAAAATTCGGTTGCTTTGCATCTCCCGTTAGCGCCCTAAGAGGGCGCTAACGGGCCGCAAAGCAACTAGCGCCCGGGCACGGCGACGTTTGCGCCGCTCGTGAAATTGACCAGACATTTTGCGGCGGTGCTAAACACTACCGCCACGATCACCTGCGCCCACAGATCGTGACGTCAGTCGAGCGTGCAACGCCCCGGTAGCGCCCCGGACCGGATATTGAGTGGCGCCCCCTGCCTTACCGCCTGCCGCCAGCAACGACAGGTTGAGGGGAGCGTTTTGCAGTCAGGAAGGAACTGGGGGAGCGCTATTTAAAGGCAGCCGCTTCCTGACTTTTTTTGTCGGCGACATTTTTGTACCACGCATTCTGCATCAATTCAGAAGAGACTGTGGGGGCTGCACTCTGAGCTCTTTCCCTGGGCCTCTCCATTGTTCTTTCCAACAGATTTGATGTACAGGTCTCTCCAGGCCAAGATTCAAGGCTGCAATGAGCAGGATGTGGTTGGAGAGCAAGATCAACCCTCCCCTTTAAGAACTGGCCAGCGCCAGTGTGTCTGTGTTCCATTGCTGACTGACATCACATGAGCTTCGCCAGCGCTCTGAGTTAGCGCCTCGCTCCTCGGCGTTAGCGCCTTAAGAGAGGTGTGTAGCGCCTGATTTAGCGCTCCAATCACCTCCAGGGGCGATAGAAGCCAAGTTTTCAGTCGGAGGCGATAATTATCGGCAGGTGCTAAACTTTGCGCCCAGCCGATAATTGCGCCCCAAACGGGGCGATACCGAATTTCTCCCCCTTTGTCTCTTACCGATCTCAAGCGTAACGAGGGATGATGCTCCATGCAGTATAACTAGGCCGGATTCCCTGTTTGTTTGCAGTTTCTTGTTGCTTTTCCCCATTTTCAGGGTTCATTTTTGGGCCTTTTTGTTTATTAGCTCGGCCCCATCCAGGACAAAGCAGCCCGCTTGATTAGCACCCCTTAAACAATCACTCCCTCCACCACCGGCGCACCGTGGCTGCAGTGTGTACCATCTGCAAGATGCACTGCAGCAACTCGCCAAGGCTTCTTCGGCAACACCTCCCAAACCCGCGACCTCTTCCACCTAGAACGATAAGGGCAGCAGGCGCATGGGAACACCACCACCTCCAAGTTCCCCTCCAAGTCCCGCACCAACCTGACTTGGAAATATACTGGCCGTTCCTTCATCGTCGCTGGGTCAAAATCCTGGAACTCCCTCCCTAACAGCACTGTGGGAATACCTTCACCACACGGACTGCAGCGGTTCAAGAAGGCGGCTCACCACCACCTTCTCGAGGGCAACTAGGGATGGGCAATAAATGCCGGCCTTGCCAGCGACGCCCACATCCCAGGAACGAATTTTAACAAAGGAATCCATCAAAAATCACCGGGTTAATGGCTGCATTAAAATGGCAGGCCGAGTGGTATCACATGACCATGTTACGCGTGTGTCCGCCATTGCTGCGATATTAATTTCTGAGCTAAACTCCAAGATTCATCCACAGGACTGAACGCAGAGAAAGAGCAGAATTAAACTAACTCCCACTTCTTCACTTTGTGTTTTGTCTTTATTTTAGGAATTCTCTTCACCACCCTGGTTTTCGGCCCTGCCTGTGGCTTCATCCTGGGCTCCCTCTGCACCAAAGTCTACGTGGATGCGATTTTCATTGACACGAGTACGTGAGGCTGTCCAGCCTATTTTCATTCCTTTCATTTGTTTTGTTTTTTCCTCTCTCTCCAATTTCCTCCGCTCCTCTCCTGGCTCCTGCTGGTGTCTGATCCCACAGAATCCGGCACCGCTCGGGCTCACGGGTAAAGAATTGTCTACTGGAATGAGAGTTGCAGGCTATTCAACTATCGCAGGCAGATCTCTGCATGTCCTCAGCTGGCGCACGCATACACACACATGTAATCACGCACACGCACGTACATAAACGCGTGCGCACACTCACGTACAAACGCACGCACCCATACACACATGCACGCACACCAATGTTGCCTCTAATTTTGTTTGGCCCCGCGTGGTCCCTTTAAGAAATTGCACGGCCCATTCACAATACCGCGCATGCACGGTTTTTCCCTTTGAAAGCCGGTGAGCCAGCTGCGCGGCTTAAAAGGAACATTGACACACGCACGCACACACTCGCGCACAAACGCAAGCACATGCACACATTTTCCAGCAGGGATCACTGAGTAGCAATTTGGAGCGGGAATCCCTACTGATTTTCCCTCCCCCCCACCCCCCGCCCCGCCCCCAGTCCGGGGGTTCTGGATCGCGATCTGTAGCCCCCATACTGCTGTCCCAGGTGAGATCGGTTAACGTCACAGGCTGAGAATCAAACTTGGTACCTTGCTGTCTTGCGTAGCTCGGTATCACACCAGTTGGTGCATTTGAGCATTGAATCCCTCAGGTCTGAGGACCTCGTGGAGCCTTATTAACCCTTTGACCAGGGAGTGAGTTGGAGTAACGTCATTACCAGCACTCAAACTTGAAACGACAGAAGAGGAGATGCTGCAGGTATATTTGTGAAAGGTTCTGGACAAGCAGCCCAGAGGTAATAGATTCAAATCCTAGTGTGGCAAATTATAAAATGGGAATTTAATAAATCTCGCAGCTGGTAAGATGGGAAAAAAATGATTCACAAAGCTACTGAATTGTTGTTAAAAACAATAACTTGCAATTATATAGCGTAGTAAAATGCCCCAAGGCTCTTCACAGGAACGTTATCAAACAAAAAATAATTGGAGCCGAGCCAAAGAAGGAAACACTGGCCCGTATTTACCGATCGCAGGCCTCCCGCGGGCGGAGGCCTGCGATCTGGAAAAATCTACGCCCTTACCTGAGGGCTCCCGGGACGCACACGCTTCCGCTCCTGGGCCTCGCCAAACTCCAAGTGCGCAGGGCCCACGTATCCCGGGGCGCAGGTAGTTCGCAGCGTCCCTGGGATCACGTGGGCCATGGGGAGCCAATCACAGAAGGGAATCTCCCTTCATACATTGGACAGGAAGACCTGTCAGATATATGAATGGAGATCAATGAAAAAAGAGTCAAACTTTAAATAAAAAAAATTTTTAAATCACATTTTTAAAATGACTTTAAATTACATTAAATTAAGTATTTTAAACAAAAATTTATATTTTTTGAAAAAATTTATTAAAGTTTTTTACAGGGCTAAAAATAAACTTACCTTTTTTTAAAGTATTTTAAAATGATAAATCAGTGAATTTTTTTAAAAACTTTTTTCAACTCTTATCCTTATAAAAGCAGGCCTTACACCTGCTTTTACCAGGCGTAAGAATTGTAAGAGTTTTCTGCGGGTGGAGGGTCTCCAAAAAGCGGAACTATCCGCCCGCAGAGGCCCTTCTCCAGGGCAGCCGGAGGATCTGTCAAGACCATTCTTGACAGATTGGAAATGCCGGTTTTCAGCGCATGCGCTGTGCATGCCTGAAACCGGCATTTCCGATGTCCCTATGGGTGGGTACACAGCGCGTACACACCCGTAGGGATCGGAATATCTGGGCCATTAAGATATGTGACCAAAAGCTTGGTCAAAGATGTAGGTTTTAAGGCGCATCTTAAAAGAGGAGAGGTAGCGAGGCGGAGAGAGGGAATTCCAGAGCTTAGGGCCGAGGCAGCTGAAGGCACGGCCGCCAATGGTGGGGCGAAGGAAGTGGGGGGGGGAGGCACAAGAGGCCAGAATTGGAGGAGCGCGGAGATCTCGGTGGGTTGGAGGAGATTACAGAGATAGAGAAGGCCGAGGCCATGAAGGGATTTGAACACGAGGGTGAGAATTTTAAGTTTGAGGCGTTGGTGGGCCGGGAACCAATGTTGGTCAACCAATGAGTTCACTTCAGTGAGCGGGACATGCCCCCCCTCCTACCTGGTCTGGCCTACATCTGGTTGACTCAATGACTTCAGGGTAAGTAGGGATTGATAAGAAATGTGGCCCCCATCCCGAGTGGAATTAAAAAAAAAAATCTTTGTCTGGATTTGGTTGTTGTTTTGAGTGTTCTAACTTTTCCTGCAGGTAAACTGGATATATCACCTGAGGACCCTCGCTGGATCGGGGCCTGGTGGGGGGGCTTCCTGCTCTGCGGTGCTTTACTCTTCTTCTCGGCCCTCTTCATGTTCGGGTTCCCGCAGTCCCTGGCCATCAAGAACGAGAGGATGACGGAGAGCGAGCAGGCTATGCTTCCACAGAACGTGCCGCAGGAGTTCGAGAGACCGAAGCCCAGCAACGGAGTGGCGGAACACCTGCAGCCCGCCAACACCTCTTCCTGCTTCCAACAGCTGCGAGGTCAGTTACACCGCACCCCCGGTCGGCGACTGTGCCCCACCCAGTGTGGCAACGAATCAGCCGTGGTGGCAGTAAGGGCGCCCCCCCCCACCCCCCACCCCCCAGCCCCGGGTTAGAAAGGGCAAAAAGAAAACACCACCCGAGATTCCGAGTGCACGGGGTGAGGCCAGCGTCAGCTGTGATGCCCCCACAGTCGAATAGCCCTCTGACACTCACCGAGTCAGCTCCCACTGGCCTGGGCACCATAGCGGAGGATGCTGATTCCCATGGCAACATACCCCAGCAGGTGTCATTCTGGGGAGGGCCCAAATTTAAACAAAACCTGCGTGTTGTTTCCTCCCACTCTGCTCCCCACTCCTCTCAGGCCTTGCGTACATCATTCTGTGAACTACAGCACGGGATCCGTTAGAGAAACCAGGATTGATTCTTTCTGAACTATTCACTCCCCTCCTTGAATGGTAGATCCACCCTTGCTGTGGTACTCAGTGCCTCCTCACAATGGAATGGGCGATATAGGGAACTCAGGCTGTACATCAACCTCAAACCTAGCGTTCAAATCTCCATTTTTTTTAAAATTATTTATATTAATTATTTTAATTCAATTAAATCCTACAAAAGTCTCCTAACCACAGGAGAAGCCTTGGTTTTTCTTATCGTGTTCCAGGAACTTTTCTCAAGCAACGGCCCTGTCAGCCGCGGCTCAGTGGGTAGCACCCTCGCCTCTGGGTCAGAGTAAGTCGTGGATTCATAATCCCACTCCAGAGACTTGCGTGCAAAATCTAGGCTGACACTCCAGTGCAGTGCTGATGGAGTGCTGCACTGTCGGAGGTGCCGTCTTTCAAACAAGATGCTAAACCGAGGCCCCATCTGCCTTCTCAGGTGCACGTAAAGATGCATGGCAATATTTGAAGAAGAGCAAGGGAGATCTCCCTGGTGTTCTGGCCAATATTTATCCCTCAATCAACAGATTATTTGGTCATTTATTTCATTGCTGTTTGTGGGATCTTGCTGTTTGCAAATTGGCTGCTGCGTTTCCTACATTACAACAGCGGCTACACTTCAAAAGTACTTCATTGGCTGGAAAGTGCTTTGGGACGTCCTGAGTCGTGAAAGGCGCTATAGAAATGCAAGCCACTTTTGAAGTGTGGTCGTAGGAAACGTGGCAGCCAATTTTGCAAACAGCAAGATCCCACAAACAGTAATGTGATAATGACCAGATAATCTGTTTTAGTGATGTTGGTTGGGGGATAAATATTGGCCAGGACACCGGGGAGAACTCCCCCTGCTCTTCTTTGTAACAGTGTCATGGGATCTTTTACGTCCACCTGAGAGCGCAGACGGGGCCTCGGTTTAACGTCTCGGAACTCAGGTCCATCAGGCGAAAGGCTAGCATTTATCCTTGTGCATTGGCTGTGTCCTGTTTAATGGAGAAGGAAAAGTAAACCCAAGGTATCAGAAATACAGAAAGTATGAAACTGGTACCTGGCTGTTGTTTGGTTGACTCTGTCTGTGGGCTGAAGGTGCCTCACTGTCGGGGTTTCGTTTTGTTTCAGTGATCCCGAAGGTCACCAAGCACTTGCTGTCGAACCCAGTGTTTACGTGCATCGTTCTTGCCGCCTGCATGGAGATCGCGGTGGTCGCCGGATTCGCTGCTTTTCTCGGCAAATACCTCGAGCAGCAGTTCAATCTGTCTGCCTCCTCTGCCAATCAGCTTCTGGGTAAGTGAGAGCATAGACACGCCCACTGTGCCAGGCTGTGATGCCAGGGCTTTGTACTCCTACAGCTTAGAGCTGACTGCTGCTGATATTAGGGAGGAGTGTTTAACCTGTTCTGTGACTTTCCTCTGCCATATTAATGGAGGGGTTAACCCTTTTAGAATAAACACCTCTATTAACATTGGAGTTAAGGAGTGTCTTAACGTTACCGGCCTGTCCACTAATTGGCGGCAACAATCATTTCTAGCCTCTTTTCTTTGTGGTTGCACGACTGATAGTTTGCAAGTGTGAAGAATCACAGTAGCGACATACAGGTAAGCCCTTGAACCGCCCTCACTTGTGTCCATTCTACCGTTATGAGCCAGTGAGGCAGATGTGCACAGTTGTCCATGTTCCCAGGTGGAAGGGCCCCTTGCAGCCACCGTCTCGGATCAGGGTACGGTTTTAAAATGCCAACATGATGCCACGTGGAGGAGGCCGGTGTGGAGCATAAACACCAGCATAGCCCAGTTGGGCCGAATGGCCTGTTTCTGTGCTGCAAGTCATTCTTTCTTTCTTTCAAATCCGATACTCACCAGATAATCTGTTTTTAGTGATGTCGATTGAGGATTAACTATTGGCCAGAACACCAGGGGAGAACGCCCCACCTCTTCTTCGTAATAGTGCCATGGGATCTTTTACGTCCACCTGAGAGAGCAGACGTGGCCTCGGGAATTCCGCGTAATTCACTCTCGCACCTGATTTGAGCTTTGCTCCAGGTGAATCTAAAGTGACGTCATGAGAGAAAGGGCAGGTTGAACAGTTCAAAGGTCGAGTAGCTCAAGTGAAATTAGGATTTCTAGGATATGAAAGTGGTGCTTGTAGCTGTCGTACTTCAATGGGTTTTAATGGGGCGTGGCGACTATGGTAGTTTAAATTTAGAATGAAGCAAGCGGCTCCTGTGTATTAATTATGGATATCATTGAGTAGATAGGATTATGTGTCTTCAATATATATGCATTGACGTTTGTAGTCTATCAGCTCCACGATGGCTCAGCTGGCAAATATGCTGCCAATAGTTTGATTGAGTTGCATAGAAGACCTGAGTTCAATTCCTAGTCTATGCTGAACTAGTTGCAGGCACCAGTTGGCCTCAGTGCCATCTAGGCCCCATGCTCTGGAATTTCCTCCCTAAACAGTGCCACCTCTCTCTCTTCCTTGGGTACACTCAGCCAGGGTTCCAGCCACTGATTGCTATCCTATCTCCCATCTTGGTCATTCCCCTGGTATGGCTCCCTTCAAGTCTAAAGGGCACAGATTTGAGCACATCTGGCACACAACTGGTTTAGCCATCCATTAGCAGATCTGGCTGGAACACATCAAGCGCCAAAACTGTCAACTACTCCAGTGCCCTCCTAGGGAGCAAAGATGACTCTACTGCCCATCAGCCCTGTCCTTACTGACCTATGTTAGCTCCCAACACCTCCAATTTTAAATTCTCATCCTCATGTTTAAATCCCTCTGTGGCCGCGCGCTGTAACCTGCTCCAGCTCTACAACCTCCCAAGAATGTTCCTTTCCTTTGCCTGTAGCATCTTGTGCACCCCAACCATTGGCAGCCATGCTTCAACTGTCTAGGCCCCATGCTCTGGAATTCCCGCCCTAAACCTTGCCATCTCTCTCTTTTCCTTTAAAACCTTCCTTAAAACAGAGTTTCTTTGACCAAGTTTTTGGCTTACCCCATCGAATATCTCCTTCTTTGGCTCGTTGTGGATTTTTGTCTGATTACAACTCTGAAGCTCCTTGAGATATTTTTCTACATTAAAGGTACTTTATAAATTGTTATATTAGTAGGAGTAGGAGGAGGAAGAGGAACATTTAACCACATGGAGAACAAGAAACCCAGTAGGGATAAGAGAAATTAGAGGAGGGAGGGAACAGAAAAATCAAAGAGAGGCAGAACATACTTGCCTTAGAGGGGGTGTAACGAAGGTTCACTAGATTGATTCCTGGGATGAGAGGGGGTGTCCTATGAGGAGAGACTGAGTAGAATGGGCCTATATTCTCTGGAGTTTAGAAGAATGAGAGGTGATCATGAAAATTCTTATAGAGGGATTGACAGGCTAGATGCTGTGAGGCTGTTTTGCCCTGGCTGGAGAGTCTCGAACTAGGGGTCACAGTCTCAGGATAAGGGATCGGCCATTTAGGACTGAGATGAGGAGAAATTTCTTCACTCAGGAGGGTTGTGAATCTTTGGAATTCTCTACCCCAAAGGGACATATAGTTGGAGAATATTGCTCAGCCCATCAGGCAGAGGAGGTCCCAGGGGTGAAAGGATGGTTACCACTGAAATTCCCAATGTAATATTTTTTGTGTAAAAAAGACGTTTTAATAAAAAGATGAGGAGATGCTGATTGACAGTTTGAACCATGCTGTGGAGAGTCGCTGAGGGTTATCCATTGGTGTTTATTGGAGTGTGTAGTGTCAGTGGGAGGTGAGTGTGTGGCTGGCAGCTGATCACAGCACAGCATGCCAAGTGACCTTGAGCTGTGCAGAAACTTCACAACACGAACACTTTCATTGCTGGACTGTTTCAGTGTACAGAATGGAAAGCTAGAACAAGATTGTATATTTTAAAAGGACTGTCAAACTGTTTGAGTCGAACCTTACCAAAAATTCCCAAACCTCTCTACCCCACGAGCTATGGTACTCGTAAGTCTGCAAATGAAAATCAAAGCTTTCATTATCACTGCTCTCTCTCGTTCTCTCTTCCCTCCTTAACTTCTCTCTCTTTAACCCTTTCCACTAGTTTCTCTATCCTTTATTTCTATTTGCCTGCCTGTGTTTCTCTGTCTCTCTGCTCCGCTTGTTTCTGTCTCACTCTCTCTTTGCTTCTGATTCTCTCCCCTCATTCAGTTCAATTTACGTAGAATGTACAGCACAGAAACAGGCCATTCGGCCCAAGCTGTGCTGGTGTTAATGCTCCACATGAGCCTCCTCCCTCTCTGTTTACTTCATCTCACCCCATCAACATAGCCTTCTAATCCTTCCTCCCTCATGTACTTTTCTAGCTTCCCGTTAAATGCATCATTCTGTCATGCAGCCACCGGATCCCGAACTCTCCCCCCATCCCCATCCCCGCCGCTGCCTTATAGCTCAGGAGAGACTGCTCAGCCAGTCTCTTTCTCTCTCCCTCCTTCAGTTATTTTTTCAATCTCTCTCCGTGCACTTTTTTTTCTCCCTCTTTCCTCCAGCATAAAAATGGAACTGAACGGGGAGCGCAAGTCAAGTGAGGGGGCAGATGAATGGGGAGTGGAGGTGGCGCCGATCAAAAGTCAGGTTCCTTGTCACTGCCACTTGGACAGGTTGCGAATCATTGCAGTGAGGAAATACATGTTTAGATTCTCTCATTTCACATACACTTTCCAGCAGATAGTGAAAAAAGAAAGACTTGCATTTCTATAGCGCCTTTCACGACCTCAGGACGTAACAAAGCGCTTTACAGCCAATGAAGCACTTTTGAAGTGTAGTCACTGTTGTAATGTAGAAAATTCAGCAGCCAATTTGCGCACAGCAAGCTCCCACAAACAGCAATGTGATAATGACCTGATAATCTGTGTTTTAGTGATGTTTACTGAGGGACAAATATTGGCCAGGACACGGGGGTGGGGGGGGGGGGGAGAATTCCCCTGCTCTTTTTCAAAATACTGCTGTGGGATCTTTTACATCCACCTGAAAGGGGAGACGGAGCCTCAGTTTAACATCTCATCCAAACGACAGGGCTGCACTCCCTCAGCACTGCACTAAAGTGTCAGCCTAGATTTTTGTGCTCAAGTCTCTGGAGTGGGACTTGAACTCCCAACCTTCTGACTCAAAGACAAGGGTGCTACCCACTGAGCCACGGCTGACACTTAGCGATGGGGCAGCAGCGATCCTGGCTGGTTGTTCCTCCTCTTCCTAGCCCAGGGTCACCGAGGCCAGTTCCACAGCCCCAACTGCCACCCAGGCTGGCATCAGTAAACTCAGCGGAGACCTAGAGAATGCGTTAAATCAGTATGATGGCAAGGACAGGATTAGGGTTGGGCTTCACACCACATGTTTCCTGTCATTTTTTGGGGGGGCCACACGGCCCCTTTAACAGGCCGCGCGGCACATTCAAAACTCCGCACATGCGCATTTTTTTCAATTTAAAAGCCGGCTCACCGGCTGCCCGTGACTCCTGGAGCGCTGCAAGGCCACGCAGCTTAAAGGGAACATTGCTTGATATGTGTCCCTCTTCCCCGCCCCCATTGGTGGACACTCGCTGTCTGGGCTCACAACACAAAGATGGCCACTTGTGTGAGCTACAAGAGGGCGGTCAGAGACTGTGGCTCCTCTCAGTTTGAACATACGCAAAGGAGGACAGGAAAGGACCACTTAGTCCATTGTACAACCCCCGTCCAGACATGGTGCAGCCACGCACACCATCGGCCCACCCACCCCCAGTCACATGATCTCTTGGGAGCCCTACTCTGCAACTAATCTGCATTGGGAGTGCTTGACATTGGCAAGGTGTATGAAAAGTTAAAAATGTTCTATTAGCTGAAAGAAGAGAAATCTGTTTGAAAAACTGATATTCAACCCAATGCTGGTTCAATAATGCCAATTCCAATTGATGGTCAGTGTGTTTAGAGTTTCTTGTGGTGGTTTATTGTGGTATGTTCGTACTGTGGTTTAGCTGGTCGCACTTATATCTCTGAGTCAGAACGTTGTGGATTTAAGCCTTACTCCAAGATTTAAAGCAAATAAATTAGATCGACACTCTATCGCAGGACTGAGAGCTGCATTGCCAGAGATGCTTTCATCAGATGAGACGTTAATCAATAGCCCCATCTATCTATTTAGGTGGAAGTTAAGAATCCCAAGACAGTATTTGAAGAAAAACAGGGAGTTCCGTCTAGTGTCCCAGCCAACATTCCTCTCTCAGCCAATACCAGTAAAAAGCTCATTAATCCCCATTGCTATTTATGGGATGTTGCTGGTACAGAATGGCTACTGCATTTGCCTGTACAACAGGCACTGCTCTTCAAAGCTAACTCATTTTGTGAAGTGCTTTGAGAAGTTTTGATCTAATAAGGTTTTATTTTGTTTACGCCTCTGTGAAGCACCGTGGGACAGTTTTCTATGTTAAAGTATAAATGCAAGTTGCTGTTATCATATATAATAGATAACCTGTCAGCTGACTTTTTTTTTTTAATTTGACACTGTGTTCTTCTTTCTATCCCACAGGAATGACAGCTATTCCCTGTGCATGTCTGGGGATCTTCCTTGGAGGGCTGCTAGTGAAAAAGCTCAGCTTGACGGCTCTTGGTGCCATTAGAATGGCCATGTTAGTTAACCTCGTATCCACTGCATGCTACATTTCCTTCCTCTTCCTGGGATGTGATACCGGGCCCATAGCAGGGGTCACGGTTCCTTATGGAAACAAGTGAGTACAATGTCTGTAGATTGTGAAACCTATTGTGATGGGCATAGGCGCATTGCTAGGCCTGATGATTTTGGGGGGGGTGGCGGGGGGGGGGGGTGGTTGGAGAGAAGGATTTGTTTCTTTTTCCTAGATTCGGGTAAAAAAAAAAAATAGGTACAACAGTTCTGCGAGCAAATCCGTGTTTTACTATCGGCGCCCCCCACTGTTCTGAGGGCCTGAAATGAAATGAAATGAAATGAAATGAAATGTAGGAGAGAGAGAGCCTTTAGGTTGAAAACAATGAGGATGCAAAGGAGCAGAAAGCATCTGTTGGGTAGAGTATCTGATAGCTTAGAAGAAACTAGAGAAGAAGATCAAGGACCTAGTACTGATAAAATAGCGGGACATGAATGGTTGCAACAGAGGGGGGGGTGGGGTGGGGTGCGGTGGGGAGGGGGAGAACTAGGAGCCAATGTAGGTCAGCAAGGGCATCTCCCTTCCAAAATCATGTTGGAGGCTGTACTGCTTAAACCAAAAGAATGTCAAACCTAAATACTGCAAGGGTGTTGGACTTTTCCGCTTTACGTTGCAGCTCGGATACAGATTTGGACCCTTACGCTCCCTGCAATAGTGATTGTGACTGCAAGACGGCAGCTTATAGCCCTGTTTGTGGATCCGATGGAATCACCTACTTGTCTTCATGTTTCGCTGGCTGCTCCAACTTGGTAAGAGTTAGTGCGCGTAACACAGAGCATGGCAGGTGGAACGAGTCTCCAAATTGCAGGTTTTTGGGGCCAGTAGAAATTGAAAGCTAGTACGCCCACAAGATGGGACTGCTTCTTCCATTGATTTTAACTGCCAGTTTGAAGAGTAGATAGAATGAAGCCAGCTTGAAAAATAACACACTAAGGGACAACGGAGAGACACCAGTAACCGTACAGGTGGTAACTTGTAGGATGATGGGGCAATTCAGGTTCCCCTTGAAACCTTGGAACACTATCACATGGAGTGGATTTGCTGGTCTCCATGATGTTGCTAATGGGTGGTCTATGCACCAGGACCGCAGTTGCAATGTGTCACTGCTAATATTGAGCTTTGTTTAATCTGTCCTATCCTTTTAAGATCAAACCTCAATTCTTCTTCTGGGGGTCCAGGTAAGTGTAGCTGCTTCTGAAATCCTGAGGTCAAATAGGAGGAGAGTTGTAACTATTTGTATATTTCAAGCTCCCCAGGCAGAAGAACCAGGTTCTGTAAGGTGGCTTTGCATCTGTAACAGTGTGTGACCTTCGGACTGTGACAGACGTGTGCTGGATGCACAAACATACAAGATGTTATTCGGTTAACTGTCTTTCGGATGAGACGTTAAACCGAGGCCCCCATCTGCCCTCTCAGGTGGACGTAAAAGATCCCATGATAATATTCAAAGTCATCCCCGGTGTCCTGGCCAATATTTATCCCTAAACCAACATCACTAAAAAAAAATGATCTGGTCATGAGCTCATTGCTGTTTGTGGGATCTTGCTGTGCACAAATTGGTTGCCGCGTTTCCTACATTACGACAGTGACTGCACTTCAAAAGGTACTTCATTGGCTGTAAAGCGCTTTGGGACGTCCTGAGGTCATCAAAGGCGCTACAGAAATGCAAGTCTTTCTTCTTTCTTTTATCACTTTGCTGTTTTATGCATTTAAGGGGCAGCTAGATAAGTACATGAGGGAGAAAGGGATAGAAGGATATGTTGATAGGGTGAGATAAAGTAAATAGAGTGGGAAGAGGCTCGTGTGGAGCACAAACACCGGCCGAACGGCCTGTTTCTGTGCTGTAAATTCTATGTCATTCTACGTTAATCTGTTCAAAATAGTCAGTTATTGCCCACTGTAAAATAATGGATAAAATGATGTGAATGCATTAATCCTTCACGTGTTAATATCATACGCATTATTTTCTAATCTACGGTCTCCCAAGGTTAGGAAACAAAAGAGAAATTGAATAAAGATAGTGCCACAGGTTTTGCTGTCTGAATGGATCAAGTTACAATGGAAGCTTATAAAGCAAAAATCACATATTTGTCTATTTTTATGCACAGATGAGATTTTAATCATAACACTGGGCAGCTGGGGCTCCCCTGGCTGTCATTTTGTCTCACTGGGCTGATATTCATTTGTGATTATAAGATTATATTCGCACGTAATCAGAAAATTAATGAGGCGTTTTATATTAAATTGCGGCTGGATGAAACCTTGGTGTAAAGAAATTATTCTCTTTGTCTCTATCATTAACTAAAATACTTCATTTTCTTTTCTTGCTGCCTGCTTCAGACAGCAGACGTTGCGTTGTTGATAATACAATGCATTAGTATTCTGTACCATGCAGGCTTACTGATTAGACAAGGTCAATGAATTGTTAAAGGATAATGTCAGCGCCTGATACCTAAGCTGAATGATCATCTCAGAATTACGCTGAGAAGTTACTACCCATCACACTGCCTGTTGTGTGCTAGATGTTACAAAACAGGGACATTTTCATTCCTGGAAGTTTTTGCAGTAACAACAACCACGACATTGCATTTATATCGAGCCTTTAATGTAGTAAAACCTCCCAGGGCGCTTCACAAGAGTGTAAATCAGACAAGTTGATTAAACAGACTAATTAAAAACAAAAGGAGACTTGCATTTCTATGGCGCCTTTCACGACCTCAGGACGTCCCAAAGTGTTTTACAGCCAATGAAGTACTTTTGGAAGTGTGGTCACTGTTGTTACACAGGAAAGGCGGCAGCCAATTTGCGCACAGCAAGCTCCCGCAAGCAATGAGATAATGGCCAGTTCATTTGTTTTAGCAATGTTGGTTGAGGGATAACTATTGGCCAGGACAGTTAAAGTTTGTTTTTTCTTTGCGCTCATCAAGGTGAAGGATATCAATGTGAGGAATAGGACACTCTCCCTTTTCAGGCACCCAGTGTCAGTATCAAGCCCAGGTCAGGTACAGCCTAGTGGAAGCAGAGTCAAACTCCCTCTGCATCTCTCCAACAACGTACAGCTCCTTCTATTGCCTAAACTTCAGCAGGGAACCTCCTGTTGCAAAAATCTTCCATTTTTCCATTTCCCACAATAGCCTGCCTGAGATTGTATAATGTTTATAATAACATTTGCATATTTATAGCGCCTTATCAGGGCAAAGCATCTCAAAGCATTTCATGAATTATATTTGATTACATTTGTGGCCGTTATAATGCCAAATTAGGAACATAGGAACAAGAGTAGGCCATTCAGCCCCTCGAGCTTGTTCTGCCATTCAGTTAAATCATGGTTGATCTGCATCTTCACTCCATCTACCTGCCTTGGTTCCGTAGCCCTTAATACCCTTGCCTAACAAAGATCTATCAATCTCAGTTTTGACATTTTCAATTGACCCCCAGCCTCAACAGCTTTTTGGGAGAGAGAGTTCCAGACTTCCATTACCCTTTGTGTGAAGAAGTGCTTCCTGACATCACCTCTGAACAGCCTAGCTCTAATTTTAAGGTTAAGGCCCCTTGTTCTGGACCCAGAGGAAATAGTTTCTCTCGATCTACCTTTGATCATCTTAAACACCTCAATTTAGATCACCCCTAATCTTCTATATTAAATCCCACGAGGAACCAGATTGAGACTAGGAACCAGATTGAGACTGAGAACCAGATTGAAACTAGGAACCAGATTGAAACTAGGAACCAGATTGAAACTAGGAACCAGATTGAAACTAGGAACCAGATTGAGACTAGGAACCAGATTGAAACTAGGAACCAGATTGAGACTAGGAACCAGATTGAGACTAGGAACCAGATTGAGACTAGGAACCAGATTGAAACTAGGAACCAGATTGAAACTAGGAACCAGATTGAGACTAGGAACCAGATTGAGACTAGGAACCAGACTGAAACTAGGACCAGATTGAGACTAGGAACCAGATTGAGACTAGGAACCAGATTGAGACTAGGAACCAGATTGAGACTAGGAACCAGATTGAAGACTAGGAACCAGATTGAGACTAGGAACCAGACTAGGACCAGATTAGAGGAACCAGATTGAGACTAGGAACCAGATTGAGACTAGGAACCAGATTGAGACTAGGAACCAGATTGAGACTAGGAACCAGATTGAGACTAGGACCAGATTGAGACTAGGAACCAGATTGAGACTAGGAACCAGATTGAGACTAGGCACCAGATTGAGACTAGGAACCAGATGGAGACTAGGCACCAGATTGAGACTAGGAACCAGATGGAGACTAGGCACCAGATTGAGACTAGGAACCAGATTGAGACTAGGAACCAGATTGAGACTAGGAACCAGATTGAGACTAGGAACCAGATTGAGACTAGGAACCAGATTGAGACTAGGAACCAGATGGAGACTAGGCACCAGATTGAGACTAGGCACCAGATTGAGACTAGGTACCAGATTGAGACTAGGAACCAGATTGAGACTAGGAACCAGATTGAGACTAGGAACCAGATTGAGACTAGGAACCAGATTGAGACCAGGCACCAGATTGAGACCAGGTACCAGATTGAGACTAGGAACCAGATTGAGACTAGGAACCAGATTGAGACTAGGAACCAGATGGTGATTGTCTGAATCACTTCATGTAGGACCTTTACAGCCAGCAAAGGGAAAAGTTTGGATTCGATCCCAGATCCTAGAGGGAAAAGCACAGGTTCTAACTTGCCAAGAAAATGATCCTTTGACCTGTTTAGTTGACAAAGATTTTGCCCGGATTTTCTTGAATGTTTTATTGAAGATCTACTCTATAATTATTTAGGATAAAGAGGTATCATGAAGAGTGATGGTAGCTTACATAATTAATGACTATTCACTATTGAAGGCTATTATTTCCATGTCTCAGCCAGTGACAGCTTCATAATGGGTTACTTGTAAAGGAGAACATGTAATAAATTCAGCTGTATGGTTCTCCTTTGTTGCGTTGATCTTAGTGTGCGTCTCTTGTTGGGTAAACCTACGGGAGGGTGCCATGATACGCAAAGAATTATTGCCAGCCTGCCATTCCAACTGTTACTCCGGCTCTTTATAAAAAGGTCAAGAACACGTTAACAAAATGCATTTCTAATACATTCGTCTTCACACTTACCACAATCTTTTATTGAACAAATGATCAGTAGCTGAAGTATAGAAGATGATAATGTACACAAAGAGTCTACAGTTTCCTAAAATATACACATAGTCTGCAGTTTCCTATAATGTACACGGGATCTGCCGTTCTCTAAATGTAGACAGAGTCTACTGTTCTCTATAATATACACATAGTCTACAGTTTCCTATTCTGTACACGGGGCCCGCCATTCCCTATAAAGTACACAGGGGTAGAAATTGGACCTCGTTGCACCTGCTTTCCAGGTGGACAATGGGGGCAAAAAGGACCAATTTTGCGAGGCTATGTCCCACCTCCCAAAGATACAGCAACAACAACTTGCATTTATATAGCACCTTTAACGTAGTAAAACGTCCCAAGGCGCTTCACAGCAGCATAATCAAACAAAATTTGACACCAAGCCATATAAGGAGATATTAGGGCAGGTGACCAAAAGCTTGGTCAAAGATGCAGGTTTTAAGGAGTGTCTTAAAGGAGGAGCGGTCGAGAGGCGGAAAGGATTAAGGAGGGAATTCCAGAGTTTAAGGCCTGAAATGAATCTGGCCCCACATTAGGTCAAGCAATTTTTCAGGCATCCCTGTTGGCCACCTAAAACAGGCATTAGGCCCCTTGCCTATGTTAATGAGGCAATTAATGTCTGTTTTAGGACTCCTTCCTGAAATTGGACTACCCGAGTGTAACAAACAGTGAATACACTTTCATGTGGAGCCAGGAGGAGAGGGAGTGTTTCTCCCGGGTCCACAGCACACCTTAGGGCTGCCGTAGGCCACGACTGTTCCTCCCATCCCGTTCTCCTGCCCTGCCTCTTGCCAAGACTTACCCGAGAGCCAGCGAGGCAAGCAAAATGGTTCGAGGAAAAGCGACAATCTGCCTCTGGAGGTGCCTGCCGCTCGTCGCAATGAGGCCCAAGGCCCAACTTCAGGCCAGCCTCGGGGCCTCCCGGTTCAGCCATGCGCACCTTCACTTGTGTGCCAGGAAACAGGCCATAATTAAATGTTTCCCCCACAGAGTCTGCCGTTCCCTGCGATGTCCCTATAAATAAAGCCTGGTCACTGCTGGGTTAGCTGATCGTGACCAGGGACAGCAGTGGAACACTCACTGTGTAGGCTTACGCTTGAAAAAAGGCTGAGGGAGCAGAGGGCTGGTGGCGTCCATCCCAGTAAGAGCCAGCGTCTTCGGGAGAGGAGAGGAGAGGAGAGGAGAAAAAAACTGCAAGAACAAAGCTGTGTCGTTTCAGAATTCAGTAACAAGCTCTACTTTTCCCTTTGTTTTTACTTCGATCTTGCAGGAAATCTGAAAGAAAATAATGATAGGGTTTGTGCTGAGATAGTGTGATTCTGACTGAATCCTCCCACACAGCCATAAACCTGTCTTGGCAAAGATCTTCCACGCTTATTCTTGATGTTTTATCTCATAAGTGTTGTATCACTTAACACTGTTCTCCAGCCCTGCGACCCTCCAAATTCTGGCCTCTTGCACATCCTCGATTTTAATCGCCCCACCATTGGTGGCCGTGCCTTCAGCTGCCTCGGCCCTAAGCTCTGGAATTCCCCCCCTAAACTTCTCCGCCCCTCTACCTCTCTCTTCTCCTTAAAGGCGCTCTTTAAAGCCTACCTCTTTGACCAAGCTTCTGCTCACCTGTCCAAGTATCTTATGTGGTTCGGTGTCAAATTTTGTTTGATGACACTCCTGTGAAGTGCCTTGGAACGTTTTACTACGTTAAAGGTGCTATATAAATGCAAGTTGTTGTTGTTGTTGTTGAATAATCATGAATCGCGATCTCTCTCTCTCTCTCTGTTATTTAATTCTGTATTTCTCCATTCTGCTCCACAGCTGTGTTATGAGGAACTAAATCACTGGGTAGCAGGTTTCCCTATGATTGGGCAGTTCCAGATCCAGTCAGATGTTAAAACAAATACTGACGCTCTGCCGTGATCTTGGCTTCTGCCCAGTAGCGTGTTCTGCAGGATCATAAGAACATAAGAAATAGGAGCAGGAGTTGGCCATTCGGCCCCTCGAGCTTGCTCCGCCATTCAATGAGATCATGGCTGATCTGATCTTGGCCACAACTCCACTTCCCTGCCTGTTCCCCATAACCCTGGACTCCCCAGTAGCTCAAATATCTGTCTATCTCCGCCTTGAATATATTCAATGACTCAGCCTCCACAGCTCTCCGAGGTAGAGAATTCCAAAGATTCACGACCATCTGAGAGAAGAAATTCCTTCTCATCTCCGTTTTAAATGGGCGACTCCTTATTCTGAAACTATGCCCCCAAAGTTCTAGATTCCCCCACGAGGGGAAACATCCTCTCAGCATCTACCCTGTCGAGCCCCCTCAGAATCTTATATGTTTCAATAAGATCACCTCCCATTCTTCTAATCTCCAATTAGCATAGGCCCAACCTGCTCAACCTTTCTCATAAGACAACCCCTTCATCTCAAGAATCAACCTAGTGAACCTTCTCTGAACTGCCTCCAATGCAAGTATATCCTTCCTTAAATAAGGAGACCAAAACTGCACGCAGTACTCTAGGTGTGGTCTCACCCACGCCCTATATTAAAGGAACGGGATTTTTATTCCCAAAACCACTAACAGATTTTTAAAATATTCATTAGTTGATCTCCAGTGATCAATGGGGTTCAGATTTCTCCCCATTGCCATTGACAGGTGCTCAGCTCACTCGGTCTGGTAGTGGAGTCCTTGTCCTAACGCAACTTACTCCCTCTGCCTCAGGGCCTTTCTATGTATCCGTGAACTCATTCCCTGACCCACCCCAACCAAACAATCAATCTCACTCTCTTTCTCGGTCCCCGTCATTTAATTCATATCCTCCCCCCCCCCCCCACACTGTGCGAGAAACCATGGCTGGGAAGTGCAGAAGTATTGTCAATAACTGGAGCCATTTTATTTGATAGACGCATTGCTCAAGGCAGGCCTCTGCCACTTGGGGTGGGATTGGTAGTGAACAGAAACATTTGGCACAACATGATTGGTGAATAACAAAAGGAGAAAAACAGTCAAAACGTTTAACTAATTAGGAAGAAATTTGACAGATTGATGAACCAAATGTGGGCAACAGATTGAGCATATCTGACAGACACAAGTTTATCATGAAGAACTATTTTTTACATAGACATTGGGTGTGCACTTTGAACAAAAAGTACCTCCCCAAAGACATCCCTGCCTCTTTAATCCAGTAGGATTCCTCAGAGGAGATAGAGACAAGCTGCAAAGATGGTTCTGAATGTCGGGAATTTAAGATAGGAGGAAAGATTAGGGGGAAAAATTGGGTCGCACCCCCTTTGTGGCGCTAACTTTGCTAACTTAGCTCCCCGAAAAAATTAGCGCCCCTGTGCCCGAAATTCACCGGTAGCACCCCAAGAGGGAGGCGGGGCGCTACTGGAAGCGAGTAAATATCGCGGCGCTACATGCCGCAGCGCCATGCTCTGCGGCACGTCGCACCACGGTACTGCGGGCCTTCCGCCCCTTATTAAAGGGGAGGGGCCTGGCGCAGCGTGACCCGGGGCCCAGCTGGGCCACCAGGGATCGGAGTGCCGGCACTCAAGAGACGTGCCGGGCTCACGGAGCGCAGCCGGCACTCCGCGGGGGGGTGGATGGCAACGGGGGCAGGTGGCCAGCAACAAAAATGGCCGCCCGGCACCTCCCTTTCAATTTGCGCCGCTCCGGCCGCAGGTAGGCTCCCCTGACCCATAGCGTCCGGTGGTAAGTCAGGGGGTGCTACCGAAGATCGTGAGCGGGGCGCTGCGCACGGCGATGACGTCATCACCGGCAGCGCTGCGCCACGGGGCGCTAACGGTTACCGCCGCCACTAACCTCTCGCTGAATTTCGCGGGAGGCGTTGGCGGCGCCGCGCCCAGGCGCTAGTTGCTTTGTGCCCCGTTAGCGTCCTCTTAAAATGCTAACGGGAGGCGCAAATCAACCGGATGTTGGGCTTCTTTTTCGGAATAGAGGATTCTTTGAGGTGACCTAGCTGAAGTTTTCAACGATATGACTGAGGTGAAGGCTTCAAATACCAGGGGACTCGAGATAGAAATTAGGAGGGTATGAGTAAGAAGGAAAGTATGTGAATTTTTTGACCCAAAGGGTTATAGAGGTGTGGGGCGAGTTACCAGGGAAGGACTGTGAAGCAGACAATATAAATGGACTCAAGAGTTAAATCAATCATATTTCTGGGGAGCGTGGACATTGATTAGTATAGTGAGAAGGTGGGTTGATCTATCAAAAACAGACAGGCTTGTTGGGGGTACTGGTCTTTTCCTGTTCCCAAATGTCCTTACACTCTCTTAAACCCTGATTGTTTGGGTCAACAGCCCACCTGGTGACCTGGACCTGGACTATGTGTAGTGCTTTCCATGCAGTAGTTATTCTCAATGCACTTGGGATTCGTGCCTCTCATAAGATCACATCTAAAAGAGATTGGTTTGCTCAGCAACAGGCCCCTCAGAGACAGAAAGGCTTACTTCAGATGCTCAGTGCCGTGTCAAGCTTCTTTTTTTACCCGCTGTGATTATATGTTTACAGAATCTCACCGCCTGTGCTTGTCTGAACATCGGCCCCATCAAGAATGCCACTGTGATCCCTGGCAAGTGCCCGAGCCCGGGCTGCCAAGAGGCTTTCCTGACCTTCATGTGCGTGATGTGTGTTTGCAGTCTCATTGGAGCCATGGCCCAGACACCAGCCATCATCATACTCATCAGGTAAGCCTCTCTGCACCACGCCATGTTACACAAGCTTCAACTGTTACCTGATTGATTTATATGAATATAATTAGCTGTAGTGGCCCTGATGGCCTAGTGGGAAAAAACACCACTGCTTGGTGTAGTGTTAAACTAGATTGATTCCTGGGATGGGAGGGTTCTCCTAAGAGGAGAGATTGAGTAGAATGAATAGTGTCAGCTGTGGCTCAATGGGCAGCACACTCGCCTCTAAAGTCAGAAGGTTGTGGGTTGTGAGCACATAAAAGCTAGGCTTACACTCCAGTGCAGTGCTGAGGGAGTGCTGCACTGTCGGAGGTGCCGTCTTTCGGATGAGACGTTAAACTAAGGCCCTGTCTGCTCTCTCAGGTGGACATAAAAGATCCCATGGCACTATTTCGAAGATGACCAGGGGAGTTATCCCCGGTGTCCTGGCCAATATTTATCCTTCAACCAGCATAACAAAAACAGTTTATCTGGTCATTATCACATTGCTGTTTGTGGGACCTTGCTGTGCGCAAATTGGCTACCGTGTTTCCTACATTACAACAGTGACTCCACTTCAAAAGTACTTCATTGGCTGTAAAGCACTTTGAGACATCCGGTGGTCGTGAAAGGCGCTATATAAATGCAAGTCTTTCTTTCTTTCTTATACTCTCTGGAGTTTAGAAGAATGAAACATATAAAATTCTTAGAGGGCTTGACAGGCTAGATGCAGAGAGGATGTTTCCCCTGGCTGGAGAGTCTAGAACCAGGGGCCATAGTCTCAGGATAAGGGGTCGGCCATTTAGGACTGAGATGAGGAGAAATTTCTTCACTCAGAGTGGTGGTGAATCTTTGGAATTCTCTACCCCAGAGGGCTGTGGATGATCAGTCGTTGAGTATATTCAAGACGGAGATCGACAGATTTTTGGACTCTAAGGGAATCAAGGTATTTGGAAATCAGGCTGGAAGGTGGAGTTGAGGTCGAAGATCAGCCATGATCTTATTGAATGGCAGAGCAGGCTCGAGGGGCCGTATAGCCGACTCCTGCTCCTATTTCTTATGTTCTTTTGTTCTCATGTTAAAGCCACATAGACAAGAAGGTGTCTGGTTCAAATCCTGGTCTGTGCTGAATAGTTGATTTCAACTAAGGGGAATGGTTAACAGTTGGCCTGAAGGCAACAGGCTAGGATACGTGCCTCCTCACTTCTATGACGGATCTCACATACTGATTTCCTTGCAGCTATCACCAGATCAGCACTGGTAGAAGAGACACATTTAAGCGAGGTACACTTGTCCCAACCAGATGGAGCACTGATATTCCTTTTAAAATCTTTATCATTCCCACACTTCTCTTGGTGTATTTCGTGGGAATGGAAGAAAAAAATCAGAGGCTTGGGATTGAGTGGTGTTTGGTTTACACACTATCCAATTAGCTTTAAAAGGTTCGACATGAAATGAGTTGGGCCCACTACACAAAATTGCCCTAATTGGACACTAAATTTGTCAATCTCACTCAGAGAGGCCACACGATGACTGCTGTAGGAAACATTGATACAGTAGCAGAGGCTCTTGAGGTTGGAGCTGAGGCACATTGTTGGTGTAGCACAACATTGCATCTAACCTGTGCTGTATCTGACCTGATGGGACAGTAGAGAGGGATCTTTAATTAGTATCACACGCATACTGTACCAGATCCCGGGAGTGCTTGATGGCATAGTGTAAAGGGAGCTTTATTCTGCGTCTAATCCATGCCGTACCTGACTTGAAAGTGCCTGAAATTGGAAAGTATTGCATTCCTTTCAACTTGCATTGCTTACATTGCTGACACAAAAAAAAACATATTTTAACACTGAAATGGACAATGAAAATGTATAGCCTACAGGAAAAGTCTCATCATTATGATTTCGAAAGCTGTGCTAGTGAGTGGCAGTGCAGAGGTATTGAACCTCACATGCAACTTTTTTAGGTTTGATTTATTTTGCCTGTTCATTTTAAGAAATGCACAAAGAATGGCAAGTAAGCAAATTGCAGAGTGCATGCTTAAATCCTTCATTTTGTAAAGAATCACAGAATCAAAAAGATCTGAGCGATTATAGCTGGAAATGAATGACTCAGAATACAACCAACATCCATCTGGAACCTCAGCTTTCATTTTTTATTCCCTCTGGCTTCGGGTCATCAGTTTGAAGTGGTTTGTAATTTGTGAAAGAAGTAATTGCAATGGATGTAACCAGTCGCATTGCAGTTGCAGGACAGATTGATTGTGAGCGTGTTAATTAACATCCATTCAGTCTGCTCGTGTGTTTCCTGTTTTCCTGCAGGGCGGTTAATCCTGAGCTCAAGTCGTATGCGCTGGGAGTTCTGTTCCTGCTTTTGCGATTGCTCGGTGAGTTTCTACACATCTGTTTTTTTTTTATATAGATGTTAAATTGAGAAAGCTGTGACAAATGGATTTCAAAGTCGGCAAATGTGAGGTCATCCACTTTGGACCTAAAAAGGAGAGAACAGGGTACTTTCTAAATGGTGAAAAGCTAAAAATAGTGGAGGTCCAAAGAGGCTTGGGGGTCCAGGTACATCGATCATTAAAATGTCACGAACAGGTACAGAAAATAATCAAAAAGGCTAATGGAATGCTGGCCTTTATATCTAGAGGACTAGAATACAAGGGGGTAGAAGTTATGCTGCAGCTGTACAAAACCCTGGTTAGACCACACCTGGAGCACTGTGAGCAGTTCTGGGCACCACACCTTAGGAAGGATATATTGGCCTTGGGGGGGGAGTGCAGCGTAGATTTACCAGAATGATACCCGGGCTTCAAGGGTTAAGTTACGTGGAGAGATTACACAAATTAGGGTTATATTCCCTAGAATTTAGAAGGTTAAGGGGTGCTCTGGTCGAAGTTTTCAAGATATTAAGGGGAACAGATAAGGTAGATAGAGAGAACAGGTTGGGGATTCTATTCCCACTGGTTGCGGATTCTAGGAGACATAATCTAAAAATTAGAGCCAGACCTTTCAGGAGTGAAATTAGGAAACACTTCTACAGACAAAAGGTGGTAGAAGTTTGGAACTCTCTTCCGCAAATGGCAATTGATGCTAGATCAATTGTTAATTTAAAATCTGAGCTTGATGGCTTTCTGTTAACCAAAGGTATTAAGGGATACGGGTCAAAGGCAGGTATATGGAGTTAGGTCGCAGATCAGCCATTATCTCATTGAATGGCGGAGCGGGCTCGAGGGGCTGAATGGCCTCCTCCTGTTCCTATGAAAGCTAGGTGGTGAAGATGATGACACCGGCAAGTTGAGAAGAGTAGGCAAGATGAGATAAAGCAAAAATTAATAGTGAGATGACACCAAGTTTGGGTATTAAAAGATTGCTGGGGATATGGAAGACTGAGAGAGTTAAGAAGTTTTGTCATTTTAAAGGTCTTGGGAAAGAATAAATTAAGAGTTAGAGATGGGGCGATGAATCTTGATTTCAACTCAATGAGGAAGAGCGCGTGGGATGACACATTTGGAGCTCGGAAGGAACAGAGGAAAGCTCACAGGAGCAATGACCATAAACAGAGAGAGACAAGAAAGGTTGAAACAGAGCAAGAGAGACTGGAGACTTCAGCTGAGAGAAGAATTGCCCATCAGGCAAAAGCTTTTTCCTGTATCTTGACCAGGAGTATGAAAGGTATTAGACACAGGAGCACTATTCACGTCTGGGACGGAATCGGGTATTAAAGCAAGATAAGAGTTGTTGAATGGTAAAGAGGTGTTTGGCTCAAAAATGGAAAGGGAATTTGGACAACACAATTTTAGGGATGTTCCATTTTTAGTTCAGAGAAGGCAGCAAGGCCGTGACTGTTACTTTATGTGTTGTTCAAAAGGTGAGAAATGAAGTATGAAAGTGTGAAACATTTTGCCCCAGGTAAAAGCACCAGGGAATAACAAACAGTGTCTCAATTCAAGTTGACCCATAGCAATGTGTCAACCTTGGCTCAGTGGTAGCACACTTTCCTTTGAGTTGGAAGGTTGTGAGTTCAAGCCCCACACCAGAGCCTTGAGCACATCATCTAGGCTAATGCTTCAGTGCAGTACTGAGGGACTGCTGCACTGTCGGAGATGCTGTCTTTCAGGTGAGACCTGCCTTCTCAGGTGGATGTCAATAAAATCTCATGGCACTGTTCAAAGAAAAACAGGGGATTTAGGTATATAAGGTTCATTCAGCGAACCTGTACTGCCAGTGTGGAGCCTTGCTCAGAGAGTTCCCACCACTGTGTTGTATCTCTGTTTCCAACCCAAGCTCCCTTTTGAGTGATGCGCCCTGCTAGGATCGCTGACTTGCTGAATTTACCCGCATATTGTTTAATAATTGTATACCTGCCGTAATTACCAATGTCAATCCACCTTCCCATTACATCGACTGCGACACGCTATAAGGTCAGAGAGCTGAGTGAAATCAATTACTTAGTTGAAACTGTTGAAGTATGATTCCCTTAAAGAATTTCAAGAAGTTACATTATGCTCCAGCTGCTTCAGTATTTATTGATCGATTCTAAATTATTTGCTTCATCAGCAACTTGTATAAATCATTAAAAAAACAAACGCCTTAGCACTTCAGGATTTGTTGCCACATTGCTGGGAGTGAGTTGCAACGTTTTGTGGAATTACTTGCTGCAAGTCGTCTGCAGAAGGGCCAATGTTTAATATTAGTAATCGAAATCAATCCTAAAGTAACCTGTCACCTCCTCCATTTTACATCCGTCTTCCACTCTCCCCAGTACCACATTCACTATTCAGGCACGAAGTTCAGCGTGAAGCTCTGGGTATGTTACCTTTGCTTGGGTTATTGGCTGACTGCTCAAGACAATCCAGTGGCATTAATCCTTGAGTATTGACCTCTGGTATCTCACCCGAGCTGCCATTCATTGTTTGTAAGCCAAGACACAGGGCGGGGTGGGGGGGGGGGGGGATCTTTTCTGAGTATATGCTAGTGGCAGAGAACCTCGCTCGATACAGCATGTATCAGACATTGGGCATCGTGATACATACGAACATATGAATTAGGAGCAGGAGTAGGCCACTCGGCCCCTCGAGCCTGCGCCGCCATTCAATAAGATCATGGCTGATCTGGTTACTCCACATTCCCGCCTACACCCGATAACCTTTCACCCCCTTGCTTATCAAGAATCTATCTACCTCTGCCATAAAAATATTCATGATGCGGAGATGCCGGTGTTGGACTGGGGTGGACAAAAATGAGAAGTCGCACAACACCAGGTTATAGTCCAACAGATTTATTTAAAATTACAAGCTTTCGGAGCTGTTGCCCCTTCGTCAGGTAGAGTTACAATGAGGGAATCTACAATATTTCACAGTATATAAACACCGAAAGCAATTTGTCTGCAGTGATACAATCTTTCAGGGAGGCCTTACATCAAAGGCACACCAGAGCACAGCCAAGACAATGAGATGGGTCACAGGGGGTCCAACGTGTCAAATCCTGCTGTCTGCAGTTGAGCTTTTAACTTTTTTTTTGGTGTGTGTTTTTCTTTTAAAAACTGGAAAGACAGACAACGATGTCGAATCACGTTCTGTAGCGTGACATGAACCCCATATCCCTATTGAGGCCGTCCTCATGGGTGCGGAACTTGGCTATCAGTTTCTGCTCGATGATTTTGCGTTGTTGTGTGTCTCGAAGGCCGCCCTGGAGAACGCTAACCCGCAGATCCGAGGCTGAATGTCCTTGACTGCTGAAGTGTTCCCCGACTGGGAAAATATTCAAAGACTCTGCTTCCACCGCCCTCTGAGGAAGAGAGTTCCAAAGACTCACGACCCTCTGTGAGAAAAAATTTCTCTCATCTCTGTCTTAAATGAGCGACCCCTTATTTTTAAACAGTGACCCCTAGTTCGAATTGGACGATTCGAATGTGAGGGAGGTGGGCATCACACCCGAGCCATGCCTTGTTCTTGTCCGACACCCACACACGGGTACTTCTAGTGAGAGAGTCATTGATCAGGACTGAAAGCCCTGACCGATATCCCCCCGCACCACTACTTGCATAATGCAGAGGTGCTGAGGCTAACTGTGGTGTCCTTACCATCACCGCGGCCGAGAGTAGCTAATTCAGCACAGATTGATTGACCTGATCTTTCATTAATATCGTCAGGACCGCCCACATCCCATGAACGAATAAAAAAAAACCTATCAATCTCAGATTTAAAATTAACAATTGATCTAGCATCAATTGCTGTTTGCGGAAGAGAGATTGTGCAAACATATATATCATTGTTGTAGGATTCTCGTATTGTAATAAGTCAGTGGTTTAGTACCATACAGGTCAGAAAGATCCCCGCTTCCATCTTTGGTCTGTACTGAGTTGGAGGTGCAGATAGAATTACAGACTCCAAACTTCACTCTGCCCACCATTAGACAAGCTATGGATCTGGAATGCAGAATTCTGCTCCATGGACACCAAGGGGTAGAAATTAGGTCGCGCCCCATTTGGGGCGCAAATATCGTCCGGACGCAAATATTAGCGCCTGGCGCTAATTATCGGCACTGACAGGAAACTTCACTTTTACCGCCCCGGGAAGTGAGTGGAGCGCTAAAGCAGGCGCTGCACACCTCTCTTAAGGCGCAAAGGCCGAGCAGTGAGGCGCTAACTAGGAGCGCTGGCGAAGCTCATGTAATGTCAGTCAGCAATGGAACACACACACAATGGCACGGGCCAGTTCTTAAAGGGGATGGTTAATCTTGCTTTCCATCCACATCCTGTTCATTGCTGCCTTGAATCTCGGCCTGGAGAGACTTGCACATCAAATGTGCTGGAAAGAACAATGGAGAGTACCAGGCAAAGAGCTCAGAGTGCAGCTCCCACAGTCTCTGCTAAATCGATACAAGGAATGGCAAATCAAAAGGAACCTGCAAAGTGCTGCTCAGTACCCAAAACTCCTTCACACAACGTTGAATCTCTCCAGAAGTCTCTCCCTCTCTCAGAATGCGTAGTTCAAAAATGCCACCAACAATAAAAGACAGGAAGAGGCCCCCTTTAAATAGCGCCCCCCCCCCAGCCCCACAGCGATTGATAGCGTTCCAGTCTTCTGGTCGTTGGAAGCGCCAGGCGGTAAGGCAGGGGGCGCCACTCAATTTCCGCTACGGGGCGCCACAAGGGCGTTGCACCATGGAATGACGTCACAATCTGCGCGCGCAGGTGGTCGCAGCGGTAAGTTTTAGCGCCGCCGCACAATCTCAAGTTAAGTTCTCGAGCGGCGCAAACATCGCTGCGCCCGGGCGTTAGCGGCTTTGCGCCCCATTAGCGCCCTCTTAAGGCGCTAACGGGAGGCGCAACCAAGTGAATTTTTACCCCCAAATCTTTCATGTCTGGAGAGTGTGGAAGCGGATGTCCACTTTCTCAAAAGAAAGTTTATAAAAGTGCCCATGGAGGTCCAGAAAACCCCTCCCCACCCAATCATTTTTAATATTCAACATTACACCAGACTGGAGTTATACTCAACACAGCGTCAATCCCGAGTTTTGAGACTGCCTCACCGAGGGGGTTTAGTGCATTTCGCAATCAGATTGGGACCTGACTGCAGACTTGTGCTGCCACCTTTGTGTCAATGTGCAGCTGAAATTGGTTCATACTGATGTGAAAATGTCAGTATAACTAAAATGCGGGGGGGGGTAAATTAATGGGCAGGAATTTGTCCATATAAAAAATGAAAACATTATTAAATTCCTGAATCTAGGTTAAATTCTATTGAATTCAGCTGAAAGGATTTTCAAATTCAGCTGACATGAATGTGGTCTGCTTAATTTGAATTATCCATTAATTCAAATCAAAATTGTGTAGAAAATACCTCCAGAGCTGTTTCATTAAAATTGCTTAATTCGAACCACTGCATAATTCAAAAGACGACTTTGAATTAACAAAACGAGACTGCATCATCAAATCAATTGTCTGTGTTACATGTAGTATAAGGCGTTCGATTTAAATGACATTGACCCTCTCTGGGAGTCTGGTGCATCTGGTCAGATTTGTTCATGGAAGTAACCTTGGACCGTTAGCCCAGTAAAAACTTGCGCGAAGAGGGTTAATCTGTACTCTTAACTGTCTGAAGGCTCGATTAATTCAACTGCTATTTGGGTGGAGCGTGGCTCAATACTGCATTTCTTCCATTGGTGAAAGGTTCATTAAATACCCAGGGAAAGGTCCAAAGGAATGTTTACTATTGAGACTATTGGTGAGAGACATCAAAGAATCATAGAAACTTACAGCACAGAAGGAGGCCATTCAGCCTGCTGTGTCTGTCCTGGCTCTTTGAAAGAGCAGTCGTGCATCGTCCCACATCCCCGCTTTTTGTCCGTAACCCTCTAAGTTCCTCATCCTCAAGTACCTGTCCAACTCGCTTTTAAAATGATCTATGGAATCAGCTTCCACCACCTTTTCAGGTCGAGTGTTCCAGATCCCGACAACTCTCTGAGTGAAAAAATTTCTCCTCATCTCCCCTCTAGATCTTTTGCCAATGATTTTGAATCTATGACCTCTGGTTGTTGACCCACTCGCCAGAGGGAAGAGTTTTTCTCCATCTACTCTGATCAAAACCTCTCATCATCTTGACAACCTCGATTAGGTCATCTCCCAACCTTCTCTGTTCCAAGGAGAACAGTCCCAACTTTTCCAAGCTCTCCTCATAACTGAAGTCCCTCATCCCCAGTAACATCCTGGTAAACCTCCCCTGCACCCTTTCTAATAAGGGTTTAATGATTTGATGTGGAATGTCAGTAACATAAAATGATATTGTAAGTTTAATTGCTTCACTCCTTTTATGCCAGACTGCTGCCTAATTGCTATGGCTCAAGGTTCAGTTGGTAGCAAATTAGCTAGATTGCTATGAAATGATGCAAAACATGCCACTGCAGCAGTTGCCAATATTTGTCCCTAAAATAGGACAATGGCGCTCCCACAATGGCGTTAGGTAGGGATATATCCAGGATTTTGAACCGGCAACGATGAAGAAACGCGAGTGTATGCACAAGTCAGGATGGTATGTGACTTGGAGGTGGTGATGTTCCCATAATCTTGCTGCTCCTGTCCTTTTTTGGTCGTAGAGGTCACAGGGCTGGGAGGTGCTGACAGACTCGCCTTGCTGAGTTGCTGCAGTGCATCCACAGTGCACCAGTGGTGGAGGGGTTGGATATTAAGTCCAGTGACAGGGACACTGATTAAGTGGACTGCTCTGTGTTGAATATTCAGTTCAATGATCTGAGCCCGAGAATGCTTCTAGTCACCCTTTTCTGTTCCTTGTCAATACAGAACTAGATGCAGTACTCTAAGAGCTATCTATAAAGTCTTAATATTAATTAGTTGGGGCTTTTATTCTATGAATCCAACTGTACATGAAACATATGCTGAAAACTACTGCTTTATACCATGGATCATTGTCAATAATCTGTCAACTATCACACCCAAGTCTTCCTCCTATTTTATCTGCATGATTGTAGCCTTGACTGAGTATTTAGATTCACTGGGCTTAGCAGCTATCTGAATTACCTTACATTTACATGAATATCATGTGCCGCTCATCTGTCGAGCTATGATTCCCTTTTGAGTAATATCCCTCTCTCCGCCGTATATCTTACTTTCCTGCACAGTTCTGATTGCCATCTATTTGTGAAGGTCATTAGGAAATATTAACAGAAGTTTCAGAACTGATCCAAGCGAGATTCCATTAATCACTGATTGTGGCTCCAACTATTCTTATTCACGACGACTCAATGCTTCTTCATGCAAAGACAGTTTTCTATCCAATTTGTGACTTGATTCCATGAGCCTCATCTTTGTTACATCTTTCATAAAGCACCTTGTCAAATGCTTCTGAAAGTCAAGATATACGGCATCAATCATATTTCCATCCATTGTGATCACATCCTCAAACAAATGTCATCAGATTTTCTAAGCCCGTCATCCTTCACATGAACTCGTACTAGTTCTCTTTTTTTTTAAAACCCTTGATCCTCAATTGCTTCATTTGTAATGGGTGCAAGTACCTTTCCCTTTATCAACTGGTCTCCGACACCCAGGCTGGTATCTCTGCTTCGCTGAAGATTGGAATCACATTTACTCTTGTGCTGCCTTTCTGCATCCAAGGAACTCCGAAGGATGCCATCCAGTTAACCCCATTTCTCCACAGTCACTTCCTTACGGACTTTTGGACAGATTCCTTCGGGCCCCAACGTCTTGCTTGAGTGCCACACTTTGGAATGGTGCGGCACACTACACCGCGGAGTGATGAGCACAAGTCTGAGCCTGCGACTACCCCACACAGTGACGCCCCCCCCCCCGGCCCCGCCCCCGATTTCAGTTAATTCCTTTATCAGGCCCCCTCATGGTTCAATTGGGAAATACGCTGCACTAAGTGGAGCTGAGAAACAGATGAGAAAGATAATAAAAACAGAAAATGCTGGAGGAACTCAGCAGGTCAGGCAGCATCTGTGAAGAGAGAAACAGAGTTAACGTTTCAGGTCGATGACCCTTCTGACGAAACGTTAACTCTGTTTCTCTCTTCACAGATGCTGCCTGACCTGCTGAGTTCCTCCAGCATTTTCTGTTTTTATTTCAGATTTCCAGCATCTGCAGTATTTTCTTTTTGTCGATGAGAAGGGTACCCGGTTTGATGCACAATATGCTCATCTCAAGTTAGGAGACAGTAGGGGGCGCTACAAGTCACCTGGGCAACTGAGCGAGAAATTCGCTCACAATCTGGCTCCCATGGAACCTTGCCTCAGCTTGGCCCAGAGCTTCAGTGGGGAGGGAAGAGAAAAAATATTATACATGACCCTTTGATTAAATAATCTTTTATCTGTTGGCCAGTTTTTCTATTTGTTTCTGTGTAACATTTTGCATTTTATTATCTTCCTTCCTTCCTCCGACAGGTTTCATTCCTCCTCCTCTCATCTTTGGTGCCGGCATCGATTCGACTTGCTTGTTCTGGACCACAATCTGCGGGGAGTTGGGAGCGTGCATGCTGTACGATAACGTGGTTTATCGGTACCTCTACGTCAGCATCGCCATCACTCTGAAGACATTTGCGTTCATCCTGTACACGACGACCTGGCACTGCTTGAGGAGGAACGCCGGCAAGTACATTAGAGACGATGAGGGGAATCTTCAGCCGCTGACTGCAAGCGACCTTTTTGCGTCAACCCTAACACTGGACACTGTAGGGCGGGACTCCAGCCAACCTCAAACACAAAAGACCAAATTTATCTACAACCTTGAGGACCATGAATGGTGTGAAAATATGGAATCTGTCCTATAAAAAAAAAACATTTTACGTTTATTTTGTACATTTCTTTTATGGATGGAGAGAAAAAAAACGTAATCATTCCCCAGATGGTGTATTCTTAAACTTTTCAACAAAAACAACTTTTTCTTCAAAGTTTTTGTTTCCAGGCCAAGGGCAGGACCTTATAATGACTGCGGAATGACTATTGAAAACTTTATAACGTTTGTGGAAAAAAAAAGGGGTTAATCAATGTTACCCACTAATGTATTGCCAAGGGTCATAATCACAACCATCGTCTTGCTCCAGTGCCATGGTCGCTACACCATGGAGTGATGGGGCGCGGGTCTGAGCCTGCGACTACCCCGCGCAGTGACCTCCCGATTTCAATCGTGCTGCTGTGGGTAGTTGCCAAGTGGAGGCCAGGCACTTCCCCTACAGTAAATCTATAGGACCAACAGTTCTACCTGAACAGGGCCCCTTTCACTCGCGGTTAAGGAAAGTGGGACAACCCTGCCTCCCAAAAGCTTTCCCTTGCCTTCTTTACCTGGAGAGCAGGCAAAGGAGCGGGAAGACCACTGAATCCCAACTCATCCAACATCCGGCAGCTGGGCAGGCTGCGGACAGAAGCCCTTTAGGAAGCACGGTGAATATCGGATCTACCGAGGGCCACGGTGAAGGAGAACCAGGCCACGTGTGAGCTAAAGTCGGATGATGCGTGCCACGGAGTTCAATGAAAACACCTTGACCAAAATAAAGAACGAAGGACCTCTGAGAAATGAGATTCTAACAAAGTCTGTGAACACTGTGTTTCTCTTGTAAATAAATTTGTGAACTTCCCTGCACTTAGCGGTAGACAGGAGAAATAATTTGCCTCTCCGGTGTCGCTCAGAAACGTTTGACTCCTGTCCTTGGATATAAAAGAAGCCCACCTTGACACGAGGTTTTTTTTCCCCTAAAGGAATTGCTGTATCTCGGCCCCCAAAAAATGAACGCTTCAAAAGTTGTGTTTTAGTGTGTTGCCTGAAAGGTTATATTTCAGTTTTAAATAGCAGTTCCCAGAGCTCTCTAATGGCTCAGTGAAAGTCACCAGTCTGTTCAACATTCGGTTCTCTTTATTTTGGGTCACTGGTGTCTGACACACGCAGAGGTCAGAGAATCATATGTCTGTGCCGGCTCTTTTGAAAGAGCTCTCCAATTAGTCCCAATTCTCTGCTCTTTTCCCGTAGCCCTGCAAATTGCTCCTTTTCAAGTATTTATCCAATTCCCATTTGAAAGTTACTATTGAATCTGCTTCCACCGCCCTTTCAGGTAGTGCATTCCAGATCATAACAACTCGCTGCGTAAACAAAGTCTTATTTCCCCCTGGATTTTTTGCCAATTATCTTATCCTTTGGTTATCGAACCTCCTGCCAGTGGAAATAGTTTCTCCCCATCTACTCTATCAAAACCCCTTATCATTTTGAACACCTCTATTAAATCTCCCCTTAACCGTCTCTGCTCGTAATGAACCATCAAACCAAGTTACTGAGAAATCCACACAGGTAGAGATTTGGTTTGTCCGATATGGAGTGCACACTTTCTGTGGGGTTACAACCCATTTACCCAACCAATTAGAGGGGAGTTGAGGAGAAATTTTTCACCCAGAGGGTGGTGGGGGTCTGGAACTCGCTGCCTGAAAGGGTGGTAGAGGCAGAAACCCTCATCACATTTAGAAAGTACTTGGATATGCACTTGAAGTGCCGTAACCGGCAAGGCTACGGAAAGTGTGATTAGGCTGGATAGCTAGCTCTTTTTCGGCCGGCACAGACCTGATGGGCCGAATGGCCTCCTTCTGTGCCGTAAATTTCTATGAGTGCAGCTTGGCAAGAACCAAGACTTGGAACTTCCCAAGTGCACTCAGAGCTAAAATTATGCAGCCCACCTACACCGAGCACTGGTCAGTGTCCCGCTGATGGTTCAACCAGGATCATACCTATTAAGCATTGGCTTGCAGTTCTATTCAATCAATCACAGGGGCATCACAACTGAACCCAATTCTACTATAACCTGACATCTCACACACACTTATCTTCTACAATGGGTCACTTGGTATTAAATCAGTAATGGGAACCCTAGCTAAGGTCATTCCTTCTCCTTAGCCCAGATGTGTTCAGATCCATAGGGGCTCCCCAATTGCTTCCCTAGTTGAGATCTCAGCACAGACCAGGGATAGGACCTGGCTCCCGAAGCTCGGCTGCACACTGGGCAGAGCATTCCCCAGTGGAGTCATCAGGGAAGCCAACCAGAAACCAGTGAGACGAGTGAGGGACAATTCGAGCAGTCAGATTCTCGTTCAAGCAGACACGTTCAGTATTTTCTTCGTGACCATGTGTGTGACGTCCTTCATAAAGTATAGGCATGTATATAATAACACGGTATGAAAAGAAAAGCAATCTTGTATCATTTTAAGACACTTTTCTGTTATCCTCAGAGGGTTAGCCCTCACATAAATACCTCCTCAAAGTTTTGTTGAGCAGGATGAAGACCCTGAGAAGTGACAAATGAGTAGAGATACTGGTGTAAATTGATCTAGAGGAAAGTGTTCTAGTGAATTGCCACAAAAGCTTTCATTTTCTTAAAGCAAGATACCAATAGGAGCGATTCTGTGACTCCGTGCTACCAGCGGGGAGCGCAGATCAGAGAATTGGGATCAGCCTATGCTTCCTGTTGCGAGGGCAGGATTCCAGAATCGCCCTTGATGTGCTTGTTTGTGGTCGGCTGCAGCTCAGTGGGTCGCACTCGCGCCTCGGAGTTAGAAGGTTGTGGGTTCAAGTCTCACTCCAGAGACTCGAGCACAAAATCTAGACTGGCACTCCATTGCAGTTACTGAGGGAGTGCTGCACTGTTGGAGGCCCCGTCTGCTCTCTCAGGTGGACATAAAAGATCCCATGGTACTGCTTCGAAGAAGAGCAGGGGAATTGCACCTGGTGTTCTGGTCAATATTTATCCCTCAACCAACATCACTAAGACAGATTATCTGGTCACCATCGCCTTGATGTTTGTGGGACCTTGCTGTGCGCAAATTGGCTGCTGATTTTCCTACATTACAACAGTGACTACAAATTGGCTGTAAAGCGCTTTGGGACATCCAGAGGTCGTGGAAGGTGCTATATAAAATGCAAGTCTTCCTTCTTTATTTGCGGCGCTCGGTCCTCCTAGTTTCTGTGTTTTGAGCTTTCAGACTGCTGGTCAAATGCAGCCATGGAGTGGCATTTTGTACCAACTCTTATCCGCAGTGAGGTTCCTCCCAAGACATCATGAGGTTCCACTACAGATACCACTCCCTCTATATGAATTCCCCCATCTCAGCTGAATTGCAAAGGGGTGGGGGTGGGGGGCGTGCGGAAAGAAGGGAGCATCAGGCATAGACTGAATGCCTCCACACTGAGGAAGGGTTATCCCCGGATCTCATGTCCCAGAAGGCTGATTCAGAGTGGCATTGAGGGGGGGGGTCTGGGAAAATGTTATCTGCCCCTTCCTTACAGGCACAAGTGGTATGTGTTGCCTTAGGAAGTCCCCAGAAGGGAGAAAAATAAAAAAGAATTGGAGGGGATATACCCTACAAAATTAACTTCTTTAAAATGGATACCCTGCAACTATTTTCAGAGGCCTGCCCTAGCACATCCACTAAATGGGAACCATGTAATTGGGGGGCACTACAGGGTACAGCCGCTTTGACAGATGTACTTTAATTCTTTGTGACAGAGACTCATTTCTCTGAGATTCATTGAGGCTTGCTACCCTTACACCACATCTATTATATATATGATTTCTTTCTTTCCCATTTCCTTAGTCTCTCCTAACTGTGCATGAGGTGCCAGGCATGCTGGCAATCGTCCCCCCGCCAGCCACTGGGAGGTTAGTTGAGTGGGCTACCATATGCTCGCCCTCCGATTTCCCCGCCTTCCCTGTATCTATCCCCCATCTGTTGCTTCCCCATAACGCTGCTGAGATGCTGTTGGCAAACTATCCTGGATTTGACTTGTGTATGCTCAGGCTCACCTATTTTAGTCTCAAGCTCCAGATTTAATCTATCATGTTTTTTCCCCATCATGAGGCATATGCTATAATACACTCCCTCAGGTAAGCTTTGGCAGTCTTCCAAAGAATGGATGCAGGTTTGTCCTTGTCCTTTTTCTACAGTTTGCCAATTCCGTTTTTTCATCTGCCTTCCCTGTAACAGATACTAATTTAAGTGCCAAAAATGACCTATTGTAATTGATTACCTCAGGGATCTGGAGAACTCTACTTCTAGAATGGTGTCCTCTAATTGTGCGTGAGATGGTGATGCCAACTGACTCTACTCTCACTGCAAATCTCTTTTTATGGTGTACCAACCTCAAGCATCAAAACGCTTAAAGGCCCCTATTCTGCTTGCAGGCAAGGAATGCCAAGACCAGCAAATCCAGGGATTCATCATTTGACTCCAGTTCCCACCCAAAAAAGTTGGGCGGGATTCGCACTGGGACCAGCACAGTATCATCTCCCTGCAACTTCTGTAGGACTGAAGTTCAAATTGAGCACAGACTGATGGAAAGAGCATCCTCTCTTTGTGCTGTCTGTAAGGACTCAATGTAAAATGAGCTTAGGCATTCTCAACCCAATTCCAAGCGAGTCCCAGTCCTCAACATTCATTGACAATCTCACACACAAATGCAACATTTACTCGTGACTACAGAAAAGCTCTGTTGGGGGACCATGGAGACAGCTTAGGTTCTAACCATCCTCTTGATCACCAAAGAGACACTTGCATTATGTAGCAACTCCTTAAGCCATTGAAACATCTCAAAGTACGCACAATAAATTACTTTTTGGAAACGGGTGCTATGTGGGCATACACATTCTCTGCTAGCAGCATCCCGCAAACAGCAGCGAGATGAATAATCAATAAATCTATTTTTTTTGGGGGTGTTATTTGCTGAATGAGGAATGTTGGTCAGGATGCAGAGAATTCCCTGCTCTTCTTCAAATAGTGCCATGGAACATCCGCCTGAACAGGCAGAGGGACATCAGTTTAACGTCTCATCCAAAGGACAGCACCTCCCAGAATGCAGGATTTATTCGTAACTATCTTATATTTATGGCCCCTAGTTCTGAACTCCCCATAAGTGGAAACATCTTCTCTACGTCTGCCCTATCAAACCCTTTCATAATCTTAAAGACCTAAATCAGGTCACCCCTTAGCCTTCTCTTTTTTTTTTAAAAAGAGAAAAGAGCCCCAGCCTGTTCAATCTTCCCTGATAGGTATAACCTCTCAATTCTGGTATCATCTTTGTAAACTATTTTTGCACCTTCTCCAAAGCCTCCTTATCCTTTTTGTAATATGGAGACCAGACCTGCACTCCAAGTGTGGTCTAACCAAGGTTCTATACAGGCTTACTATAACTGCTCTACTTTTTCAATTCTATCCCTCTAGAAATGAACCCATGCTTGGTTTGCTTTTTTAATGGCCTTATAGGGCGCTGAATTAACATCAGTTGATTCATCATTAATTCCAGATGCTTCAACCTCAGCTGTGTGAATACTAATTTGGTTTCATCACCCGATTATCCATTTCCCCTCTTCTGATTGGTCAATTTAGATGACACCAATCAAAAAGCAAATTAACAAAAGTGCCCCCTATTTAAAGGGGCACAAGCAATCCAATCCAAATTCTAAATAAAAGCAAAGGAAACTTAGCAAATTAAATCATAATATTATTACCAGTGTCCACAATGCCCTCATACCTTGTGGTGCCCACGGTCGCGGAAGACCTCAAGCGTAGCGGTGGATTCCGCGTGGTCCCTCTCCAGGGACACCCGGGCGTAGATGTTGCTGCAGAAGAGAGGCGGGCTGTCGGGCTGAATGATCCCGTCGACCGCGCGCTGCCTGGGCCTGTGGATGGCCACTGTCGCCAGGCCCAGGAGCAGACCCACGAGGAGGTCCTACGACTTGCCCGCTCACCACCTCCACACCGGGCGGCCAAAGATCAGGAGCGTGGGACTGAAGTGCAGCCAGACGTTGAGGAGCCACTCCTTCAAATAGAGGAAGAGGGGCTGCAGCCTCTCACACTCCGCGTAGACGTGAAACACGGACCCATCCAGGCCGCAAAAGTTACAGGCAGCCTGGGAATCTGTGAATCTGCTTAAAACCCTTTTGCACACGACTGCTCCGTGCAACACCCTCCACGCCAGGTCCCTGGTGGAACAGGGGAGGACTCCCGCGTAGCGCGCCCTCCACTGGAGACCCCCCCCACTTCCACCAGACGGTAAGGTGGAATGCCAGGGCGTGTCCGGATGGCAGGCGAGGATGATAAAGCGGAGAGCGTGCAGGAGCAGCCCGTACAGGAAACCCCTCCGCGCCGACTGGAATGGCACGGAGCGGATTTCCGAGAGAAGGCTCAAGTTGAGAGGCGGAGTTCCCGAGGGGAGATTCAGGCCTGAGGAGGAATTCCTTCCGAACGGGCGGGGTGGGGGGGGGGGGGGGTCAGCTTGGACGGATTCGCTGCACAAGCTTGAGCTCCTCGACACACCAAGTGGCGTCAGGGCCGAGCGCTGCTTTTAGCGCCTGGATGGCATCGGCCGCGAGCCGGACGTAGCGCCAAGACATCCCGTATAGTAACCCATTTCTCCAGTGGTTGCTGCCAGAACTCACTATTTAAAGACCAACATTTAAAAAAAAATCAAGAATAAGTCAAAGACTTCAAGCTGATCAAAATACTTTGCCTCAGTTTTATTTTTAAAAGGAATCCTGATAGCGAGCCTTTCTCAGTAAAGCAATAAGTGATGGTCTAATTTTCTTTTATTGTGAAATCTAGGTAAGAGGCCAAGGCCTAGAAATTTGATGATGCCGCGCCCGTTTCTCAGGCGCAAAATGGGCACCTAAGCATCCAATATGGCGGGCAGGCGGGGCGGGCGAGTTCATTAATCTTTTTATACAAGTACAATAGTACTTATACAACTCATCAATTACATAGTAAACCTTTTCATTCCTTGATCACAATAAACAATAAAGCCTTAAAAAACAGCTTTATGGATTTCGATTTTTGTCTTTTTTTTACAAATAATCAATAATGTTTACAGTACAAATACTCTTAACAATACCACACAACTTTACGGGCGAGTTCATTACGCGCCAAAAGTACGCCGCCCGCCATATTGGTAAAGGCAGATAAAGAGGCGTCCAAGGCCCGCGCTTGACACAGGCGTTAGGCTCCTTGGATATGCAAATACATGAGGTCCCCTTTGCCAAATGGCACTGCCCTGAATGCAGGTGACACCGAGGCGGCTGTGTTCAGGAAAACATGGACTACATGAGGCCTAACCAGTGGTCCTTAACAGGACTGCTGCAGGCCACTACCAAAAAGGTAAGTTTGTTAAAAATATTTAGCTGAATGTGGAGCCAGGAGGTGTAGGAGTCTTCCTCCCGGTGCTACTGCTGTGCCAAAAACTGTTACCAGCCTCAAATTTGTGATTTCATTACTGTTTAGCAATCAGAAGTGTGGGAGCCCTGCTAATTTTATTTCCCTGCTTAGCCCAGGGTGCTGAGGCCAAATGTAGACCCCCCGCACCACTCCCCGGCCAACTGCTGAGAACATTGAACTCTACACAGACGGAGAACTGAACCTGGAACCTGGCTATTACCAAATAGTAAAGAAATACAGACTCGACAAAGCATATATAGATAGAGAACAATGCATGTGTACCTTACAATTGCAGACAACTAAGGTACACATGCATTGTTCTCTATCTATATATGCTTTGTCGAGTCTGTATTTCTTTACTACTTCACCTGAGGAAGGGGCGATCGATAGCTCCGAAAGCTTGTGATTTCAAATAAAACTGTTGGACTATAACCTGGTGTTGTGCGACCTCTCAATTTTGTCCACCCCAGTCCAACACCGACATCTCCACATTATTACCAAATAGCCAGTCCACCTGGCTCGGTACCACTCCAGGAGTTGTCTTTGCCCATTGAGACATTGAGGAAGCCCCAATTGACTTTGTTTTTAATTAATATGATGGATGACAATGTGATACTATTGCAGGGCCTTGGTAACACCCCCCTGCCCCCCCCCCAGTACCACAACCCATCACTCAGACAATCTGTTCCCAATTAATCTTAAATTGATTGTTTGCAGGTCAGTAGCTTGGGGGATCCGGTTGTGGGGCGGTGGTGGTGGTGGGCTAGCTGGTTCCCTGCTCCTCCAGACCCCACAAGGAAGTTAAATGCACCTTTTTGGACCCATTTTGGCCTCAATCCACTCCCGCGCTGGGTGGGCCTAGTGAGAAACACTGTCGATTTAGGCTCAGGCCTCCGAGCAAGAATTGACATCATCAGGGCCCGGCATCCATATGTTAAAAAGGCCCCCCGACGGCTTTGGGCGGCTGTCCTTGCCGCCTGCTCAGGAGAGCAGGTTAAAATACAAACCCACCAGCTCCCGGTGGCTCCAGGGTGGGTAAGTAACTTGGGCGATTTTCACTGCAGTCCCTCCCAGTTTCCGCCAGGCAGAAAGGGTTAAAATCACCCTCGGTGTCTCTGTAGATACTTTTAACATTCAAGTTTTTTTTTTTAGCCCTTGTTCTGCGGTGGCTCAGTATTCTGCTATTTATACCCACACCATCAACTCAGCTGCTGGTGGATAACTCCAGCATGACACATTCCACAGGGATCACAAGAGAAATGTATGACTGTGAACTGCATTAATTAAACAGGGATAAAAACAGAAAATGCTGGAAATACTCAGCAGGTCAGGCAGCGTCTGGAGAGAGAAACAGAGTTAAAGTTTCAGGTCGATGAACCCTTCGTCATCGACCTGAAACGTTAACTCTGTTTCTCTCGCCACAGATGCTGCCTGACCTGCTGAGTATTTCCAGCATTTTCTGTTTTTATTTCAGATTTCCAGCATCCACAGTATTTTGCGTTTGTATTTTTTTTAATTAAACAGGGCGTGTGGGTTGTCATGCCAACATGCTGCACGGGACAGCCGTGGGCCCGGCTCATACCCTTCTGATTCTTCCATTCGCCCCGTGCCCTTAGCAACTTCCATTCTCTACTTATGCTGCAAAGACTAGCGATCAAGCAGAGGCCTTGGGCTTTCTTAAGCACAGGTACAAAAAGCCTGGCCGGTACCCACCGCCCCCCCCCCCACACCTCCCCCCCGCCCTCCCCAGCAGTTCTTACTGCCTAATAATCGGCTCAAGATTAGATGGGAGCGGATTGCCTGAGTGATAGTGTGTGCCACTAGGGGACGAAAAGTGGGGAAGCATTTAACATAGTGCCATTACAGCTGACGTCTGGTCTATGAACAGTAAAAAGAAAGAAAGACTTGCTTTTATACAGCGCCTTTTACAGCCAAAGCGCTTTACAGCCGATGAATTACTTTTTGAAGTGTGGTCACTGTTGTAATGTGGGAAACGCGGCAGCCAATTTGCGCACAGCAAGCTCCCACAAACAGCAATGTGATAATGACCAGATAATCTGTTCAGTGATGTTGATTGTGATGTACAGAAATAAAAAGTGACAGCTTTTTTTTTTACTATAAATCAAATCAGATTTACCAGCACATTATTTATGTGACACTTAGTAAAGACTCAGATTATCCATAGCGATCAGCCTCCATTAGACCTGATCCCCAAACAGCCCATAGATACTCCAGCAATGTGACAAGCACTGTACTGTCCCTACATTGTCTCATGTTCGGACTAATACATGATATTCGTTCTATCCATCTCAGAAGGACAGAAGACTGAACCCTGAAGGGATTTGAATCCAAGACCCACTCCCCCTACATCCAGCGTCCAACTTACTAAACAATCCAGTATTCAGTACCTGATAAAAGAGTAACACATTACAACCTCTGACAGGCCCTAACTTGGAAAGAAATTGATAAAGTTCCAATATTGCTGACAAGTTTTATATCGGGGATCAATTTGGAGACTAATTGTCATCTACCACCCAATGGAAAATTGAAGGATGAGGTTCTGAGCTTAGTCCTTAATTGACCACCCTATCCTCAACCTCCAGTACTGTAAATGTGGAATCTGTACTAATTGTACCGTTACATGTCTTTCTGTCTACCTTTTACTTTTCAGCTTTCATTTGTATTCAGCGTCAAGATGTGTTCACAGGACTTACATGTTATCGCACAGGACCCCAGTATGAAATATAATCCCTTCCTGCCAAAATAACTTTCTTGTCATGTCTCTCTCTGAAGGGAAGATACTGGATGATTTGTATTGCCACAGAATTCACTGATCCGAGATTCGCTGTACTTTAAAGAAAAATTCATTCTCAAGGATGTTGGCAACACTGGCAAGGCCGCCATTTACTGCCCAACCCTAGTTGTCCTGAGAAGATGGTGTTACAACTGAGCGGCTTGCTAGGCCACTTCAGAGAGGAGTTAAGAGTCAAGAACCTTGGTGGAGTCACAGATAGGCCAGTCCAGGTAAAGGACGGCAGGTTTCCATCCCTAAAGGACATTAATGAACAGTTGGGTTTTTACGACAATCCAACAACTTCATGGTCACCTTTCTATTGATAGCAGCTTTTTACTTCCAGATTCTTTGAAGTGAATTCAAATTCTCAAACTGCCATGGTGGGATTTGAGCTCGTGTTCTATATTATTAGAACAGACTATTAGCCTAGATTATTAGTCTAGGGGCGCGATCTTGCCAGCCCTGGGGAGGTGGGTATGGAGGTGGGACTGCCGGGAAAATGGCAGAATCTGGGGGCGGGTGCCCGTCCCGCCCCCAACCCGCCTCCGTGCCATCTTCCCAGGAGGCGGGTAGCCGACCCGCGCTGGGTCCCGTCTCCTGGAGGCGGGAAGGGGATTACAGCCACTTAACTAGCTGTTAACAGGGAGTTAACAGGCAGAAAATAGGATTATCCCCATTTTTCCAACAGAGGCGCGGGCTTCCCGACGTCGGGAAACCCCGCCAGGGTCACCGAGGCGAGCAGTGGGTCTGCGGGGGTCTGCGGGGTGCAAAAGTGCGCTGTGAAGGTAAGTGATGGGTGCAAGTGTGGAGAGGTAAGTATGTGAGGTAAGTGAAGTGAAAAGTGATCGAAAAAGTTTACTTACCTTTGTTTCTTCCTGCAGGCTTCAACCGTTGGGGATGCGGAGACTCGCATCTCAATGGCAGAGATGACAGAATGGCTGCTGCATTCTGCGATGCAACAGCCATCTAATTTCTGCTCACAAAAGAGGTTTGATGAGTCTTGAATACAAGAACTCATCAAACAACAGAGAATGTCAGTGTTTGACAGCTTCACAGAGCTGTCAAACGATGACAATTCATCTGTCAAAAATTTTTGACAGATGAAACATCATACGCTGACGTTCTCTGTAACCGGCTTCCCCTTAATTGGCCTGCTAAGCCCGCTGGGCAGGCTTAACAAGGTCAATCAAGGGAAAATAGCGTGGGTTGGCCAGAAGTCGATGGAGGCGGAACTAAAACCTGACAAGCAGCAGTCCCGCCTCCAATGCACCCCCATTGACAAAATCGCCCCCAGAGTCTCTGGATTACTAGTCCAGTAACATAACTACTACGCTACTGTACCCAGTGTATTTGGCACTGTAAAGGATCCTTGTCACATGAGAGTCTTCTCAATCTTGCTGGAGTACCCTTCATTAGCGTAGCAAATGTGGTATTCAGGCAATTAGAATGCAGAACGTATGATAAAACAGACAAAAGAAAGGAATATTGCCTTATCACATCTTACTACAATGAATTACTTTGAACATACAAAAGAAAGGCCACGCAATCTCATGCATCAGGCTTTCCAATTGCTCATGGTGCTAAGTCCTGGGGGAGGCAGAAAACAGAGGAAAAAGAAACGTGGCCAAATTCAGGAAAGAAAACTCTGGGGAAATTCATCTCCAACTACTTAAAGCAATTGAACAAATCCTGGCGACCATGGTTACATATCACTAGATATAACCTTCCTCATGTCTCAAATTCTTTCGGAACATTGGCCGGGATTTTGCTGTACTAACAATGCGAGGCTGTCAGCGCTTGCCGTTATTACAGGGGAAAACTGACAGCAACTTCTAGTACACAGTTAAACGCGGAAATCTGGAAGTTGCTGTCAGTGATACCCTGCTCCTCCACAGGCTGCTCTGTTGCAGTCTTCGCCGATGGAACCTGCCCAGAGATCACTGTAATGGCATGAACTTAGGGTAATTACCCACTAGTCACACTCTAAAGATGGTTGAAAAAGCTAGGGCTGGTGCAATCAGGAGTAACTGAATTTTTAACTGTGTACTAAGTGATAATTTCTGCTGAACAACCTCGCTGGCCCTGAAAAATTAATTTTATAAGTGTGGAGTCTCATTCCCTCAGAAGAAAATTAATGTTGCAGATTTTTTTTAAATTAAAATTAAAAATGTTTTATATAGTTTTTCTGTTTTTCTCTTTTTATGTCTCTCCTTTAATCCATGTATATGTCCCAATCTTTATTTCACTTCCTGTACAATGATTTAAATGTAATTTATATTTCCTGTTTTTTACTTCCTGCTTTGCAGTCTGCATGTCTCCGTGAGGATTCTTCAAACTGATTGGTTGAAGAGCCTCCTTGCTGCTTGGCCTGCTCACGGGCAGCACAGATCCCCTGGAAAAGGCGCCGCACTAGATCCGATGCCTGAAAACTAGAAATCTCCGCTGACAAGCCCGCGAAAAGTCTCTGAGCAACTGTACGCGGGGTGAACGGCAGAAGCTGTTCCTTCGCCACTCGCAGCAAAATCTGGGCCTATATTTCTCTCCAATGGACTGGTCCAAAAGGTCACAGACTTCGTACCTCATTTATCTCTATTATTCTTCAATTGACCTATCTGTAAAATGTATGTAGCTCCCTTTTACAATTTATAACAGTCTCCACTTCCAATGCAATAACTGTATAAACAGCAGTTATTCTGTACACAGCAAGATCTCACAAAGAGCAATGAATTGAGGCCCTACAACCCTCCGAGAACTCTATGCTCCTCCAATTCTGGCCGCTTGTGCATCCCTGATTTCCTTTGCCCTACTATTGTCAGCCGTGCCTTCAGCTGACTAGGCCCTAAGCTCTGGAATTCCCTCCCTAAAACTCTCCGCACTCTCTCTCTCTCTCTCTCTCCTCTCTCATCCTTTAAGACACTCCTTAAAACCTACCTCTTTGACCAAGCTCTTGGTCACCTGTCCGAATATCTCCTTATGTGACTTGGTGTCAAATTTTGGCTGATATTGTTCCAGTGAAGCGCCTTGGGACGTTTTACTACATTAAAGGCGCTACATAAATGCAGCTGCTGTTGTTGAATGTGCCGCTGGATTTTGAGAGACAGCTTCAGTGATGCAAATGTGGGAAGCCCCCCCCCCCCCACTCCAAAACATCCACAGATACGGCAATCGGGTCTCCTCATTCCACAGCAGAGCCCAGTGCCACTGTACCTGGCTGCAAGACAGAAAGCAGAGAGTAGGGGTAAAGGGTAGCTATCCAGAGTGGCAGAAGGTAGGAATTGAGGTCGCTCAAGGATTAGTGCTGGGATCACCGTTGTTCACAATTTATATTAACGATTTAGACTTTGGAATTAAAAACACAAATACTAAATTTGCGGACGACAAAATCGGGAGGGATAGTCCATACTGAGGAGGACTGCAACAAATTACAAGAAGACATTAATAAAGCTGCATATAATTGGCAAATGAATTTCAACATAGATAAGTGTGCGGAATTACATTTTGGTCGGAAAAATAAGACGGTCACATATTACTTAGAAAATAAGAACCTAAATGAGGTAGAGCAGCAATGGGATCTGGAAGTACAAATTACACAAATCACTAAAAGTAGCAACACGGGTTCATAAGGCCATAACAAAAACAAACCAAGCATTCGGCTTTATTTCTAGAGGGATAGAAGTGAAAAGCAGATTAGTGCTAAACACGTATCGAACCTTGGTTAGGCCACACTTGGCGTACTGTGTACAGTTCTGGTCGCCATATTATAAAAAGGATATAGTCGACTGGTTGGGCCGAATAGAGGCAGTGGAGAGGGTGCAAAAAAGATTTACAAGGATGATAGCCGAACTGCGAGGTTATACCGATCTGTAAGAATGTAAAGGGTTAATGCAGAAACTATAAGCTTTTTGCAAAAGCTAAGCGAGTAGTTTTTGCAAGAGCAAATCCACAACTATTTCCTGTTATTGATAAAGTCGTTGCGAAGTCCATGTCATGCGCGGGTCGAGAAGGAACAGAAACAGACATTGAGACTGAAGGTGTCAGACAAAATGAGACAAGTGTACGTGCCGACTTGCTTGTTAAGTGAACCTGGTGTGGATAGACATGATTGGACTTTGTTAGTCAAATGATCAGAACTTTGAAGGATAAATGGCGACTGTTCGACTTGGGATGTGCAGCAGTAAAGAAGGACCCAGTGAGCACACCCGAAGATAGGAAGGGGAAACGTGAAGACATCGCTTGCTGGGCTACGCTGACCAGTGCCTGACCGGCTAATGTAGAACCTGTTCAGGGCTGTATTTCTTTAAAGATGTGTGTACTCATTGTATAATCCTAATAAAGATTTATTGTTACTAACTGAGATCAAGTCCGAGTCCTTGTAATTCTTACAGATCGGGAAAGGATGAACAGGCTGGGTCTCTTTTCTCTTGAAAAGAGAAGGCTGAGGGGTGACCTAATAGAGGTCTTTAAAATTATGACAGGTTTTGATCGAGTAGACAGAGAGAGAATGTTTCCACTTGTGGGGAAGAGCATAACTAGAGGCCATCGATAGTCACCAAGAAATCAAATAGAGAATGCAGAAGAAACTTCTTTACCCAGAGAGTGGTGAGAATGTGGAACTCGCTACCACAGGGAGTGGTTGAAGTGAACAGTATAGATGCATTTCAGGGGAGGCTGGACAAGCATATGAGGGAGAAGGGAATAGAGGGTTATGCTGATAAATTTAGATGAGGAAAGATGGGAGGAGGCTCGAGTGGAGCATAAACGCCGGCATAGACTGGTTGATCCGAATGGCCTGTTTCTGTGCTGGATATTCTGTGTAATTCTAAGTAATCTTTGACGCTGACTTAATTTGACCCAATTACTTGAGCTTTCGATGCCAAAGAGAGATAAATCCCAGACTATTCCTGGTGCTATTCTTCTGTGACATTGCTGCAGGTGTATAAAAAAAGTGCAGTAGACTAGCATTAAATTCCACACAGCATTCACGTCAGTCACAATGACATGTGTTACCAGGACTTGTCTTTCCCTGGCTGCAGGCAATCCTGTCTATCACTTAACCACACATGCAAATTCTTAATTATCTGTCTGTCACACACAGCGAGCAGCTTGATACAAAATAAATCTGGAATTATTTTCCCTGAGAAATTTATGCATGAGTTCTTTATAAAATTTCCCTCCTCCCCCGCCCCACCCCACTGCCACAAGAAAAGGCAGCCTGTGCAATCCCTCAGTCAGTAGTGATTGACTCCAGGCTACCAGTCATCTAATAACCTGCATAAATTGAAATAATGATGTAGGCAGCCAGGTAGAAAGCAATGGGAACCTGCGGTGACATAAACTCATTAGGATAGCATCAGACGGATGGCAGAATATTCAGACTCAGTAATTAGGAACATTAGGAACAGGAGTAGGCCATTCAGCCCCTCTCACCTGTCACGCCATGTAATTAGATCATGGCTGATCTGTACCTCACCTCCACTTACCCACCTTATTACCAGAGGCACTAGGGCCAAATGAAGCCCCCAACCGTGGCCATGGTTGAGAAAAGTATCACACTAAGTTGGACCTTTGAGGGAGTTTTGGATCTACTCTGTACACTGTACAATAGAGAAGTAACTCTTGGTGTTAGTTGGGCGTCTCTCCAAGCATGATATGGCAATGATTAATAATACAGCTGCTCTAATCAACCAGTGTGAAAGCTCCATTTTGTTACATTTGAAAGAAGGGATTTCCCTTCCTTGTTTAGGAAAGGGTTATTAAGATGGGAAAAACGCCCTCTTTATTATATAATAATCTATTGTATGTGACATGGTATAATCACTTATTGTTATCAAACAGCGAATCCTCTGATTCTAAATGAGTAATGCTACAAGGAATCTGACAGGACATAAGGAAAATTAAATTAGCAATAAAAACAGAAAATGCTGGAAATACTCAGCAGGTCAGGCAGCATCTCTGGAGAGAGAAACAGAGTTAACGTTTCAGGTCGATGACCCTTCGTCAGAACTGGAAAAGTTGGAGATGGAACAGGTTTTTAAGCAAGTGTAGGGGCAGGGAGAGGAGGGGCAGGGAGAGGAGGGGAGGGGCAGGGAGAGGAGGGGCAGGGAGGGGAGCGGGAGAGGGAGAGGGGGGAGGGGGGGAGAGGGGGGGAGGGGAGAGGGGGGAGAGGGGGAGGAGGAGGGAAGGAGGGGGAGGAGGGAGGGGAGGGGGCGAGGGGAGAGGGGGAGAGGGGAGGAGGGGGAGGGGAGGGAGGGGAGGAGGGAAGGGGAGGGAGGGGAGGGAGGGGAGAGGGGGGAGGGGAGGGGGAGAGAGGGGGGAGGGGAGAGGGGGGAGGGGGGAGGGGGAGAGGGGGGAGGGAGAGGGGGGAGGGGGGAGGGGGGGAGGGGGGAGGGGGAGGGGGGAGGGGGAGGGGGGAGAGGGGGGGAGAGGGGGGGGGGAGGGGAGGGAGGGGAGAGGGGAGGAGGGGGGAGGGGAGGAGGGGGGGAGGGGGGAGGGGAGGAGGGGGGAGGGGGGAGGGGAGGAGGGGGAGGGGAGGAGGGGGGAGGGGAGGAGGGGGAGGGGAGGGGGAGGGAGGGAGAGGGGGGGAGGAGGGGGGGGGGAGGAGAGGGAGGGGGGAGAGGGGGAGGGAGGGGAGGGGGGAGGGGGGGGAGGGGAGGGGGGGAGGGGAGGGGGGGAGGGGGGAGGGAGGGAGGGGGGAGGGGAGGAAAGAACAAAAGGGAAGGTCTGTGATAGGATGGAAGGCAGGAGAGATTAAGAGAGGCAAAAGGGATGATGGTGCAAGGCAAAAGGAGATGGTAATGGGACAAGTTAAGAAACAAAAGATGGCTCTAGATGAAGTGTAAATGGCACTGGCGGAATGATCGACAGCTGCCATGTGAGAGAGAGAAAAAAAATCATGAAAAAAAAGATAATTAAATTAGCAGATTTTTCCTTCTTGTCCACCTAGAATCACTCAACAGCACTTTGCTCCTTCTACCTTGTAACAGCACACGTTAAAATTTGTCGTCCTTTCTTCAACTGGTGCCGCTAAAACCATTGTGTGGGCCACACTGGCCTGAACTTCACACAAGCATTTTTAATTAACTCTGGGAAACCTAATGGTCGACTATCACTTGTCCCAGTCACCCTTTCTGGCATTCTAGAGGACAAAAACCAGGCCACGAGTTCCCCAGACGAGATAGTGAGCCAATCCCTAGTCAGTGCTAAGTTATGATGCGGAGATGTCGGCGTTGGACTGAGGTGGACAAAAATGAGAAGTCGCACAACACCAGGTTATAGTCCAACAGATTTATTTAAAATTACAAGCTTTCGGAGCTATCGATCGCCCCTTCTTCAGGTAAAGTTACTATGAGTGAATCTACAAAAGTTCACAGAATATAAACACAGAAAAAATGCAGAGATACAATCTTTCCTTACATCAAAGACACACCAAGAGCACAGCCAAGACAATGAGATGTGTCCCAGGGGGTCCAACGTGTCAAATCCTGCTGTCTGCATATCCTCTCTATGTCCCTTCCTCTCTCTCCGTCCTTTTTGTGTTTGTTTTTTTGTGTTTGTTTTTTTATTTTTTTAAAACTGGAAAGACAGACAACGATGTCAAGTCACGTTCTGTAGCGTGACATGAACCCGATATCCCTATTGAGGCCGTCCTCATGAGTGCGGAACTTGGCTATCAGTTTCTGCTCGATGATTTTGCGTTGTCGTGTGTCTCGAAGGCCGCCTTGGAGAACGCTAACCCGCAGATCCGAGGCTGAATGCCCTTGACTGCTGAAGTGTTCCCCGACTGGGAGGCAACCATCCTGCTAAGTTACATAGTATTTACAGCAGCAGAAACAGGTCATTCAGCCCAACTGGTCTCTACTGGCATTTATGCTCCCATAATCCTCCTCCCACCCCTCTTCGTCCACCACTATCAGCATGTCCTTCGATTCCTTTCTCCCTCGTGTGTTTATCGAGCTTCCCCTTAAATGTATCTTTGGGTAAAGAAGTTTCTCCTGAATTCCCTATTGGATGTAGTGGTGACTATCTTATATTTATGGCCCCTAGTTCTGGTCTTCCCCACAAATGGAAACATCTTCCCTACGTCTACCCTATCGAACCCCTTCATAATTTTAAAAACCTCTATCAGGTCACCCCTCAGCCTTCTCTTTTTGAGAGAAAAGAGCCCCAGCCTGTTCAGCCTCTCCCGATAAGTATAACCTCTCAGTTAAGAGCTCAGTCAAGGTAGTAGTTAGGGGGGGTACAAATGGACTTCGCACCTTGGGAACAATCAGCCAGGGTTCCTACTCCTGGTCTCTATCCAGTGACCCTTGCTGGACATTCTGTGGAAGTTGGGTAAGGCCAACATCAGGTTCAAAACTGCGATGCCCTCAACTCTTGAAAAAGCTGGGCAACAGTCGCTGTCTAGGCTTGCACGTGTGGAATAGCTGCTTGGTCCAGTGAAAGCAACCCTACCAGGGGTCAGTGCTGTCAGGAGAAGAAGGAAGAATATTGAAAACTAAACCATTCATCAGATGTTACATTGCATGAAAGGAAAGCCACAACTGACCCGACAGCTGAAAAGATACGAGTACTGAAAGTGTTAAGAAAGTCCGAGTCCTAATCAAAGTCGTTTGGCTTTGTACTCTTTAACAGCCAACAGAAGAGATGTAATATTTAATATAAAAACAACAGCAATCTGTTTGCTTTGTGACGATTTTAAAATGAAGTCTCTCTGAAACAAACTAAATATTTGAAGAGCTGATTATTTTTTTCGGTCACCCTGTAGTTCTGGTAGAAAAACCAGCCAGAAGGTCACGAGTCGGAATTCCAATTCTTCTCTCAGCTTTTCTCTATTTTTATGCCCCCCTGCCCACAAGTTGAACTATCCAGATCCTGATTCTTCTCCGCAGCTTTGCTGTGTTGAAATTAAGAATCCGAGTGCCGTCTTCTACTCCAACTCGGACTTTCCCAGGACCTCAAACCTGTGGAATTCCTTAGCTTCCCCAGCCTTTCTCCTACAATTTACAAACTACTAAAACACCCAAGCTTGGTGTCATCCAACCGTTTGCCGTCCCAGACCAGGCACGTCGTCAGCCCATACTGAGAGGGCCTCGATGCTGGCCCGAAATTGGGCCTCGGGCCTTTTCTAAATATTCCGTGCAAGCTGCCAGCAAAGGCCTCCACGGACAATATGGCCTTCGGGGGGATTGAATTTGGGCCGTTTGCCTCGCTGGCAGCTGCTTCAGCTGAGTCCCGGGAGAGAGGGGAACGGACAGCAAGGGGGTGGGGCAACTGCAGCTGGCAGCAGCCACCAGGAGCGCTCCTCCCGGCTCCACGTAAAAATTGAAAGGCATCGCTTGCTAGGCCGCATCCATGTCAGGAAAATCCTGAGTGGAGTGGGCCCAAACTAACTTCGCCGAGGGCTCCTAAAATGGGCGTTAGGCCGCTCAGGAGCATAGGTAAGGGGCCTAACACCTTATTTAGGCGCCCGTCCTGGATGCCTGAAAATCGGTCAAGGCCAATTTCTGCCCTATAGAATCATAGGAGTCGGTTTCCGATTGCAGTGTACATCAGGTGGGTGACTTGGGGCTGTATCCAGCCCACAGGCTGCAGTTTGAACATCCCTGGATTAGTAGACAGATTCCTTACCTTGTTAGTCCAGCTCCTGCCAATTCCTCTTTGCTTTGGTACGACAGGCCAAGTCAGCCTCCATTCATTTAGCTCGGCTCAGTTTTTACCCCTCTCACCTCTGGACCAGCGGGTCGTGGGCTCGAGTCTCACACCAGTACTTAATCACTTTACCTCGGCTGAAACTTCAGTGTCGGGTTGAGGAACCTTGACATTGTTAAAGGTTGAACGGAAGTCCCACCTACCTAATCAGGTGGACGTAAAAGATCCCAGGGCACTTTTCGAAGAAGAGCAGGGAGCTCTCCTGATATCCTGACCAATTTTCGTCCCTCAACGAATATCATCGAAAAACAGATTAACTGGTCAATGCTGTTTGTGGGAGGATGTTGGAATAAAATGGCTGCTGTGTTTGTCCACATAACCATCACTGTACTTTAAAAGTGTGTGAAGTGCTTTGACAATGTGATAAGTTGCTACATAAATATTTCTTCCTTTCTTGTCCGTTATGCATCAGAATGTTGAACCTATTCTCCCTCTGTGTTTGATTGCATGAATACATTACTTAAAAGGTTTAAAAGATTCATACTTCATGGTTAATTAAATCCATCCCGGTGTGTAACCTTTCAAATGTTCCATCAAGAAATTAGCAAATAAAAAATATCTGTGGTTCATTTTTAACACAATGCTGAATATCAATAGCCTTATAGGTGCTGTAGGACCGAACTGCTTCTGAAAATGATTGAAAATTGTATCTTAACGGCCAGAGGGAAATAAAATCAATTTTGTAGCCCCAGTAACGCAACCTTATCTTTATATAACCACCTGCTCAATAGACCTTAGTGATATTGACGAAATTACCACTGGACAACATTAACTAGCAAAATAATTTAACAAGTCTGACAGGGTGTCGGAGAAATTAACCCCAACCCTGTCGATAGCCAGCAATCTAATAAGACTGCTCACCTGCGGGCAATAGAAATTCTTGCACCATATGTTAATTCTGTATTCTTTTCTTGTTCGTCCTCCAATTTTCAGGCAATCTGATCGCTCGGCAGAGTGAAATTAAACAGAGGACAATCTAGCGTCAGTTTCAAATTGACACCATTTCAAAGGTTTGCAGTTATATCGGGCGCCTCACATAAAAGGACACTTTAGAGTGTTTACAAGACAGGCATGAACTAAAGGAATCGAGAAGGCAGGAAACTGAAGGCACACTCGAAAAGATAGGACAATAGAGGCTGTTGAAGGGAGGGAGAGAAGTTGCAATAAAGTCATTTTAGAGAGTAATGACTGAAGGATCGTTCTCCAATGATGAAGGGGAGAGGGAGGGCAACAATTTGCATTTGAAAATGAAAATTCTGCCCATCTCCTTCCAAGTGTTGCAGTGCTGGCCTCTGGGACAATGTACACCATGCTTTGCTGCATCTCTCTGGTGCTCAAATTAATATCACCAACGGGCTATGTGTAGCCCACCAGCCCCTCACCTGTGACCCTCAGCAGACGTGCTGCTCCATGGGTTTGTGGGTTAGCATCAACAGACTGTCAGCTCAAGGATGTTAATGGAGGCCATGATATAAAAGTGCATATGTATCTGTGTACAGATAAAGGCCAAGAGGAAAAGAGCTAGACACACACACACACAGACTAGATAGATAGATAGATAGATAGATAGATAGATAGATAGATAGATAGAAAGAAAGAAAATAGATACAGAGATAATTTGACAGACAGATAGAGAGAAAGGTAGACATATGATCAGAGATAAACAGAAAGAGACAGATAGACAGGGGTAGATAGACAGACAGACAGACATAGACTTTGCCTCTATTAAAACATTGGTACTTGACCCTCATTTACTTGCCATTGTGATCAGCATTCTGAGAACCTTTTCAAACAAATAGGAGCAGTGGCACAAAGGAATCATCCCTTTTTTATACAGCCGGCTAGTGAGGTCATACAGTGACTGTATTTACCAGGATAGTGATGCTCTTCTGAGCCTTTGGCTGCCTTTACACGGCCGTATTATTGTGTCAGTGCCACCAGTTTCCGATGCACGAGCCTCAGACAGCCGGCAACAGCCCCAGGGTAACGTTGCTGGATTTGCTAAGACCGGCAGTCAGGGAGACCATGGCTGACACTCCCAGTGCAGTGCTGAGGGAGTGCTGCACTGTCGGAGGTGCCGTCTTTCAGATGAGACGTTAAACTGAGGCCCCGTCTGCTCTCTCAGGTGGACATAAAAGATCCCCTGACACTATTTCGAAGAAGAGCAGGGGAGTTATCCCCAGTGTCCTGGCCAATATTTATCCCTCAACCAACATCACTAAAAAACAGATTATCTGGTCATTATCACGTTGCTGTTTGTGGGAGCTTGCTGTGCACAATATGGCTGCCACGTTTCCAACATTACAACAGTGACTACACTTCAAAAAGTACTTCATTGGCTGTAAAGCGCTTTGGGACGTCCGGTGGTCGTGAAAGGCGCTACATAAATGCAAGTCTTTCTTCATAAATCTGGCAAGCTTACGTTGGTGGAACCAATGGTTGCACTGAGCATCAGGAGCCAATGGCACAAACATGACTGTACACCAATGTAAAAGCAGCTTAAGTGTCTATCGGGACAAGGATTAAATGAAACTGAAATGATGTGATATTAACTCTTCTGACTGAAATCTGGTGTGCTGGCTGCTGTTAATCTCTCTCCCCCATTATGCTAAGGGCTCACAGCTGGTATAAGATGTCGTCACCACTGTGCAATGGCAGCTTATGATTTTCTGTGTGGAACAAATATTACATGGGTTTTTGAATGGGCTCCTTGCTCATCAAGTTGAGAATACAGGAGAATGGAAGACTTTCCATAGCAGACTTCCAGGGGGAAAAATTCGGTATCGCCCTGTTTGGGGCGCAATTATCAGCCGGGCGCAAAGTTTAGCGCCTGGCGCTGATTATCACCTCCGACTGCAAACTTGGCTTCTATCGCCTATGGAGGTGATTGGAGCGCTAAATCAGGCGCTACACACCTCTCTTAAGGCGCTAATGCCGAGGAGCGAGGCGCTACCTCAGAGCGCTGGCGAAGCTCATGTGATGTCAGTCAGCAATGGAACACAGGCACACTGGCGCTGGCCAGTTCTTAAAGGGAAGGGTCGATCTTGCTCTCCATCCACACCCTGCTCATTGCAGCCTTGAATCTCGGCCTAGAGAGACCTGTACATCAATTCTGCCGGAAAGAACAATGGAGAGACCCAGGGAAAGAGCTCAGAGTGTAGCCCCCATAGTCTCTTCTAAATCAATACAAGGAAGATCAAATCAAAATGAACCTGCAAAGTGCGGCTCAGTCACCCAAAACTCCTTCACATAGCGTTGAATCTCTCCAGAAGTCTCTCTCTCTCTCTCTCAGAATGCATGGTGCAAAAATGTCACCGACAAAAAAAGGCAGGAAGCGGCCGCCTTTAAATAGCGCTCCCCCAGTCCCTACCCTACTGCAAAACACTCCCCTCAACCTGTCGTTGCTAGCGGCAGGCGGAAAGGCAGGGGGCGCCACTCAATATCCGGTCTGGGGCGCTACCGGGGCGTTGCACGCTCGACTGACATCACGATCTGCGGGCGCAGGAGGTCATGTCGGTAGTGGTTAGCGCCGCCGCAAAATGTTCTGGTCAATTTCACGAGCGTCGCAAACATCGCCGCGCCCAGGCGCTAGTTGCTTTGCGCCCTGTTAGCGCCCTCTTAGGGCACTAACGGGAGACGCAAAGCAACGGAATTTCCCCCCCCCCCCCAGTGTCTCATCAAGCACTCCCACTCGAGCAGAGTTAGATGCAGTGTAAAGCTTTCGGGATTCTCTCCATCCCAACCTCAGAAAAGTACTGGACATCCCCAAATGCACCAGTGTGGCATTTCTCACTTTGCCACTCAGGTGGTCTCTCTGAATGAGATTGCCAATTGGTGCCAGGTTGGGAATGGTCGTGCGTTGGGAGTTCGTGCCCACTGGGAACTGGATTGAGACTCAACTCCAACACTGAAACAAAAAGCGCAATGGTACAGATGCGGGAAATCTGAAATAAAAATGCCGGAAACACTCAGCAGGCCAGGCAGCATCGGCGGAGAGCGAAGGGTTAACCGGCCCAGCTCCACAGATTATGCCTGACCTGCCGGGTGTTTCCAGCCTTTTCTGTTTTTTATTTCCAACAGGAACATTACAACCAATGCTCCCGCTACGCGCAGCGGCCTGGAGGTCCTGAGCAGGGCTCTCAACGGCTTTTAAACGGGAAAAAACGCCTCTGTGCAAATACCCCAGAGCTCCTCAACATAACAACACTAGTTTACAAGACCAAATAAAATCAAATGTTACAGTTGTGATTTGTGCTGTATTCCGAAACCAAGTGAGTAGTTGGCGAATTAAAACAGAAAAATGCTGGAAATACTCAGCAGGTCAGGCAACATCCGTGGAGAGAGAAACAGAGTTAACGTTTCAGGTCGGTGACCTTTCGTCAGACTGTTAAATACGTCAAAGTTGCTTTTAGTTTAATGCGTTGCACGATACATTCAGGCGACTTATGAAAGCTAAAAACAATGGAGCCACGGCAACCAAATATCCTCGCAATGTTCTGACTGTACTTCCCCTAGTTTTCTCCTTTTCCTCTCCTGAAAGCACTGACCCATGCTGGGGTTTGGAGCCATGGATGGTAGCAGCACTCTGAGTCATGAGTCATAACGGCACAGAAGGAGGCCATTCGGCCCATCGAGTCCGTGCCGGCTCTCTGTAGAGCAATCCAGTCAGTCCCATTCCCCCGCTCTATCCCCGTAGCCCTGCAAGTTTATTTCCCTCAAGCGCCTATCCAGTCTCCCCTTGAAAACATTGAGTGTCTCCGCTTCCACCACTTGCGTCGGTAGCGAGTTCCAGGTCACCACCACTCGCTGCGTAAAAAAGTTTTCCCTCACGTCCCCCCTGTATCTCTTGCCCAAAACCTTAATCTGTGTCCCCTAGTCCTTGTACCATCAACTAGTGGGAACAGCCTTTCCCCGTCTAGCCTATCCAAACCCATCATAGTCTTGTACACCTCTATCAAATCACCTCTCAACCTCCTTTGCTCTAATGAAAACAAATCCAGCTTCTCCAACCTGTCCTTGTAGCTGAGATCCCCCATCCCCGGAACTATCCTGGTAAATGCTCCATGTGTGAGCCTATTCGATGGGTGTCAGCAGGCTGCTCGACCATGGAGGGTGTCACATACCCAGCCTGATCCTGTCCTCGCCTGACGCGCACAAACACAAATACAGACACACGCCAATTGTGCCACCACTACAGTCACCTTGGTTGAGATCAGCCAAGTCAACACAGACTGCAGATTGAACCTGGGGCCTTCCCAGGCTGGATGGCTCGGTACAACTATATCTTTTTTTTAATTATTCGTTTATGGGATGTGGGCGGCGCTGGGAAGGCCAGCATTTATTGCCCATCCCTAATTGCCCTGGAGAAGGTGGCGCTGAGCCGCCTTCTTGAACCGCTGCAGTCCGTGTGGTGAAGGTACTCCCACAGTGCTGTTAGGGAGGGAGTTCCAGGATTTTGACCCAGCGACGATGAAGGATCGGCCGATATACTTCTAAGTCAGGATGGTGTGTGACTTGGAGGGGAACTTGAATCTGTCTCGGTCTATCGTGTGTCCTCCTTGCTTTGGCTTCTATCCATTGTAGCTCTTGTTTAAGTAAGGTCTGGATGCAGATGGATCTCAGCCATTGTCATTTCTATCCTCAACCCACTGAATGCTTCCCCACAATGACATGACTGAGATCAGGAGTGCAGCAACGTCGGAAATTCCAGGAGAACTCCGGCCTGTGACCACTGTGTGCTAACTCTTCACTGGCAATGTCTTCACCTCATTCTTCGTGAGAAAGTGTTCAGCAAACTGTTAAAATGTTGCTTTACAGAAACACAGCACAACAAAGTGAATCACACTGAAACACTCATTTCTGACAAATGGGGCTTGGCTCTTCTCGGTCTTTTTCTTTCCTCCTCCCTCCCACCCCCATAACTCCCGTAAATAAAAGTTTGCCATACACTTCTTCTTGAAGGTAGTGCCCCTTCAACATCCAAAGCTGTGGCCCCTAACCAAAGCAGAGAGTATCCCTGTGGTGGAACTTTACACTGGCCTATCAAACTGAGAGATGTACATGTGTCTGGATTTTCACCGTGCAGGTCAAAAAAGAACACTTTCCATTTCTGTTTCGATTTTTTGGAATGTTCATCCGGTGGAGGATATTTTTATTGGGGAATGGAACATTTTTTATTTCAGGCTATCAGTGTCAACATCAGGCACTCCTAGCTGAATGCGGGTTAGACAAAAAGTAAAGCTCCTTCTATCGTGCTCCATCAAACAGCCAGATCAGGTACAGCATGGGTTAGATGAAAAGTAAATGTTTGTCTACATTGCCCTGTCAGGTCAGGTACAGAGCAAGTTAAATAAAGAGTAAAGCTCCTTCTAACCTGCCCCATCAACAACCAGATCAGGTACAGCATGGGTTAGGTAAAAAGAAAAAAAGAGTTGCATTTCTATAGCGCCTTTCATGAACTCAGGACATCCCAAAGCACTTTACAGCTAATCAAGTACTTTTGAAGTGTAGTCACTGTTGTAAGGTAGGAAACGTGACAGCCAATTTGCGCACAGCAAGCTCCCACAAACAGCAATGTGATAGTGACCAGATAATCTGTTTTAGTGATGCTGATTGAGGGATAAATATTGGCCCAGGACACCGGGGAGAACTCCCCTGCTCTTCTTCAATATAGTGCCATGGGATCTTTTCTGTCCACCTGAGAGGGCAGACGGGGCCTCCGTTTAACGCCTCATGGAGCTAAACTCCTTCTACACAGTCCTAACAACGTGCCTCAGCCCCAACCTTCGAAGAATGCTTCCTACTGTATCCAGTGACATTTTCATTTCTCACGCTAGCCATCTTCTGGCATCTCGGAGTGAAATTGCCAATTAGTGTCAAGTCAGGGGCCAGCTCTGGGAAGTGGACTGTGACTGTCCAAATTCATTTCAGAGTTGTGAAGGGAAATTTTGGGACAGGTGACAGGAGTATTTCTTTTGCACAACGGGTGATGAATAGCTGGAACAGCTTGATAAGAAGGGTGGACTCAGTTAAGAAACAGTCAGATGCTGTAATGGGAGGATGGTAGGACTGGTACGCTACAAGGATGAGATCACAGGGCTGAATCACCTTCTTGAACATAAATCTTTATGTAGGAGACACACAGCCAGCAGAGAAAGGGTTCTGCGTTGCTTATGCTGAATATTATGATTCACAATTGCAAATATTGAACGCTCATTTATTCATATCATTCTCAGCATAAAGCTTACACAAAGATTGCAATTTTGAAAATGTTTTGGAGACGAATCATCCCTTCAGTAATAAGGAATTAACTCGCTTGTTTGGAAAGGGATCCAGGAGGGATGCTCCAGCTCTGTGAGGTAAACCTTTGACTGGGGTAATTGCCTTGGTTGCCTTAGCGATAGTCAAACACTCCTGAGCAGCTAAGTGTTTTCTGTTGTTTCCATTTTGATTGAGCAGAGAATCTCAACAAGGTTCAGCATGTACTTCCCACCAGCAAACTGCATCTTTTCAATTTCAATATTGCAAGAGAACACTTTATCTTGTCCTGCACTTTTCAGAGACTAAGACGGTGCCACAAGCCAAGTGAGGTGCTTACAATGCCAGCGTAATTAATAAATGATAAGTGGGTAGTTAATTAAAAAGGAGCCACCTGACTGGTTGGCCAAGAGCCTTTAATCCCCAATACAATTTGCTTCAAAAGTGTCTAATTTTAATTAATGAACATGGGCTTTCTTAAAGGGATTTCTGTATTGTTGATATCAGAACTACCTTCTAAAGCATGCAGTGTGGTAGATACTATGCTTTTTGCATGAAATCATTCTTTGTTCTCCTATTTTGGCACTGAGACTAGATGCTCCTATGCCAATAATATTATTCTTTCCAGTTTTCTGGCCTCCTCTCCTGGGTCATACTTGGGACGACATTCCACAGACAGCAACGGACGTCAAGTACCTCGAGTAAATGACCATTCTCCATGTGTCAATCGAGATAGTGAGTGACGGCAGGCTGTGACGAGCATCACAGTTGAGCCCATTCCTGTCCTCATTGAACATCTCCACACAGGCACTTTCCAACAGCAGTCACTGCACAGAGTGGCAGTGCTGACTGATTTCGACCCACCCCCTCCCCACTCCCTAACCCATGGGTGCTGAAGCCAATTGCAGCTGCCCAGGCTGAAGTCAGCTAATTCAACACAGATTGGAGCTGACTGAAAGACTGACGTACATTAGATTAAACCAGTGGGCAATTTGGCACTAGGCAGCAGGAAAAGGAAAAGAAAATTGCTTACACATTGCAGAAAAATATGAAATCATAAAGAGCACTGGGACCATAGAGGTGATTTCACAATCCAATCCCCAATGATGAAGTTGCAATAAGAACATAAGAACATAAGAAATAGGAGCAGAAGTAGGTCATTTGGTCCTTCGAGCCTGCTCTGCTATTCAATAAGATCATGGCTGATCTTCTACGTCAACTCCACTTTCCCGCACTATCCCCATATCCCTTGAGTCCCTTAGTATCCAAACATCTATCGATCTCTGTCTTGAATATACTCAACGACTGAGCAGCTACAGCCCTCTGGGATAGAGAATTCCAACGATTCACAACCCTTTGAGTGAAGAAATTTCTCCTCATCTCAGTCCTAAATGGCCGACTCCTTATTCTGAGACTGTGACCCCTGGTTCTAGACTCTCCAGCCAGGGGAAACATTCTCTCAGCATCTACCCTGTCAAGCCCCTGAAGAATCTTATATGTTTCAATGAGATCACCTCGCATTCTTCTAAACTCCAGGAGATACAGACCCGGTCTACTCAATCTCTCCTCATAGGACAATCCCCTCATCCCAGGAATCAGTCTGGTGAACCTTCGTTGCACTCCCTCTATGGCAAGTAAGGAGACCAAAACTTTACACAGTACTCCAGGTGTGGTCTCACCAAGGCCCTATATAATTGCAGTAAGACTTATTTACTCTTATACTCCAATAAAGGCTAACATACCATTTGCTTTCCTAATCATAGGGAGCGTAGGTCAGAGATAAAACTGCAACATTGTAGCTCCAATTCTCTGACCTACAACCCCTGTGTCTGCAGCTTCTTGTTAGGGTCGGGGGTCATTTCACAATGGCTCACTGTGAGCCCGGTGTAGACCAATTTCAAACCCAAAGACATTCACAGGTTACTCCTTGTTCCCCACTACCCTTCACTCCATCACTGATGGTTTCCTGGGATGCAGTTCTGCAGGTGTCCACAGCCCTCTGGCATCTCCCCCGCCATCAAATGGCCATTCTGCACGCATGATCTTTGACACTGAGCATCAACAGGTTACTCAACTGTGGTGGGCATGCGGCTCCTGCTCTCCTTCCTGTGACCCCTGTTGAAAAGTGTACATGTGGACGTTGGGTGAGAAACAGAGTTGGGCTCAGGTATGAGGACCTCCATGGTCAAATAGCCTGCTGATGTTCACTGCCTAGCATTGCACATGAAGAATGGCCATTTACTGGAAGGCTGCCACTCTCTGTGGAATTGTAACCAACACGAGCCAGCGACTAATGGAGAGGACTGGAGAAAATTGGAAAATAAAGGAAAACGATAAACAACTTCTGCATCAATCATTTCAATAATGTATGCTGCTCGACGCTAACTTCATCTCCTTCCAGGCACTCCTGCCTGTCACTTAACAACACTCTCAGCTCTCTGATTAGGTGTGTGTCACAAAGAATGAGCTGTCAAACACTAATTGAGGACATCAGTCCAAAGGAATCATCACCTACTTTCTCAAAACAGTCTGATCTCCTTTCAGTGCAGTTTATAGACCCACAATATGGGGAACTGATTTTCTGACTTTTTTGCAGCTTGTAACACAATATAATTTCAGACACCTCCAAGACATGCTGGTGTGAATGCACTTTGTAAATCAGAATTTTGATGGTTTTAGGATGTTACTGTAGGCACACTGAAATCTCCCCTGCATTCACAGCACCTCCCCCCCCCCCCCCCCCCACCAATTAATGCCCTCCTCTCCTGGGGGTGCTGAATCTGGCTGGGTTACAGTGCCAGCCACCCTTTGCCATCTGCCTGCCAATGGAGAATGCCCACTTACATTCTTCAGCATCTTCAGGAGCAGAAGGAAGGAACCGAAGGGGAAAAGTAAAATTAAAGCAACTCTGGAAAGTTACGAAAGTTTAATCAATAGCATCGAGATTACTTCATTCATTTTTGTTACTTTTTTGTGACATATTGACGTTTCAAACTTTAACAAACAATGTCCAACAAGATTGTCAAGTCAGTCAGACAAGACAATTGTACCGTAGGTCTCTGAGTCTCCTGCCCATTATTAGACCCTATCAGCTGCTCAGCGCAAATCTAAACTGTCAGAGAGCATAAAAGTACAGTACAGGTAATGCATTCCCACTGTTATCAGCATGTAATTGCTTTGTGTTGTAAGTGAATTGCACATTACATTGGCAACCTGACACAGGCGACTGGATCAATTTAACCCCTGATTTTGACAATGATTATTTAAAAGGGAGAATTGATTTAGATTTATATGGCACCTTATCCTGTGTCTCAGTAATTCCCAAAGCATTTTACAGATAAGTCCTACTTTTGAAAGGCTCCTTAAGAAGGAACAAGGTATCATTTTTTTAAATACAAAAGCAAAATACTGCCGATGCTGGAACTCTGAAATAAAAACAGAAAATGCTGGAAATACTCAGCCGGTCAGGCAGCATCTGTGGGGAGAGAAACAGAGTTAACGTTTCAGGTCGATGACCCTTCGTTGATTTTTTGAATTACAAGGTTTTTATTTCAACTCCTATTTCAGCAACCAAAGTGGGCAGGGTGGGAATTCCTTTTGGTGATTCCAATGACATTCCTGGATTCGAAGGAGGAAGAGCAGCTCTTGAGGGGAAAGGAAAGGCAGATGCAGATGTGCCTCATGCCTCATGCAGGTCATTATCACATTGCTGTTTGTGGGAGCTTGCTGTGCGCAAGTTGGCTGCCACGTTTCCCACATTAGAACAGTGACTACACTTCAAAAAAGTACTTCATTGGCTGTAAAGCGCTTTGGGACGTCCGGTGGTCGTGAAAGGCGCTATAGAAATGCAAGTCTTCCTTTTCCTCACCTACATTAACTCGCCCAGAAAGTGCTTTCTGGATATGTCAGAGAAGAACTGTCTTCATGCCTCCACATCACAAAGAAGACCACCACATAGCTTGGAGACTGACCAGCGACTGGTACCCCACGGAAGGCTCTTCCTGCAGGTCGTAGTGTCGCAACTGAATTAACCTTTCCAGCCGCCAGATCCTTCCAAGGCACCACCAGTGACATCTGCCAAAACAGTTGGTTGTTCGCAGCTGCGTCATGCTAGTGACAGTGGCCTTGTTTACAAAGGGCAACACATTCATTGCCTTCCCTGTGGAAAGGATGCATTAGCTTGATGGTACAGGACTGTTCCTGGGTGGCAATGTGCCCAAGAATGCAGAGAAACAAAAGTGCCACCCATATACTGTACAGGCTCTGAGGCCTGGTGGGCAATGTGCACTGCTGTCCTCTAGAGGGAGCCTGCTCTGGAGTATCAACGGGGCAACCACCTCACGCAGCAACATGTCCATTTGCCACCATTGTTCCACTCCATCAGTGGCCCAACAGACATTGTTCTGTGCCTCTACATTGGGTTTTGTTTCACTTTATCTTTGCCTACTGAAGAAAGTAGGCACCTTGGCTGGAGCATCATGACCCGATACATCTTACCACCAACCCCCCTCCCCCCAGCCATGTAATCTCCTGGGAAAGGCAAAAAAAGAGAAAAACCCAGGGTCAGTAAAGGAAACAATACTCTGGAAAATTCCTCTCCAACCCCCTCAGGTGATCAAAACCATTCCAGGAGATCCCATGGACCAAGTTTTATCGGTTAAATATTGCCTAATACTTCCTATATTACACAGGATTACATCGGATATCCAGCACAGAAACAGGCCATTCGGCCCAACCAGTCCGTGCCGGTGTTTATGCTCTACTCAAGCTTCCTCCCATCTTTCCTCATCTAAATCTATCAGCATAACCCTCTATTCCCTTCTCCCTCATATGTTTGTCCAGCCTCCCCTTAAATGCATCTATACTATTCGCTTCAACCACTCCCTGTGGTAGCGAGTTCCACATTCTCACCACTCTCTGGGTAAAGAAGTTTCTTCTGAATTCCCTACAACAACAACTTGTATTTATATAGCACCTTTAACGTAGTAAAACGTCCCAAGGCACTGCACAGGAGTATTTTAAGACAAAAAATTTGACACCGATCCACATAAGGAGAAATTAGGGCAGGTGACCAAAAGCTTGGTCAAAGAGGTAGGTTTTAAGGAGCATCTTAAAGGAGGAAGAGAGGTAGAGAGGCGGAGAGGTTTAGGCAGGGAATTCCAGAGCTTAGGGCCTAGGTGACTATCTTATATTGATGGCCTCTAGTTATGCTCCGCCCCAAAAGTGGAAACACTCTCTCTGTATCCACTCTATCAAAACCTTTCATAATTTTATAGACCTCTATTAGGTCACCCCTCAGCCTTCTTTTTCATATGATGTGATCTCTGCCCCAGTCAAGAAGCAGTCCAGCTCTCTCTTTGAAGGCACAGAGAGTCAGCTCAGCACCCACCTCACCAGGTCCTCTTCCCTGCTCTTATCAATCTGGGTGGTGCCCCGGACAATAACCCTTACCCCTTGACCTGCGGTTCTCAATTAACTGACTGGGTTGGAAACAGGGCAAATGGTGCATTATACAAGTCAAAGCATTAACTTAATATGAATTGCAATGCAGAGAATTCTATTCGTTTCACAAAGGACGCTGGCATAAGGGGACAGGATCGACCGGCTCTCGGGGTTAAGTCGGATTCTGAGAAGGGGCATTTTCACTTTAAGAGCCGAGCTTCTTCACAGTGTGCGTTTAGCACAAACTTTATTCCTCCCCGCTGTCTCTCCACTCCTCCTGCCCTATGCAAATGAACATGAGCTGGGATTCCTGAATCCCACCAGGCTCCGAGGAAACCTTGGAAACGCGGGGAGGAGAGGAGAGAAAGAGGGGAGGAAAAAAAAAGCAAACGGGAATTGGGCAATAGGGTTGCGGAGTGGATTGAAGTAGGTTTGGATGGGAGACAATATCACACACACACACACACACCAAAAAAAAACCCACAAGGATTATCAACACAACTTGTTCGGGAGAGGCGAGGCTGACAACTCCCAGTTCTCTCTGTCCGACTAAGTGTGTCTTTCGAACATCTCAAAGTGACACAGAATGCGCCTGGAATTCCGCAGTTGGATGTTTGGGCTCCTGACTATACTGGCAATCCTTCTGATTCTGGCAGATATTTCCGAAGTGGAGATGGAATTCGGGTAAGTGTGTTCATATATTTATTGGCAATGTGCTTTTTTTTCCCCAGATGTCACTTCAGCCTGTAATTTTTTTTTAAGGGTGCAGTTTCAGTCCTGGTTACATTTCTTTTGTCTGCTGTTACATGCCAGCTGGTTTCTGTGACTTTATTGAATGATTTCCTCCCCCCCCCCCACCGCCCCCCCTCGATAGCGGGGAAAGAGCCTGACTGTTACTGCCTGTTCTTATTCTGTAGCTTTTTTTAAAAAAAGATGAGAAGTGAAACGATTTTGCGGCAGAGTCAGAATCTGTCCCCATCCCACACAAACCTCTTGGTCAGTGGCCCATTTGCCGGTGATCATCCATCAATTGTCGCCCACTGTCGCTGTCCTTTCGCAATTTTGTCTCCCCTCTCTCTCTCTCTCTCTCTCTCACTATCTCCCTTCATTCTCTGCCTCCCCTCCATTCTCTTTGTTTGATTTCTTCTCTCCTTATTCTCCTCCCTTTGTTTCTCTTTGTTTCATACTCTCATTATTCCATGTAAATCTCTCTCTCATTAACTGCCTCTTGTTTTGTTTGGATGTTTGTCTCCCTCTCTCTGTCTCTGTTTGACTCTGTCTTCTGTCCCTTTCTGTGTCTCTTTATCTGTTCTCTCTTGCTCTCTCTTCTCTCTACCTTCTGTCTGTTTCTGCCTCTATCTCCCTCTCAGTCTCTGTTTGACTGTCTGTCTTTCTGTCTCTGTGTCTTTCTCTCTCTCTCTTCTCTATTCCTATGTGTTTTATTCTGTTCTCTGCCTCTATCTCCCACTCTCTGTCTATGTGTCTACCTGTGTGTGTGTGTGAGTATTTGTGTCTGTATCTGTCCCCACCTTTATTTGTCTCTGCCTCTACTGATTCTCATCTGTTCCAGTGATTCCCCTATTGCAGTTTACCACCATCATTGGGTGTAACATTGGTGTCACTTTTATATGTAAAATAAAACTGTTCAATGTCACAGTCTGTGTCTATATTTTCATGCTTGCAATCTGATCTGTGTAACCTCATAACACATTACAGCAGGACATTCGATCATGGGCGAGAGCAAGTGCCTCTGAACATCACAAAAATAATTACACTCATCTGATTTTCTCTTCCTATTTGAAAGTATTTTCATGTTATTTATTGTTAATTTGTGCTAGAGCTTTTGATCTCATTGTAAAGTGGCGATGGCACAGCTGAGGTCTCCAGCCTCGGTTTTACTTTGCAGTTAGGAAGGATTTACCTGTGAAAATTACTGTATAAGGTTGTGTCCAGCACGGTCTAGGCTTTTTTCACATTGTATTAATGGTCTGTCTTCTGTCCTTTCCAAATGTCTCCACAGCCTTGCCCCACCCTCTCCGAATGATTCTCTCCAGCCGTATGTCTCAGCCTACATTCTCCCTCCCACCCCCGACTCTGGATTACTGCTTGTTCCCCATTTCCTCCACTGATCTTCAGTCACTGTGCCTCCGCGCTCTCCCGTCTTTCGGATGAGATGTTAAAATCGAGGCCCCCGTCTGCCCTCTCAGGTGGACGTACAAGATTCCATGCCACTATTTCGAAGAAGAGCTCTCCCCAGCCAATATTTATCCCTCAACCAACATCACTAAAACAGATTATCGGGTCATTGTCACTTTGCTGTTTGTGGAAGCTTACTGTGCGCAAATTGGCTGCCGCGTTTCCAACAACAGTGACTATGCTTCAAAAAGTACTTCATTGGTTGTAAAGCACTTTGGGACGTCCTGAGGTCATGAAAGGTGCCGTATAAATGCAAGTCTTCTTTTTCCTTTTTAAATCACATCACACTGCTGTCTCAAAATCCTCGTAAAATCCCATCTCTTTGAACATCAGTTTGGTTCCCTGCCCAACCTTCACATTACCTGCTTAGCACCCTCATCTCCAGCTCAGAAAGTGTTCTGAGATATTTCCCTGCTCCCCACCTTCTACCCTACATAAACTTGAGGTGATCCAAAACTCGGCCGCCCGTGTCCTAACTCGCACCAAGTCCCGTTCGCCCATCACCCCTGTGCTCGCTGACCTACATTGGCTCCCGGTTAAGCAACGCCTCGATTTCAAAATTCTCATCCTTGTTTTCAAATCCCTCCATGGCCTCGCCCCCTCCCTATCTCTGTAATCTCCTTCAGCCCCACAACCCCCTGAGATATCTGCGCTCTTCTAATTCTGCCCTCTTGAGCATCCCTGATTTTAATCGCTCAACCATTGGTGGCCGTGCCTTCAGCTGCCTAGGCCCTAAGCTCTGGAATTCCCTCCCTCAACCTCTCCGCCTCTCTACCTCTCTTTCCTCCTTTAAGACGCTCCTTAAAACCTACCTCTTTGACCAAGCTTTTGGTCACCTGCCCTAATGCCCCTTATGTGGCTCGGTGTCAAATTTTGTTTGATAACGCTCCTGTGCCGTGTCTTAGGACGCTTTACTATGTTAAAGATGCTATATAAATACAATTTGTTGTTGTTGCTGTTGTGTGATGAGAATGGAGCCGCTTGTTTTTGTCTCCCTGGGGTTGCCACCTGCCTGATTGTGGAACAGACTCACCAGAAATTTCTTAACAGAAACTGCACGCAAAAAAAAAATCTGTTTTTCTACCGTACACCTAGGAAGCTGGCAGCTGATGCCACGAATACAGCTGGGCACAGCAGGTGGGCACTGATGCCTCCTCATCTGCCCTGACCCCGTCCATTCTCATTGTTTTAATCAGCCTGTCTTCGATTCATTCACTGTTATCGCTGACAGTTAAACCTGCGCAGGTTAACAAGGCTGCCTGCCAGCTGATCCAATGGCTCGTTTGGTAAATGCACTGCCTGGGTGCGGTCCTGAGCCACGCAGAGCGGGCAAGTCCCAGGTTCAATCTCCGCTTGGTGCCGATTTCAGCCGGGACATCAGCTGCAGTTCAGTTCGCAGCATCTCCAGCCCTAATCCATTTCAGAAATTCCACGGTGCAGCAGTCACGAAGCAACATAGACAAAGGTCCTGCGAGGATCACACCCACACACCCTACTGCATGGGAGTTTAATGTAGGGCTGGGAGACCCAGAAGAAGGGAAGAAATGTGACACGTTTGTAAAGGCGTTCTTATGTTGACATTGTGGTGTCGGGAAAGTAACACTTAAGTACAATAATGCAATCCGCAAGCATTGCAGCTCACAGGAGCTCTGTTTGGGTGTGTTAGAGCATGATAGGGGTAGAGGCCTTTGTTTGGTGCTGCCTCTGAATGCAGCTCTCAGGATCTGGAGAACTTTGGGTCCCAGATGTTGCTGAAGGTGCTGGGGACGGGGAAGGGACAGGTCTTTACCTCCTTTATATTGGTGATGGCAGGAGTACAGCATGTGTGCAGAGATGGCACATTATGACTATAAAACCTCCACTTGTTTAGCCTCATTTGAAGCTATCTGCCCTGGTGAGACCACACCTGGAGTACTATGTGCAGTTTTGGTCTCCTTACCTAAGAAAGGATATACTTGCCATAGAGGGAGTGCAGCGAAGGTTCACCAGACTGATTCCTGGGATGGCAGGACTGTCGTATGAGGAGAGATTGGGTCGACTAGGCCTGTATTCACTAGAGTTTAGAAGAATGAGAGGGGATCTCATTGAAACGTATAAAATTCTGACAGGGCTAGACAGACTGGATGCAGGGAGGATGTTTCCCCCTGGCTGGGGGCTCTAGAACGAGGGGTCACAGTCTCAGGATACGGGGTAGGACATTTAGGACTGAGATGAGGAGAAATTTCTTCACTCAGAGGGTGGTGTACCTGTGGAATTCTCTACCACAGAAGGCTGTGGAGGCCAAGTCACTGAATATATGTAAGAAGGAGATAGATAGATTTCTAGACACAAAAGGCATCAAGGGATATGGGGAGAGAGCGGGAATATGGTATTGAGATAGAGGATCAGCCATGATCATACTGAATGGCGGAGCAGGCTCGAAAGGTCGAATGGCCTACTCCTGCTCCTATTTTTCTATGTCTTCTATGTTTTTTCTAATTTAGTTCGTTCATCATGCCTACTGTACACCCAGGAAGGTGGCAGCTGGTGCCACTCATACAGCTGGGCAGAGCGGGTGAGAATGGTTGCCTTCTCACCCACCCTGACCACTTCCACTCAGTCTGCTTCATCTTCTGACTTCAGTCTTCCTCTCTGCTTCCGATTCACTCACTGTCAGCACCGACAGTTGCACTTTACGCAGACTAACAGTGCAGACATACCGCATTTACAGGGCTGCCGGAGAGAGTAAGACTGTCATCGAGTCCAACACTGTAACTTAAGTGACCCTTTGGTATTGCCGTCGGAGGCAGCAGAACCCCCCCCCGCCTCCCCCCGCAGGAAGGGGTCTCACTGGGTACCGACAGCAGCAAAGGAAAATGGCTGCCGCATCTGGCATTTGTGCCAATCCGCCATCTTGGTCCTGGCAACATTGAGGAAGGCCCAAGCCAGATTGAAAAATGTCACGGTTGCCTAAAAGTTGTGTTTGTGACCTCTTATTGACTACCCGTGCCCAAATCTTGTACATGTACCATCGTTCAAAACCCCTTTACCTCACTATCGGTCTGCTCTCCATCAAGAGTCCCTTCTATTTCTTTGACTTCTCTCCTTCTCTCTCCATTGTAAAATGCCCTGAGATGTTCTTCTTCATGAGGAGAGGCACAGAAATGCAAGTTGTTGTTGACTATTCCTGTGGGATAGTGACTTTGACTTTGCCAACCACCTACCATGGAACAATTATAATCAAGATCCTTAAAAAAAAAAAAATCACCAAAAAACTGACCAACAGCCTCAAAAAAACAGCCCTGAATATAGGCCTATGACACGTGGTTACACTGAAATGTGGTGGGTCACAGACTCGTCATCACTTAAGCTGTAGGTATACCCAACATTCCAGCACTTGATTGGGTAAAATTGTGAGGATAATCCTTCATTTCTTGTAGAAGGATTGTGGCTTATTGTGATATGTATTGATACTCTCTGTTACTAAATATGATCAGTAAATTATATGTACAGTTGTCATTGTGATACAGAGACACTCTCCACCCCCCCCCCCCCCAACCCTCACCATCCCAGTTCACAGAGGGAGTTTTTACCTCCTTCCCTAATTCCAACCTGGCACTCTTCTCCCCCACTTAGTGCCCACATTCTTCACCACCTTTTCCTTCCCCCTGTTTCAAGCTGGCCATCATTTCCCTCCTTCTAATTGAATGATATCATTGAATGGTGGAACAGGCTCGAGGGGCTGAATGGTTCCTCTGTTCCAGTTCCATTTGGCACTCCTCCCCTCTAACCCAGTTAAAACTCACATTCTTTCCCCCTTCCCCCAATTCAGGCTGGCACTTTTCTCCCACCCTGATTCTTCCATCTCAAGTTGAAATTCTTCTTCCCCCCTTCTCTCCCCCCCCCCCCCCACCCCCGACCTCAGTTCTTGCTGGCACTCCCTTACTCTCCCTCAAAAATGGTGTTGCCCAATTATCCTCTCAACCTGCCTCTGTTCCAAGGGATTGAATGTTACTGCACATGCTCAGTGAATGTTTAAGATCCTGTGGCAATGTTCGAAGATGAGCAGGGAGTTCTCTTGGTGGCCTGTTTGTGGAATGTTTCTGTGTGCAAAATGGCTCCAGCATTTACCTATACAATAACAGTCTCTATATCTCAAAAGTAGTTCATTGTCGGGCTGCTTCCTCAATCAGAGAGGGACTGTTGTCCTTAATGGCAAAATCAATAGGATCTTGCGAAACGAATTGTGCGGATTCCCATCCACAGTGTGCAGTGGTTTTCAATCCCCTTGAGCAAGCAGCAGTAGGTAGCAGTCAGCGTGAACACTGAGGGCTGGAGCTGAGTTTGGCACTAAGGGGGCAAAGCCAGGAGTGGTGCTGATTTTTGCCTGCAAGTGCGCTGACTTTACCCTTTGGCTTTTAAGCATCACCTTATTCTCCTTCCATTAAGGTTTGTTACTTTAATACATTTTCCCCAGGCTGGATTACAGCTGGCAACTGATACTTAGAGGTTGAGTAATATTAGCAACAAGGGCAGTAAAGCGTTTGTATGACAATCCTCTCTGCTGTTTTATCTGAGGCAGTAACCTCACGTTAAAGTAGCAAATGGAAGAATTTGATACAGACCTGTTAGTATGGTTTTTATTAATATCGCACAGGGTAATTTTTTTAAATAGTCAAAATTAACAAAGAATTTCTTCAAAAATAAACACTGAAAACCGGAACCACAATAATTCTAGTTACCCTTCACATTAGTAACCTCCCTGTAAGATGTTTTGGATGAATTATTAACCCTTATACTCCCAGCAGGTCCAAGGTAATGCCTGTCTCGGTTGTCTTAATTCTTTTTTTTACATATTCAGTCCATTCACTCTGACACTGAAACAGACAGTGTCCATTTTGGGGTTCCACTTTGATTGACCTGGCCTCACTAAGCCTGCACAGTTGAGAAATGCCCGTCCTATCATTCCCGATAGGAAGGGGCCTTTTTATTGAGCGACCCAGGTAAAGAGCCAAGCGCCATATCACAGGGCACCCACCCGGGTTGAAAAGAGTTGGAGAGAAGGCACAGTGAGCAAGAAGCTTACACCACACCGATTGGGTAACACCACACTTGAGGCTTAAGAGCAGGTAGACCGAGGGAGGCCAGGATTGGTGCAGATTTGAAGTCTTGAGAAAGAATGAGTTAGAGGAGGAGCTGGTGCAAAGAGTCTTGATTAAACGGGGAGAAGGAAGAGCCTGTGAGATGTTACTCTTGCAGCTGAAAGGGAACAAGACAGGAGGATTCAGAGGAACAATGACCTTAGTAATATTGATAAAATAGAGAGACAAGAAAAGCTTGACAAATGGAGAAAGGTTAGAGATCAGAGGTGAGAGAAAGATTAAACAGAATCTTTCTTTCTTCTCCCAGTCAATTTGTTGTGAGTGAGACTGCGTGAGATGTGAATATATATTTCTTTCTTCCTGCAGGTTTTCAGAAGGAAGGAGGGCCATGAAGCCAGCCAAGAATACTCAACAGGACAAATGTTGTAGGTATGTAAGTTGTGAGCATTTCCTCTTTTTATTGGGACCATGTGATTCGTAACCTTTTTAGGGAAGGCCGCAATCCCAAACGCTGTCTTGCTTGAGGGTGACGCTCAGGTTTTCTGCAATGTACTGCACCGTGAGTGATGGACCACGGGTCTTCCCACATATGAGCTCCCAATTTCAATCACATCACTGTGGGCAGTTGCTAAGTGTAGACCAGACATTTCCCCACAAGAAAAGAATAGAGTCAGAGAGTCATAGAGTTATACAGCACAGAAAGAGGCCCTTCGGCCCATCGTGTCCGTGCCGGCCATCAAGCCCTGTCTATTCTAATCCCATTTTCCAGCACTTGGTCCGTAGCCTTGTATGCTGCGGCGTTTCAAGTGCTCATCTAAATGCTTCTTGAATGTTGAGGGTTCCTGCCTCTACCACCCTTTCAGGCAATGAGTTCCAGACTCCAACCACCCTTTGGGTGAAAAAGTTTTTCCTCAAATCCCCTCTAAACCTCCTGCCCCTTACCTTAAAACTATGCCCCCTGGTTATTGACCCCTCTACCAAGGGGAAAAGTTCCTTTATATCTACCCGATCTGTGCCCCTCATAATTTTGTACACCTCAATCAGGTCCCCCCTCAGCTTTCTCTGCTCTAAGGAAAACAACCCCAGCCGGTCCAGTCTCTCCTCATTGCTGAAGCGCTCCAGCCCAGGTAACATCCTGGTGAATCTCCTCTGCACCCTCTCCAATGCAATCACATCCCTCCTATAGTGTGGCGACCAGAACTGCCCACAGTATTCCAGCTGTGGCCTAACTAGCGTTTTGTGCAGCTCCATCATAACCACCCCGCTCTTATATTCTATGCCTCGGCTAATGAAGGCAAGTATCCCATATGCCTTTTTAACCACCTAAGCCAGAACATAGGGCCAATAATTCTATTTTAATAGGGCCCCTGCTTCCCAATGACATTCCCTTGGAGAGCAAGGAGATGGAGAGCAAGAAAAAGGAGGGGGAACAACACAAAATCACAACTTGATCGTCTCAACATCCCAAAGCCAAGAAAGCCATGAACAGAGGCTCCAGAAACACCAATAACAGATAGTCTGCCGAGGGTCAGCGGTGGAGAGATAGGCCACAAATGGATTAAAAAAACCATAACGTATGGATGATCCAGTCAGCAGCCCCATGGGTAAGACAAAGCAAAGGAGCCCAAGTTTACTTAAACTGATTTCATCAGCTTATTTGATTTAGTTCTTTCAAGCGTTGGTACTTAGTTTAATTCTTCATAAGATCTTAATGAGAAACAAGTTAAAAATAGGAAGTTAGAAGGAAATTCGGTGGAACTTTCTCGATAGAGTTGTGGAATAAGTGATCAGGGAAGGACGTTGAAGGGGGCAGCACAAGTGGGCTCGAGCAATTCGATATGTTTCTGGAGAGACAAAGGACTGAGGGGTATGGCAAGAAGCTGGGTAGATGGGGTTGATCTACGACAAAGAGATAGGTATTAGGTGCAGTTGAGTGGTGCAGAGGGTTAGACACTGGCCTTGTACTCCAGTGAACTGTACTTAAATCCAGCCCAGAATGATGGATTGAAAGCCTGCTATCTATCTGCTGGCTGTAAGCATCTGACATTAAGTGAATTTTGTGTAGTTTTACTTCAGTTCCTACTGGTCATAGTACGTTTCCCAAATTGGCTGTAATTTAGGATGCAACCTGAGTTCATGCCAACAGTTACTGCCCTTCAAAAAGAATCAGTTGCGTAAAGCTCTTTTAGATGTTCCAATGTGAGAAGTTGCAGCATAAATATAACTATTTCGTTATTTGACACTAGATTGGTAATCTCGCAGGCTTGAGGTGAGCTGGTGTGGGAAATGGAGGAATATCACACGAGAGTGATGATCTGAGGTCGAAGATGAGGCCCATTGTTGGGACAGAGTAGAAGGAGCTTTACTCTGCATCGAACCTGTGCTAATGCTGAAATTAGTTGCCTAAAATGGAAAGTGTTCCATTCCGCAGCTCTAACATCCCTTAACTTGATGAGTGAATAATTGCCTAAAAAAGAAACAAAAATAAACATTAAGAAAAACTTGCATTTCTACAGCGCCTTTCACGACCACTGGACGTCCAAAGCGCTTTACAGCCAATGAAGTACTTTTTGAAGTGTAGTCACTGTTGTAATGTAGGAACTGCGGCAGCTAATTTGCGCACAGCAAGCTCCCACAATGACCAGATAATCTGTTTTTTTATGTTGATTGAGGGATAAATATTGGCCAGGACACCGGGAATAACTCCCCTGCTCTTCTTCGAAATAGTGCCGTGAGATCTTTTACATCCACCTGAGAGAGCAAACGGGACCTCGGTTTAACCTCTCATCCGAAAGACGTTCGAAGATCTCTGTTGACAGGTCACCGACCTGAAACGTTAACTCTGTTTCTCTCTCCACAGATGCTGCCTGACCTGCTGAGTGTTTCCAGCATTTTCTGTTTTTATTACATTAAAAAACAGGCTTGTTGGACTTAATGGCCTTGTCCTGTTGGCAAAAGTTCATCCAACCAGCACTCAGGCGCACCTTCCACACAGAAGGTTCTAGAGAGGTGTTGAGAATTTTGCACACATCACGTTGAGGAATCCAAGTGCTGGGGAATGGAATACTTTTTGGTGAAAGGTTGAAAACGTTCACCTCATCTCAACAAGAAGACTTTGTAGGTCCCGTGTCCTTCTCTGGCCATTCCTAAGAGCAGGGGAGTGCTCCCCGGTGTCCTGGGCCAATACTGACCCCTCAAACAACACCTGAAAACAGATTATCCGGTCATTATCACAGTGCTGTTTGTGGGATCTTGCTGTGCTCAAATTGGCTGCCGTATTTCCCATATCACAACACTTCAAAACGTACTTCATTGGTTGTAAAGCGCTTTGGGATGTCCTGAGGTTGTGAAAGGCGCTATATAAATGCAAGTCTTTTTTTCTCTCTTTATCAATATCCATCTTTTGAATTTCTCAGATTCCAAACGACAGACCATTTAAACAGCAGCTTTCTCAGCTGATGCCCGAGCAGTTTAATGTCCAGCGCCATCCCGTCCCGTCTACGCTGAGTTACAATCGCGGCACTAGCGAATAGCCTCTGTCTCCAGCCGGTTCACACACAAAACATTGCTGTGGGGCTGAGCGCATACTGAGACCGCGTGTGTGTGTGTGTGTCTGCAACGCCCATCACCAGCACATGCTGTCTGCATTTCACAGCATTGCTCACTGGACAGGCAATCATGGCAGGGGCGGCTGCCCTGCAGCCCCAGCTGTGGGGGTGTCAACCCCCCAGTTATACTGTTAGGAACAGAGGAATGTGCGGGGTGAGTGGGATCCATCTGGGTGGTTGCAAAGTTCAAAACACCCCACAGACGACTCACTCCCCCTCAACCCTCCTTTCTGCCTACATTATCTTGAATTTGCCAGCACTGTCCGCATCCACTCCCTCCTTCACCAGCTTCCGTGCAAAGTCGTTAACTCGGGACTGTTCACCTTCCCTCTGCAGAGCTTGAACGCACGACTCCTGTTTGTCGAAACTGCGTGGATTCAGGTTCAAAAACGGGGACCAGCGCGGCCCAGGACAACTTGGAAACCGACGCCTCAGTCTTGCTTTTGGTGACGATTCCATTCTGCCGTGATGTTTTTTTTCCCCCCCTTTTCATTTTCTCTGCTTAGGGCGCTGACTCTTGCCGGGGAATGGATTCCACAGGCACCGCCCGCCCTCTGGTACCTCACTCGAGTGACCATTTAATCGTGCAAGTGTCAGTGGGCTGTTTCACCAAGGGGAGCATCGCAGCCGGGCCTGTTCCTGCCTTAACCCAACACACACACTTTCTAGGGAGGGGTGGGAGTCACTGAATTGAGATGCAGAGTAGCAATCCTGGATGATTTTTTTTTTAGGCTCATCCTTATCTAGGATTCAGCCAATATCCTGTACAAGAGTCGGGTTGAATTATTGTGCTGTGCTCGAATTCCCTGTTCCTGGAGCAAGTAAAACCAGCCCTGCACGCGCTTGATCGGGAAAGAATCCCGCTACAGTAGAAACACGAGTGAGTCTGACTTCTGGATTGCATGTCCACCTGTAATGCACTGCGGAATGACATAAAGACATGCCTTATAGAACAACCTGCGCTTAAATCCTGGCGTTTAAGATTAAATGGGAGTAGTCGGGCGGGTACAGCTATCCCCTGTATTCAGCTGTGAACATCAAAACTATGTCCTTCCATGGCCTCACCCCTCCCTATCTCTGTAATCTCTTCCAGCCCTACAGTGTCAGCTGTGGGTCAGTGGGTAGCACACTCGCCTCTGCGTCTAGAAGATTGTCGGTTCAAGTCCCGCTCTAGGGACTTGAGCACATAAAGCTAGGCTGACACTCTGAGGGAGTGCTGCACTGTCGGAGGTGCCGTCTTTCAGATGAGAGGTTAAACTGAGGCCCCGTCTGCTCTCTCAGGTGGATGTAAAACATCCCATGGCACTATTTCGAAGAAGAGTAGGGGAGTTATCCCCAGCGTCCTGGCCAATATTTATCATTAAAACAATTTATCTGGTCATTATCACATTGCTGTTTGTGGGACTTTGCTGGGCGCAAATTGGCTGCCGCCTTTCCCACATTACAACAGTGACTCCACTTCAAATAGTACCTCATTGGCTGTAAAGCGCTTTGAGACGTCCGGTGGTCATGAAAGGCGCTATATAAATGCAAGTCTTTCTTTTTTTAACCCTCCGAGATATCTGTGCTCCTCTAATTCTGGCCTCTTGAGCATCCCTGATTATAATCGCGCCACCATTGGTGGCCGTGCCTTCAGCTGCCTGGGCCCTGAGCTCTGGAATTCCCTCCCTAAACCTCTCCGCCTCTCTCTCCTCCTTTAAAACACTCCTTAAAACCTACCTCTTTGACCAAGCTTAATATCTCCTTATGTGGCTCGGTGTCAAATTTTGTTTTATTACGCTCCTGTGAAGCGCCTTGGGACGTCTTACTGCGTTAAAGGCGCTATATAAATGCAGGTGGTTGTTGTTGTGAATGCACTGTCTGGTGTGGGACTGAGCCACACAGGCCAGAAAGCTCCAGGTTGACTCCACAGTCTCTGTGCTGAATTAGCCCATCTCGGTCAGAGCAGCAATAGGGACGCTACAATTAGCCTCAGCTTCCTTGGATAAGGGTGAACAAAAAACTAACAAACCCCCCCCCCCGCTAGAAAGTGTGCGTGTTGGGTTAAGGCAGGAACAGGCCCGGCTGCGATGCTCCCCTTGGTCAAATAGCCCACTGACACTTGCACGAATAAATGGTCACTCGAGTGAGGTACCAGAGGGCGGGCGGTGCCTGTGGAACCCGGCAAGAGTCGGCACCCTAAGGAGCGTAGGCGAGAAAAGGAGAAGGGGGATAAAAGAAACGGCAGAATGGAACCGTCACCAGAAGCAAGACTGACTGAGGTGTCAGTTTCAAAGTTGTCGTGGAAAAGGACACGTCTGGACAGCTGAGATCGTCCCCAGCTGCTGAGTCCATTCATTCGATGGAGCAGAGCCTGTCCGCACACCAGCCTCAGGCTTGCTTTAAATAGCAGTCTATTTCTGGTTAAAGAGACTGGCTCACTGAGGGTAAAGGGCCACAGCGCTCGTCCCTCTCTTGCTTGGTTTGATGTGACTGCTGAGGGCTGGTTGATTTGCAGCTGTGATTTCCTGGATATCTGCTGCAGCGCACCTCAGCAATCCTCGTAATTATCTGAGTTCATTGCCACTCGGGCACTCGGCCCACATCAGGTGATGTTTTTAAGTTGGTACAAACAATGGTTGAAATTTTAAATATAAAGAAAAAGAAAGACTTGCATTTATATAGCGCCTTTCACGACCACCGGACGTCCCAAAGCGCTTTACAGCCAATTAAGTAACTTTTGAAATGTAGTCACTGTTGTAATGTAGGAAACGCGGCAGCCAATTTTGCGCACAGCAAGCTCCCACAAACAGCAACGTGATACTGACCAGATAAACTGTTTTTAGTGATGTTGATTGAGGGATAAATATTGGGAGAACTCCCCTGCTCTTCTTCGAAATAGTGTCATGGGATCTTTTACATCCACCTGAGAGAGCAGACGGGGCCTCGATTTAACGTCTCATTATTAAGGAAGTCGTAGCAGGATACTTAGAAAACCATGATACAATCAAGCAGAGTCAACATGGTTTTATGAAAGGGAAATCGTGTTTATCAAATTTACTAGATTTCTTTGAGGATGTAACGAGTAGGGTGGATAAAGGGGACCAGTAGATGTGGTGTATTTGGGTTTCCAGAAGGCATTCGATAAGGTGCCACATAAGGTTACTGCACAAGGTAAAAGCTCACGGTGTTGGGGGTAATATATTAGCATGGATAGAGGATTGGCTAACTAACTGAAAACAGAGAATCGGGATAAATGGGTCATTTTGAGGTTGGCAAACTGTAACTAGTGGGGTGCCACAGGGATCAGTGCTGGGGCCTCAACTATTTACAATCTATATTAATAACTTGGATGAAGGGACCGAGTGTACTGTTGCCAAATTTGCTGACGATACAAAGATATGTGGGATGCAAGTTGTGAGGAGGACAGAAAGAGTCTGCAAAGGGATATAGATTGGTTAAGTGAGTGGGCAAAAATTTGGCAGATGGAGTATAATGTGGGAAAATGTGAGGTTATTCACTTTGGTAGGAAGAATAAAAAAGCAAAATATTATTTAAATGGAGAGAGACGACAGAATGCTGCGGTACAGAGGGATCTATCTGGGTGTCCTCGTACATGAATCACAAAAAGTTAGCATGCAGGTACAGCAAGTAATTAGGAAGGCAAATGGAATGTTGGCCTTTATTGGAAGGGAGATGGAGTATAAAAGTAGGGAAGTCTTGCTACAACTGTACAGGGCATTGGTGAGACCACACCTGGAGTACTGCGTTCAGTTTTGGTCTCCTTATTTAAGGAGCTATATACTTGCATTGGAGGCAGTTCAGAGAAGGTTCACTAGGTTGATTTCTGAGTTGAAGGGGTTGTCTTATGAGGAAAGGTTGAGCAGGTTGGGCCTATACTCATTGGAGTTTCGAAGAATGAGAGGTAATCTTATTGAAACATATAGGATTCTGAGGGGGCTTGACAGGGTAGATGCGGGGAGGATGTTTCCCCTCATGGGGGAATCTAGAACTAGGGGGCATAGTTTCAGAATAAGGAGTCGCCCATTTAAAACAGAGATGAGGAGGAATTTCTTCTCTCAGAGGGTTGTGAATCTTTGGAATTCTCTACCCCAGAGAGCTGTGGAGGCTGGGTCAGTGAATATATTTAAGGCGGAGATAGACAGATTTTTGAAAACCAGGGGAGTCAAGGGTTATGGGGAGCGGGCAGGAAAGTGGAGTTGAGGCCAAGATCAGATATGATCTTATTGAATGGCGGAGCAGGCTCAAGGGGCCAAATGGCCTACTCCTGCTCCTATTTCTTATGTTCTCATGAAAGATGGCATTTCCGATAGTGCTGCACTCCCTCAATAATGCACTGGGAGTGTCAGCCTAGATATGTGTGCTGCAAGTCTCTGGACTGGGGACTTGAACCCACAACCTTCTGACTCGGAAACGAGGGTGCTACCCACTGAGCCACGGCTGACACTAAGGGGGTGATTTTATCAATGGGGACGTGATGGAGGCGGGACTGCTGCTTGTCGGGTTTTAGTCCCGCCTCCATCGACGTCCGGCTAACCCACGCTAATTTCCCTTGATTGACCTTGTTAAGTCCGCCCAGCGGGCTTAGCAGGCCAATTAAGGGAAAGCCGGTGACAGAAAACATCAGCATATGATGTTTCATCTGTCAAATTTTTGACAGATGAATTGTCATCATTTGACAGCTTTGAGAAGCTGTCAAACACTGACAATCTCTGTTCTTTGGTGAGTCCTTGTACTCAAGACTCACCAAACCTCTTTCCTGAGCAGAAATCAGATGGCTGTTGCATCGGAGAATGCAGCAACCATTCTGTCATCTCTGCTGTGGAGATGAGGCAGCTCCGCAGCCTAAAGGAACGAAGCCTGGAGGAAGAAGCAAAGGTAAGTAATCTTATTAAAACACTTTAGACTCACCGCACACACTTACCTCTCCACACTTGCACCCATCACTCACCTGCACACCGGACATTTCGGCCCCTCTGACCCCCGCAGACCCATGGCTCACCTCGCTGACCCTGGCAAGGTTCGGAGCTGTTGGGAAGCCCACACTTTAGGGCTCAAAATAGGGATTAGCCAAAAAGCTGCCTGTTAACTACCTGTTAACAGGCAGTTAATTGGCACTAATCCCCTTCCCACCTCGAGGAGACGGGACCCGGCGCAGGTCGGGTACCTGCCTCCTGGGAAGATGGCACGGAGGCGGGATGGGTACCCGCTCCCAGATTCTGCCATTTTCCCGGCAGTCCCGCCTCCATACCCGCCTCCCCAGGGCTGGCAAGATCGCGCCCAGAAATGATTTTATACACATGATAACTGGAAAATTAATCTCCGCTCAGAATCCCACTGGCTGGGATTCAAGGAGCATGGCCAGTCCAAGGAGCACAGGCAGTGGCCTGCATGCAGGTTGACTGGCTGTACTTGGATGCAGGAAATGGCACGTAGCAAAGGAGGGCCAAAATTGAGTAAGGTTTCACACTTCTAATCACTACCCAGTGATCCTGATGGAAATGTTGGGTGTTTGTGCATACACATGTGTGTGGACATTAGGTGAGAACAGAATCCGACTCAACTGTGATGCCACCTGTGATTGAAGCTTCTTCCAACACTCACCGACTGGATTGACACATGAATGGTCACCTGGGTGTGGTACTGGAGGGCAGCCAGCACCTATGGCACCGTATCCCAGCAAAAGTCAACGCTATGAGGAAAAAAAGAGAAGGGGGCAATTTTCGTCTCCCCACAACCCTATTTTCCAGCTTGAATGAGCAGTAATGGATTGAATTTATTTTTTTAATGACTTTGCTCCATTTCCGTGCCTGAGGCCTGATTTTCGAGCAGGCCTCGATCTAGGTGACCAGTGATCCAGGCCAAAAACAGGCTGGGTTGCAGAACTGAAATATTTAAATCGGGGTCCGAAGACATGTTGAGGACTTTGGTCCTATTTTGGTCTTCCACTGGACAGAGCATGCAGTGTGACACAGCATTGAGCAGCCAAACCAGCGGTCCTTAAAGGGACTACTGCAGAGGCAGCTCCACAAAAGAGAATAAAATCTTGCTGGCTTCTGCCAATCCCTCTCGGTCCCTCCCCCACCCCCAGCCTTTAATGACCTCACTCGGCTCCACAGAAGGAGCCCCCACCTCCCCCTGAATTACCCACCCTCCGAGCGGCATGCTGTCTGTCAGTGCTGGCTGCTCGCTGTGCATAGGAACATGAAGCCCGACCACATAAATGGATCAGGTTCCGCGCCGACATCCTCGGGCGAGTGTATCAGACGCCTGATTTACGCTGTAATCGAAATTCCAAACCCCCCCCCCCCCCCCACCCTTTGAACTTTAGTTTGCTGCCGTTGCAAGGTGAAATGCAGATGTGACATCCCGGTGCCAAAAAAAAAAAATCTTGTTTCTTTCTTGTGCAAGGCAAAGGTTTAGTTCGTGAGCAGTTCGCGGGGAGCAGATCAGATTTCAGAAGTGTGAGAGGCTGCAGGCAGTTCGTTGAATATGTAATTATTCCCGGCAGCGCTGGTGCACAGCAGAGCGTCCTGACAGGGTCTGGGTATCACAAGCACACAGCACCGCTGACAGGTCTGTGCAGAATGTAAACCAGCACCAAGCACAGCAGCACCTCGCTGGCAATCAAACCACAAGCTACAAGCAGCACAGATTGACGCTGATCCTCGTCCAGAAGGTAGACCTCCTACACCCATCAATCAGTCTGATTCCCTGTAGGGATATTCACAGATATACTGGTCATACATACCATGTTATTTGCATTCGCCTCTATGTAAAGCTCCTCTCCTCCAGCTATCTGGGTTCCGAAAGAAAAAGATTTGCATTTACAAACCTATTGCATAGGTACAACAGAGTCTACAGCACAGAAACGGGCCATTCGGCCCAACTGGTCAATGCCAGCATTTAGGCTCCCCACAAACCTCTTCTCTCTTCATCTAAACCTGTTAATATATCCTTCTAAAATAACAACAGAAAACGCTGGAAAAACTCAGCAGGCCAGGCAACATCCGTGGAGAGAGAAACAGAGTTAACGTTTCAGGTCGAAGGGTTTCGACCTGAAACGTTAACTCTGTTTCTCTCTCCACGGATGTTGCCTGGCCTGCTGAGTTTTTCCAGCGTTTTCTGTTGTTATTTCGGATTTCCAGCATCCGCAGTATTTTGCTAACATATCCTTCTATTCCTTTCTCCCTCATGTGCTTATCTAGCTTCCCCTTAAATGCATCTATGCTATTCACCTCAACTACTCCCCGTGGTAGCGAGTTCCACATTCTCACTACTCTCTGGGTAAAGAAGTTTCTCCTGATTTACATTATTTACATTATTCTTTACATAGCAACTTACTGCATTTTTAAAAATTAGTTCATGGGATGTGGGCGTCGCTGGCAAGGCCAGCATTTATTGCCCATCCCTAGTTGCCCTCGAGAAGGTGGTGGTGAGCCGCCTTCTTGAACCGCTGCAGTCCGTGTGGTGAAGGTGCTCCCACAGTGCCGTTAGGGAGGGAGTTCCAGGATTTAGGACCAGCGAAATGTCTCAATGTCTTTTGGACAATGTGTTTTATTTTTAAGTGATTGTTGTTATGTGGGGCGGTGGGTGGGGGGTCTAATTTACACTCCCTCCCCCTTCCTAGTAATCTAATCCACGAAGCCCAGTTGCATTAATAAGTCTTAATTGCTGGATTGACCTGTTTGCAATCTGTGGGCTGGAGGTTTGGAAAGGGCTGGTTTTCAGTGCAGTTTTGTTGCCTCCATGGTTGGGTTAATCCTAAATCAATCCCTACTTCAGCTGACCCTAAAGGAATTTCTTCTCGGTTTCATGGTGCGTGTGTCGGTTTTAGTCACCACAGTGAAAGTTCACCTATTCAGTCACAGTGTGCAGCACTTTGAAATCAATCCTTGTGATTCCCCAGGGGGGGAATGATCACAGACGTCTCATCCGGTGCGCCTCGACAGAAGGCTGGGAGTAAGGAGAGTGTCCAACCACAAGCAAGACTCCTTGACTTACCGGAATGGAAGCTTAATACAACGCTGACTGCGAGGATAAGGTAATGTTCTGCTGTTCACAACAGGAGATCCTTCCCAACTTCCCGGGTTTGAATACCAGATCTAACAAAGCAAATGAAATACTTTTGCCTGAAAAGTAGTGGAGTTGGCTGAAATTTTGTTTTTCACTTTTTTTGACTCCTCTTCACTTCTCCAAAAGGCACTGATTCTTGGGCTAGGATTTAGTTCCACAGCAATTGGCTGCCCTCCAGTACCTCAGCAAGTGCTCTATTTTTAATATTTTTTTGATTCGTTCATGGGATATGGGCCTCGCTGGCAAGGCCGGCATTTATTGCCCTTGAACCACAGAGGGGCAGTTAAGAGTCAACCACATGGCTGTGGGTCTGGAGTCACATATAGGCCAGACCGGGTAAGGACGGCAGATTTCCTTCCCTAAAGGACATTAGTGAACCAGATGGGTTTTTACGACAATCATTTTCATGGTCATCATTACTGATACTAGCTTTTTAATTCCAGATTTATTTAATTAATTGAATTTAAATTTCCCAACTGCCTGTGTTGGGATTTGAACTCACATCCCCGGATCATTAATCCAGGCCTCAGTAACATAAGCACTATGCTACCGTACCCGATCTGTAAGAAAAAAAGAAAGACTTGCATTTCTATAGCGCCTTTCACAATATCAGGACATCCCAAAGCGCTTTATATTCATTGAAGTACTTTTGAAGTGCAGTCACTGTTGTAATGTAGGAAACGTGGCAGCCAGTTTGCGCACAGCAAGCTCCCACAAACAGCAATGAGGTAATTACCAGATCATCTGATGTTAATGTCCAGGCTGGCTCTCCAGTGCAGTACTGAGGGAGTGCTGCACTGTCGGAGGTGCCCTCTTTTGGATGAGACATTAAACCGAGGCCCTGTATGCCCTCTTGGGTGGACATAAAAATTCCCATGGCCACTATTTGAAGAAGAGCAGGGGGAGTTCATAGAATCGTAGAATCATAGAAAGTTACAGCACAGAAGGAGGCCATTTCGGTCCATTGTGTCCGCGCCGGCCAACAAAGAGCTATCCAGCCTAATCCCACTTCCCAGCTCTTGGTCCGTAGCCCTGCAGGTTAGAGCATCCCGAGTGCACATCCAAGTACTTTTTAAATGTGGACAGCCTAATCCCACTTCCCAGCTCTTGGTCCGTAGCCCTGCAGGTTAGAGCATCCCGAGTGCACATCCAAGTACTTTTTAAATGTGGACAAAAGTGAGAAGTCGCACAACACCAGGTTATAGTCCAACAGCTTTATTTGAAATCACAAGCTTTCGGAGCGCTGCTCCTTCGTCAGGTGACTTCGTCACTTCACCTGACGAAGGAGCAGCGCTCCGAAAGCTTGTGATTTCAAATAAAGCTGTTGGACTATAACCTGGTGTTGTGCGACTTCTCACTTTTGTCCACCCCAGTCCAACACCGGCATCTCCGCATCATTTTTAAATGTGGTTAGGGTTCCTGCCTCTACCACCCTTTCAGGCAGTGAGTTCCAGACCCCCACAACCCTCTGGGTGAAGAAATTTTCCCTCAAATCCCCTCTAAACCTTCCCCCAATTACTTTAAATCTGTGCCCCCTGGTATTTGACCCCTCTGCTAAGGGAAATAGGTCCTTTCTATCCACTTTATGTATGCCCCTCATAATTTTATACACCTCAATAAGGTCTCCCCTCAGCCTCCTCTATTCCAAGGAAAACAGACCCAGCCTATCCAGTCTTTCCTCATCGCTAAGATTCTCTACTCCCGGCAACATCCTTGTAAATCTCCTCTGTACTCTCACTAGTGCAATCACATCTTTCCTGTAATGTGGTGACCAGAACTGCACGCAGTACTCTAGCTGAGGCCTAACTAGTGTTTTATACAGTTAAAGCATAACCACCCTGCTCTTGTATTCTATGCCACGGCTAATAAAGGCAAGCATTCCATATGCCTTCTTAACCACCTTATCTACTTGGCCTGCTACCTTCAGGGATCTGTGGACATGCACTCCAAGGTCCCTTTGTTCCTCTACACTACTCAGTGTCCTACCATTTAATGTTTATTCCCTTTCCTTGTTAGCCCTCCCCAAATGCATTACCTCACACTTCTCCGGATTGAATTCCATTTGCCACTGTTCTGCCCACCTGACCAATTTATTGATATCTTCCTGCAGTCTACAGCTTCCTTCTTCAGTATCAACCACACAGCTGATTTTAGTATCATCTGGAAACTTCTTAATCATACCCCCTATATTCAAGTCAAGATCGTTGATATATACCACAAAAAGCAAGGGACCTAGTACTGAGCCTTGCGGAACCCCACTGGAAACAGCCTTCCAGTCACAAAAACACCCATCAACCATTACCCTCTGCTTCCTGTCTCCAAGCCAGTTTTGAATCCAACTTGACACTTTGCCCTGGATCCCATAGGCTTTTAACTTCGTGACCAGTCTGCCATGTTGTACCTTATCAAAAGCCTTGCTAAAGTCCATATACACTGCATCAAACGCACTACCCTCATCTACCCTCCTTGTTACCTCCTCAAAAAATTCAATCAAGTTTGTCAGACACGACCTTCCCTTAACAAATCCGTGCTGACTATCCTTGATTAATCCGTGTCTTTCAAAATGAAGATTTATCCTGTCCTTCAGAATTCTTTCCAATAATTTTCCCACCACCGAGGTTAGGCTGACTGGCCTGTAATTACTCGGTCTATCCTTTTCTCCCTTTTTAAACAGGGGTACCACATTAGCAGTCCTCCAGTCCTCCGGCACCACACCTGAAGCCAGAGAGGATTGAAAAATGATGGTCAGGGCCTCCGCTATTTCCTCTTTTGCTTCGCTTAACAGCCTCCCCAGTTCTCCCCCAGTGTCCTGGCCAATATTTATCCCTCAACGGTGACTGCGCTTCAAAGGTACTTCGTTGGCTGTAAAGCGCTTTGGAACATCCTGAGGTCATGAACGGCGCTATAGAAATGCAAGTCTTTCTTTCTTTCTGATGAATCATCAACTTTACTCCCAAAAAAATCAGAAATGACCTGGGGATGTTACGCTGCTGATAAGCTAATCATCAGGATCCTTGCGGCCGCTTCCTGCATTAGGCCAACTTTCCTGATCAACACCTCTGGTTTTTGTACATGTTGTCATGTTTGCCCATCACCCCTGTGCTCGCTGACCTACACTGGCTCCCAGTCCACCAATGTCTCAAATTTAAATTCTTATCCTTGTGTTCAAATCCCTCTATGGCCTTTCCCCTCCCTATCTCTGTAACCTCCTCCAGCCCTACAACCCTCCGAGAACTCTGTATTCCTCCAATTCTGGCCTCTTGCACATCCTGATTTCCAATGCCGGCCGTGCCTTCAGCTGCCTAGGCCCTAAGCTCAGGAATTCTCTCCCATAACCTCTCCATGTCTCTCTCCTTTAAGACGCTCCTTAGAACCTACCTCTTTAACCAAGCTTTTGGTCCTCTGTCCTAATATCTCCTTATGTAGTTCGCCGTCAAATTTTGTCTGATAATGCTCCTGTGAAGCACCTTGGGATATTTTACTACGTTAAAGGCGCTATATAAATGAAAATTGTTGTTCCTGTTTGGGCATGTCTGTCGGGTTTTAATGTGTATGTATGTATGTTATAGTGCTTGTGTTCCCTCTCCATCTCCCGCTGACCAAAGTACATTAAATAGTCCTTACCTCACTTTCCATCCTTTGGTTTAAGTTATGGGTCATTCAGTGCTGCCCCTTTGTAAGATGGAGTGTTTTTTTTTAATTCATTCATGGGCTGTGGGCATCACTGGCCAGCATTTATTGGCCATCCCTAATTGCCCTTGAGAAGTTGGTGGTGAGCCACCTTCTTGAACCGCTGCAGTCCGTGTGGTGATACTTATTTGTAGCGGTTTGGTACAACTGAGTGGTTTGCTCGGCCATTTCAGAGGGCAGCTAAGAGTGAACCACATTGCTGTGGGTCTGGAGTCACATATAGGCCAGACCGGGTAAGGACAGCAGATTTCCTTCCCTGAAGGACATCAGTGAACCAGATGGGTTTTTACGACAATCTGGCAGTTTCCATGGTCACCATTACTGATACTAGCTTTTTAATTCCAGATTTATTTAATTAGCTGAATTTAAATTCCCCAGCTAGGGGGTGGGATTTGAACTCATGTCTCCAGATCATTCGTCCAGGCCAATGGATTTACTAGTCCAGTAACATAACCACCATGCTACTATTCCCGAGTGTGAACTGGACAATGTAGTGACTCCAGGTGCAAACATTTAATTCATCTGAGATTTCTTTTAATTAGGCTCGAGCTGTGTTTACACTTAACAAATGGAATGGAGAGGCAGCGACAGTTAATGGTCTAGGGAATTACAATAGGCGCAGAGTGCCAGTGTTCACAGATTGCTGGCAAGGTCCTGCCTGCAGCACTACAAGAAAGAAAGACTTGCATTTCTATAGCGCCTTTCACGACCACCGGACGTCTCAAAGCGCTTTACAGCCAATGAGGTACTTTTGGAGCGCAGTCACTGTTGTAATGCGGTAGGAACCACAACATTAATTCTGGTTGCGCCCACGCTTTGCAAAGGATGCGCCAGTCAGGAATCATTGGTGCAGCTGGACCCAGGTCGCGACTGGCTCATTCTCATGGGGGGAGCATTTCAACTGGCAAGGCTGGTGAGAGGCAAACCTTGAGCAAATAGGGGATTGGGGGTTAAGTATAGCGACGTGCCACAGCCGTCTGAAATAATAAGTTTGAGGGGAGACGTATCTTACGGCAGATAGGAGGGCGAAGGAAGGAATAAGAGAAATAGAAAGGAAAAGGGTAGTGAGGAGTAGGAATGTGTCGGGGCTGCAGTGTGTATATGCAAATGAGCAAGGCGTTGGAAATAAATTTGGGGAATTGGAGCCACTAAATAGACATAAGGTTGTAGTGTTGACGGAACCTTAGATTCAGCAAGACTGAGATTCAGAGCTAACGGCAATTTAGCTAATGAACAGAAAGTTGGCTACAGGACAGAAAGCAAAGTGCAGAGCTAAGTTGATTGTTTTTTAAAATTGGCAGGATGTGGGGCATTAGACCCCAAGAATTTATACTGGGACCGCTTTTATATCCCATTTGTATAAATAATTGGGACATAGGCACAAAAGGAATGCTAATGAAGTTTGCTAATGATACCAAATTAGGGTCACGGCAAACACAGCTTGCAGGAGGGCGTAAACAGATAGGCAGAACAGGCAGATAGGTGGCAGATGCAGATCAATTACATGACAACAGGGATTACAGTTCAAAAGTACCTCATTGGCTGTAAAGCACTTTGGGACGTCCTAAGGTTGTGAAAAGCACTATAGAAATGCAAGTCTTTCTTTCAATGCAAAAAGAAAGACTTGCATTTATATAGCGCCTTTCATGACCACCGGACATCCTAAAGTGCTTTACAGTCAATTAAGTACTTTTTGAAGTGTAGCCACTATTGTATTGTAGGAAACGAGGCAGCAAGCTCCCACAAACAGCAATGTGATAATGACCAGAATATCTTTTTTTTTTAGTGATGTTGATTGAGGGATAAATATTGGCCAGGATAACTTCCCCTGCTCTTCAAAATAGTGCCATGAGATTTTTTACATCCACCTGAGAGGGCAGACGGGGCCTCAATTTAACATCTCATCCAAAAGACGGCACCTCCGACAGTGCAGCGCTCCCTCAGCACTGCACTGGAGTGTCAGCCTAGATTTTTGTGCTCAAGTCTCTGGAGTGGGTGACTTGAACCCACGACCTTCTGACTCAGAGGCGAGAGTGCTGCCCACTGAGCCACAAGCTGACACACAATGCAGTGAAATGTAAAGTAGTACATTCTGGAAACAGAATAGTGAAGGAAGGATACCCTAAAGAGTAAGATTCTTAATGGAAGGGAGGAACAGAGAGATCTAGGGATGTAGATACTATAATGGGGGGGTGGGGGGAGTGCAGATATAATAGACCATAAAAAGGACAAATGGGATTCTTGGTTTTATACATTCTGGCATTGAGTATAGAAGCAAAGAGATGATGTAAAATTAGGCGACATTTGGAGTATTGTGTGCAGTCTTGGGCATCCCATTATACGAAGGATATGAGAGCCATGGATAGGAGGCAGCGAAGATTTACGAGGATAATACAAGGAATGAGGGGTTACAGTTGTGAACGATGGCTTGAAAAATTGGGCTTTTTCGCAAACAGAGAAGGTTAAGGGGGAAGGTTAATGAAAGGTTTTTAAAATTCTGAAAAGTTTTGAGAGTGCAGCAAGTGAAAGATTATTTCCACTGGTTGGGTACTCAATAACAAGGGGCATAGATTCAGGATTAGCACTCAAAGAACGAAGGAGGAAGTTAGAAGAATTATTTTTTCTCCCAGTATTTTCGAACATGGAAAGCTTTATTGAGGCAGAAACTATAACATAATTTAAAGGGGAACTGGATAAATATTTGAAAAGGAAGAATACAAAAGGATTCACAGAAACAGGAGACAAATAGGATTAGAGTCATTCTTCACTTGAAAAAATAACACCGAGCACCAATAGCTTCCTTAGAATCATAGAATCGCACAGCACCGAAGGAGGCCATTCAGCCCATCATGCCTGTGCTGGCTCTTTGAAATAACTACAGGAAACTCTTTGGTATCCGGCACCGACGGGACCGGGATGGTGCCAGTTGATTAAAAATTCCGGATAACGGAGAGGTATATCTACCGAGGCTATTTTTAACAAACAAAAATAAAAAAATCAAGAAATGTGCAGTATAATTGGGTACTCCCCTACAGAATGTTGTGTTAAATGGATGGTGGAAGATGCTTGATTAAGTACAGTAATGCCAGTTGAGGGTAATCCATAACTCTTTATAAGTTTTGTTTTACAGTTAAGTAATTAAACGACTGTATACTGTAGTTTTCGGAGTATGAATTCTGCCGGTTATTAGAGAGTTCCGGATATTTAGGTGCCGTTTAAACGAGAGTTTCCTGTATTCAGTTAGTCCCATTCCCCTGCTCTTTCGCCATAGCTCTGCAAGTTTTTCCTTTTCAAGTATTTATCCAATTCCCTTTTGAAAGTTACTATTGAATCTGCTTCCACCACCCTTTCAGGCAGTGCATTCCAGATCATCATAACTCGCTGTGTAAAAAAAATTCTCCTGATCCCCCTCATTTACCTTAAATCTGCGTCCTCTGGTTACCGATCCACCCACTCGTGAAAACAGTTTCTCCTTATTTACTCTATCAAAACCCCTCATAATTTTAAATATGTCTATTAAATCTCCCCTTAACCTTCTCTGCTTTAAGGAGAACAGTTCCAGCTTCTCTAGTCTCTCCACATAACTGAAGTCCTTCATCGCTGGTACCTTCCAGTCAATCTCTTCTGCGCCCTCTCTCAGGCCTTGGCGTCCTTACTAAACTGTTGTTGTGCCCAGCACTGGACACGATGCTCCATCTGCAGTCTAACCAGTGATTTACAGTATAAAGGGTTAGCATAACTTCCTTGCTTCTTCGGTTCTGTAATTTCTATGATTTATGCTGCAGGATCTCCATTCTCTGCCGTTAGGGGGCCCTCTGGTGGTTAACAGAAACTGGCAAATAACCCCGAGTCTGCTACTTATATTTAGATTACCGAACCAAGCTCCCAGCATGTGCAGATAAGATCACGTGTTTTTTTTTTCCATTTCAAAAATGGAATATTCTTGAAAAGGATCCTGGCAATTCGAATCCTTCAGTCGGGACCTGAAGCTAAAAATCAAGTGACTACACTTCAAAAAGTATTTCATTGGCTGTAAAGCGCTTTGGGAGGTCCTGAGGTTGTGAAAGGCGCTATAGAAACGCAAGTTCTTTCTTTCAAAGCTCCACGGACAGTAAAGTCTACCAGCTAGTGGACGCCCAGATAATAATTAGTTCTCCTGCGGGGTCAAGAACCCAGAGTCTGTGAACAAAAAAAACACTCAAAACAAAATTAAAGCTGAACTCCCCCAAAAAATTAATTTAAGAGTTCGAGGAAAGGGGAATCGGGATTTTGGGGAGTGGGAATATTGGATAGCGGAGATAATTGAGACTGGGGATATTAGGGAGTGGAGATAGAATCATAGCACCATAGAAATTTACGGCACAGAAGGAGGCCATTCGGCCCATTGTGTTCGTGCCGGCCAAAAAAAGAGCTCTCCAGCCTAATCCCACTTTCCAGCTCTTGGTCCGTAGCCCTGTAGGTCACAGCACTTCAAGTGCATATCCAAGTACTTTTTAAATGTGACGAGTTGGTCAAGGATTCATCATTCTGCTAGTTGTGGCTGCTAGCGCTGCATTGACAATATGAGACTTTTCAGGACGTTTGACAGAAAAAAAGCAACTGCACAAATTGCTTAAAAGTTGTAATTTCACATTTTGTTTCTGGTTATGGAACCTCCCTCGTGGCTGCGGGAGACTGCAGCGTTTGCCTGTGCAGCGCAGGCCACGCCCAGTGGGGCAAGAAAGGGCACTCGGTGGCTTTCAGTGCCATCGGTTGAAGCCGCTTATAGTCTCCGTGGTTAATCGCCACTTGTGGGTTCAAATCCCACTCCAGGGACTTGAGCACATAAAGGGAGTGCTGCACTGTTGGAGGTGCCGTCTTTTGGGTGAGACGTTAAACCGAGGCTCCGTCTGCTCTTTCAGGTGGACGTAAAAGATCCCATGGCACTATTTTGAAGAAGAGCAGGAGAGTTATCCCCGGTGTCCTGGCCAATATTTATCCCTCAACCAACATAACTAAAACAGATGATCTGGTCATTATCACATTGCTGTTTGTGGGAGCTTGCTGTGCGCAAATTGGCTGCCGCGTTTCCCACATTACAACAGTGACTACACTTCAAAAGTACTTCATTGGCTGTAAAGCGCTTTGAGACGTCTGGTGGTCATGAAAGGGGCTATATAAATGCAAGTCTTTCTTTCTTTCACTGGTGCTCTATCCATCGGAGGCAATAGTCATGCCGCACGTTCAGCACCTCCTGTATGTTAAGGCACTGACTCACGTATGTTAGGGCTCCCCCTCATGTATATTACAGCACTGCCTCGGATCTGCCATGGTGCTGCGGCTTATACAGTAAGATGCTGCCTCGTATATGTTACAGTGCTGCCTCCTGTGTTTTGGTGCTGCCTCATGTATGGTAGAATGCTGCCTTGTACATTACAACACTGAATGTTAATGCATTGCCTCGGGTACATTTTGGTGCTTCTTCGTGTATATTCAAAAGGGAATTGGATATATACTTGAGAAGGAAAAAGTTCAGGGCTACGGGGAATGAGCGAGGCTAATTGGAGAGCTCTTTCAAAGAGCCGGCACAGGCACGATGGGCTGAATGGCCACCTTTTGTGCTGTATGGTTTTATGATTAAGGCACTTCTGCTGAGCTTAGGGCTGTTGCTGGCAGCTGTTATACGGATGCAGCATAAATCGAAATAGGCTCATATAAACCTTCATTTCCCCCTCACTTAAAATTTACTCCGTTCTCTTTTTCATTCCTAGGAAAGACATACTACAGTTTCTGGATGCAGAAAAGGACATTTCGGTACTAAAGGGCAAACTGAAGGCGGGGGATATCATACACTATATATTTGACCGAGATAGGACCTTGAATATATCCCATAGCCTGTACGAGCTGTTACCAAGGACATCGCCAATGAAAAATAAGCACTTCAAACAGTGCGCGATTGTAGGGAATTCTGGGATTCTGCTCAACAGTGGCTGTGGGCAAGAGATTGACGCTCATGAATTTGTGATAAGGTAATACCTAGAAGACTGGTGTGCATCTAGGCAGCAGTGTGATCAGGAAAATCACTTAAAAAAAACCCAGATCGATATTGATAGTCTTAAATGTATTAAAGGTATGGAAAGGAAGCCTTTGGAGTCCTTTGAAGGAAATCTTAGTTTGGCTCAGCGGTAGCACTCTCACTTCTGAGTCAGAAGTTTGTGGGTTCAAGCTCTACTCCTGGCCAGGAGCAGTACTGAGGGAGTGCTGCTTTGTCTGAGGTGCTGCCCCTCGGATCAGATGTTAATTTGAGCTTCTGTCATTTTTTTTTTTCTTCATCATTCTTCAGGATGTGGGATATGGGGATCAGGCAGGAAAGTGGAGCTGAGGTCGAAGATCAGCCATGATCTTATTGAATGGCGGAGCAGGCTCGAGGGGCCGTGTGGCCGACTCCTGCTCCTAATTCTTAAGTCCTTATGTGGTGGTGGGTCGCCTTCTTGAACCACTGCAGCCCATGTGGTGAAGGTGCTCCCAAAATGCTGTCAGGTAGGGACTTCAGATTGGTTCAGGTGGATGTTAAAGATCCTGTGGCGCTATTTAAAGAAGAACAGTGAGTTAATTTGGTGAAATAAAAACAGAAAATGCTGGAAAGGTCATCGACCTGCAACGTTAACTCTGTTTCTCGCTCCACAGATGCCGCCTGACCTGCGGAGTATTTCCAGCATTTTCTGTTTTTATTTCAGATTTCTAGCAGTATTTTGCTTCTGTATTAGAGTTAATTTGGTGTCCAAACCAACATTCCTCCCTCAACCAATGCTACCAAAGATACATTCCATTTGCTGTTTGTGGGATCTTGCTGTCTGCAATAGGTTTCTGCATTTGCCTGTATAACAACAGTGATCACCCTTCAAAAGCAATTCAATGCTTGTGAAATGCTTTGAGACATCCCGAGGATGTGACATGGTGCTTATAGAGATGCTAGTATATTTCTTGATTCCCTACGCTGACCCAGTAAATGATATCCCACTCTTTACTTTGTTCGCATTTCTTGTGCTGCAGAGACTCAACTGTTTTACTGCAACAAATTCACCCTTGCATCTGACTGTGCTTTTCTCTGCCCTTCACATCAGTTGATGAAAGCTCTGGCTCCCCCCGCAGCTGCCTCGCCTCCCCCCCCCACCATCCGCCTCGCCTGCTCCTGCACCCCCCCCCCCCCCGCATACCCCCTCCCCAACCCCCTCGCCCCTGCCTCCCCTCCCGCCCTCCCCTCCCCCCTGCCCCCTGCCCCCGCTCCCCTCTCGCCCCTGCCTCCCCTCCCCTCCCCTCCTCTCCCCTCGCCCCTGCCTCCCCCTTGGCTTAGTTAGTAACTGCTCCACCCAGTGCGGTATTGAACAATACAGAGCAGTAAAGCCCCAGGTTTAATGTGGGGGGGGGGCCCCAGGTTTAATGTGGGGGGGGGCCCCAGGTTTAATGTGGGGGGGGGGGGCCCAGGTTTAGTGGGGTGGGGGGTGGGGGGGGGCCAGGTTTCCTGCCCGGAAGTCAGCTTGATTGACAGGCTTGGCTTCCAGTCGGGCGGGGAATGCTGGAGAAGAGGCCACAGGACCAGGTAGGTCTGAACCCCGACCCCGGGGAGAGTGCGGGGGAGGTCCCATCTCAAGGGTTGTCGGAGCCCCGCTCCCGGGGTGGTATATATGGGTGGTGGGGGAGCTTGCGAGGCCTGAAGCACTCCTGCTCCTCCTGGCCCACAAGGAGTGCTCCCTGAGGCTGCCCTCGCCCCGCTGCAGCTGCCGGGTTTCCTGAGGCCGTGGGTTCCCAGGCCGGCCACAGTAAAAGCGGCAAAGGCAGTTTAAATCCGAGGCTTCCAGCCAACCCGCCTCGTGTGGAGCATAAACACCGGCATGGACCCGTTGGGCCGAATGGCCTGTTTCTGGGCTGTAAATACGATGCAACAGTATCTTAACCTGGGCACTTCAGCCCTCTGTCGAAGCAGTGATGTCAACAACTTCAACCTTGAGCTGTCTGACGAATCTCCTGCAGGATCTCCTCCACACTCCATGGCCACCTGGGCCTTTTACAGTCATGTTTAACACCCCTTTTATCGTTGAGGAATTGCATGCGTTAATTGCTGTGCACGTTTCATCACTCTCAGTTCCACTCTCAAACCTAAAGGGTTGCGAGGTGCAGAATGCTGACAGCATTGGATTACACTCCAACATGCGGTTTAATTGGATTAGCAGCTAATCAGACAGAAACTGGTCTTGTGGATCTGTGTGAATTCAAATCTTCACCAGAGTATTCTATATTTACCTTCAACAGGCAACGAGGAATGTATAAATCAGCAAAAGCTGGCGGCTCCGGCTATAGAGCTGCCTCCCTGAGAATGGGTTTTATCATTCACAGTCTGACTAAAATATCCTTTCTACAATATTCTACTCTTTACGCCTCTTTCCTGCATTTTGAATTCTATTTGCAGTCTATTTAGCCCCTCTTTAAGATAGCAGTTGGCGTACCTGAACTCTTGACCTCTGCCAGTTGTTCTTGATCGCCCCCCATTCCCCCTCTCCCGACTGTTTTGGTTGTCCTAGGATGAGCCTGCTGCCTGAATGTGCCGATTCTGGTGGAGCGTCCCACCTGAAAAATTAACCTATCAGATGCTGCCCGACCTGTTGTTGATTTCCAACGTCCTGAGGTCATGAAAGGCACTTATATGAATTCTCTCTTGCTTTCTCCCTTTCTCCCTTTCTCTTTCTCGCTTTCTCTCGTTCTTTCTCTCTCTCTTTCTCTCCTTTCTTTTCCCGACTTTCTATTTCCAGGTACTGCGTGGAGTTGAGGTACAGATCAGCCATGATCTCATAGAGTGGCGGAACAGGCTCGAGGGACTCTGTTTTCTAAATGCAATAATTTCCAGTTGACAGCCACCCTCAGAAAGCTCTCTGTGCACCAGATTTTTTTTATTTGTATCGTGTGAGAGAAACAAAATTATTAATTGACTCCTTGCTTTGTATCTCCCGGTTCCCTGTAGAGAATTGTTGGCTCAGTAGGACATTAATAAATTTGCAGAATGGGCATATAATTGGCAAATGAAGTTCAACACAGATAAATGTGAGGTATTACATTTTGGTAGAAAGAATAAGAAGGTCACTTATTACTTGGAGGGTGCGAGTCTAGTTGGGGTGGAGGAGCAAAGGGATCTCGGAGTACAAATACACAAATCACTAAAAGTAGCGACACAGGTTAACAAGGCCATAAAAAAAGCAAACCAAGCACTAGGGTTTATTTCTAGAGGAATAGAATTGAAAAGTAGGGAAGTTATGCTAAACCTGTATCGAACCTTGGTTAGACCACACTTAGGGAGTACTGCGTACAGTTCTGGTCGCCATATTATAAAAAGGATATAGAGGCACTTGAGAGGGTGCAGAGAAGATTTACAAGGGTGATACCAGAAATGCGAGGGTATACATATCAGGAAAGGATGAACAGGCTGGGTCTCTTTTCTCTTGAAAAAAGAAGGCTGAGGGGTGACCTAATAGAGGTCTTTAAAATTATGAAAGGTTTTGGTAGAGTGGATACAGAGAGAGTGTTTCCACTTGTGGGGAAGGGCAAAACTAGAGGCCATCAATATAAGATAGTCACCAAGAAATCCAATAGGGAATTCAGAAGGAACTTCTTTACCCAAAGAGTGGTGAGAATGTGGAACTCGCTACCACAGGGAGTGGTTGAAGCGAATAGTATGGATGCATTTAAAGGGAGGCTAGACAAGCATATGAGGGAGAAGGGAATAGGGGGTTATGCTGATAGATTTAGATGAGGAAAGACGGGAGGAGGCTCGAGTGGAGCATAAACGCCGGCATGGACTGGTTGGGCCGAATGGCCTGTTTCTGTGCCGTATATCCTATGTAGTTTCATTTTGTTTTGGCGTCTTTGGGAATTGTACCTTCTCACTTGCGCTGTGTCCAATAAAAGAGGGCGAAATTTGCAGAACCCGACGACAGTAGGGTCGCCAACTCTGGTTGGACGTATTCCTGGAGGTTTCATCACATGACCTCCTGCCTCCAACTGCCCCGCCCCCACGCTCCCGCCATTGGTCGCCCAACACGTCCATCCTCACAGTGCCCCGCCTTCCCACGGCCAATTGGGAAAGGAACAGGCTCTTTGTTACCCGATTGGATGATTCCTGAGTCAAACAGCCTTTCTTCCCCATCCCCAATATTTTTATAACAATAAGAAAATGAAAAAGAAATGTTTTTTCATGCCCCAGTGATTTTTCTCCCGGGTTTTTGCTCGCAGCGATGTCCTAGAAATTAATCTTCAATTCCTGGAGACTCCAGGTCAATCCTGGAGGGTTGGCAACCCCTAGATGTCCCCACCTCTTGCCCTGACCCCTCACCTGCCCTTTCAGTTGACGTGACTTGGCAAACAGCTGCTGGGAGCTGTAGCAATTTCTGAAGTCACTTTTATAGTCCCAGAAATAAAGACAGAAAATGTTGAAAACCCACAGTAGCTCTTCAGCATCTCGAAAGAGAAGAGGCAGGTTAAGGTTTGGGGTGTAAACCCTTTCATCGCAATTGGAAACTGGAAGAGAGAACTGAGCCCCTTTGTAGGAATGGAGGGTGGGGGGAGGAGTCAAGAGTCAGGTATTCTGACTCCTTTCACAGGAAGGCAGTTGGCTTTAAGTATCTGGTAAAAGGTTTTGTAAAAATGTGGAAAGAGGGGAAAAAGTTGAAAACATGAATGACTTTGAAGTACACTCGTTAAGCAAATTCAAACAACAAAGAGATGAAGAACCAGTTAATGTTCTCTCTCCACGGATGCTGCCTGGCCTGCTGAGTTTTTCCAGCGTTTTCTGTTGTTATTTTTAATATTTGATGGCATTGGTTGAGGAAGTTTTGCCAGGACATCAGGAGGACTTTTAACCTCTACCTCAAATAGTTCCATGTGGGCGTAAATGCTCACTGAAACAGACAAATGGGACTTTGGTTTAACATCTCATCTGAAGGACAGCACCATTGACAGTGCAGCACTCCCTCAGTAGTGCAGTGGAGCGTCAGCCTAGATTACGTGCTCGAGTCCTGCAGTGGGGCTTTAACCTTCAACCTTCTGTGTTACCAACGAAGCCAAAGTTGACACTATAGATTGTACGTGGTACGTGGAGAGAAGGGGCTTGATGGGCCAAAGGCCTTTTCTCATTGCATGCTATCTCATGTTGCTAAGTTCCAGCACAGTGCCATTCTTGGGTCATAGGTCATACACTGTTGCGGAAACAGCGAGTGTTTAACACGCAGCTTAATATTTTTTTAAGATGCAATCTTGCCCCAGTGGAAGAGTATGCACAAGATGTTGGCTTGAAGACCGATTTAGTGACTATGAACCCTTCGGTGGTGCAGCGCGCGTTCGAAGATTTGAAGAATGAGACGTGGAAGGAGAAGCTGCTTCACCGGCTAAAAATGTTGGACGGCGGAATTCTTTGGATCCCCGCGTTCATGGCTAAAGGGGGAGAAGAGCGCGTCGAGTGGGTGAACAACCTCATCATAAAGCACAAAATCCATGTACAGACGGCCTATCCATCACTGAGGCTCCTACACGCAGTACGTGGGTGAGTACCAACTCTGCTACAGAGGCTATGTGCGACTTGGGACGCAGGCGCCAAACTGCTGCTTGATTTTCCAATATAAAGTCACTGCCGTGCAGAGGGAATATTATCTCCGCAGGCAGACTTGCCTGGGTTCTGTCGCACACGCAGTGTTCTTGGCAACAAGCGAGAGCTTGCCGTCGGTTAATTAGGTAACAGTCTCAGAGGGTGATAATGAGATTACAATGAGGGTGTTAGCTTGAGATATATGTGATCCAATGATTTGGGGTGACTTGTTCATTGTCCAATCATGGAGAATTTGACAGCTAGCAAAGAGTGAGAATCAGAGTGAGTAAAATTCTATCTTGTGTGGGGGAAAAAAAAAGCAAAAAAAATCTCGAAAGCATTGCTGGAGCGATTAAAATAGGGGATGGGCAAGAGGCCAAAATTGGAGGAGCGCAGAGATCTCGGAGGGTTATGGAGGAGGTAATGGAGATGACGGGGAGGGGGGGAGGGAGAGGGGGAGGTGGCGAGGATATGGAAGGATTTGAAAACAAGGATGAGAATTTTCAAACTGAGTCGTTGCTGGACTGGGAGCCAGTGTAGGTCAGCGAGCACAGGGGGTGATGTGTGAACGGGACTTGGTGTGAGTTAGGATACGGGCAGCAGAGTTTTGGATGAGCTTAAGTTTATGGAGGCTGGAAGATGGGGGGGGGCCGGCCAGGAGTGTGTTGGAATAGTCGAGCTCAGAGGTAACAATGGCACAGATGAGGGTTTCAGCAGTGGATGAGCTGAGGCAGTGGCTGGAGTCGGAAGTAGGCGGTCTTGGTGATGGCGCGGATATGTGGTCGGAAGCACAGAGCAGGGAGCAAACCGGCACCTTTTTGGGGAGGCTTTCATCAGATTGCTATTTGTAGCCACTGTATAAACATATGTTTACAATGTTGCCAACACTTTGATGACCAAAGGAAGCCTTTCCCGCTCGTCTGTACAGCTCAATACCTCACCCGGCAGCGCAGTTACCAAACGACACACGGGAGAAGCTCCCCTGTATGGGTTGATAAGTGGCAGGTAACATTCGCGCCACACAAGTGCCAGGCAATCATTATCTCCAACAAGCGAGAGTCTAACCACCTCCCCTTGACATTCAATGGCATTACCATCGCCGAATCCCCCACCATCAACATACTGGGGGTCACCATTGACCAAAAACTTAACTGGACCAGTCACATAAATACTGTGGCAACAAGAGCAGGTCAGAGGCTAGGTATTCTGTGGCGAGTGTCTCACCTCCTGACTCCCCAAAGCCTTTCCACCATCTACAAGGCACAAGTAAGGAGTGTGATGGAATACTCTCCACTTGCCTGGGTGAGTGCAGCTCCAACAACACTCAAGAAGCTCGACGCCATCCAGGACAAAGCAGCCCGCTTGATTGACACCCCATCCACCACCTTAAACATTCACTCCCTCCACCACCTGCGTACCGTGGCTGCAGTGCGTACCATCTACAAGATGCACTGCAGCAACTCGCCAAGGCTTCTTCGGCAGCACCTCCCAAACCCGCGACCTCTTCCACCTAGAAGGACAAGGGCAGCAGGCGCATGTGAACACCATCACCTCCAAGTTCCCCTCCAAGTCACACACCAACCTGACTTAGAAATATATCGGCCAATCCTTCATCATCGCTGGGTCAAAATCCTGGAACTCCCTACCTAACAGCACTGTGGGAGCACCTTCACCACACGGACTGCAGCAGTTCAAGAAGGCGGCTCACCACCACCTTCTCAAGGGCAACTAGGGATGGGCAATAAATGCTGGCCTTGTCAGCGACGCCCACATCCCATAAGCGAATAAAAAAAAATCCTCGAGAAACTTCATCCACCAACGGTTGGACATCGTTCCTCAGTTTCCAAGCAGCATGAACGAATGGATGCTTGGCTGAATACATAAGTAATAGGGGTGTTGCTGTAATGAGTCTCTTTATCAACATGCCTTCCTGGTCTTGTTTTTTAACTGGCAGATCACAATGTACAGAAAGTAAGTCGTTTTAAAAGCCAGTCAGTTTTCCAGCTTCAAATCATATTATCACCTCGGCATGTAATCAGACTTGGCAACAGTGCAGATAAACTTGGCTTTGTAACGAGATGCTCTGAGGCAAAGCCATAAAAATTATTCTTGAGCTAATCAGGAAAGAAAGAACAAATATTTGTTAGCTAACGATGCATTTTCATTGATCCAAAATGTTACTCAAAAGAAATAAAAATGTTAAATCCTAGCAGGAATTTATGATCTATTTTAATTTTAATGTAAAATTTGCTGTAGTTATCGGCCTAAAACAATCATCCAAGAACAGCAGGGAGCGCTGCAGAATCTTCAAAAATGAAAGAGTTTTTTTGTAGAAATCCAATTATTGAATTGATATAGTTGGGACACCATGGCGTTTAGGCGCCTGTCCTAATCTCTCCTTGTGTGGCTTGGTGTCAGTTCTTTTTGTCTGATTACGCACCTGTGAAGCGCCTTGGGACGTTTTACTACATTGGGATTGTTATATCCTGTTGAGCTGTGATCTAAATAGCAATTGAAAGGCTTTGCTTAAATACAAAATTATGAGGGGCATAGATAGGGTAGATAGAAAGGAACTTTTCCCCTTAGTAGCGGGGTCAATAACCAGGGGGCATAGTTTCAAGGTAAGGGGCAGGAGGTTTAGAGGGGATTTGAGGAAAAACTTTTTCACCCAGAGGGTGGTTGGAATCTGGAGCTCACTGCCTGAAAGGGTGGTAGAGGCAGGAACCCTCACAACATTCAAGAAGCATTTAGATGAGCACTTGAAATGCCATAGCATACAAGGCTACGGACCAAGTGATGGAAAATGGGATTAGAATAGACAGGGCTTGATGGCCGGCGCAGACACGATGGGCCGAAGGGCCTCTTTCTGTGCTGTATAAATCTATGACTCTATGGGGGAAAAATTGAGTCACGTCCCCTTTGGGGCGCTAACTTCGCCGGGGCGCTACTTTTAGCGCCCCATAAAAATTAGCGCCCCCGCGCCGGAAATTGAGTGGTTGCGCCCCAAGAGGGAAGCGGGGCGCTACTGGAAGCGTCCTGCATCCCTCTTGGGGCGCTGCGAGTCAATATCGTGGCGCTATGTGCTGCAGCGCCAGGCGCCAGGCACGTCGCACCGCGGTATTGCAGGCCTTCCTCCCCTTCTTAAAGGGGAGGGGCCTTGCGCAGCGCGAACCGGGGCCCAGCTGGGCCCCCGGGGATCGGGAGTGCCGGCAAAAGAGCCCGGCACTCAAGAGAAGTGCCGGGCTCTTGGAGCGCAACCGGCACTTCGCGGGGGGGGGGGGGCTTCACGGGGGCCGGGGACAGCAACGGGGGCAGGTGCTGGCAGGCGGCTAACAACAAAAATGGCCGCCCGCCACCTCCCCTTTAACTAGCGCCGCCCCGGCCGTGGGTAGGCCCCCCTGACCCCGTCGGACATAGCGTCCGGCGGTAAGTCAAGGGGCGCTACCGAAGATTGCGGCCGGAGCGCGAGCGGGGCGCTGAGCATGGTGATGACGTCATCGCCGTCAGCACAGCGCCACAGGGCGCTACCGGTTTGCGCCGCCGCTAACCTCCTGCTGAATTTTGCGGGAAGTGTGGGCGGCGCTGCATCGGGCGCTAGATGCTTTGCGCCCCATTAGCGCCCTCTTAAGGCACTACCAACTGAATTTTCCCCCCATGACTCTACATAACCAACAACAACTTACATTTATCGAGCGCATTTAATGTAGCAAACCGCCCCAAGGCGCTTAACAAGAGCGATATCAATAAAAAAAATGTTGACTCCGAGCCACAGCAGGAGATATCAGGGCAGATGACCCCCAAAGCTTGGTCAAAGAGGTAGGTTTTGTGGAGCGTCTTAAAGGAGGAGAGAGAGGTAGAGAGGCGGAGAGGCTTAGGGAGGGAATTCCAGAGCTTAGGATCCTAGGCAGCTTCAGACAGTTGCCAGTGATGGAAACGGTGGCCAGGGAACGGAGTTTGTGCTGGGGGACCAAAGGCAACCAAAGAGAAGATGCTGAGGCTCGTTATATGTACTTGCGGAAATATGCATGCCAACATAAAAAAGTAGCAAAGAATGAGCAACAGCTTCAAAGAAGCTGCCACAGTCCCAAAAGCTGACCAATTGAAGAACAGCCCTGATTACAAGCCCATGGGGCAAAACAAATAGTTACACGAGCTTCGTAACTTAAGCTGTAGGTAGACGGAAAATTTCTTCACTTGTATTAGAAGGGAAATAATATATAAATACTGAAAGCCTGAAGGGATAAATCCAAATGTTGAAGGCACAAAATTAGTAAAATTGTTACAGGGGTCTGGGGCACACTCCCCTGGAAAATGTTGAATTTTTATTTTAAAACTAATACACTCGGGTTAATTTTAAGTACTTTCGCACTTCACAATTAATAGATTGTTAATCATAAAAAAAAAGGAAAAGCAAAGTGACCAAAAGTCCCCAAAATTTACCCAACAATCATTCTCTCACATCCCATCGCCCAAGTCAGTTGACAGAAGCACTATACCCCATCCAACTTCCCACCCTTTCACTGGGCAGTCGCTCCTCTGACCCTCCAAGTTCATAATGGCACTCTACTTCACCTCCAATCCAGTTCAACCGGTAACTCATCTTCCCTCATTCACCCTGGCACTATTCTTTCCTCCTCACCAGTTCAAGTTGATGCTTCTCAATCATTTCATTGCTTTACCCCTTGCTAACTCTGTAACCTCCTCCAGTCCTACCACCCTCGCCGCACCGCCCCCGTCCCCCCCAACCGCTCCACATTCTCCATTCCTCTGAATCTGGCCTCTTGTGTATCGCCACCCTTCGTTCCAGCTTTGGCAGCTGTGCCTTCATCTGCCGAGATATTCTGGAATTACCTCCCTAAACCCTTCCGTTTCTCCAGCTCCACTTCAACTGACAGACTGAGGATGGAAGACTGTACATTGAAGAAAGAAAGACTTGCATTTCTGTAGCATCTTTCATGACCTCAGGATGTCCCAAAGCGCTTTGCAGCCAATGAAGCACTTTACTTTTTACATAGTATCATTCATGCCTTTGTCACGTTCAGACTGGATTACTCCAATGCTCTTCTGGCTGGCCTCTGAATCTCCACCCTCTTTAACCTCAGTTCATCCAAACCTCTGCAGCCACTATCCTCTCCCGCCCCCATCCCACTTGCCTATCACTGTTGTCTTCGCTTTACATTGGCTCCTGGTGCTCAGTGCCTCAATTTAAAAATTCTTATCCTTGAGTTTAAATCCCACCAAGGCCTCTCCTCTCTGGGGGTAACTTTGACCTAACCCGCAGAGCGGGAAACGGGCACATTCGGGTCAGACTCCCATTTTACACCCCGCCCGATTTTACTCGCCATTTACCCTTGCAATCTCCTCCAGCCTCTGCTTGTTTTTTTTATATATATCTCCGCTCTGGTTTGTTTAAAGATAACCTATTTTTTCACCAGTTAATGGCTGGAGAGCTAAACTGAAAGAAATTCATTTGCATTTGCTGGATAACCAGCTTTTCGAGCCCTGTAGGCCCCCATTAAGACCCTGTTGCCTAGCAACCCAGGTCAGCGGCACAACAATACCAGGCAACCTAGATCAATGTTCAGTTTTAAATATAACCTCTCCGATTTGGCTGCATGTCGCAGAGGTCAGTGCTGTGCACCCAGAGGTGTTAACACTCTCAGTGGGAAATTTCTGACTGTACCCTGCTGTTTTAGGCCTTTGGAGAGGAGCCTCTTATGAATCAGGATGCCTGAAAAGAGAAGAGACAGTCAGACAAATAAGCCATGACTGTTAGAAGGCTTGTCCTTGGAGGGATCGTTGACTTACCCCTCTGACACCAGCATGAGTCAGCGCCTTCAGGAGAGGAGGGGAGAAAGCTGGATAAAAGAGAAATGATGGTTTTAGAGATCGAATATGTAACCGCAGTTGTAGCTCCAAATGGGGATTAGTAACGTAACTGATTTCCTTCTCCCCAGGTACTGGCTGACCAACCGGGTCCTGATCAAACGCCCCACTACTGGCCTCTTGATGTACACTCTTGCCACCCGATTCTGTGACGAAATCCACCTTTATGGCTTCTGGCCCTTCCCCAAAGACCTAAAGGGAAATGCAGTGAAGTATCACTACTACGACAGCCTGACGTATGAGTATAACTCGCGGGCCACGCCACATACAATGCCACTGGAGTTCAAGACACTGAAAAACATGCACCTCCAGGGTGCGCTGAAACTCAGTGTCGGAGAGTGCAGCTTGACAACATAGGGTTAGCAAGAACACAAAGCGAGGAGGGAGACTCTCCTTTTGTGACCGGCGCCATGGCGCCATTGGAAAAATGGAAGGTTAAAGGTCGGCCTCACACAGTGGGGGGGGGGGGGAGGGGGGGAATCGATCACTGTGTGAATTGACTCTGGTGGACAAGGCATCAACATCTGGACACGCTCTCTGGGAGCGTTAACATAAGAAAGGGAACGCAAATGTTTTGTCGTCTTTTATACGAGAGAGAAGCACCAACCTGAAGCTACGACCACAGGATGGGACTCTTGCACGCAAGATGCAGCAAAGACTCCTTCGAGGGGCCGGGGCTTTCATCTGTCAGGAGAGAGCCTGCTTCGTGCAGAATTAGGCTCTTTTGCAAAGCAGACACGAGTATAAGAAACTTGGAAATATACGAACACTTAAACTTCCAAGAAATGTAATTTTGTTTTCTCAGTAAGGCTTGTGAGGGACCTCCAGGGAAACACGGTGAACACTATCGCCGGCAAATGCGATTTGAAACTAATTACAAAAGAAAAGCAGTTTAGTTGGAATACATGCTGAAAGATTCTCTCTGTTTCCTGTCATTTAAATGTGACGAACTGAAGCCAATCTCATCAACATGGAAGCTTGAACAAAGTAACTGAAAATGATCATTTATTGAGCAAGAATAATTCAAGTGAATTCTAAAAACAAGTGATTTAATCAAATGATGAATGTACATTCTCCAGCTCACTGTCATATAGGATCTGCTACTCTCTGCAATATAGCGCCTGCAGTTCCATACAAATGGACATGGGCTGTTTTTCACTACAATACAGGGCTAGCTATTCTCTAGAATACACGTTCTGCAGTTCTCAATAACAGACAAGGGCTGCTATTCACTATCCTACAGGGGCTACAATTCACTGCAATGCAGGGGCTGCAATTCACTGCAATACAGGGGCTGCAATTCACTGCAATACAGGGGCTGCAATTCACTGCAATACAGGGGCTGCAATTCACTGCAATACAGGGGCTGCAATTCACTGCAATACAGGGGCTGCAATTCACAACAATACAGGGGCTGCAATTCACAACAATACAGGGGCTGCTATTCACTGCAATACAGGGTCTACTATGCTCTATAAACTACACAGAGCTGCTTTTCTCCATGATACATGGGCTGTTTTTCAATATAATACATTCTCTGCAATACACACAAGGCTGCTACTGGCTATAAGATGGGAACTGCTATTCTCTACAATATTCTGTGCATTTGGCCCAACCAGTCCATGCCGGCATTTATGCTCCACTCGAGCCTCCTCCCGTCTTTCCTCATCTAACTATCAGCATAACCCTTTATTCCATTCTCCCTCATATGCTTAACTAGCCTCCCCTTAAATGCATCTATACTATTCCCTTCAACCACTCCCTGTGGTAGCGAGTTCCACATTCTCACCACTTTCTGGGTAAAGAAGTTTCTGCTGAATTCCCTATTGGATTTCTTGGTGACTATCTTATATTGATGGCCTCTAGTTTTGCTCTTCCCCACAAGTAGAAATATTCTCTCTGTATCCACTCTATCAAAACCTTTTGCAATTTTAAAGACCTCTGTTAGGTCACCCCTCAGCCTTCTCTTTTCAAGAGAAAAGAGACCCAGCCTGTTCATCCTTTCCTGATAGGTATAACCTCACATTTCTGGTATCATCCTTGTAAATCTTTTTTGCACCCACTCCAGTGACTCTATATACTTTTTATAATATGGCGACCAGAATTGTACGCAGTACTACAAGTGTGGTCTAACCAAGGTTCGATATAAGTTTAGCAGAATTTCTCCACTTGTCAATTCTATCCCTCTAGAAATAAACCCGATAAACTCTTCTCTTTAATACACACGGAGTTTGTTATTCCCTATATCACACACGCGGAGTTTGTTATTCCCTATATCACACGCGGACTTTGCTTTTCCCTATATCACACGCGGAGTTTGTTATTCCCCATATCACACGCGGAGTTTGTTATTCCCTATATCACACGCGGGGTTTGTTATTCCCTATATCACACGCGGAGTTTGTTATTCCCTATATCACACGCGGGGTTTGCTATTTGACATGAATCTTGCCATTTATGGGAAATGACTTATGACATAATACTGGGCGGCCTGCTGGTGGCGCTGTCCAGGGAGAGTATAAATACTCGGGCATGGGCCCAGCTTGCTCAGGACATTCTTTAACAGGAACTAGGAAGGATAACTAGATCTCCATGTTGTAAAACAGTTGATTAAAGCTTTGTTTAACGCTTACACCAAGTGCCTAGTAGTTTTCTTACGTCACTATTCCCGATATCACACGCAGGTCTTGCTATTCCCAAAATCACACGCGGGCTTTGTTAATCCCAATATCACACGCGGGCTTTGTTAATCCCTATATCACACGCGGAGTTTGTTAATCCCTATATCACACGCGGAGTTTGTTATTCCCTATATGACACGCGGGGTTTGTTATTCCCTATATCACACGCGGGGATTGCTATTCCCTATATCACACGCGGGCTTTGTTAATCCCTATATCACACGCGGAGTTTGTTAATCCCTATATCACACGCGGAGTTTGTTATTCCCTATATCACATGCGGAGTTTGTTATTCCCTATATCACACGCGGAGTTTGCTATTCCCTATATCACACGCGGAGTTTGCGATTCCCTATATCACACGCGGAGTTTGTTATTCCCTATATCACACGCGGAGTTTGTTATTCCCTATATCACACGCGGAGTTTGTTATTCCCTATATCACACGCAAAGTTTGTTATTCCCTATATCACACGCAAAGTTTGTTATTCCCTATATCACACGCGGAGTTTGTTATTCCCTATATCACACGCGGAGTTTGTTATTCCCTATATCACACGCGGAGTTTGCTATTCCCTATATCACACGCAGAGTTTGTTATTCCCTATATCACACGTGGAGTTTGCTATTCCCTATATCACACGCAAAGTTTTATTATTCCCTATATCACACGCGGAGTTTGCTATTCCCTATATCACACGCGGAGTTTGCTGTTCCCTATATCACACGCGGAGTCTGCTGTTCCCTATATCACACGCGGAGTTTGCTATTCCTATATCACATGCGGAGTTTGCTATTCCCTATATCACACGCGGAGTTTGCTATTCCCTATATCACACGCAAAGTTTGCTATTCCCTATATCGCACGCGGAGTTTGTTATTCCCTATATCACACGCGGAGTTTGTTATTCCCTATATCACACGCGGGGTTTGCTATTTGACATGAATCTTGCCATTTATGGGAAATGACTTATGACATAATACTGGGCGGCCTGCTGGTGGCGCTGTCCAGGGAGAGTATAAATACTCGGGCATGGGCCCAGCTTGCTCAGGACATTCTTTAACAGGAACTAGGAAGGATAACTAGATCTCCATGTTGTAAAACAGTTGATTAAAGCTTTGTTTAACGCTTACACCAAGTGCCTAGTAGTTTTCTTACGTCACTATTCCCGATATCACACGCAGGTCTTGCTATTCCCAAAATCACACGCGGGCTTTGTTAATCCCAATATCACACGCGGGCTTTGTTAATCCCTATATCACACGCGGAGTTTGTTAATCCCTATATCACACGCGGAGTTTGTTATTCCCTATATGACACGCGGGGTTTGTTATTCCCTATATCACACGCGGGGATTGCTATTCCCTATATCACACGCGGGCTTTGTTAATCCCTATATCACACGCGGAGTTTGTTAATCCCTATATCACACGCGGAGTTTGTTATTCCCTATATCACATGCGGAGTTTGTTATTCCCTATATCACACGCGGAGTTTGCTATTCCCTATATCACACGCGGAGTTTGCGATTCCCTATATCACACGCGGAGTTTGTTATTCCCTATATCACACGCGGAGTTTGTTATTCCCTATATCACACGCGGAGTTTGTTATTCCCTATATCACACGCAAAGTTTGTTATTCCCTATATCACACGCAAAGTTTGTTATTCCCTATATCACACGCGGAGTTTGTTATTCCCTATATCACACGCGGAGTTTGTTATTCCCTATATCACACGCGGAGTTTGCTATTCCCTATATCACACGCAGAGTTTGTTATTCCCTATATCACACGTGGAGTTTGCTATTCCCTATATCACACGCAAAGTTTTATTATTCCCTATATCACACGCGGAGTTTGCTATTCCCTATATCACACGCGGAGTTTGCTGTTCCCTATATCACACGCGGAGTCTGCTGTTCCCTATATCACACGCGGAGTTTGCTATTCCTATATCACATGCGGAGTTTGCTATTCCCTATATCACACGCGGAGTTTGCTATTCCCTATATCACACGCAAAGTTTGCTATTCCCTATATCGCACGCGGAGTTTGTTATTCCCTATATCACACGCGGAGTTTGTTATTCCCTATATCACAGGCGGAGTTTGCTATTCCCTATATCACACGCAAAGTTTGCTATTCCCTATATCGCACGCGGAGTTTGTTATTCCCTATATCACACGCGGAGTTTGTTATTCCCTATATCACACGCGGAGTTTGCTATTCCCTATATCACACGCGGAGTTTGCTATTCCCAATATCACACGCGGAGTTTGCTATTCCCTATATCACACGCAGAGGTTGCTGTTCCCTATATCACACGCGGAGTTTGCTATTCCCTTTCTCACACGCGGAGTTTGCTATTCCCTATATCACACGCAGAGTTTGTTATTCCCTATATCACAAGCAAAGTTTGTTATTCCTGATATCACAGGCAGAGTTTGCTATTCCCTAGATCACACGCGGAGTTTGTTATTCTCTATATCACACGCAAAGTTTGCAATTCCCTATATCACACGCCGAGTTTGCTATTCCCTCTATCACACGCGGTGTTTGCTATTCCCTATATCACACGCGGAGTTTGCTATTCCCTATATCACACGCGGAGTGTGTTATTCTCTATATCACACGCAAAATTTGCTTATTCCCTATATCACACGCGGAGTTTGCTATTCCCTATAACGCACGCGGAGTTTGTTATTCCCTATATCACACGTGGAGTTTGCTATTCCCTATATCACACGCGGAGTTTGCTATTCCCTATATCACACGCGGAGTTTGCTATTCCCTATATCACACGCGGAGGTTGCTATTCCCTATATCACACGCGGAGTTTGCTATTCCCTATATCACACGCGGAGTTTGCTATTTCCTATATCACACGCGGAGTTTGCTATTCCCTATATCACACGCGGAGTTTGTTATTCCCTATATCAGACGCAAAGTTTGTTATTCCCTATATCACACGCAAAGTTTGTTATTCCCTATATCACACACAAAGTTTGTTATTCCCTATATCACACGCGGAGTTTGCTATTCCCTATATCACACGCAAAGTTTTCTATTCCCTAGATCACACGCAAAGTTTGTTATTCCCTATATCACACGCAAAGTTTGCTATTCCCTATATCACACGCGGAGTTTGTTATTCCCTATATCACACGCAAAGTTTGTTATTCCCTATATCACACGCAAAGTTTGTTATTCCCTATATCACATGCAAAGTTTGTTATTCCCTGTATCACACGCGGAGTTTGCTATTCCCTATATCACACGCGGAGTTTGTTATTCTCTATATCACACGCGGAGTTTGCTATTCCCTATATCACACGCGGTGTTTTTATTCCCTATATCACACGCGGAGTTTGCTATTCCCTATATCACACGCAGAGTTTGTTATTCTCTATATCACATGCAAAGTTTGTTATTCCCTATATCACACGCGGAGTTTGCTATTCCCTATATCACACGCGGAGTTTGCTATTCCCTATATCACATGCGGAGTTTGCTATTCCCTATATCACACGCGGAGGTTGCTATTCCCTATATCACACGCGGAGTTTGCTATTCCCTATATCACACGCAGAGTTTGCTATTCCCTATATCACATGCGGAGTTTGTTATTCCCTATATCACACGCGGAGTTTGTTATTCCCTATATCACACGCAGAGTTTGTTATTCTCTATATCACACGCAAAGTTTGTTATTCCTTATATCACACTCGGAGTTTGCTATTCCCTATATCACACGCGGTGTTTGCTGTTCCCTATATCACACGCGGAGTTTGCTATTCCCTATATCACACGCGGAGTTTGTTATTCTCTATATCACACGCAAAATTTGCTTATTCCCTATATCACACGCGGAGTTTGCTATTCCCTATATCACACGCAGAGTTTGTTATTCCCTATATCACACGTGGAGTTTGCTATTCCCTATATCACACGCAAAGTTTTTGTATTCCCTATATCACACGCGGAGTTTGCTATTCCCTATATCACACGCGGAGTTTGCTGTTCCCTATATCACACGCGGAGTCTGCTGTTCCCTATATCACACGCGAACTTTGCTATTCCTATATCACATGCGGAGTTTGCTATTCCCTATATCACACGCAGAGTTTGCTATTCCCTATATCGCACGCGGAGTTTGTTATTCCCTATATCACACGCAAAGTTTGCTATTCCCTATATCGCAAGCGGAGTTTGTTATTCCCTATATCACACGCGGAGTTTGTTATTCCCTATATCACACGCGGAGTTTGCTATTCCCTATATCACACGCGGAGTTTGCTATTCCCTATATCACACGCGGAGGTTGTTGTTCCCTATATCACACGCGGAGTTTGCTATTCCCTTTCTCACACGCGAAGTTTGCTATTCCCTATATCACACGCGGAGTTTGTTATTCCCTATATCACACGCGGAGTTTGTTATTCCCTATATCACACGCACAGTTTGTTATTCCCTATATCAGACGCAAAGTTTGTTATTCCCTATATCACACGCAAAGTTTGTTATTCCCTATATCACACGCAAAGTTTGTTATTCCCTATATCACACGCGGAGTTTGCTATTCCCTATATCACACGCAAAGTTTTCTATTCCCTATATCACGCGCAAAGTTTGTTATTCCCTATATCACACGCAAAGTTTGCTATTCCCGATATCACACGCGGAGTTTGTTATTCCCTATATCACACGCAAAGTTTGTTATTCCCTATATCACACGCAAAGTTTGTTATTCCCTATATCACATGCAAAGTTTGTTATTCCCTATATCACACGCGGAGTTTGCTATTCCCTATATCACACGCGGAGTTTGTTATTCTCTATATCACACGCGGAGTTTGCTATTCCCTATATCACACGCGGTGTTTTTATTCCCTATATCACACGCGGAGTTTGTTATTCCCTATATCAGACGCAAAGTTTGTTATTCCCTATATCACACGCAAAGTTTGTTATTCCCTATATCACACGCAAAGTTTGTTATTCCCTATATCACACGCGGAGTTTGCTATTCCCTATATCACACGCAAAGTTTTCTATTCCCTATATCACGCGCAAAGTTTGTTATTCCCTATATCACACGCAAAGTTTGCTATTCCCGATATCACACGCGGAGTTTGTTATTCCCTATATCACACGCAAAGTTTGTTATTCCCTATATCACACGCAAAGTTTGTTATTCCCTATATCACATGCAAAGTTTGTTATTCCCTATATCACACGCGGAGTTTGCTATTCCCTATATCACACGCGGAGTTTGTTATTCTCTATATCACACGCGGAGTTTGCTATTCCCTATATCACACGCGGTGTTTTTATTCCCTATATCACACGCGGAGTTTGCTATTCCCTATATCACACGCAGAGTTTGTTATTCTCTATATCACATGCAAAGTTTGTTATTCCCTATATCACACGCGGAGTTTGCTATTCCCTATATCACACGCGGAGCTTGGTATTCCCTATATCACACGCGGAGTTTGCTATTCCCTATATCACACGCGGAGTTTGCTATTCCCTATATCACACGCGGAGTTTGCTATTCCCTATATCACAGACGGAGGTTGCTATTCCCTATATCACAGACGGAGGTTGCTATTCCCTATATCACACGCGGAGTTTGCTATTCCCTATATCACAGACGGAGGTTGCTATTCCCCATATCACACGCGGAGTTTGTTATTTCCTATATCACACGCGGAGTTTGTTATTCCCTATATCACACGCAGAGTTTGTTATTCTCTATATCACACGCAAAGTTTGTTATTCCCTATATCACACGCGGAGTTTGTTATTCCCTATATCACACGCGGAGTTTGTTATTCCCTATATCACACGTGGAGTTTGCTATTCCCTATATCACACGCAGAGTTTGTTATTCCCTATATCACACGTGGAGTTTGCTATTCCCTATATCACACGCAAAGTTTGCTATTCCCTATATCGCACGCGGAGTTTGTTATTCCCTATATCACACGCGGAGTTTGTTATTCCCTATATCACACGCGGAGTTTGCTATTCCCTATATCACACGCGGAGTTTGCTATTCCCAATATCACACGCGGAGTTTGCTATTCCCTATATCACACGCGGAGGTTGCTGTTCCCTATATCACACGCGGAGTTTGCTATTCCCTTTCTCACACGCGGAGTTTGCTATTCCCTATATCACACGCAGAGTTTGTTATTCCCTATATCACAAGCAAAGTTTGTTATTCCTGATATCACAGGCGGAGTTTGCTATTCCCTATATCACACGCGGAGTTTGTTATTCTCTATATCACACGCAAAGTTTGCAATTCCCTATATCACACGCGGAGTTTGCTATTCCCTCTATCACACGCGGTGTTTGCTATTCCCTATATCACACGCGGAGTTTGCTATTCCCTATATCACACGCGGAGTGTGTTATTCTCTATATCACACGCAAAATTTGCTTATTCCCTATATCACACGCGGAGTTTGCTATTCCCTATAACGCACGCGGAGTTTGTTATTCCCTATATCACACGTGGAGTTTGCTATTCCCTATATCACACGCGGAGTTTGCTATTCCCTATATCACACGCGGAGTTTGCTATTCCCTATATCACACGCGGAGGTTGCTATTCCCTATATCACACGCGGAGTTTGCTATTCCCTATATCACACGCGGAGTTTGCTATTTCCTATATCACACGCGGAGTTTGCTATTCCCTATATCACACGCGGAGTTTGTTATTCCCTATATCAGACGCAAAGTTTGTTATTCCCTATATCACACGCAAAGTTTGTTATTCCCTATATCACACGCAAAGTTTGTTATTCCCTATATCACACGCAAAGTTTTCTATTCCCTATATCACACGCAAAGTTTGTTATTCCCTATATCACATGCGGAGTTTGCTATTCCCTATATCACACGCAAAGTTTTCTATTCCCTATATCACACGCAAAGTTTGTTATTCCCTATATCACACGCAAAGTTTGCTATTCCCTATATCACACGCGGAGTTTGTTATTCCCTATATCACACGCAAAGTTTGTTATTCCCTATATCACACGCAAAGTTTGTTATTCCCTATATCACACGCAAAGTTTGTTATTCCCTATATCACATGCAAAGTTTGTTATTCCCTATATCACACGCGGAGTTTGCTATTCCCTATATCACACGCGGAGTTTGTTATTCTCTATATCACACGCGGAGTTTGCTATTCCCTATATCACACGCGGTGTTTTTATTCCCTATATCACACGCGGAGTTTGCTATTCCCTATATCACACGCGGAGTTTGTTATTCTCTATATCACACGCGGAGTTTGCTATTCCCTATATCACACGCGGTGTTTTTATTCCCTATATCACACGCGGAGTTTGCTATTCCCTATATCACACGCAAAGTTTTCTATTCCCTATATCACACGCAAAGTTTGTTATTCCCTATATCACACGCAAAGTTTGCTATTCCCTATATCACACGCGGAGTTTGTTATTCCCTATATCACACGCAAAGTTTGTTATTCCCTATATCACACGCAAAGTTTGTTATTCCCTATATCACACGCAAAGTTTGTTATTCCCTATATCACATGCAAAGTTTGTTATTCCCTATATCACACGCGGAGTTTGCTATTCCCTATATCACACGCGGTGTTTTTATTCCCTATATCACACGCGGAGTTTGCTATTCCCTATATCACACGCGGAGTTTGTTATTCTCTATATCACACGCGGAGTTTGCTATTCCCTATATCACACGCGGTGTTTTTATTCCCTATATCACACGCGGAGTTTGCTATTCCCTATATCACACGCAGAGTTTGCTATTCCCCATATCACACGCGGAGTTTGTTATTTCCTATATCACACGCGGAGTTTGTTATTCCCTATATCACACGCAGAGTTTGTTATTCTCTATATCACACGCAAAGTTTGTTATTCCTTATATCACACTCGGAGTTTGCTATTCCCTATATCACACGCGGAGTTTGCTATTCCCTATATCACACGCGGAGTTTGCTGTTCCCTATGTCACACGCGGAGTCTGCTGTTCCCTATATCACACGCGGGCTTTGTTATTCCCTATATCACACGCGAAGTTTGCTATTCCTATATCACATGCGGAGTTTGCTATTCCCTATATCACACGCGGAGTTTGCTATTCCCTATATCACACGCAAAGTTTGCTATTCCCTATATCGCACGCGGAGTTTGTTATTCCCTATATCACACGCGGAGTTTGTTATTCCCTATATCACACGCGGAGTTTGCTATTCCCTATATCACACGCGGAGTTTGCTATTCCCTATATCACACGCGGAGGTTGTTGTTCCCTATATCACACGCGGAGTTTGCTATTCCCTTTCTCACACGCGGAGTTTGCTATTCCCTATATCACACGCGGAGTTTGTTATTCCCTATATCACACGCAGAGTTTGTTATTCCCTATATCACACGCGGAGTTTGTTATTCCCTATATCACACGCAAAGTTTGTTATTCCCTATATCACACGCACAGTTTGTTATTCCCTATATCAGACGCAAAGTTTGTTATTCCCTATATCACACGCAAAGTTTGTTATTCCCTATATCACACGCGGAGTTTGCTATTCCCTATATCACACGCAAAGTTTTCTATTCCCTATATCACACGCAAAGTTTTCTATTCCCTATATCACACGCAAAGTTTGTTATTCCCTATATCACACGCAAAGTTTGCTATTCCCTATATCACACGCGGAGTTTGTTATTCCCTATATCACACGCAAAGTTTGTTATTCCCTATATCACACGCAAAGTTTGTTATTCCCTATATCACACGCAAAGTTTGTTATTCCCTATATCACACGCAGAGTTTGTTATTCCCTATATCACACGCGGAGTTTGTTATTCCCTATATCACACGCAAAGTTTGTTATTCCCTATATCACACGCAAAGTTTGTTATTCCCTATATCACACGCGGAGTTTGTTATTCCCTATATCACACGCAAAGTTTGTTATTCCCTATATCACACGCAAAGTTTGTTATTCCCTATATCACAGGCGGAGTTTGCTATTCCCTATATCACACGCAAAGTTTTCTATTCCCTATATCACACGCAAAGTTTTCTATTCCCTATATCACACGCAAAGTTTGTTATTCCCTATATCACACGCAAAGTTTGCTATTCCCTATATCACACGCGGAGTTTGTTATTCCCTATATCACACGCAAAGTTTGTTATTCCCTATATCACACGCAAAGTTTGTTATTCCCTATATCACACGCAAAGTTTGTTATTCCCTATATCACATGCAAAGTTTGTTATTCCCTATATCACACGCGGAGTTTGCTATTCCCTATATCACACGCGGAGTTTGTTATTCTCTATATCACACGCGGAGTTTGCTATTCCCTATATCACACGCGGTGTTTTTATTCCCTATATCACACGCGGAGTTTGCTATTCCCTATATCACACGCAGAGTTTGTTATTCTCTATATCACATGCAAAGTTTGTTATTCCCTATATCACACGCGGAGTTTGCTATTCCCTATATCACACGCGGTGTATGGTATTCCCTATATCACACGCGGAGGTTGCTATTCCCTATATCACACGCGGAGTTTGCTATTCCCTATATCACACGCAGAGTTTGCTATTCCCCATATCACACGCGGAGTTTGCTGTTCCCGATATCACACGCGGAGACTGCTGTTCCCTATATCACACGCGAAGTTTGCTATTCCTATATCACACGCGAAGTTTGCTATTCCTATATCACACGCGGAGTTTGCTATTCCCTATATCACACGCGGAGTTTGCTATTCCCTATATCACACGCGGAGGTTGTTATTCCCTTTCTCACACGCGGAGTTTGCTATTCCCTATATCACATGCGGAGTTTGTTATTCCCTATATCACACGCAGAGTTTGTTATTCCCTATATCACACACGGAGTTTGTTATTCCCTATATCACACGCAAAGTTTGTTATTCCCTATATCACACGCACAGTTTGTTATTCCCTATATCAGACGCAAAGTTTGTTATTCCCTATATCACACGCAAAGTTTGTTATTCCCTATATCACACGCGGAGTTTGCTATTCCCTATATCACACGCAAAGTTTTCTATTCCCTATATCACACGCAAAGTTTTCTATTCCCTATATCACACGCAAAGTTTGTTATTCCCTATATCACACGCAAAGTTTGCTATTCCCTATATCACACGCGGAGTTTGTTATTCCCTATATCACACGCAAAGTTTGTTATTCCCTATATCACACGCAAAGTTTGTTATTCCCTATATCACACGCAAAGTTTGTTATTCCCTATATCACACGCAGAGTTTGTTATTCCCTATATCACACGCGGAGTTTGTTATTCCCTATATCACACGCAAAGTTTGTTATTCCCTATATCACACGCAAAGTTTGTTATTCCCTATATCACACGCGGAGTTTGCTATTCCCTATATCACACGCAAAGTTTTCTATTCCCTATATCACACGCAAAGTTTTCTATTCCCTATATCACACGCAAAGTTTGTTATTCCCTATATCACACGCAAAGTTTGCTATTCCCTATATCACACGCGGAGTTTGTTATTCCCTATATCACACGCAAAGTTTGTTATTCCCTATATCACACGCAAAGTTTGTTATTCCCTATATCACACGCAAAGTTTGTTATTCCCTATATCACATGCAAAGTTTGTTATTCCCTATATCACACGCGGAGTTTGCTATTCCCTATATCACACGCGGAGTTTGTTATTCTCTATATCACACGCGGAGTTTGCTATTCCCTATATCACACGCGGTGTTTTTATTCCCTATATCACACGCGGAGTTTGCTATTCCCTATATCACACGCAGAGTTTGTTATTCTCTATATCACATGCAAAGTTTGTTATTCCCTATATCACACGCGGAGTTTGCTATTCCCTATATCACACGCGGAGTTTGGTATTCCCTATATCACACGCGGAGGTTGCTATTCCCTATATCACACGCGGGGTTTGCTATTCCCTATATCACACGCAGAGTTTGCTATTCCCCATATCACACGCGGAGTTTGCTGTTCCCGATATCACACGCGGAGACTGCTGTTCCCTATATCACACGCGAAGTTTGCTATTCCTATATCACACGCGAAGTTTGCTATTCCTATATCACACGCGGAGTTTGCTATTCCCTATATCACACGCGGAGTTTGCTATTCCCTATATCACACGCGGAGGTTGTTGTTCCCTATATCACACGCGGAGTTTGCTATTCCCTTTCTCACACGCGGAGTTTGCTATTCCCTATATCACACGCGGAGTTTGTTATTCCCTATATCACACGCAGAGTTTGTTATTCCCTATATCACACGCGGAGTTTGTTATTCCCTATATCACACGCAAAGTTTGTTATTCCCTATATCACACGCACAGTTTGTTATTCCCTATATCAGACGCAAAGTTTGTTATTCCCTATATCACACGCAAAGTTTGTTATTCCCTATATCACACGCAAAGTTTGTTATTCCCTATATCACACGCGGAGTTTGCTATTCCCTATATCACACGCAAAGTTTTCTATTCCCTATATCACACGCAAAGTTTGTTATTCCCTATATCACACGCAAAGTTTGCTATTCCCTATATCACACGCGGAGTTTGTTATTCCCTATATCACACGCAAAGTTTGTTATTCCCTATATCACACGCAAAGTTTGTTATTCCCTATATCACATGCAAAGTTTGTTATTCCCTATATCACACGCGGAGTTTGCTATTCCCTATATCACACGCGGAGTTTGTTATTCTCTATATCACACGCGGAGTTTGCTATTCCCTATATCACACGCGGTGTTTTTATTCCCTATATCACACGCGGAGTTTGCTATTCCCTATATCACACGCGGAGTTTGTTATTCCCTATATCACACGCGGAGTTTGTTATTCCCTATATCACACGCGGAGTTTGCTATTCCCTATATCACACGCGGAGTTTGCTATTCCCTATATCACACGCGGAGTTTGCTATTCCCTTTCTCACACGCGGAGTTTGCTATTCCCTATATCACACGCGGAGTTTGTTATTCCCTATATCACACGCAGAGTTTGTTATTCCCTATATCACACGCGGAGTTTGTTATTCCCTATATCACACGCAAAGTTTGTTAGTCCCTATATCACACGCAAAGTTTGTTATTCTCTATATCACACGCAAAATTTGTTTATTCCCTATATCACACGCGGAGTTTGTTATTCTCTATATCACACGCAAAATTTGTTTATTCCCTATATCACACGCGGTGTTTGTTTACCCTATATCACAGGCGGAGTTTGCTATTCCCTATATCACACGCGGAGTTTGTTATTCTCTATATCACACGCAAAATTTGCTTATTCCCTATATCACATGCGGAGTTTGCTATTCCCTATATCACATGCGGAGTTTGTTATTCCCTATATCACACGTGGAGTTTGCTATTCCCTATATCACACACGGAGTTTGCTGTTCCCTATATCACACGCAGAGTTTGTTATTCCCTGTATCACACGCGGAGTTTGTTATTCCCTATATCACACGCAAAGTTTGCTGTTCCCTATATCACACGCGGAGTTTGCTATTCCTATATCACATGCGGAGTTTGCTATTCCTTATATCACACGCGGAGTTTGCTATTCCCTATATCACACGCAAAGTTTGCTATTCCCTATATCACACGTGGAGTTTGTTATTCCCTATATCACACGCGGAGTTTGCTATTCCCTATATCACACGCGGAGTTTGCTATTCCCTATATCACACGCGGAGTTTGTATTCCCTATATCACACGCGGAGTTTGCTATTCCCTATATCACACGCGGAGTTTGTTTTTCCCTATATCACACGCGCAGTTTGTTATTCCCCATATCACACGCGGAGTTTGTTATTCACTATATCACACGCAAAGTTTGTTATTCCCTATATCACACGCGGAGTTTGTTATTCCCCATATCACACACGGAGTTTGTTATTCCCCATATTACACGCGGAGTTTGTTATTTCCTATATCACACGTGGAGTTTGTTTTTCCCTATATCACACGTGGAGTTTGCTATTCCCTGTATCACACGCAAAGTTTGCTATTCCCTATTTCACACGCGGAGTTTGCTATTCCCGGTATCACACACGGAGTTTGTTATTTCCTATATCTCACGCGGAGTTTGCTATTCCCTATATCACACGCGGAGTTTGTTATTCCCTATATCACACGCAGAGTTTGTTATTCCCTATATCACACGCGGAGTTTGTTATTCCCTATATCACAAGCAAAGTTTGTTAGTCCCTATATCACACGCAAAGTTTGTTATTCTCTATATCACACGCAAAATTTGTTTATTCCCTATATCACACGCGGTGTTTGTTATTCTCTATATCACACGCAAAATTTGTTTATTCCCTATATCACACGCGGTGTTTGTTTACCCTATATCACAGGCGGAGTTTGCTATTCCCTATATCACACGCGGAGTTTGTTATTCTCTATATCACACGCAAAATTTGCTTATTCCCTATATCACATGCGGAGTTTGCTATTCCCTATATCACATGCGGAGTTTGTTATTCCCTATATCACACATGGAGTTTGCTATTCCCTATATCACACACAGAGTTTGCTATTCCCTATATCACACGCAGAGTTTGTTATTCCCTGTATCACACGCGGAGTTTGTTATTCCCTATATCACACGCAGAGTTTGTTATTCCCTGTATCACACGCGGAGTTTGTTATTCTCTATATCACACGCGGAGTCTGCTGTTCCCTATATCACACGCGGAGTTTGCTATTCCTATATCACATGCGGAGTTTGCTATTCCCTATATCACACGCGGAGTTTGCTATTCCCTATATCACACGCAAAGTTTGCTATTCCCTATATCACACGTGGAGTTTGTTATTCCCGATATCACACGCGGAGTTTGCTATTCCCTATATCACACGCGGAGTTTGCTATTCCCTATATCACACGCGGAGTTTGCTATTCCCTATATCACACGCGGAGTTTGCTATTCCCTATATCACACGCGGAGTTTGCTATTCCCTATATCACACGCGGAGTTTGTTTTTCCCTATATCACACGCGCAGTTTGTTATTCCCCATATCACACGCGGAGTTTGTTATTCACTATATCACACGCAAAGTTTGTTATTCCCTATATCACACGCGGAGTTTGTTATTCCCCATATCACACGCGGAGTTTGTTTTTCCCCATATTACACGCGGAGTTTGTTATTTCCTATATCACACGTGGAGTTTGTTTTTCCCTATATCACACGTGGAGTTTGCTATTCCCTGTATCACACGCAAAGTTTGCTATTCCCTATTTCACACGCGGAGTTTGCTATTCCCGGTATCACACACGGAGTTTGTTATTTCCTATATCTCACGCGGAGTTTGCTATTCCCTATATCACACGCGGAGTTTGTTATTCCCTATATCACACGTGGAGTTTGCTGTTCCCTATATCACACGCGGAGTTTGCTTTTCCCTATATCACACGCAAAGTTTGCTGTTCCCTATATCACACGCGGAGTTTGCTATTCCCTATATCACACGTGGAGTTTATTATTCCCTATATCACTCGCGGAGTATGCTATTCCCTATATCACACGCAGAGGTTGTTATTCCCTATATCACACGCAAAGTTTGTTATTCCCTATATCACACGCGGAGTTTGTATTCCCTATATCACACGCTGAGTTTGTTATTCCCTATATCACACGCGGAGTTTGCTGTTCCCTATATCACACGCGGAGTTTGTATTCCCTATATCACACGCTGAGTTTGTTATTCCCTATATCACACGCGGAGTTTGTATTCCCTATATCACACGCTGAGTTTGTTATTCCCTATATCACACGCGGAGTTTGCTGTTCCCTATATCACACGCGGAGTTTGCTGTTCCCTATATCACACGCGGAGTTTGCTATTCCTATATCACATGCGGAGTTTGCGATTCCCTATATCACACACGGTGGTTGTTATTCTCTATATCACACAGAGTTTGTTATTCCCTATATCACACGCGGAGTTTGCTATTCCCCATATTACACGCGGGTCTTGCTGTTCCCTATATCACACACGGTGGTTGTTATTCCCTATATCACACGCGGAGTTTGCTATTCCCCATATTACACGCAGGTCCTGCTAGTCCCTATATCACACATGGCGTTCGTTATTCCCTATATCACACGCGGGATTTGTTATTCCCTATATCACGCGCAGGTCTTGCTATTCCCTATTTCACATGCGGGTCTTGCTATTCCCTATATCACACAGTATACGACTATTGGCGGCTTTTAGACGCCTCGTATGGACCTGCTGCTTCATCCCAACTTTCTATGGTTACCTCATTAGCATAACTTCTGGTGCAGGTTTGCGTGGGTTGAATGAGCACACTAGTGGAGCAGATAATTACCTGCTGCTGCATTTTAAATGTATGGGGACAATTAAAAGGGAGTATCACAACAGGGTGACAAAAATTCTGAAAGCCCTCGTAGAGTCTTAAAAGAATCATTGGAATGGAAAATTGGGTGGTTTCTATAACGGATAATGCAGCGGTAAGCTGAAAATTACCCCACGGGGTATGTAACTGATTATAATATACACTGGGGCTAATATTCTCTATAACATACACAAGATCTGTTCTCCATTATATACAGTTGTGCTGCTATTCTTTATAATGTACACAGGGTTTGCTATGAACTGTAATGTACTGTGGGCTGATATTCTCTGTAATATACCCTGGGGCTGTTATTCTCTATAATACACACTGGCTTTGCTATTCTCTATCAAATACACAAGTTTTGCTATTCCCTCTAATATACAGTAGGGCTGATAGTCTCTATAATATGCACTGGGTCTGATTATCTCTGTATTAGAATCATAGAATGATGCGGCACTGAAGGAGGCCATTCAGCCCATCGTGCCTGTGCCGGCTCTTTGAAAGAGCTATCCAATTAGTCCCACTCCCCCCTGCTCTTTCCCCGTAGCCCTGCACAATTTTTCCTTTTCAAATGTTTATCCAATTCCCTTTTGAAAGTTACTATTGAATCTGCGCGTTCCAGGTCGTCATAACTCGCTGCGTAAAAATCTCCTCATCCTCCATTTTCTGGTTCTTTTTTCCAATTCCTTTCTACACAGCGTTTGCTTGTCTCTACAATATATACCAGGGCTGCTGTTATTTTTTTTCTTTTACGCACCGCGCCATTAGGGGAAGCAGTGATGCTCCCAACAGGAACCGTGCCGAGTGGGACTGGACGGTTGCCCCTGCTGTATTTTCTACCCTTAAAACAGAAATGCACTCCCACCACAAGGTCCTCCAGCTAGCAGTGCAGCCGAGAACCACTGCAGCTTATTGTCGAGGTTGCCTGGTTTCCAATATCCACGAGGCTTGGATTTGCTCGGGCTGGGAGTTCCCACTGGAATTACCCAAGAAATTAAAATCCGAGTTGCAATTCTGAAATGGATAATGCAATGAACCATTTGGTTTAATAATATGTTGTAATGTCAATAACATGACTTATTATATTTACAAGCTTGGTTAACAAGCAAAAAAGTGTCATTAATTTATTGAGTCAATCCACAGCAAAGGGAGAATAAGAATGCTTCAGTCATACAATATACACTGTAAATGTTGTTAGAGCAATGAAAGAAAGACTTGCATTTCTATAGCGCCTTTCACGACCCCAGTACATCCCAAAGCGCTTTACAGCCAATGAAGTACTTTTCGAAGTGTAGTCACTGTTGTCATGTAGGAAACGCGGCAGCCAATTTGCACACCGCGAGCTCCCACAAACAGCAATGTGATAATGACCAGATCATCTGTTTTTGTTATGTTGGTTGAGGGATAAATATTGGCCCCAGGACACCAGGGATAACTCCCCTGCTCTTCTTCGAAATAGTGCCACGGGATCTTTTACATCCACCTGAGAGAGCAGACGGGGCCTCGGTTTAACATTTCATCCGAAAGACGGCACCTTCGACAGTGCAGCCCTCCCTCGGCACTGCACTGGGAGTGTCAGCCTAGCTTTATGTGCTCAAGTCCCTGGAGTGGGACTATGAACCCACAACCTTCTGACGCAGAGGCGAGAGTGCTACCCAACTGAGCCACAGCTGACACATAAGGAGATCAATAACTCCGCATTGTCCAGGAATGGAAGCTGGGACCTCATTGGATTGTATAACTCAGTTCCTCACTTGGCAGGAGTTTTATTCACTGATCCATTGGAGGAGCGTTCGGAAAAACAAGCTGCAATGCAGAAGAGCCTGATTCTAATCTAGGAACAGAGGACTCATCGACCACATCTGTAACCAACACCGTGGAGCACTGCCGAAATCCATAGATCCATGTCAACACATAACAAGCTTACCAATAAAAGTTAGCTCCAATCAAGAACTCTATGAAGTGCAGATAAAAAGGCAATTTACAAATCCACAGCCAGTACATTTAGGCATCAACTTAATAAATAAGTTAGACATAAAATGCTGAACAAAGTTCACACGGGGTCGCAGACAGGGTTCCCATGATACCTCCGGGGAAGTGCATATGTGGACATTGGATGAGGACAGGAGTTGTCGAACAGACCACGAGCACTTGGTGCTTGTGATCTCCTCGACTGCTTTTAATCGCCTGAGGGTGTCGGAGGAATTGTCCAGAGTATTTTTTCCCCTCACTGGCCCTGGGCTTTTCCTCTGGCTTCTTGCCTCTCCCAAGAAACAAGGAGAACATCTCTTTAACTTGCAACCGCCTCTCGGGCTATATATAGGTCAGTGCTTCAGTGAATGCTCAATGTTACAACACAGATGAATAATTCAGGCTACCCAACGCATTAACTAGTGTTCAGTTGCTTGTGATATGCAAAGCTGCTGTGTGCGCGATTTACTTACCATAAAGATTCTTTTGATATATTCTGAATGCTTAAAGTGGTTTTGCATATTCTAAAAATATTCACACTCCCTTTTCTATATTTTAAGCTTCATGCTGCTCCCTGAAAAAGAACCAGATGATTGAATTGTCATGCAGGTATACACACCAACCTATGCACCCAAAGCAAGGTTAGCAATTCTTCCAGCTTAGGGGTTTATCTTTCTCCATTTTCTAAAAAAAGTCAACATGACTATGAAGCAGAGACACCACCTCAGCTCAATCTTTTGCTATTATTTAATGGAGGAAAATTAACCCTTTGTTTATTGGGTGCTACTGACAGTTTCCTCCCCTCCTTGCTTGAAGGTGCTGACTCTTAATGGGATACAGCTCCAGTATCTTGCCCAAAGGGCCTTTCTTAATGGATGAGCCTAGGCAGCTCTTGATCTTGGAGAGGGGGGGGGGGGGAGAGAGGGGGGAGGTAAATGACACTACAGCCCAGCCTAATACTGCCCTCACCTGATGTCCCCCACCCCTCCACGCACACTTTTCAGCAGCATGTCAATCAAGGAGCAGAGAAGTTAGCTGTTCCTGTCCCCTCTATCTCCGAGGTGCTGAGTTGTGCACGTTTTGGGGCCTCTTTCACTTCAGGAATAAACACTAATCCAATAACTTCTTTTGCAATATCTTCATATTGTATTCTACAAATAAACATTGCAGTGTGCAAGTGAAAGGTCAAACAAAACAGTAACGAAAGAAAGTCGTCTTGTACGCAAGTTCATTAATGAAAAGGTGGTGATTCTCCCAGAAATATTTTTGCTGTGTTTTTTCTGAGCTGCTGCAATGTGTTGTTTCATTACCACAAGGTCAGTGACCTTCTGGCTTATTAAGAAAGCTCCTTGCTGGGTTTTTCCAATTTCCCAGTTTTAATTGGTGCCAAAGGGCTACATTGCCACTCAGGGTTAATAAGTGGTTTTAAAGTGACTTTTGCCGGCAAGGACTTTTCTGGTACAATATTGCCTTTCTGCAATATTTAGAGCAGTGCATCGTCCAGACGTTAAATGCTCGTCTTTAACCCTTTGAATGTCAGCATTGCCATGGTATTTTTTACTTGCATATTCCAAAAACATTGTGCTGCTTGCATTTATTGATGTGTGTGCTCCATGGTTCTGCCTTCTCCGAACTGGAGTCAATTACTGAAAACCTGCAGGCAATGTTCTAATTTTCAACATCAATCTCAGTCAGGAGAAAAAAGCCTGGCTGAATTCACCCCTCCCTGCCAAGGAGTGCCAAAGCCAACTGTAGTACCTCAGCTGCTGAGATCAGCAAACTCAGTAAACATACTTAATAGGAGTAGGGCATACGGTCCCTTGACCCTGCTCCTCCATTCAGTAAGTTCATGGCTGAACTTCTACATCAACTCCACTTTCCTGCCCTAGCCCCATATCCCTGGATTTCCTTCGTGCCCAAGAATCTAGCGATCAGTGTCTTGATTATACTCCACGACTGAGCATCCACAGCCCTCTGGGGTAGAGAATTCCAAAGATTTACAATCCTGAGTGAAGAAATTTCTCCTCAGTCCTAAATGACCAACCCCTTATCCTGACCCTGGGGAAAACAGCCTCAGCATCTACCCCATCAAGCCCTTTAAAAATTTTATACGTTTCAATGAGATCACTTCTCCTTCTAAACTCCAGAGAATATTGGCCCATTCTACTCAATCTCTCCTCATAGGACACCCCCTCTCATCCCAGGAATCAATCCAATGAACCTTCATTGCACCCCCTCTAAGGCAAGTATATCCTTCCTTCGGTAAGGAGACCAAAACTGTATGCAGTACTCCAGATGTGGTGTCACCAAAGCCCTACGTAATTGCAGCAAGACTTCCTTACTCTTATACTACAACCCCCTTGCAATAACGGCCAACATACCATTTGCCTTCCTAATTGCTTGCTGTACCTGCATGTTAACCGAGTAAAGGCCAGGGATCAAACCAGAGTCCAGTCAGCTGGAGTTGGGCTCAGTGGTAGCACTCTTGCCAGATTCAGAAGATTAAGGGTTCAAGCTTCACTCTCGGGGCGGAGTACGTAATCTAGGCTGATACCTCAGTGCAGTAATGAGGATGTAAAAAAATCCTCCGGTGCTATTTGAAGCATTGCAGGGAAGTTTTGCTAGAATCCTGGTCAACATTTATTCTTCAAACACCTCCAAAACAAAATGAACTAGCCATTGTGTTAGTGGGAACATTTTCCCCACTTAACAGTGACTAGTTTATTGGCAGTGAAGTGCTTTGGGACATCTTGAGTATGGGAATGGTCCAACACAAATGGAATTTTTTTTTTCTTCTTGCTTCGACTGGCAATTTGACATTTCTAGTATGGAAGCAGAACAGATTGTCTGTGGATGTTACAAACTGTTAAACTATGCTGAGATTTCTTCTGGTAAGAGAGGCACACATGTAAAATTGCACATTCCCTGGGTAGGCAACTGAATTAAGTTGGATATCCAAGATCCAAAATAAATAATGCAAGAATTCTCAGGGTAAAGATATAAACAATTTATTGGTAAGTAAGATGGAGTGATTACAACAGAAAACAGATAACCAAATCACAGATTTGCTAATATTCCAGTTTCTTTTCTACACCTTATACATTCTTTTAAGATAAGACATGATTATGTTTAAAATCTACCCAAAATATCCAGTGTGAATTATTCCAGAAACTGCACAAAACGAGACAAATACAGCTTTGAGAACAAGAGCTCACTCTGACATAACAATCCTCCAGTGTAACAAACTAAAATGGACCATAAAATTAGTGGCATTTGAAGTGCAGCTCGACAACCAGTGTCCTATAATCAATGCAATGAAAACAATGATTTATTCTGTGGGGGTGTTGAGCAAATGGTTATTAAAAGGACTGAATGTCACCGGTGTGAAAAGTTAAAACATAATGTCTAGTGCAAAACACTTAAAATCCTTCCTCCCAATCCCCTGTAGGTTATTTGTGATGAGAAGCCTCAAGATACAATTTATATTTCATAAATATTAGCAGAATGGTTAACTTGTTTAGTATTAAGTTTGGTCTGCATGCACAAGATAGGTCACATCCATGGTTATTTGCTCATATTCTGTTTATAGTACAAAGTGTAAATGAGAAAAGATTAAGTTTTAAATTGGGAATTAAAATTGATGGAGTGCTTTTGATTGATATATATATTCAGAGGCTCTCACTAAGATCATAATTGTGCACACACCAGGTTTGCATACTCTATAAACTATTTGTCTAAAGTCAGTCGCTGGTGCTGTATCTTCCATTTCTTTTCAGTTTTGTACATCAGAAATGCTACACACACACACACACTCCATTTGCAAAAGGGACGGCTCATGTCTGGAGTACATGTTCTCTACAATAGCTACTTTCATTTAAGACAAACTTATACACCAACACCAAATAAACTTCATGTATTTATATAGAATTAACAGCACAGACACAGGGCAGTCAGCCCAACAGGTCTGTGCTGGTGTTTATGCTCCACATGAGCCTCCTCCTACCTTACTTTATCTCACCCCATTAGCATGTATTTCTATTCCTTTCTCCCTCATGTACTTATCTAGCTTCCCCAGAAATGAATTTATGCTAATCACCAACTACTCCATGTGGTAGCGAGTTCTACATTCTAACCATTCTGAGTAAAGAGGTTTCTTCTGAATTTCTTATTGGATTTATTAGTGACCATCTTATATTTATGACCTAGTTTTGATCTCCCCACTTACTTTCTGTATTTGAGCAACAGTCTACTTGTGCAGCAAGTCATAAAAAGTGGCAGCAAAATGTGTTACTAAAAGGATCAATGCCAGGAGCCAAAGTCAAAGGAGCAGTTCACTGAAACATTTTGATAATAGAGAAAGAGAGTTGTGTTCGGGGTTCTCACTATAAAAGGTACTAAATTCAAAATTAAGACAGTCCTAGAGAGTTTAGCCTGTTCCACCAATAAAATAAACTACATCTATGAAAAATTGGAATGTCTGTTCTGAGTTTTTCTGATGGTAAAAGACACATGCTCTCTTACCATGTGTACTTTTGTCTCAATCTCTAACACAGCCATGAACATTTTACCCCCATTCTCTTGGTCCTGTTGCTGGCTGCAGTGTTACTATCCAATAAACTAAGGCTGCCTCTGGAGTTACTTTTCCACATGGCAGTGGGATGATTAGCCTGTGGGGCCAGTGTCTGACTGGACAGAATCGGATTCAACAACTGTTGGGCAGATCACTCCTGACATGGGGTGCCCTCTAGTGGCTATCTGGGTGCATTGAACTGTACAGGACACACAAAGGCAGGAGTGTCCTCAGCAGGAACACACACCTTTATGGAAAGGGACAGGTTTAATTGGATCTAACGGCCTCTTGTTGCTCGAGCGTTTTCCTGTACAAAAATTTGGGTTGGAGCCAAATAAGGAAACCCTAATTATTAACATGACACGAGGAAGGTTATTCGGCTCATCTCAATTTATCCATCTCGAGGGAAGCTAGTTTCTTCCATTGCAACATTCAACTGTTTCTTAAATTATTCCAGAGGTTTTGCCTTGACTATCCTATTCCCAAGTCCAATCCATGTGTTGATAATTGTAGAATTTCTTGATATCACACTCAGTTTCAACTGGTGGCCCCTTCTCTGGCTTTAGTGTATCGATACAGTTGCCTATTTCACACACCGCAATGAGATCCTGGCTTAGTTACTTCTAGTCAGGAGCGCAACAGCTCAAAAAGTGGAGTCTGCCCTCATGATCTACAGTGGTTTCCAAAATGCAGGACTATATAGTTATTTAAATACATGCTACTAGGTATGAGAGATTACAGTTACAAAGAGACTTTCGAAGCGAGGGCTTTTTCCACTAGAGTGGAGAAGGTTAAGGGTGTCCTGATAGAGGTCTTCAAGATTATGAGTTACGATAAAGGTAAACAGTGGAAGTTGTTTCCACTGGTTGACATTGTCATAAGAGGGAACAAATTGAAGATAGAAAAAGAACCGAACAGGAGGTTAGAAAAAAAAGTCTTTACGCAGAGGGTGGGCAGAATGTGGAGCTCTCCTCCAGGAACTGTTGTCTAAACAGTGTCCACAAATTCTTAAGGGAATTTCACAGTTGCTTGAAAAGAAAAGGAATATTAAAGGGTATACATGGGGGGGGGGGGATGAGCATGGTGATGGTTTCCTGAATTATACACCTGGCTACTCAAAAAAAGCCACCAGAGCAGGAACTGAACCATCAATGTTCCTTTCTACATAACTTGGTACTTCACCACATTGTGCATTTGCCATCGGTTTCAAACAATTTTTAAGTAAGGCGGCTGTGAATCAAAACCAGCCTATGAATCGGCAGACTTTAATTGAATCCCACTACAGAACTTGAACACAATATAGGCCAACAGTCCAGTATAGCACTGATGGAATACAGATGTTAAACCTGTTCTAATAGTTCACTACATAAAGATCTCAAAGTACTACTTAAAAAACAAGGCGTTCTCCTGGTGTCCTTCACCAAGAGAGATTCTGCTGTGTACAAAAATGCCTATCCTGTTCTAGTTTATGCAAAGTTATAATAATTTATTCCAAGTTATATTAACATTTAAATAGAATGAAAAACTGTTTTAAAGTTTCATATCAAGACCATCATCTTTAGAGCATGTCAATTGAATTTCACCAAGACAGGAACTTTCCAAAGATAAAATAGTCTTTCCCAAGTTCACATTCTCAGTATGAAGAATGCAAAGTTGTAATGATGGGTTTTGACACACTGAGCAGACACAGTTCAGCAAGATCCAAAGGAAAATAGTTTGTGTCTTTTTAACCAAGGTTTATCAGTGCGTTTAAAAAAAAAAATTCAATCAGTCCCACCCCTGAACAAAAAACTACCCAATTGCCATGAGGCAGAATGGATGAAAAATAGAGAACTTTTTGCTCAAATTCATTCTTTTGACAAAAATTACTGTTGAAAGATTTTGCTCTCATCACTGCATGCAAGAAAAAAAAATTAAAATAACTGCAGCATTTTAATCATCAAGCTTGCTTCAGGATCTTTGGTTTGCAATTAATGGCTGTCTGTCAGGAACAGAAATTTGCATTAGTGCAAAGTCAGCACTCCAACTGCACCTGGATGTTCATTTAAATGAGTGCCTGCCATTTTTCAGAAGACTATTTTACCTGTTACTTGGTGACGGCGGAGAATCGTTTGAAGCGCTTTTAGTTGTACAATCATGCTTCAAATGCAATTTTTAGAAACAAAAAGCCATTAGATCCAACAAACCGGTCCCATTTTCAGAAATCAACTGCACCTACTCATGCCTGAGACGCAATTATTTCTCCTTTGAATTCAGTTATATTGTCTGGTTCCCTCCCTGCTAACTTGCCCTTCAACTCTGCTATCCTTTGGGTGAAAATGTATCTCTACTTCCCTTCTTGCTCCCAATTTGCTAAAGTTGAACTTACTTTTAAACTGGTTTCCCCTAATAACTACATTCCCTCACCGTCTTGCACCATAAATAGAAATGAATCACTTCTGCAGAAGCTCGTGTGTTATAAAAGGTCCGAGAGGGAATCACCTCATTAAGTCAGTGATGGGCTCATTCCACTTTGGCTCTGGGCACATTGAAGAAAGTAAAACAGCAGCAATATGAAGATTGTATTCTGCTCTCCAAACAACTTCAACTTACTGTTCTGCCATTGTCTAAACATCACAATTTTCCAAAAATAAAAAATGCACTTTGCGTAAAATCTAGCTTAAAATATTTCTTATTTGTATAAACAAGATGTAAACATAAAACCAGTAGTGTAACACAGAATAAAGTCATTTGATAAATCAATAAAATTGACAGATTATCTAACATTAGGTAGTTCCAAATACATAAATTCCTGTTCATTTCCAAGTCCTTTCAACAGTGGTTGTACAATAGATATAAAAGACCATTGACTAAAATGTCAATACTCACAAATAAGTGATGCTGATTGTCAATATACAGTACAAAATGGCACTTAAAAGGGAAGGTTTAAACCTGCCATGTGTAACTGATAATTGGTAAGGTAATGTACACATGTACTTGTATCTGATCTTCTCATTTGTATAAATCTGTACTAGGGTTTAAATAAAATAGCACAGGATTACTTGGCATGGTAAGAGTAACAGCACACACTAATTGGAAAGATATCAGGGCTTTTGGCCATTTTGAGCCCACCCCTTTATCATGGACTAAATCAAACCTGCTGTTTTGCAACTCCGTCCTCACTACTCCAGTTAAAATGTTTCTACTTCCTTCCCTTAAATGTTATTCCCCATCTAAAAGTGTTGCTTCATTTTGGGGTATGGTTGCAAGGACACCAGTTTCCCACTGGTACTTTTTTTTTTTTTAATTCATTCATGGGATGTGGCCGTTGCTGGCAAGGCCAGCATTTTATTGCTCATCCCTAATTGCATCCAAGTGGCTATTCTTCATGTCCAAGCCTTGACTACATTTCCAAAAAGTAGTTCATTGGCTGTAAAGCGCTTTGGGACACTGAGGTTGTGCAAGGTGCTACCCGTCTTTCCTAGACAAGGAGCATCAGCAAACTGTTCCAACTGTGAGGGACATCACAGCAGTGTCTAATCCTGTCCGCATCCTTTGGTACCTCATCCAAGTAGCTCTTCTTGACGTAACTGCATTGGTAGGCTATTCAACTGATAGGGGACTCTCAGCCTGTTCTCGCTCAACATTGATACACAAACACTTGGATAGCAATCAGGCAAGGGAGGCAGAGTGAATTCCCCCCCGCCCGCTACCCCTCCCAAACCCAGGAGCAGACGTCAATGGTGGCACTCCTACCCAGCTGTAATCCACTAACTCAGCATGGATTGTGGATTAAATGTTGGAGCTTTCTGATGCAATTTCATGTGAGGCAATACCTTGGGGGGGGGGGGGGGGGGGGGGGGGGGGGAAGAGGAGAAGAGTGGGTAAAGGGAAAGGGGAGAAAACCAGCAAAAAAAACCTTTGACCATTTGGTAGGACAATGAGCACGGCATGCACTCAACTGCCTAGCAGCTCCAGATTTCGAAAAAATCTATTCAAGCTCACTTAATAAACCTTAAACCCTCGATCACAGTATTCCTTTCCAGAACAAAATGCAAGACATGTAGCAGCAATATTACACAACTCTGGAGTTCACAAGGACTCAACACCAATACACTATCAACCCGTGTAGTTGGGGTTTCAGGGTAGACTATATTAAATTCAGTGTTGTCACTAGGATTGCAAGTGTAACTGTGAGGGGAATGTAAAATTTTTTGTACTATGCTCACTTGAACTGTGGAGAAAAGTGCAATCTAACTGTAGATTTCATCCTTCCTATCTTGGGCTGTGCCTGTAGAGAATGTCAAGTACTTGGTGACAATCTACATAATTAAATTGTGGCACTCCTTCACTCGTGCGGATTTAGCAATTCTGCATTGATGCGCAAATGTTGGATTTTACCATAGGGGTGTGAAGAAAGATATCTAGCTGCTATGGTTTACGAGTTATTGATAGAGCAGCAATTTAACTGATGTGACAGGTTAATTAGCTCAGGAGACACCTCTCAACCTGCAGTGTCTTGAAAGGGTGCACTTTGGGTTGGCACCCCCCCCCCCCCCCCCTTTGTCGACTCTGATTTTTCCTGTAGTGTAATGGTACCAATACACTATATAAACCTAGTAACAACACTGCAGTACAACGTAGTGCATTATTTCCTTTGAAGAATAATTCAGGCAGCCCAGCCCTGAACCAGAACTGGGCAACAGTATGATTTTTTAAATGTGGAGTCTGGCAAAGTACTCTCTGAAATTGAAGTGCTTGCGATTATAGCAAGTCTGCCCAACATGAGAAAACTGAAGGATCTGCTGTGCATTTTCAGTTTTTATAGTAGTCATTCTTAAATCATAACCAGACATACTCCTGTATACAGAGCTTAGTCTGGTTGTAGTTTAAACAGCACCAGGTGGTGCAGACGATGAGGATAAAGCAAAATTTCAGATTTCTATTTTCAAATGGCTCAATGTAGGATAAAATCTTGGGAGTGGAGGCTCAAACTGGTGTCTCAGCCAACAAACCACCAACTGGTACTTCAGTGCACTGCACCACACCAACTGGAGCCATATTTTAGGAACTGCTTTCAGCTCAGCCATTTATGATGCTCCATACTTCAATTTTCATTGTGCATTTGTCTGATGCAAGTTAAAGTTATAAATATCATGTTATCAACTCCACAGATAACTGACAGGATTAGTTCCTGCCCTGCGTGCACACTGATCATTGATTAGTCCACATCGACAATGCAATTACCCTACAAAATACATACCGATTATTATCTGCTAATCAATTAATTTGCTCTACCATCCCAAAAGTATTTACGGGTTGCAAACATTGCTGGGAATGTTCACAGTACTATATTGAAGGGGCAATGCGAACTTGTAGACTTGGTGATGCTTAAGATTTCATGTCAAATTATAAACCACTAAGGAATCAGACGTTTTAGAAAGCGACCACGTGCTTTCTGTCACAACTAATGGCATGTATATTATTTTAAAGCAAAGATTTAACACTAAACCTCACCCAGGCAACCCATTTAAGTGTTAAAACTACATTCCAATTCACCTCAGTTTTGTAGTGCAGATATGCTACTTTGACAGAAGACAAACACAGAACTAGAATCATACATACAAATAAAATCCTATTCATTTCAAAACACACGCTGCATAATAAAACAGTGAGTTAAAAAAAAAAGTCCACAGGAAATAGGCAGGAATATTGCTCTGGTGATTAACTGAACAAAAATAATTTGTTATACACTTCTGTGTGCTATATGCAAGAAGCTGAATGAAAAGCTAATACACAGATGACAAGTCAAACCCAGTTTTCTTCCAGAAGGTTACTGTGGCTGGTGGTTGGCACAGTGTGATTGGCCATCCATGAAATACAAGTCATTTCACACAAATCTTCACCTAGGGACAGAAGAAAGAAAGATCAATCAGAGAATCCAGCCTATACTAACCTAACTGCTTCTTGGAAATTTTAAACCAATTTATTTCTATTTCAGGAACAGTAAACTGCCCAGTTCCTTCTTTCAAAATCAAGCTTCAAACCGATTATTTTATATCCTGGGAAACTGTAACTAGGGCTACCTGGATTTTGAATATCTGACCACATCACATTTGAAAAGAAACAAACTGAACCACAGTATTGCTTAAGTTTGAATTATTCCATGCTTTAGCTTTTTATTAAAGCTTGCAACAATGTATTGAAATAGGTCTAGTACAGAAATCTGAATGATGGTTTTTTTTTAAAAAAAACAACTGGTTAGGTACAGTGATTGGATTTGAATCAAAACTAGAAAAGAATCTCATTTGTCAAGAATCAAGTCCCTTGGAGATAGCTATTACCCTGCAATACGCCAACAATCATGTCATTTTAATTACGTATGTTAATCCAGTTCCCGTACTTCTGGGCTTGGCAATTACCCCGAAGCCAATTCTCTCAGCGAATGCAGTCAGCAGTTACCGCTTTAAGAAAGAACTTACATTTATACAAGGTTTCAAGTCATTGCATTGTTCGCGATACAAAATGTAACGTTTCATGACCACTTGTATAGGGGTGAAAATGTAGCCAACATTTTCTCGCCCACTTCCCACTATTTTGTACAGCGACTGCCGAGGGTCTACTGAGCAGCAGAGGAATCAATATCACAATCGATGCAAGTAAAATAGTGATTCTGGAAGTTCCAATTATTAGTCACACTTTTAATGAAGAAACAGTAGAATAAAGTTAGGCACTGAAGTGTAGAAGCCTCCCAGAAGCCTTTAAGTGTCCAAATTTTCCAAGAGCTTGAAGTACAGACTAATTGCAAATACAGTTTCATGCAGCATGTAAATAGTATTCAGAAATATAACTGGTTAAGCAACTGCATTATTTGCATACTTTAGATCAATAACTGTATTAAAGCTCTTTCATTCAATAATTTACCAAAAAGGTCATAAAAACCATGCGCTGAAACATAAAATATTTCCTTTTAAACCTATTTTCCTTTGTAAAACAGTTTCTTCATTAATGTGCTGGTTTCCCTTGTGTCCAATTTATACTTCAGGGCAAATTCAGCGATATCCAGAAATTTGCATTTGTACGATTGCTCTGAAATCACAAACATGATTTTGCAAGCCTGGCTGCGACCTAACCCACATCAGGGGAGGCAGGATGTGTAGGGCAGCAATGCTCATTTGTAAGGTTGCGCCAATAGAGCAAGCTGCCTGCAGTCAGGGCCAAGTGCCACCGCTGTAAACTGCTTATATTCATTGTCACCAGCATTTCCCTTAGAAGCATCAGATAAAACTCCATTTCCAAGAGGGTTTTGCTGCTTCTGATAGCAAAGTTATCTCCGGTGCTGCTCTGCAATGGAGACAACCCTGTAGGAACAGACGAAAAAAGACCAAGGTCCATCTAATTTGCCATCTTGGTAGTCGAATGATGCAACAATAATGACTAATCATAGCAAACAATCAATTAGTCTACAACAGAAATAACAACAGAAAACGCTGGAAAAACTCAGCAGGCCAGGCAGCATCCGTGGAGAGAGAAAGAGAGTTGACGTTTCAGGTCTACAACAGACCCAGGCATGACGTGAGAAAAACCCCAGTGATGGAGAGCATTGGGAACCATAGGTCCAGAGTCGCCTTGTTTCTTCCCAAGCCTGCGACACTTAGCAAGTCATGTCTCAAATTACTCAGATTGTATCCCAAAATGTTATTTTCTGAAATAAATCTATCTAATTTACATTTAAATGAATCAATGCCAACAGCTTCCACTGTGTCCCAAGGGAGCCTGTTCCATAGATTGACTACTCGTCCACTGAAATATTGTTTCCGCAGATTAGTTTTGAATTTACCCCCCACTTCAAGCGGAGGCAGTGTCCTCTGGTTCTACCGTTCTGTACAAGGTATAATAGCTAGCTAGCCATGGTCTACATTATCTGGCCCCTTTCGAATCATAAAAACAATCCTATCACACCTCAACCTTCTCTTCTCCAGTGAGAACATGCCCAATTTAAATAATTGCTCCTCATAATCCAATCCCTCCAGCCACTCAATCATTCTGCTTGCTCTCTTCTGCATCCTTTCAATAGCTGCAATATCATTTTTGTACTGTGGCAACCAGAACTGTACACAGCATTCCAAGTACGGTTGCACCAATGATGTACAGAGTAGCTGGATTACCACACTACTGCAGCTCAGTTTTAATACCTTTTACTACATCCAAACCTCTAAGTTCCGACGAAGGGTTTCGACCTGAAACGTTAACTCTCTTTCTCTCTCCATGGATGTTGCCTGGCCTGCTGAGTTTTTCCAGCGTTTTCTGTTGTTATTTCTCTAATTTCCTTTACTCAATGCCACAGCGCATTGTTGCAATAGCTTCAGAAGCACTTTGCATTTTGCTACATTTAATTTAATTTGCCACCTTGCTGCCAAAGTATTGTATATTCAAATCCTTCTGTACCTTATCCTGTTCAGCTCTGGAGTCTATCACCGACATTAGCTTAGCATCTGTAAATTTAGACACTCTCCTTTGTCACACCCTCAAAGAAAACCAGTAAGTTAGATTGGCAAGACCTCCTCTTCATGAACCCATATTGCCTACCTTTTATGATTTTATTTCTATCCAAAAGCTTCTCTTTAATAAAGGTTTCAATAACTTACGAACAATGGACATCAAACACACTGGTCTGTAGTTTCTTGGGTCACTTTTGCGACCCTTTTTTAAAAATTAAAGAGTAATAGCTGCCTTTCTCTAGTCCAATGGCACCTCTCCAGTATTTAGTGATTTCTGGAAGATTTGTCCCAGAGTTCTTTCAATTTCCTCAAGAATCCTCAGATACATCTTATTCAGGCCCCGAGCTTTATTCACCTTAAGTTTGCACAGCTGTTCAGCAACCATGCTAGTAGCAATGCGAATAGTGTCACAACTTACCTCTAGTTTCCTCTAGTTCCCTTTCCAGATCAAATAAGTTACCTGTCTCCTCCTAGGTATAAGCTGAGGCAAAAAACATATTTAGCACTTTTGCAACCTGTGTAATATCAGTCGTCATGCCCTCACCCATTCACGCTTTGTGGACCCACTCTATCCCTCGTTTTCTTTTAATAGAACTAAAAAAAAAACTTCATTGTTATTCTCTTGCCTTATTTAATTCAAAATTCTTTGCTATTTTGATGCCCTTATTACATTTCAGGTGTGCCTTTTGGTATTGAATCGGTTTTAATTCTGTGCCATTTTCCTTCATGGCCTTCTTTATGAGTTGCTTGGAAGTCCCCTTCAACCAGGCTGGAGTGCCTTTAAGCTTTGTATGGGTACACATTGCTTCATTGCATTCAGAATCAGCACCTCAAAAAGGAACTCCACTCACCTAGCCATATTCAGGCCAACTCTGACAAGACTTCAAGCGGTTAAAGTTGCCCTCCTTAAAATCTGGCAATTCTGTTTGGGTTTGCGACCTATTCAATTCTTATGTCATGTCAAACGTGATCACATTAGGACGACTGGTACTTAAAGCTTCACCCACCATTGTGTTGCTGATTTGATCGTCCCCATTAGTCATAATCAAATCCAGGATGTTTTCTCACCTTGTTGGCTCTTATACAGTCATAAAAACAATCTCATTAACTCTAGAAATCCCTTCCCTGTCTTACCAGTAGAAGCATTACAGTCCCTGTCAATTTCTGGCAAGTTGAAATCTTCAATTACTATAGTTGGCCCCTTACAAGTCACCTTTCTTACTTCATCCCACAGTTCCAGATCACCATGGCCTGGTTATCTATAGCATTGCATAGCACAGCAATAGTTTATCTCTGTTACCATCTATTAAATCTACCCAAAGTGATTTTTTTCTGCCCTATCTATTTTTATATCCTCTCTCACTTGTGCCTCAATACTGGAGATTATATATAGTATGTAGAAGATGTAGTTAAAAAAAAAATTAAATTCTTGCTTGTATTGCTACTTCCTTTCTGTGTCTCCGCTCCCAATTCTCAGTAAATTGCACATTAAAAAAAGGGACAGAGGTCTGGCTGGTTTAGAACAGGGTGATGCCAAGATTCTGAAGAAACAATTAGAAAACCAAACACACAGGTGCCATCAGAAGCAACAGCTGGAGGAAGAGGATTAATGGCCTTTTCTTACCAAAAGCAGCTAAGCTTTTGATGGAAGTGGAATTTGTGATTTTTGTCACGCAATATATATTTGTAGTTAACAATCACTCTGACCCAGGGAGATCAGAAAATTGTTACACTTTGATATAACACACACCCGTCACGGGAGCAGCACCCCCGAGGTCTGAACGAAGCCTTTTCAATAGCCAAAATGTTTTCCAACATTGTTGCTGGTACTAGAGATGACTCAAAAAGGTGAATTTTCTTGTTCCTGTTTACTAGGCAAAGGTATCAAGGGATATGGAGCAACAGCAGGTAAATAGAGTTGAGGTACAGATCAGCCATGATCTAATTAAATGACAGAATAATCTCAAGAGGCTGAATGGCCCACTCCGGTTTCTATATCCTACCCATGTTACTATCTTTGTTAATAAGCATTGGTTCAATTTGCCTGACCTTATTCTATTCAAACAGGCTAGGTTTATAAGGCATGAAATGAAGGCGTATTAAACTGAGAAACATGTCCTGTGGTTTTCAGATATTTTTAGAACAGCAGATTGCAAGAAGAGTTTCCATTTTGTGCTCCCCTCCCGAGTTAAGCCGTGATCCTTTTCTTCTTTGTAATTTTCTACAATCCATTCTTCCTCAGATTTCCTTTTTTCGCTTTACTGCCGAGCACACAATGTTTAAAGAAACAATATCCTTCTCAACCCCATCAACTTTGTTCTCTTTTAATGCATCTTCGCAATCAGCAGATCCACTGCTAGCAATGCCTTTTAGCATTGTTTCCATCATATTCCCTATCCTCTGGAAGATGACAGATGGCTGACGACCTCAAAATACCGGTCCTAAATAACCTTATAAACAGGATAGTTCTTTCTGTGGAATGCAACATTTCAGAAGAAAGCCATCTTCTCCGCTGATACGACAACAGCATTGGGCTCGTGCCAATCTTATAAAACTCACTTACAGGTGATATAAAAACCTACACGAAGAATCTTCTCACGACACAGCTGTCTGCAGCAAAAGAATATAGATAGCTAATATAGTGGGACAAGTAACATGTCCTAGAAAGGATAAATTCCCACAATGATATAGGTTATAAATAATTGGGAGTGTGTTTAAGACCATCACACACACAAGCCGTGGAGCCCATTTATAAACGGCTGGAACTCTGCTTTTGTACCTCATCATCTGAATCTTTTGGCAGAATACAGACTTACCAATATTTTCAGAGTCTGCTACTCGCCTTACATGCAGTAACAGCAACTCAACAGCACAAGATGGGTTTCCTTCATCAGAACCTCTGTTTTTCTATTAGAGCAGCTGTTTTTTTTTAAAAATGAGTTGAGTGTCCTGCCTCATCATCCTTCCTGTCAAAGCCTTCCAGCTGTTTGATCATCCAGTGTAAAGAAGCACTTCTTGGCATTAGTGCTAAACAGGCCTTCATAAATCTTGCTTCTCTGGCATAACAAAGTACCGTTTTAAGTTTCCTTTCTCTATTGTGTTAAGTACATTATATACTTCTACAAGGTATTCTCTGAATCTTTTGAGGCTTATCAAGTCATTCTGCATAGATCATCTCCCTAATACCCAGGATCAGCCTCACTAAATGAAGTTCCAATCATCTGATATAATAGCACTTAAGTTCAAATCACTGATGTCCACTGCTGTCTGCCATGACTTGGCACAAAAGTAAAACTTGTTTGAGAACAGAATAAAACTAACCACAGAAATTCTACCTACATAGAACCGAATAGAGCAAACACATCTTGGGGTTCAGGTGAAATTAAAACTGCGAGATCTTCACGGTCGTGGTTTATGATGCTGTCTGAACTGCTTCACGTGCAACATTCTAAAGGCTATGCTTTATCCTATAAGTAATGATGATGCGGAGATGCCGGTGTTGGACTGGGGTGGACAAATGTGAGAAGTCACAACACCAGGTTATAGTCCAACAGTTTTATTTGAAATCACAAGCTTTCGGAGCAGCTGCTCCTTCGTCAGGTGAAGTCACCTGACGAAGGAGCAGCGCTCCGAAAGCTTGTGATTTCAAATAAAACTGTTGGACTATAACCTGGTGCTGTGTGACTTCTCACTATAAGTAATGCACTGTGGCCAACTGTTCTCTATTGCTGTGTTTCTCTGACAAAATGCAGGTAACTAATGGTGGACTAAGTAGAGCTATCTGATTCACAACTCTCAAAAAGGTGCTGCCTCAAAGCTAATTTTATATTTTAAAAATAAGTGCATGCATATCCTGCACATTGGATGCTATACAGACAAATACTTGCAATTTCTTATAGTATTCTGGTTGAAACAGAGCAGAGGTCTTGGGTAGGACAGGGAAATATGGAGTGAAAGCAATGAGTCCGCAGTGACTGCAGGTTTCATGGTATGAAATCTATCTGGGAATGAGCGTACTTGAACCCACAACCAATTCAAATGATGCTCACTGGATCCGACAGTGACATTCAGTTTCTGACTTTGGCAGATTTGGTCCAATCTGATCTCCAATGCCCATAAACTATTGTTTTATTAGAGAGAAACTATTTTCTCTGGTTGGTTGGTTGGGTCAGGGGAGGAGGGGGAGTCCAGAACAAGGGGACATAACCTTAGAATTAGAGCTCAGCCATTCAGGGGTGATGTCCGGCAACACTTCACACAAATGGTAGCGGAAATCTGGAACTCTCCACCAAAAAGGCTGTTGAGGCTGGGGGTCAATTGAAAATTTCAAAACTGAGAGAGATAAGATTTTTGTTAGGCAAGAGTATTAAGGATTCCAGAATCAAGGCGGGTTGATGGAGTTAAGATGCAGATCAGCCATGATCTATTGGAATGGTGGAACAGGCTCGAGGGGCTGAATGGCCTACTTATGTTCCTACCGTGGTATAGTCCAGTCTGGAAGAGTTGTTGACTAGTGGCAAGAGTCAAGCACTCAAGTCAGGTACAGCACAGGCTAACTTACAATGCAGAGCTCAGCTATATTACCACCACATACCTAAATACAAATTTTAGACCATTCTTACTTGATGAACACGTCCATTCCTTTTCACAAAAGGCTTTCCCAAGGTACACAGACAAGGTAAAGTCAAACTATTCCATGTAATACTGTCTGCCTCCAACTATTGCGTACAGGAAAAGCACACTGCACTTCAAACGCAGTGTTTGAACGCACAACTAAATTAGGAGACAGTAGTCATTCTTCGTGAGATACACACCCTGTTCCCCTGAACAAAAATCATGCAGTCATATGCTTACAGCAAATTTGAATTCTTGTTAAAAAATGTCTGTGCATACCTGCTTGGTTATTCATTAGTTTTCTTCCAGTGTAATGTGGCAGTTGCCAATACACCACTTTTATGGTGAATAAATTATTGAAATAATACATGCTGAAATGCATTATGCCCTCAAGGCATAACCAGCAGGTTGTATGCGTGCCGATGGTTAATTTACCAACTCTTCTTTCCTGCTATAACCTGTACATATTATGGGGGGGAAGTGGTGTGTGTGTGGGGGAGGGGGGGATGCAGGAGGGGGAGAAAGAACATAAAAAAGAGCGCTTTTTTTTTTACAATTAAACTTAACGATGCTCCAGTGGTGCTATGAAGTGAAAGACAAGTCTGCCACCAAACTGGATTATTGATTTTGGCCACAACTTGTAGCACAGAAACAAAGCAAAGGACTTATGTTTGAAGGGGGAAGAAAGAAAAAAATTATAGTAGCCAGCTCAACAGCAATGGCAGAATGCTGGGGACAAACCTCTTTCAGCTTGGAAATAGTGTGCAGTGGTACGTAGAGGGGGGGGCGCAACAACTTGCATTTATATAGCGCCTTTAACGTAGTGAAACGCCCCAAGGCGCTTCACAGGAGCGTTAGTAACAGGAGATATTAGGATGGGTGACCAAAAGCTTGGTCAAAGAGGTAGGTTTAAACAAAATAAAACTGGATATTAAGGGAATCAAGAGATATGGGGATAGTGCAGGAAAGTGGAGTTGAGGTAGAAGATCAGCCATGATCTTATTGAATGCTGGAGCAGGCTCGAAGGGCTGAATGGTCTACTCCTGCTCCTATTTCTTATGTCCTTATGTCAAATAATTTTAGCCTGTATGTATTGGTTTGTTGGCATGTTATTTTCTAGCATTTCATATGATAGAAGAACATGATGGGCATTCCAAGTATTAGCCAGTAAGTTTTTTTTTACTACAATTTGGGGTTAACTTATTTGCCAGAGAACAAAGACACAAATGTTGGTTCATCAGTGGTTTTGTCTGATTATGGAGTCTGGCTTCTAGCCATCAACATGAATTATTGCTTGGGGAAAAGCCTGAACCGTAACATCCATTTCCTGTTGATGGCGCAGTCTCTTCTATAGACTGACATTATAAATAACCCCAATGTGCTTAGTTTGGTAAAGTAGAAATTATTTTTCCTTCATGAATACTGGAACAAAGAGAATATTTGTTGATTTACATGAACATCATAAGGGGACCAAATTCCCCCAGCAAAAAAAAAAATTCAGGAAAATTACAGCAGCTGGTTTTTGAATGGTCATTGACCAGGATATTAACAGCTCATAACAAATGGAATTAGGATGTTGGAGGTTGCAGCTAATGCCTTCAATATGCAAATTAAAAGTCCATAAGGCAGCTTCCCCCGTCCCCCCCAACATATTATCCAGCTAACTGCCATAATCCATTAAGTACCATTGCAAATTGTATCACATTACAGCAGAGATGCTGTTTTTCACATTAAGATCTGAAAGTCTTTAAGAAAGCATTTACTATAGCAATAATCAGCTGAATTATTTTATTTAGCATGCCTCAAATATATCTCATGAGGCACTAATTTATGCCCATTAACTTTCCAAGGACTGAGAGAGACTATTCAGTTTCCACATTTAATTTCTAAGAGAGGAACAAGTACTGTTCAGAATCAAAAGATTACAAAATCATTAATAAATATTATGCCACAGCAGTATTTCACATTTGATGCACAAAAAATAATGGAAAAGATTAGGAACGTAGGAATGTATAGGAATTGCACAAGACCATTGCTGTCTACCTGGTCAGTCCTGAAGTTAAAAGATGGCACCACGTGCTTTATTTGTCTCATCACATCTTTCACCAAAAATCTATCCAAATCCCTTTTGGATCTTCCCAAACTATCCACATAATCCTGGGTGGTCCATAAAAATCATAAAAGACCACACATTCAAGACTGTGTGTGTGTGTGTGTGTGTGTGAAGTAGTTAAAGCTAAACTGACTTCTCTCTTAGGAGCTCAGCTCTGTGCCGCTGGTTAAATGAGAGGTTAGTCTTAATGAGTGCAATACTGAATATAGATCTATGACCAAAAACTGAAGATGTACAGTCCTTTAGCTTTTATTCAAAATGTTTGGGCAGTCCTGCTTGAGCCTGCATGCCTATCAGCTGGCTGAATGAAGCGCTGCATCAACATGTCGATAAAGATGCCTGTTGGGAAACCAAAATGTTTTGCTGGAAAGCAGGGAGACAATTCCCATTCTACTGACTTATACTCTGGGGTTTGAACCTGCTCGATGATGCCCCTTGGGACGTTTCACTACTTTAAAGGCGCTATATAAATGCAAGTTGTTGTTGCTGTTGCTATTTTTACATCCCCACAGTAAAGAGCTACCTTGTACGCCCCACAGTAAAGAGCTACCTTGCCGTACAATGTTCCCATCAAAACCTGGGCAAGCACTGCTGAAACTCACCAACAGAGGTTAGGTACATTCAATTTTTGATTACAAATGAATGCGTGAAGATAGTTTCCCAATTGCTCAGTTAATAAAGGGTACGAGCATCTGAGTTCCACAGGCCACAAGGCCCCAGGTTTGATTCCTGGTCTGCGAGGAGTTAATTACCTCAGCTGGGACAACTTTAGGGATGCAACAGTCAGCTTCAGTGCTAGAAAGTGGATAATTAGACAGGTTTCATTGCTATCCAATGACCTGTGCTTGTAAGTATATGTGTGTGGATGTTGGATGGGTGAGGTCAGGACAAATGCCAATACTTTTGGTTGTACTGTGCATGGGAGAAAGGGGAAGGGAGGAAATTTGGCATTAAATAAAAGCATGATATCCTTGGGAGGGTCTAAAAACTAAAAACAAAATAAAGTCCTTTTCTAGGAAGCTTGTCCTTGCCTAATTACTTCTCTTATCCAAGTTGACAAGTCAATCTTGTGACTGTGCTGAATGCCAAAGGCAAAAGCTGAGCCAGACCACACTTAAAATAGTACAGGCAACTTTTGCTGGAATACTGTATAACGGACTGGATTTCTTCTTACCAGACAGGGTAACTGGACCATGCGACGTCTCATCGCAAAATGTGCTGTTTATTCACTCGGAATATTGACTTGTGCATTAAAATAACTCCCACTGATAGATGTATAGAATAATTTAAATATTAAAATCATTGGACTGCAAAACACCAGTATCACAGAGATGTGGGGGAAATTTGGAAAATTCCACCATGTACCTGCTGTACTTTACATCAAACACTGTTGCATCTTCATCATCATCATTATCTTCATTGAGTGGAGTCATTTCCACCTTTTCTGCTGGAGTTGTAATAATATCGTACTTCCTCGTTTTCCTGAGTTTTCTTCCAGACCTGAGGGCAAGAATATTTGTTTATTCATAAAGCATCTGATTAAAAAGGTCCACTTAATATTGAAGTGCTAGAAAATACTGGCAGCAAGCTTACAGGAATCCACCAGGAAAAAGAGCCTATTTAGCCACTGTTTACAAAGGAGCAGCACATGATGATGGAGTGGACACTGAAACACACATCCTATCTCAGCATTGAGCCTCAGAGATGCAGAAAAGGTCATGATCCTGACTGCGACAGCACTTCCTTCCTAGTCAAACTTTTATTTCTGAATAACTTGTTTTTGGTAATGATCTCATCAAACAGATGCCGGAGAAGATCATGAGGGCACAAGAAAACACAGAAAAATACAAAAACAAAAGTTGCTTAGCCCACTCAGTCTGCTCATTCCATAAAGGCTATATACAATTTACATAACCAACTTAATCTCCTGGGGAATGAGGGCTGTGAAAGTGCAAGGGAACACTCAAAAGATGACGACTGTGAAATTTCTCCCTGATTTCCAAAAGTAATCAAGCATAAATACCACAATGTGAATGCAGCATTATGAATGTCCCAGGACTTTCCCACAGTACTATACAAGATTAATACTATTGCATTAATATTGGACCACCAGGCTACATGTTTCCTTTAACTTTCAACCCCATGTTAGGTATTGGATGCAACCCTCCCCCCACAGGAGTTAATTGATTGTTGCTGTAAGTCTGATCCATACTACTTTTATTTTGAGAGAAACAATTCTCCTGATCTCTAATTTGACTTGAAGCTCATTAATTTTGTATTGGTGTCTGCCAGTCCTACCCTATAGGCCAAGTTAAACAATGGATATATCTACATTATCCAAACCTTGAGACTTGGATTAAGCTCCTTCTCAATGTGTTGGTCATCAATAAAAACCAAGTTCAATTCTGTGAACTTCTCTTTGTAACCCTTAAAACTCTGAGCCTTGGAACCATTCGGAGCACTCTTCTCTGAGCTCTCTCCAATTCATCAGTCTCTAATGTGGTGTCTGATCCTAGAGTATTTCTTCAAAAAAGGAGCAGGGAAAGGGTACTGGGTGTTCCTTCAATACAGTCTTCACACCCTGCTCCCCTCCCCACTTCTACCAAATGTTACAGGGACAGGAATCTTTTACCAGTTAGGTTATTCAACTGAAAGCAAATTTCCCTCCACCCCAGACCACCTTGTATTTCAGGTCTTCATTTGTATCACAAACTTTCTGGGATGTCCATTACCATTCTCTGGAGAAGTACTTCACCTCCTGTTGAGTGCCTCAGAGCTTGCAAACTTTCAACAGGGAGGGATCAGGTACACAAATCCACATTCTGCCAAAATACATCAGTGCACTAACATTGCCATGTCAAATACTGGGACAATGTGGTTACGTGTCCTAGTTATGACACACAAGGTCAGCTGTACAAATGATTTTATGACAGAATGAAAGGATCTGTTGTGTTTGTACCTTGTGTACTTATTTAGGCATTTCTGGAACAGAACAGATTTGACAGCATTGCACAAGTCCTCAAATGGCCCTTTGGGTGCCGTCCCGGTCTTCCTTGACAAAAGTTCAGAAATAAAAAAAAGTGAGCTGGAGCTTTTATTTCACAGAACGCTGGTATTTTATTTGCCCCTTCTGCTCAGATGCTAGGACATGTGCAACAAGCTGGCAAGCATTAGCTCATTGGCGGGGGGGGGGGGGGGGGGGGGGGGGGAGAGAAGGGGGAAGAAAGGGGAGGAAAAAATTGAAATCATTTGCCTCCTCTCTCAAAATACTGGGAGCTTACTGAATGATGAACTTAGTGGTTCAAACCTTTATGTTAAGAACATAATAGGAGTAGGCCATTTGGCCCTTTGAGCCTGCTCCGCCATTCAATAAGATCATGGCTGATCTTCCACTTCATCTCCACTTTCCTGCACTATCCCCATATCCCTTAATATTCAAAAATCTATCAATCTCTGTCTTGAATATACTCAACAACTGAGCCTCCACATCCCTCTGGGGTAGAGAATTCCAAAGATTCACCACCCTCTGAAGAAATTTCTCCTCATCTGTCCTAAGTGGCCGACCCCTTATTCTGAGATTGTAATCCCTGGTTCTAGACTCAACAGCCAGGGGAAACATCCTCCCTGCATCTACCCTGTGTTTCAATCAGATCACCTCTCATTCTTCTAAACTCTAGAGAATATAGACCTAGTCTACTCAATCTCTCCTCAAACAATCCTCCCAGGAACCAGTCTGGTGAACCTTCATTCCACTCCTTATGGCAAGTATATCCTTCCTTAGGTAAGGTAACATGTTACCACTCCATGGCTAAGTTGGTAAACCAATAGATCACATTCAGCATATTTTAATTTATGTTTAAAGTACACCAGAGATCAATATAAATGCAGCTGCATTTATATTTTCTCTCCCACATTTCTATTGGGGAACTTTGGTGAAAGGCAAGGGCCAATATTGCAAACACTACCAAGGTTAATACAGGAGTGGAGCAATGACAAGACAAATTAAGTACTGGTGGCTAGGTGACATCAAAGGTGATTTTAAAAGCCTGTACATTTTAGGATGAAGGGGGAGAATTAAGGGTAGTGTGGAATTCTAGTTACCAAGTCCTGGGAAAATAAGTTACCCTAAAGGGCAGTATAGTAAGTCTCAATTTCAATAAACAGAATGCAAAGAGGTATATCTTGGGTGGTGAGTTTAAGAGAAAAAGACAGACTTGCATTTATATAGCACCTTTCACAACCTCAGGACGTCCCAAAGCGCTTTTACAGCCAATGAAGTTTGGAGCAAAGGTGGAACAAGAGGGGGGAAAAGTTCAGAAGAGCAACATAATAATAGTAGACCACAGTAATACAAATAAAACAGAGGCAAGAAGGACTGAGGCATGGAGAGCAGAGTGGCCAAGCTTCACCCAGTCCAAGGCCAGACTGGATTCAAGAGGAGCCACCTCATTTATAAAACCTCGGTCACACATAGCCCACCCATCCATGAACACACACACATATATTTGATGCATTCCCCCAGTACCTCATCACTCTGACCAGCAGGCACACGATGAGGAGGAAGGCCCCGGCGCAGGCCACCAGCACCAGGTTCTTGAGGGTGGAGAAGTGGCGCAGGATGGAGGCGACGCTCTCGAAGGCGGTGGCGGTGGCGTTGGTGGTGGTGGGGGCGGCAGGTGAGACGGTGAGGTTGAGGGAGCCGGGGCCGGGGCCGGAGCGGCTCTCAGGTGCGGGCAGGCGGCACAGCACCGCGGGCAGCAGCAGCAGCAGCACCGCCAGCGCACACAGCCGCCAGCGGCACATCGCCGGTCCTCTCCCAAACCCCCGGGGAATCGCTAAAGGGGTTGGGGTGTGGGGAACTCCGGCCTTGCTGAGACAGCTCCGCTTTACCGGGGAGGGGGAAGTTTTCTCTCCTCAGCCGCTCCGGCAACACAAGGCGAGGCGCTTGATCCAGTCAGCTGTGCGCCACTGCGAACTTCCCAACTCTGCCTCCACGTATTCCGGGAGCTTTCACGCCTCCCGCCTCCCACTGCTCCTGCCATTGGTCGACCCACACGTCAATCCTTAAGACCCGCCTCGTCAATCCTTAAGACCCGCCTCAAACGGCTCCTGCCATTGGTCGCCCCACACGTCAATCCTTCAGCCCAGCCTCAAACTCCTCCTGCCATTGGTCGATCGACACGTCCATCTTTAGCCCCGCCTCAAACGGCTCCTGCCATTGGTCGCCCCACACGTCAATCCTTAAGCCCAGCCTCAAATTCCTCCTGCCATTGGTCGATCGACACGTCCATCTTCAGCCCCGCCTCAAATTGCTCCTGCCATTGGTCGATCGACACGTCCATCCTCAGGCCCCGCCTCAAACTGCTCCTGCCATTAGTCGATCAACACGTCCATCCTCAGATAACAACAGAGAACGCTGGAAAATCTCAGCAGGCCAGGCGGCATCCGTGGAGAGAGAAACAGAGTTAACGTTTCAGGTCGAAGACCTTTCGTCAGAACTGGAAAAAAAGCAGGAAATGAAATAGATTTAAAGCAAGGATAAAGCTGGGAAAAGGGGGAGGGGATGCACCCCTTTTCGTCCATCCTCAGGCCCGCCTCCAACTGCTCCTGCCATTGGTCGAGGGACACGTCCATCTTCTCACGCACCTCCAACCGCTCCTGCCATTGGTCAATTGTCACGTCCCCAACCTCAGACCCGCCCCTAACTGCTCATACCATTGGTCCCGCCACACGTCAATCCTCACGGCGCCCCGCCTTCTCTCGCCAGAGCGAACAGATTCTTCATTACCCAATTGGATGATTCCAGGCTGTCAGTCAAACAGCCTTTGTTTCCTCCACCTGCAATATTTTTTTTTGAATTATGAAGTGTTCAAAGAAACTTTTTTTTTAATGCCCAATAATTTTTTCACCAGGGTTGCCCGCAGCAGTGTCCTGCAGATTTATCTTCAATTTCTGGAGACTCCAGGGCAATCCTTGGAGGGTTGGCAACCCGAGGCTCGGGTGACAAAACAGCAGTGGGGCATGGGCACCAGATCCAGGCTGGGCTGCGGGGCATGGCACATAGCAACAGGAGTAGGCCATTCAGCCCCTCGAGCCTGTTCCGCCATTCAATCAAATCATGGCTGATCTGCAACCTAACTCCATATACCCGCCTTTGGCCCATATCCCTTAATACCTTTGGTTAACAAAAAGCCATCAAGTTCAGATTTATAATTAACAATTGATCTGGCATCAATTGCCATTTGCGGAAGAGAGTTCCAAACTTCTACCACCCTTTGCGTGTAGAAGTGTTTCCTAATTTCACTCCTGAAAGGTCTGGCTCTAATTTTTAGTCTATGCCCCCTAGTCCGAGACTCCCCAACCAGCGGAAATAGTTTCTCTCTATCTACCCTATCAGTTCCCCTTAATATCATGAAAACTTGATCAGGTCACCCCTTAACCTTCTAAATTCTAGGGATTATAATCCTAATTTGTGTAATCTCTTCTCGTAACTTAACCCTTGGAGTTCGGGTATCATTCTGGTAAACCTATGCTGCACTCCCTCCAAGGCTAATATATCCTTCCTAAGGTGTGGTACCCAGAACTGCTCACAGTACTCCAGGTGTGATCTAACCAGGGTTTTGTATAGCTGCCGCATAACTTCTACCTCCTTGTATTCTAGTCCTCCAGATATAAAGGCCAGCATTTCATATGCCACATGTAAGATCTTAACGATCTCTGAGTTCTTGGACAAGACACCAATAGGCAGCAGCCAGTATGTTTGAGCAATAGATCAAGATTTATTAAGCATACAGCGTAATATACTAAATATTAGGCGATAGTTTTACCGAGTAGCTCACAGCCCTAGGTCTCTGGAACCTCTCGTACACAGATGACATCATCTTAAGTCTGTTCCTTTGTCCTCGCAGTACGTCTGTGTGAAGTTGTTCTTTGGGTATCGAGGTTTTAACCCTTTTCTAATCAAAAGTTGGTTTGGCCAGTGTCCATATATGGTCTTTAACAAAATCACCTTTTTTAATTGGTTCTAATGGTCAAAATACCATTGTCACTCAGACTAAGGTAGCATCCTGCCTTTCCAGTATTTTTCCACCAACTTTGCCATGTTCAGTGTTATCTTGTTTATAGTTTTTCACCCATTGGAATTTACTTTATCTCTTTCATTTCTAGCTTCCCTGGTACAAGGCCTTTATACCAAGGGACCATATCATCCTGCTGTCTCACTTGTCTTGAGGTATCCAGACTATCTCACTTTAATCTACCAGATAAATACCTTAACTCCATGATCTCTCTCATTTTACGTCCTTATACTTATTATTTTTTAAATATCGTTGCAATTAGTTTTGTTAAGCGAATTCTAATTTCTACTTAGCATCATAATATTTAATGATTTAACCTTCACTCGCAGTCTGTGGCTGTTTGTTATCAAAACTTAGTCAAAACTGCTTTTGACTGTGCAGCTACATTTTGAACAAGTCTTAGATTTTTAGTTACCCAGGATTAATTATGGGTAACATTATTTGGTGAATGGCTACACTTGAAGTTATACATATATGATTCTCGTCTACTAAATATCTCTAAATATCTGCCTTTCGTACACACATATGCACGCCATAAATAACATCGTCTATTTCCACCTCCGTAACATCAGCCGTCTCCGCCCTTGCCTCAGCTCATCCGCTGCTGAAACCCTCATCCATGCCATTATTACCTCTAGACTTGACTATTCCAACGCACTCCTGGCTGGCCTCCCACATTCCACCCTACGTAAACTTGAAGTCATCCAAAACTCGGCTGCCCGTGTCCTAACTCGCACCAAGTCCCGTTCGCCCATCTCCCCTGTGCTTGCTGACCTGCATTGGCTCCCGGTTAAGCAGCGCCTCGATTTCAAAATTCTCATCCTTGTTTTCAAATCCCTCCATGGCCTCGCCCCTCCCTATCTCTGTAATCTCCTCCAGCCCCACACCCGAGATATCTGCACTCCTCTAATTCTGCCCTCCTGAGCATCCCTGATGATAATTGCTCAACCATTGGCGGCCGTGCCTTCTGTTGCCAGGGCCCTAAGCTCTGGAATTCCTCCTAAACCTCTCCGCCTCGCTACCTCTCTTTCCTCCTTTAAACGCTCCTTAAAACCGACCTCTTTTGGTCACCTGCCCTAATTTCTCCTTATGTGGCTCGGTGTCAAACTTTTTGTCTTTTAATACTCCTGTGAAGCGCCTTGGGACGTTTTACTACTGCGCTGTCGGAGGTGCCGTCTTTTGGATGAGACGTTAAACCGAGGCCCCGTCTGCTCTCTCAGGTGGACGTAATAGATCTCATGGCGCTATTTTGAAGAAGAGCAGGGAGTTATCCCCAGTGTCCTGGACCAATATTTATCCCTCAATCAACATCACAAAAACAGATTATCTGGTCATTATCACATTGCTGTTTGTGGGAGCTTGCTGTGTGCAAATTGGCTGCCGTGTTTCCCACATTCCAACAGTGACTACACTCCAAAAGTACTTCATTGGCTGTAAAGCGCTTTGGGACGTCCGGTGGTCATGAAAGGTGCTGTATAAATACAAGTCTTTTCTTTAAAGGTGCTGTATAAATACAAGTCTTTTCTTTAAAGGTGCTGTATAAATACAAGTCTTCTTTTCTTTAAAGGCGCTGTATAAATACAAGTCTTTTCTTTAAAGGTGCTATACAAATACAAGTCTTCTTTTCTTTAAAGGTGCTGTATAAATACAAGTCTTTTCTTTAAAGGTGCTATACAAATACAAGTCTTCTTTTCTTTAAAGGTGCTGTATAAATACAAGTCTTTTCTTTAAAGGTGCTATACAAATACAAGTCTTCTTTTCTTTAAAGGCGCTGTATAAATACAAGTCTTTTCTTTAAAGGTGCTATACAAATACAAGTCTTCTTTTCTTTAAAGGTGCTGTATAAATACAAGTCTTTTCTTTAAAGGTGCTATACAAATACAAGCCTTCTTTTCTTTAAAGGTGCTATACAAATACAAGTCTTCTTTTCTTTAAAGGTGCTGTATAAATACAAGTCTTTTCTTTAAAGGTGCTATACAAATACAAGTCTTCTTTTCTTTAAAGGTGCTATACAAATACAAGTCTTTTCTTTAAAGGCGCTATATAAATGCAAGTCTTCTTTTCTTTAAAGGCGCTATATAAATACAAGTTGTTGTTGTTTTTGATTGTTGTGACGTGGCTGGGCACCAGAGCCAGGCTGAGCTGCGTGGATGTGGTGACGTATGGCGGCTGCGTGGGCGTGGTGACGTATAGCGGCTGCGTGACGGGGTGACGTTTAGTTGTTGGCGGTTGGCTGAAGCGAACGGTCGAGGAGTTCAAGCGCGGCTTTAAAAAAATAATTTTAGAGCGAGGCGTCGACCGATTGTGCAAGGCCCGGCTGGTTTATTTCCATTTGTTTGACTTTTATACCCCCCACCCCCACTTCAGGGATTATATTTGCTGTCGATGAATAGGGAGCGGATGTTGTGTACCCGCTCCTGAGATGCATTGACTGATATGGAAGAGTTTGTGGCTGAGTTTGGGGGGCTGAGCAAAGCTGTGAGTGTGACGCTCTTTTCTCGCACCCCTCATTTTTTGCATTACATTTAACTAAAGTAACTTGAACGAATCCATAATGACGCGTAATTTTAAAAGCTGGGACATTGGCAATCTTCTACTTGCTAAAGAAAAGACCTGCATTTCTGTAGCGCCTATCACCACCTCAGGACGTCCCAAAGCGCTTTGCAGCCAATGAAGCACTTTTTTTGAAGTGTAGTTACTGTTGTAATGTAGGAAACGCGGCAGCCAATTTTACACAGGATATATGGCACAGAAACAGGCCATTGGAACCACACGAGCCTCCTCCCGTCATTCCTCATCTAACTCTATCAGCATAACCCTCTATTCCCTTCTCCCTCATATGCTTGTTGAGCCTCCCCTTAAATGCATCTATACTATTTGCTTCAACCACTCCCTGTGGTAGCGAGTTCCACATTCTCACCACTCTTTGGGTAAAGAGGTTTGGATAAATTTGTGCACAGCAAGCTCCCACAAACAGCAACGTGATAATGACCAGATAATCTGTTTTTTCAGTGATTTTGATTGAGGGCTAAATATTGGCCAGGACACCAGGGAAAACTCCCCTGCTCTTCTTCGCAATCGTGCCATAGGATCTTTTACATCCACCCGAGAGAGCAGATGGGGCCTCGGTTTAACGTCTCCTCCGAAAGGCGGCACCTCTGATAGTGCAGCACTCCCTCAGGCCTGTACTGGAGTATCAGCCTGGATTTTTGTGCTCAAGTCACTGGAGTGGGACTTGAACCCACAGCCTTCTTACTTGAGGCGAGAGTGCTACCCACTAAGCTATGACTAACATGTTCTAGGCACCTCATTGGCTACTCGTGATCACATGACCATCATGCTCCTTTCCAGCAGCTTCCCTGGGTCCCAGGTTGACTGAGTTGGGTTTCACTGCCAGGGTCTGTTCCAAGGCAAATGGGGGGGAGGCAGTATTCAGGTTCAGCAGGTCTCATTGAAACACGAATCGTGGCTGGCTGGCTCCCTCCCAACCACCAATGTGAGCTGATAGTGCTGCTGTTAGGCAGTGAATGAGGGTTGGGGACAGGCATTATGCAGTGGCTGTGTGGTGGATTGGACTTGATGACTATTAGTTGGTGCTGGGGGCTACATAAAAATGAGCTTTTCAGGATATGCTTAGCAACATTCATAAAACAGCAATGGCGCACTGCCCACTGCAGTTAGTTAGGGTTCTTGTTTTGCTGGCTATCTCCAATATTGTCGGCACCATGGCTTTTTTTTTTGAGCTCCCAGGTTTGGGGGGCGGCTTCAAATATTTTTATTCAAAAACAATAATACCTGTACAACTCATCAATTACATAGTAAATCCATTAGGGGGGCGGCTTCAATGCTGAACACATTCTGAAATAAGCAAAAAGAATTGAGCCTGTAATACCGCTCCAGAAGTGAACCGGCAGTTTAGCTCACTTGAGAGCTATCTTTATATGCCTCCATTAAGCACTGCCAAATCAACTACAGCATATAGTTAGATGCAGAATGAAGCTCCCTCCACTCTGCTCATAAGGACTGTGTGACAATGAGGAACTCGGTGGTAGTAGTCCAAAACTGTACGTGGAGATAGAATAGGGGCAGAGGATGGGATCGTAGCTCATGAAGTGTGTGCGTACATGTGTATATTGTGAATTCTCGTTTACCACTGTGTTTATGGCTGCCTTGATAACAGAATAAAAGCTTTCCTTTGTAAAATGCCTGTTACAACAGATTTATGTTTCCCCGAAATGCCCTAAGTTTTGCTGTGCATTCACCACAGTTTTGGAGGTGTGGTTTAGAATAATCTTACGCATTGAGATACTGGCTGTGAGATGACATTCTTTCTTGTATTGTCCTGCAGGATGTTCAGTGGCTCCAGAATTTGTATAGGTTTACAGGAGAGAACCTCCTTTCTGTAGCTGTAGATTCTGAAGTTACCTGCAAGAAGTTGAGCAGCTGTCTTTTTCAATGCCTGTGCAGAATTTGTCATGACTGCAGTAATCCCTGTTGCCATCAAGGAAAGGATGGACTTCTTCTACCTTTAAGCTACAGGTACTGTAAACAACAAATCTAATTACATTCTTGGCATAGTTCTGTTCTGATGAAGGGACCCAATCGACACATAATCTATATTTCTCTTTCAGTTACTGATTGACTTGTGTATTTGCAGCATTTTCTACTTTCCAGCATTCATGTTTTTTTTTTATCTAGTACATTTATAGTGCTACAGTTTCAGTCCTGAAACAATATAGCTGCCATGCTTAAGAGCACGTGACTTAAACTATGATGCTTGAGAGTTTGAGTCCTAGGGCTAGCTTTAATTCATTAGTGCTATTTATGATGAATTTTGCCCCACTCTTGGCTGAGTTTCGAGATGATGTGCAGCTCTTGAGCAAAGCAATTATTCTGTGACAGGGAGGATGCAGCAGATGCTTGACTTCAAAGCTCCAACCTCTCAGGCTATCTGGGGTGAATGGCTTGTGTTGGAGTAAGAGGCGAATGTTGAGGAAAACCCTTCTAGCTTTCTAAGCTATGCAGTTAATGCAATCCATATAATTGAATATGCATGATATCTGGCATAGATTTCTGCTCCCAAATTGTGTTCAAACCATTATTTTAAATTTCCTGCAATTGAATACATTGTTACTGGGAATGTTGTTAAACAGTGTACTTAAATATACAAATTGCAACATAATTCTGCTGCGGAAAGGCTATAGTGCTCGCCACAGTTGCAGTCTTTATCAAAGTTTGTTAACATAGGCCCTAAGCATTGGAATTCTCTCTCTAAACCTCTCCGCCTGTCTACCTCTCTTATCTCCTTTTAAGACGTTCCTTAAAACCTACCTCTTTGACCAAGCTTTTGGTCATCTGCCCTAATACCTCCTTATGTGGCTCAGTGTCAAATTTTGTTTGATAACACTCCTGTGAAGCTCCTTGGAACGTTTTACGACATTAAAGGTGCTATATAAATACAATGTTGTTGTTGTTGTCATGATGTTCCACGATCTTCGAGGGAGAGTTGTGGAGAAAAAAGCTCTGGAATCATTCAAGCGGCAGTTAAGTGCCATGATGAAGTGACCATAGATTTCTGTACAAGGATGAATCAGATGGGCTGATGGCCTCCCTCATCTGTAATTATCTTTGTGTATTTCAGAGGCCCTACCACATGTGCTGGTTAATTCAGTGACTTGTGATTTTAATCTAACTTATGGATCCAGTTGTATTCATAATATATTAAAGAATTTGCTTTAATACAGCGCCTTATCCCATCCTCGGGACGTTCAGTGACCAGCGTGTGATTTGTTCATGTGCCAGGGTATTGAGTAGCTGGATGTTGCTATTCACACATGAGCAGATGTGAAAAAGAACCTTGCCCACTATGTTGATTGTTAACTGGAGGCAAAAGGAAAAACTGCAAATGTTGGAAATCTGAAAGAATACCCCAAAGTACTGGGACTGCACAGCAGGTCAGTCAGTCCCTGAAAGATAAAAGGCAGGTTAATGATTTGATGGGAAGTTTTTCACCCATATAGGTGTCACTAAAATGGGTAAAGGTCAAGAGTTTAGCTATTTAACTATTTTTGAAAGGGATTTGGGGATTCTGATGCCCATCCATGCCAGATCTGATCAAGGTTCCGTTTGTCTTTGCTTTTTCAGATGCTGACAGAAATGCTATATTTCCAGAACCTTCTGTTGGTCACTAATTACGTGCCATCTGATTAAGGCTTGCATATCATTGTCACGTTCCATGTTGATGAGCGTGAGTTCGGATTGGCTCCATCTTCTTGCCCAATAACTAACGATGATTATGTTGCAGATTTATATCCCTCTCTGAACTTCAGTCTCAGCAGAAGACCCCGTGCTGCAGTCAACTAACGTGGAGCACCAGTCGGTTCAAGCAATGGACTCTGCATAAAGAAAGGTTTCTAGTCAGTCACCAGGGTCTCAGTCGCACAAACCTGCTGCTATGCGGTATCCTGACAGACAAGATCTCTCTTACTCCGAGTACTTCAGAGGGTGCAGAACAGCAGAGCGATGGAAACTTGTACTTGCAGGACAAGAGTGGATTTATACCTTGTGAGGTAACTGAAATCGATGAACCGACTTGCAGGAGGCCTTGTGCAGACAAGTTTTGCTGCTGACTAGTTTTTGTGTTTTCACTAGTTTATTGGATTTTGTGATGTGATGATGCAAAGTGACAAAATGCTACTTGCTGTCAGGAGTGGGAAATTGGTCAATTTGAAGAATTTATTCAGAATTTGTCAACTGGTTGGTTAAAGTGAAAGTAGAACCACTGTTTTTTCAGAATCCACTCTTGTATAAAATTGTACCACAGTTTCTTTAAAAAAAAAGTGGCAGTGGAATCTGGTTACAGTAATCAATTTGGACAGCTCCCCAAATGAGCACAAAATCAGAAGATGACAATTCCATAATGGCCTGCGGGACAGCTCTTGTGCTGAAACTGATGTTGTATGCAGAGTGCTGCTTGGCTGTTTCAACTGCAGATGAACAGTTGTGCCAGCTGCGATAGCTCTGCAATACTGCAGGTATACTGAATGGGAGGTGAGGCTGAGCAGTACATTGGAACTCTTGCACAGCCTACTGATCAGCTGTATTAAATTGCCAGTCAGTGCTGCTCACCGGCACTTCAGAGTGCTGCTGCAGCTGTCTGTCCGGTTGTCTGCTGAGTGCCAGTTTTGGCCTGAGAGCAACAAATGAAGTGCATTCTTTATGGGAAGTCCAGCACACACCTGATCCATACAACTAATGGGAAATGTACAGATTTAATAGAAATGGCAAGTTCAATTTGAGCATTATATCAGAGTGATCACTACAAATGGTGATCACTGAACGTGGATTCCAAACGCAACAGGCCATTAATGACTGTGCCCTAATGGAGGAGACCCGATATCCCAGGTGAATAGTGGAAATTAGAAAAAAATCAGGCGTCCCCCCTTATTTAGTCTGACGTTGGGAGGTTTTAGTTTCTGATTGGTATATTTATATTTATCATTCCCAGCTCGTAGAGATAAGACCCACATTTTCCATTTTTAAAGATATATTTTGGGGGTAAAAAAATCTGGCAACCCAATTCCTGCTGGTCTCCTGGCCCTATGTTAAATATCAGAGCTGCATGGGATGGTCAATTGTACCAGCCAGTGGACTTTGTACATAACTACTTATCCTGCTAGATCACTAACCCACAGTCTATGAAAAATTAAAGCGTTCTGCTTCTGTTTTAGATGGCTCCTGTAAATCGAAGCCAGGGTTCCCATGAAATTATTTGCAGATAATTGAGTGTGGAAAATTGACTTCCCCCCTGTTGAGTATTTTTCATTGGCGTACAATTTGTTTTATTTAATATGAAACTTTATTGTGACATGTAAAATCCAAACAGCATTATTTATCTTTTTGCCTTTTCTTTTATGATGCAATTTTTGGCTAGATTATCAAACTGGATCCGCAGTGGTTGGGGCATTTAGTACTGATTCCAAGCTGGAGTTATATTCCTCTGAGTGGTGCAGTTTGGAGACCCAATGGGACAGAAGCTGGCTATCTTGAGATAACGGAAGCACCTTTCCTTGTGTTTCCAAAGCTGTTGGTTGGCAGCTTTTTGGGACCAAGCACCCTAAATGCTTTGCTGCCCGATTCAGCAATTCATCTCCTGGACAAAGGGTAGGACATGCATAGAGAAAGATACTTAAACGTAATTTTAATAGTCAAGTAATGCTGAAGTTCTTTTCCCCTATTTTGTGGCAATCGTGGTTTCTTTCATGCATCCCTGTAGTAAAACCAGTGTAATTATCAATGTAATTGTTCATTTCATGTGGTCGTTTTCATTTTTGTGTGTAAAAATCTGTTTCGTATCGTTCCTCTTCAATTCGATGCAGTCAGAGCAACTAATAGATAACTTACACTACATGTTGATCATTTCTGTTCAGAAGAGTGAAGTGAAAATTTGTGTCTTATGCGACACATATATGTGACTCTTGAAAATATTAATAATCCCTAGTAGGTATCGATAAAACAAAAATCTGACAACCCTAATTCCTGCTGCTCTCCTGACTCGAAGCTAAATATCAGAGCTGTATGGATGGTAAATTATACTAGGCAGTGGACCTCTAGATAACTACTTGCCTTGCTGTATCAAGAACCCACAGACTAAGTAAAATTAAAACATTCAAATACATAAATGAGCTGAATTTTACATTTAATCTCTGCAAACTAAAAGTCATTAGTGTTTAAATTATTATACTACAGTAGTATCTATTGAAAACTATTGAGAAGTGTAAATAAGTGAAGTAATTCTTTCACTATGTTGTAGTCATCCAACAAATTTTGAGAATGTACCAACAAATTTACAACTCGATATCTAAATTCCAAAATATCTTTGCCCAAAATGAAGTCTTGTGTACAAAACAGTCTGATTTGTGATTTGAAAATAAAGTAGATTGTTCATGCACAGGTTTAATCATGGTATTAAGTTCGTATTTGCTTCGGCTAAACATTGGGAAGAACGAGGTCATTATTTTTGCCCCCCGCCACAAACTCCTTTCCCTCGCCACTGATTCCATTCCCCTCCCTGGCCACTGTCTCAGGCTAAACCAGACTGTTTGCAACCTCCGTGTCCTATTCGACTCCCGAGCTGAGCTTTCGACCCCCCATATCCTCTCATCACCAAGACCACCGACTTCCGCCTCCGCAGCATTGCCTGTCTCTCCCCCGCCACAGCCCATCCGCTGCTGAAACCCTCGTTCGTGTTTTTGTCACCTCCAGACTCGATTATTCCGATGCTCTCCCAGCCAGCTTCCATCCTCCACCCTGCATAAACTTGAACTCTTCCAAAACTCTGCTGCCCGTGTCCTAACCGGCACCAACTCCCGCTCACCCATCAGCCCTGTGCTTGCTGATCTACGCTGGCTCCCAGTTGACCAACGTCTGAATTTTAAAATTCTCATTCTTGTGTTCAAATCCTACCTAAACACACTCTGTCCGGTTTAAAGGAGAGTCTTGAAGGATGTCTGTTTGACCAAGCTTTTAGTCAGCCCTCCTAATATCTCCTCCTTTGGCTTGGTGTCAATTTTGGCTGATTACGTTCCCGTGCAGCGCCTTGGGAAGTTTTCTTATGTTAAGGGCACTATATAAATGCAAGTTGTTTTTAACTCCATGCAGATTTCAACAGTTGGAACATTGCTGGCAATTGACTCAGCTCTTGTATCGGTAAAGACACTTTTACAATCCGTTGCCACTTTTGGGAGAGTGGCATTGTACCATCCTGGTGCCACTCTGCCCTCTTCACCTTTTCTATCTGCAGCAGGCAGAAGCAAAGCCAGCGCACTGGTGGCATCTCCCAAGACCCACAAAAAATGTAGGCTGCCACCGAAACGAGATGAATGCGGCAGTTTATATTTATAATTGCAGCTGATGGCAAGGCACCTGAGGGTTTGCTGCCAGCTGCAGTTTTTAAACGTAAAAGCACCCATCCCGTGAGACATCCCATCCTTCATTGGGAGGGATAACCTTTCACAGGGAACCCTGTTGGATTCTGAGGTATAACATGTACTCCAGTGTTCATTCTAATGTGCCAAATCAATGGCTCTCCAACTTTAACCTCTACTTATCATGTGCTTAAGAAATGTGAGGTAGCAGCTAGTAGATGGATAAATGCTATGGATAAGTGATGTTATAAATTGCTTACACCAATTTTATAGGATTACCTGAATACCCTCAATTTTTTTTCTGACTGCCAGCGAAATGGTCTGAGGATTGGGGAAATGTCCTTGCGTCATCAGACTTGTAATTGTACAAAAAGATGAATTCATTCCGTGTATAACAGGCTGTATAAACATGCACGACTCAGTGGTGTGAAGTGATCAATATCTTCACTCGTGAAGTCACAAATGCCAGACAGTCGACCTTGTCACTTGTCAGCTTCTCTTGGGAAGATATTGATTGTTTCTTGCTGTGTTGTAACCCTCTGTTATGTATGGTACGTGACAGTAATTGTACTCTGATCTTGTCAAGGTTTCATTGCCAAAAAGTGAAGCTGAACGTAGCTGGAGAACTCAGCCGCCTAAGTTCGGTTTTAAATATCCGAGGGAAAACCTTCTTCTTCTTCTTTCTCAGCTCCTTTGCAACTGATACTTGTCTTCCAATTGTAGTTCAGGTGTGTGTTTTCTTAAACTTAGAAAGTCGCTTACATTTTTTTAATAGCATTTTAACTGGACTCAAATGTAATAAATATTGTGTACTGTAAAATCCAGTTCATCAGTTGCTGTTTTGCACAGTTTTACCACTTTGAACATGTACAGTGACTTGCTTTAGCCGTAGGTTTTCAAAATAGGGGGCCTTCAAGGGAATGCCAGGAATCCTCAAGCTCATCAGATTTCGATCGTTCCGTCATCAGATTTCTGTATTTGTTGATTTATTAGCACATTATTTCTGATGCTGCATGCTAATAAAAAAAAATGTCTGCAATGACAGCAGTTTTCCTTTGGGTAGCTGCGGCTATTTTTCAGCAGTTATGGCGAAGTGTCCCTGAGTATTTAATATCTGCAGTGGGCAAACATTTGATAATCACTGCTCTAATGTAAACCTTTTCCCTATTAAAATTAGTAAAAGCCTGTCCGTTAGTGGTGAGAATGACCTTTGTTTTGGTGTTGGTGAAACATCTGGCGTAAGTCATGGGGCAACACATTGGTCCTAAGCAATATAGCACGAATTCTAAGCAAGCGTGCGGGTTTGATTCTTCTACTCTACCCAGTTACCAATCTGAACTGCCTGAGGGCTGTTGCATCTGTGTAACGGCACGATATCGATGGTGGAAGAAGGAAGGGTAAATATAACTGCATTCAAGTAGTGCTGTGTGATATTAAGGAGTTAATGTGCTTGCATGAAATTCTTAATGAAGGCAGAAATGCATTTTAAATAAACAGGTTAAAGCCCTTCAAAAAGGCGAGACAAATTTCAAACAAATATTCTATTTTGTTTGTTACAAATGTTGCACAGCCAGATTTCAATCCAAATAGATCCGCTTAGCAGAATGCTTGGTACATTTTCTAAATTATCTTTAGCTTCACATTGTTGCCTATAATCATTGCCTTTTTTTTAGGCTTTCAAACTTTGAGCCTCTTAACAGCTACTGTAAGTTATTGCACACTTGATATTTGAGCTCATCAGCTAGCAGTAGTGCAGCAATATCCTCGATGAAACTGAGTAATTATCGGCTCCGTTTTGTGAATTCCTGTACTTTCATTGGCTTTAATTGGATTTTCCTCTGTCTATTCAACATGATCCACGTGGTCTGTGAATAAAATAGCATGGGGCTTTGGTGGCATTCCATTCTATCGATATGTGTCTGACACCACCAACTGGTGTACTTCCCTACCTTTACAGCTATGATTACTCAAATAATAACACTTTAAAATTATCTAAAAGGGCAGAGGTGCATTGGAAGACATAAAATGCAGCATGTTTCTCTTATGACACAAAATATTCTCATGCTCTCACCTGCATTTTGCCCCATGTCTTTGAAGGGATAGTTCTTGTACATCACAGTTCATCAAATCACTTGCTTGTGGTTTTGATGAGCAAGAGAGTTGCGCTATTATATGCTGTATGTCTTTATTGTATGGAAATGGTCGATGTTTTCAGCCTGAATTTCCCGATTTGTGTTCTCTTTTTAGGTTCCTGCCAAATTAACGTGGCATTGCTGCTTAGAAGTTTCAAAACAATACGTTATTACAAAGGTCTTCGTTTCCAGCCTACAGGGCACCAATTATAAGGTGTTTGTAGTGTCGTCGTCTTCTGACTTCTACTTTTATAATGAGGGATTTGTGAAAGAACAGACGCTGGCAGAATTTATGCGAGTTTCAGATATGAAGGAGACTTCGAAACGTGAACTAACAGCACCTGCTTCTAATGAATCTTTTCAGAATAGATCGTCTATGGACTGGTCGACTCAAGACACCATAGAAGAAGTGTTTGAGAGCAGAGAGTCCAAAATATGCTCTTACCGTGTGAGTACTTGGTGTTTTCTGTTGGTTATGAATATGGGGGATGGATAATGTTAAATGTGCAGAGGGTCACAAGATGAGTCTTTCGGTCCTTTTGAAGTGATCTCCTCTGTGATCTCTTGTACAAAGTAACTCGACTGTAGGGAATGAACCTCTGTTTTTGAATGGAAGCCTTATACTGGGGGGTTTGAGCATGTAATTGTAGCTTACATTACTGTTTTTCCTTGAGCAATGCAGTGATATTAGACTTTATTTTGAATGCTTGAATAATTTAGATTTTAAATTTTAAAATCTACCTCTGCAATGTCACTCAACATTGTCCAGTCAATAAGGTGTAAACCTAAACAGATGGGTAGGGGTGGGTGAGGGGTTAAGAAATACTTTGAGAGAGAGATGCCCTTGTTTTTTGTTTTCTACCGCTTTCTCCCTGCCCTGTTCTGCTGAAGTAGTTGACTGTGCTCGGTACCCTCTAAGACCTCCACATAAGTGGCTATTCATTATTGTGTGAGCCTAGACAATGGGTGTTGGCAGGCCCATTCAACCATGGGGAACATCACAACTGAGCCCACTGCTGCCTTAGTCTGATGTCCCCATGCAAGCACTTTCCAGCAGGGGCTGCTGGACAGCTGTCCGAAGTGAGAGTCCTGCCAGTTTTCCTCTTCCTACTTCAGGGGTCTTGAGGCAAGGTGGAGCACCCTGTTTCTGCCCCTGCTGATGGCGGGTAAAACACCAGGAATCAAAGATCAAAATGGCACTTTAGTGTACATGTCTCAGCTGTACATGCCTTAACCACTTGAGGCATCAGGAGAGCCCCATTAAACGTTCTACAATCAAGAGGGTGCAAATGTATATGGATGGAGAGGAGGGAGAAAGTAAGTTTCTCGGAGGGGTGGGACATCCTCTTTAAGATAATTATATTGCCTGATTTTGGTCTTCCTGCACCAAAGCCCAGAAAGTGGTTGATTGAGCCCCTTCCATGGCTCCTTCAGCACTGCTGTTAAATTGGACACTGGAAGATGCACAGCAGCAGCAGAGAGTGACTGCTCGACAGAATTATCCATCGCTTCCTGCGAGGAGGTGTCTGGGCTCCACTTGGATCTGCTTTTCGATGATGAATTTGGAGCTTTCAGTGTGGTAAACTGCAGATGTAAACTCCTGTCCCATCCCTCTTGGATATTCAATCGCTGCATTGCCTGGGAAGATTGTTTGTGTGACGTGTTGACTAGTCAATTAATTTCTCTCTCTCAAATTTAGGGTGTGATAAGTAAGGTATTAAACATTACAGCAGGCCTTTATGAGCTGGATGGCAAATTTGGTCTTTGTGTGGCCTACCAACAAGTAGTAAATTGTGGACGTGGTTTACGGCCTGGAGCACAAGTGGAGGTATAAATATTTGACTTTTTAATGTATTTTTCCCTGCAGTTCTTTTTCTCTCTAACTTCCCTGTACAGCTTATAATGGACTGTATCCTGTTTCATCTGGAAAGGTAAATTGGAGAGCTGAAGATGTCCTGCACTGGAGGTAGTTTCAATGTATCTGTTGGTTGTCTAAGATGTGTACCGTTCGCTTCAAGGATGGCTGCACATCTATATCTGATAATGCTGAACTAAATCTCCTAGCTTACAGGTATATCTTTACAAGTATAAGTGACACTGTAAGACATTGTGGTGTAAATGTGATACTTGAAAGTGGTGGGTTGCTGAAGATAAGGCACCTGTTGACATTGGACAACACTTTATAACTTACTTTACAGTCTTGAGGGTTATGTGGTCCAGTGCCAGTTATCGTTCATTCAGTAACCCGAAGCTCCGCATTGTTTATCTTGTTTATGTTCTGGAGGAGAAAGTAAGGAGATGAATAAATTTCCACAAAGCTGCTTTGAAGAACTGTCAACTAGTAAGTGTGCTATCATTTCCTGAATAAGCCTGGTTCACACATTTCTCCATGGCTGTTCTTGAAGCTGCTTGTTGATCAGCTGGATAGGTCTTTGGCGCTGACCTGATCTTACAAGCTTTTGTACCCCTCTGAGGACTGCAAAATGCTCCATCTTGTGGCCCAGCCAGGAGTTTGCAAAACCCATCTACTGAGAAGCTTCAAATGACCGTCAAGACTAGGAGTTTACAGCTCCGTAGCTACTGGTCGATAGCAAATATCTCCCATTTTAATTGTCTGGTATTTAAACTAACATTAGTATTGGGGCAGCAGATGATTTCCCTACGTTATTGCACGGACTAGTAAAGCTTAATAGGCATGTGACATTTTCATGCAGTCACATTGGGTTTTTTTTCTCACTAGGTTTTCAGTAAAGCGTAATAGGGGTGTGAAATTTTTGTACTATAGCCACTTGAGCTGTGAAATGTCCAGCAGTGCAATTACAGATTTTGTCCTTTTGAACTTGGGTTATGTTTGCATGGAACATTTGGAACTGTATAACACATGGGTGAAGTACTGGTGACAACGGTGGTGACAGTGCTGGAAGCAGATAAAGGGGATGAAAGAGTATCGAACAACATTAAAGCATATTAGCTTAAGTGTGTTTTTTTTCCCCCTTTGGGTATTGGTACCAGTACGCTAATCAATCCTGGTGACGCCATGTCTGAGAGAATTGATACCAAAAGCTTTTGAAAAACTCCAAATCTGAGGGTTTCTTTTTGCTTTATTCACTAATGGACAGTAACATAAAGCTGAAAAACGGTAGGAGGTTGAAAGTAAATATAGAATGAGAAATGTCGGTGATTTCATTGTATATGAAGCGATGGATTTTTTTTTTTGTAGGTTCATGATGCCCACTTGCACGTGAAGGCATCTGAGCATTTCCCACAAGTTGTACTTTGCTGCTGCCTGAGGAGTACGTTGGTGGTCACAGAATTTTCCAGGCTTAGTGCAGAATATCAGCCCTTCTCTCCCAGTTGCAACATATACATCAGCCTGTTGTTCAAGTACAACCTGGATCTGCCCAGTTATTTGTGGGTAGTTCACATTGTAGAAACATTTGTACAAAGGTAAATCATAGAACTAACTGCTGCTCAATTGAACAAATTCACCTGGTACATCTGTGTGTCTATGTATATGTATCTAGATAAATAACATGTACAAAGTGGCTTGGCAGTTTGCACTGTAACTTATAATAAGAACATAAGGAATAGGAGCAGGAGTGGGCCATTCGGCCCCTCGAGCCTGCTCCGCCATTCAATCAGATCATGGCTGATCTGATCTTGGCCTCAACTCCACTTTGCTGCCTGCTCCCCATAACCCTTGACTCCCCTGGTTTTTAAAAAATCTGTCTCTCTCCGCCTTGAATATATTCAATGACCTAGCCGCCACAGCTCTCTGGGGTAGAGAATTCCAAAGATTCACGACCCTCTGAGAGAAGAAATTCCTCCTCATCTCCGTCTTAAATGGGCGACCCCTTATTCTGAAACTATGCCCCTAGTTCTAGATTCACCCACGAGGGAAAACATCCTCCCTGCATCTACCCTGTCAAGTCCCCTCAGACTCTTATGTTTCAATAAGATCACCTCTCATTCTTCTAAACTCCAATGAGTATAGGCCCAACTTGCTCAACCTTTCCTCCTAAGACAACCCCTTCAACTCAGGAATCAACCTAATGAACCTTCTCTGAACTGCCTTCAATGCAAGTACCTGTATATTGTTCCTTAAATAAGGAGACCAAAACTATACGCAGTACTCCAGGTGTGGTCTCACCAATGCCCTGTACAGTTGTAGCAAACTTCCCTACTTTTATACTCCATCCCCCTTGCAATAAAGGCCAATATTCCATTTGCCTTCCTAATTACTTGCTGTACCTGCATGCTAACTTTTTGTGTTTCATGTACAAGGACACCCAGATCCCTCTGTACTGCAGCATTCTGTAGTCTCTCTCCATTTAAATAATATTTTGCTTTTTTATTCTTCCTTCCAAAGTGGATAACCTCACATTTTCCCACATTATACTCCATCTGCCAAAATTTTGCCCACTCACTTAACCTATCTATATCCCTTTGCAGACTCTTTGTGTACTTCTCACAACTTGCTTTCCTACCTATCTTTGTATCGTTAATAAATTAATTAATAAATTGCAAATGTCAGATTATCTTCCTGTAATTTTACACCTTGAGGGGCTGTCCATGTTTCTTTATTATTTCCTCATTGCCTTCTGGTCTGTATAATCAATTCGACCTGTGGAGACCAAGAGAAGATGCAATGGATATATTAATAAAAGATGATGCTTAGGCTGGAGTGTGACCTGCAGCAGTATATCAAGGGTTTTATTAACATCCTCCAAACTTGGAGATGGTTTAAGTACTTGAAATATACTCCAGCAGTTGTTATCCTGCATAGCCCTGTTTAGGCAGAGCTTATGGAGAGTGCCTTATTCCTCATTCTGTTTTTTTATTTTCAGCAGTTAATTGTTTTGCCTTTGGCAGATGTGATTTAAACTGCAGTCATTTTACAAGGGACCAGTGCATCCTGTTTTATTACAAGAACAAATGTTCAAGTGGTGGTCTATTTGAATGCATTGATGTCCTCTTGGTTATGTGCTTGACTGCATCAGTGGCTGTCCAAAATAAACTCAGGACAATGCTCTTTTCCCCGCCCCCCCCCCCTTTCTCACTTTTTCTTTCACTTTCCCTCTTTCTTTCACTTTCCCCTTTCTCTTTCACTTCCCCCTTTCTCTTTTACCTTCCCCCTTTCTCTTTTACTTTCCCCCTTTCTCTTTCACTTTATCCTTTTTTTCTCTTTCACTTTATCCTTTTTTTCTCTTTCACTTTCCCCTTTTCCCTCTTTCACTTTTCCCTTTTTTTTTCCTATTTCACTTTTCCCTTCCCTTTTTCTTTTTTTGGGATTGGAGGACCAAAAAATATGAAACATTTTTTTAAAAAAAAGCTTTTTATGCCATTGAAAATATACCAATAGTTTCAATGTAAACATATCAGCTGTCGTTTATTTAATTTTTAAATGTTCTTTGCAAAGCAGTTAGTCCAATTGACTTCCCCCAAATCACTAACTGAACTGATTGTGCTTGTTTTTTCTACCTTTGGGTGAATCCTGATGCTGATTGTTACACCATGTATAAATGTAAAAATAAATATTTTTAATTTTTTTTATTGCATATCTTGGTGCTTTTCCAAAGTACGAATGTCTTCTATCTCCCTCTTGTCTGCTAGACCTGTATAATATAAATCTAGGAAGTTGCTGTATGGAAATTCAGAGCAACTTCTATTGATGTATCTACTCAGCTTTATAAATCTTTCTCTCCTTCCCTTCTCTGCTGTACAAATGTTCTGAAATGCCTGCTTTTATGCATTGTTTGCGTATGTAAAATTCAGATCACTTTCATAGTTGGCTACGACATTTATACTTTTGGCAAATACACAGCAAACACCGAATGTCTGTTGTCTTTGCTTCATCTTTCTATTCCTTTAGTTATACCTTTGTAGAAAGTTGGGACAATTATTAAATGGGGAAAGTTAAAAAGAAACCTGTTATTACACCGCCATTGGTTTATAAGAAGTCACTGTCATCTCTTTCCCTCTGTATTGTAGGTTTTGCCCTCGCTTTCTCTCTCAGCAGCGCATGCTAATGTGCGGCAGTGATACTGGGATCATTGGGACATTTTTCAGCTCTATTCTGAAATATACTAGGTGGAATTTAGTAGCTAAACCAACGAGAGACATCTACCAGGAGATATTGGCTGAGTCACATCACTGTCCCTTAAAAGAGGTATTTATGTATTCAACTTTGCCACGTTACTGTGCATTAAGTATTATTTAATGTGTCTTTTACCCTTTCTTAAAAATCATTTCAATGCTCCTGATCATTTCTCCATCCCCCTCTTTTTTTTTTTCCTGCTAACTTTCTTCTCTTGTAGGGGTACGATTCTCTGGGTCGCAGCAGCCCTTTAACACCTTGCCCATGTGGCTGCTCTTCACAAAAGAGCTTAGACAAGTGAATCCTGTCAGGAGAGTACCAGAGCTGAGCCCAAACCTGTCCTCGTGCTTAAAGCATGGCATGAATTGGCAGCAGGAACCCTGGCCAATTATCTCCTAACCTGGAGAAGCCAAAGCTAACTTTAGTACTCCTATTACTGATCCAGTAATGGGGGTCTTTGTGGTCTGTGTGGTTCAGCTGCTCATTGGCTTAATCAGCTGAGCATTGAGGGAGCTGATACTGCATCGATTGCAATTACAAAGCTGGAGAGTAACTTGTACATGTGGAATTTTTGAGTGCTGCCTAACATTAAAGTTGGTTCAGTAAAGACTTAAATGTTTTCATCTGCTTTCTCCCTTTCAAATTTCTCCCCATTTTAGTCCTTTGTTGAGTTCTGTGGTGCTGCTGTCCATTCAGTATCTCTCCCGAGAAGCTCTTCACGGCTGTTTGTGGGATGTCACTGACGTAAATGGCTACAGCATTTGCCTATGTAGAAATAGTCACTGCACTTCAAAAAGAAACATAATTCATGATGTAAAATACTTCAAGGCATTTCAATATGAAAGGCACTATGTAAATGCAAGTAGTCGTAGTCTTCATGTGTGAACTTTAGACAGAGAACATCAGCAGATTATGTGACCATGGGCCCATTATGGATGAGCTCAACACAGTACCTAAGCTCAGCACATCCACACAGACCAGAGAATAGAAGGAATTAATAGTTTCCCCCCCACCACTCACCCATCCCTTTCCTAGGCTGGGGTCATTAAAGTGTTCATATTTGCCACCCAATTGTAATTGACTATAGTCAAATTGTTAAACTTTGTTTCTACAGGAGTTGTGTTATTTGCTTTAGTTTTTATTTCCCTCCTCCTCTCTTTTCCCCCCCCTACCCCCGGTTTATTTTATAATTTTCTCATGTCTCTAAGATTTGCCCCTGACCAGCATATCATGCCCTGACTGAAGGGCGGGAAGCTGATCTGCTCCAGTTGTTTGCCAGTACTGCTCTGTACGTGGTGCTTAGGAGCTGTGTGTCTCTAACCTGGGGCGACTTGCCCCCCATTTTACCCTTCTCATTGTGAGGACAACCGAAGCAAGGTTGCGAACTTGCTGTGTGGATGTGAACTGCATATGTCACTCTGTGCATCTCTTCCCTGAATTTTAAAAGCTTTAATTCTTGGATGAGCTGCAATTTCCTCCATCTAAACATTAGGAAGGCCAAAGCCATCATCTTAAGCCCCACCACAAACTCTATACCCTTGCCACCGATTCCATCTCCCTACCTGGTCACTGCCATAGGCTGAACCAGACACTTTGCAACACAAAGACCACCTACCCTCCACCTCAATAACGTCGCCTGCTTCCGTCCCTCTCTCAGCCCATCTGCTGCTGAAACCCTCATTGATGCTTTTCCTTCCTTCACACTCGATTTATTTCAATGCTCTCCTAGCCGGCCTCCCATCCTTCCCCCGTTGTAAACTTCAGCTCATCCAAAACTCTTCCTGTATCATATCTCACTTCAAGTCCCGCTTGCCCATCGCCCCTGTGCTCACTGACCTGCAATGCCTCCTGGGCCTCCAATGCCTCAAAATGTTTTGTTCTCATTCTTGCGTTTAAATCCCTTCATGGCCTTGCCCCTCCCCATCTCTTCAACCTCCTCCAGCCCTACAACCACAACCCCCTCATTCCCCCCAATCTCTAAACTTCTCTGGTTCTGACATCTTGTGCATCCCCTTCCTTCACCCCACCACTGGCAGATACGCCTTCACCTGCCTGGGCCCCTCCTGCAATTTTGTCCCTAAGCCTTTCCACCTACCCTCTCCTCCTTTTAAGACTCTCCTCAAAACCAACCTTTTCATCACCCCTCCCAATATCCTCCTTGGCTCGGCAACCATTTTTTGATTGCACCTCTGAAGCACTTTGGGACATTTTTCTATGTTAAAGACCTTATATAAATGCTGGTAATATTTGTTATTATTTGCAGGTTATTAAACTCATCAGCAATTTCTTTTGGAAGTAATTAGTGTATCTGTTCCTTCCTACCCTGTCTTTTAAGCTCTCCTGGTGCTAAATTTCTCCGAGCCAGGGTTTAGATTGAGTACCAGCCTCGCTCTTGTGGTTTATTTTGTTTAACTTATGGTTTGACCAATCGCTGATAATTTCATCTCATTTTTCTTTAGATTTCACATCCAAATTTTCCATGTCAGAGTCCGTCATTATCAGAATTGTTATTTGTCGCTGAAGACCGAGCTTGGAAATCTCTCAACTTGTTCTCCTTGTTGCCGGATACTGAGATCAAACACTTGATAGCTCAGCAGCTTAACAGTAAGCTTGCTTGGTCGTTTGAAGTTTTAAAACCTGAAGATTTCCAACCCCAAATGGTACTTTTTATTGTTAGCAGCATTACTTTCAATTTTAATAGTGCCAATAACATTGATGAATAGTTTGCTAAATCATGGTCAAACCGTAATAGGACTGAGATGAGGAGAAATTTCTTTACTCAGAGGTTTGTGAATCTTTGGAATTTTCTACCTCAGAGGGCTGGGGATGCTCAGTCATTGAATGTTTTCAAGCTGAGATCAATAGATTTTTAGACGAAGAGAATCAAGGGATATGGGGATCGGGCGGGAAAGTGTTGAGGTCGAAGATCAGCCATGATCTTATTGAATGGCGGAGCAGGCTCAAGGGGGCCATATGGCCTACTCCTATTCCTATTTCTTATGTTTCTTATCTTATGTTTCATTATAACTGCCATGTTCCTCGATTTAGTGACTGGTTTAACAATTTAATTCAATCATAAGAGAATGCCAGATGTCAAAAGTGCCATTGATACGAAGTCCAGGCCTTACTGTTTTTGATCCGAAAGCGATGTTGTCTCCCACAGTGCTTAGTGAGCAAGAAAGTTATTTCTTGCTGTAGCAGTGAGCCATCCAGACCAGGAGGTCCCAAGTTCGATGTCTGATCGATGCTCAGTTAACTGATCTCCGCTAGCGCAGTGGTTAAGATGCTATAGTTGGCCTCAGTATCCCTGATGTAGAGAGGGGGAGAAATCAGCTAAAGCTCCTACTTCTGATCACTATCTAGGTACCTCTGCTGTTGGTGTCAGCATGTGGATGTTGATTGAGGACATGAATGGGCTCGATGGTGATGCCCCCCAACATGGTACAATACCTGTCCCATTACCACCTCCTCTTGCCTTGAATATCTCTTAATGTCTCTTAATCTCTCCTGCTTTCTATCCTATCACTGACCCTCCCTTTTGTTCTTTCATCCCCTCCCCCTTTTCCCAGCCCCTAAACTTGCTTTAAAATCTGTTCCATTTCCTGCTTTTTTCCAGTTCTGACGAAGGGTCTTCGACCTGAAACGTTAACTCTGTTTCTCTCTCCACGGATGCTGCCTGACCTGCTGAGTTTTTCCAGCGTTTTCTGTTGTTGTTATGGTACTATAGCCTGTTGACACTTGTGCGCGTTTAAACAAAAATGGCTACTTGGGCAAGGTATTAGAAAGCTGCATGTGGATCGTTACACGACCAAAGAGCTAATACTTTGAGGAGAAAATTGGTGGAAATAAAAGTTGCTGAAGTAATTTATTCTTGCCACAGGGTGGCTCTGTAATGAGCTGTATTGAATTTGTTGCAGTGCTTGATTCACCAGAAATCAAGAACGTGCTCATTTAATGTGCAATGCCATCCAGTGCTTAAAGTGGATATTACAATATCACGTGTCAATACAGAACCTTGTAATAGCAGGCAGGCATGCAGCAATTTACTGCGAGGAGAAAGCATGTCTTGGATAAAAAGGTGGTTCAAAGTAACAGCAAGAAAACTGGTGCTTTTCTGATGACCGTTGGGAACAATAGCTTTCGCTAAAGGCTGGCTCTGGACCAGCGACCCACAAAAATAACAACCAGGATTAGAACCTGCCAAGTGGCAAATTATGGCATGAGCCCCCCCTTCCCACTCAATGGTGCAGCAGGCCTGCCCGCCTTGAAATAGAGACTCGACACAGTGTCTCCTACTGTAACTTGTTCTCAAAACTGGCGCTCCCTCTCTCCCTCGGTCTTCCTCTTACAGTCTGCAGGTTTTTTGAAAGCTAAGCTTGGCATCACCTCATCATTACTTCTTGATTTATGTCATCTTTTCTCCTACTCTTGTCCTGTGCTGTAAGCCATGGCCCTTAAACAGTGTCTCTCAATAAAAATGATCTATACTGTGCCATTACAACATACCCTCGTATTGAGCCCTTGGATATTCCATACCCAAATGAGCACTAGTGTTATTATTGTGACATTATACATGGTCATACAGTCTGTGTATTTGACAATGAGAAATTCTATGTTCTATAAATTATAATGCATGAAGGTTATACTATTCCCTGTAAATACAGCCATGCAAAACCTGCAGTTCAGATTATACGGTAAAATGGCATTTTTTTTCAAATCATGTGATTTGACTGTGGGAGCCTTCCACCCCCAGAAGATATCTGCTGTTGAATTCAGAATGAAACTGCCCCTCAAACTGCTGCATACGTCAGGTAGAATACCACAGGTTGGCGTGTGCGCTGAGGACATTGCACTTCTTAACATCAGATGTGGTTGATTAAGCACTGGAGCTTCAACCTTATGAAGGTCTGTTACTACCTCCAAACAGATTCCAACATGTCTTATCCTTGAAGTGTGTACCTTACACTCTAAATATTTGTCTACACTGCTCTTATCAATTAAATAATAATGACATTTGTTAGGCATCTGAAATTAGAAACCGGAATTGTACAGTAGGTCAGTCAGAATCTCTAAAGAGAACAGGCAGGTTAACATTTTGGGTCTATACTGTACTCAGAGCTTTCCTCGCCATTCCTGTTCTTATTTCTGATTTCTAGCATTTGGTCTCGGTCCAGTTGAATCCCCTGGATGTGGGGAGTCCATTGAGCTCTGGCTCAGAATCCTTGTGTTTTAGCTCAGCATTAGAATGGAATAATACATCCTTCCTGAGTGAAATTAGCTGTTTTTCCAGATGATACAGTCTGGTGTTCTGCAACTCAAAATACTCCATCCAGACATAACCCAAGTTTGGGGAAAAAAGAAAGACTTGCATTTATATAGCGCCTTTCACAACCTCGGGACGTCCCAAAGCGCTTTACAGCCAAAGAAGTATTTTTGAATTGTAGTCACTGTTGTAATGTAGGAAATGCGGCAGCCAATTTGCGCCCAGCAAGCTCCCACAAACAGTACTGTGAAAATGACCAGATAATCTGTTTTAGTGATGTTGATTGAGGTGTAAATATTGGCCAGGACACCGGGGATAACTCCCCTGCTCCTCTTCGAAATAGTGGCATGGGATCTTTTACGTCCACCTGGGAGGGCAGACGAAAGACGCCACCTCCGACAGTGCTGCACTCCCTCAGTACTGCACTGGAGTGTCAGGCTAAATTTTAGACGGGCCAAACTTACAATTTTCCTGCTGTATATTTATTCAGTTCAAGATGCTGTATGAAGATTTCACAGGGTCATTGCCATTATATGTTGCTGAAATCCTAGTAGAATAAATGGCTCCAGTGTAGCGGTGTGAAAATCTCAAAAGCCCATCTGCGTGTTTCACTAAAATTCTAGTGGGAACATTGAAAATGAGGAAACTACTTGGTCAAATCTAGCTGGATAAACAGAATACAGTAAGAAGTCTGCGACATTCCCTGCCTCAGCATTATTTTGCAAAACTTAGTTCCCTCTCCTCCCCCACAGTCTGACCATCTGGTTCAAATACACTAATTGGACTAATCTCCTCTTACTTGGTGTTACTGGTGCATAGGAGGTGCTCTTGTAGGAGACCCATAAGCAAGGTCACATTGGTTCCTCCAGAAAAATCTCTTGGTAACAGCTTTCAAAACAAGACCTTCCCAATTAATCAGGTTATCTTACCCATGGAGCACATCTTTGTTCAGGGAATGTTAACCACTGCACATTTAAAAAGGAGTAGGTCAGAGTAGATTTGACTTGTGCACTTCCCACTATCTGTACGTTAAGTATTATTTTCAACGAATCTGCGGAATGAAGAATGCTTAACTTGCTAGTATTTATTTGATTTGTTTTCAGATACTGAGTGGCGTGTTCCAGGCTAATTCTAAAACAGGTTGTTTGCAGCTTTTAGACACATCCGGTGCGCTGGACTGTGTTGTGCAGAACTCGGATGAAGTGAACCAAATTGCTTTTAGTGACACCTCGTATATAGGTAAGAAATTGGGCAACTTAAAGTGACAGTAATACTGTTTGCAGTGCACAGATTATTTAAAAATAAATGTTACTTTGATGTAAATTTTTAAAAGAAATTAATTGTGCACAAATAGTGTTTCTCTCACCCACTTAATGATTTTTTGCCCCAGGTAATTATGTAAATAAATAAATCTGTATATTTAACTTGCTGCATGTATGCACTTCAAAGTGTCAAACGTCTGACCTGGAGTTGAAGTTTACAACTAGTTACAATTACCCCCTTAAGAGTTCAGGAGTTTATACACAGCGACAATTTTCTGGATGTACCTGTTCAGATCATTCCTCCACAGGGAACACTTGAACAGTGGCTGTAAAGGGACAGGCTAGGTTGCACAGAGCTTCACCTTGCCATTAAACATCGCATCCATGCTAAGACCTGAGTCCATCCATGAGCAATTCTGCAGGAGGTTCATTAGTAAATAAATAAATGTTTGGCCTATGTGTCGTAGTTACACAAACAAATCAATCTGTACAACTGATCATCTACTACTTGTACAATAAAATAGATGAGCACGAGAAGCATGCACAATATAACATTCTATATTGAAAAGATATAACCATGAAGTAATTGTATAAATATATGGAACTATAGCAGGTCCGTCAACATACCAAAAGAGAAAACACAGCTTAAAATTTCATCAGAATGATCATTTCTGCCCCCACACCAATGTGTTAACCTGCTGTTTCACTTTCAGGTGCTGTTGGATTTCCTGTGTATTTTCAGTACTTTCTATAAAGATTTCCTGCATTTGATTTTTTGTTGTTTTTGTTTCCATTATCTGTCTGGAATTAGAGCTTCCGTTTTTTCTTTCTTCAGGCTGTTTGGTGCAGCTGCAGAAATACCAATTGGTTCTAGAACGATTTATATGTAGTGAGTTCCCATCCTCCAAACACCTTGATGATCCTAAATTTGTCAAAGAGAAACACACCAGGTCAGTATGCTGTGAACTGCTTTAGAGTTCAGAAAGTTAAGGCCAATGTTGTAAGCCCTTAATCTATTGTAGACATGATGATTTTACATTTCCAGTGTCCATGTGAGTACTAAGCCATACCAACCAGAATGTAAATGGACTGATAGTAGGCAAAACTTGTCAAGAACCCTGTGGTCATGAAGTTTGAAATTTACCAAAGATTGGTGATTGATCGAATTGTTTATGAATCATATAATGTAGCTCATTATAACCGTGACTACACTTCAAAAAGTACTTCATTGGCAGTAAAGCGCTTTGGGACATCGCAATATAAATACAAGTCCTTCTATCTGTAAACAGTACCAGGGAGTAGGGAATAATGGCAGGAGATTTCCTAGTTGTGTGGTTCCTACAGACCAATTAGCTTCCTACAAATGTGCAGTAAGGATGTACTAAAGCCTGTCTTATATCCTTGAAAAACACTCTTAAAATGAATGGGAGTTTCTACTTGATCTTGTCCTGTCCTTTGGAGAATGCCATTATGTGAAAATTAACTGAACATTTACAGGCATGATTTTGCATGTGTTCAACGTTGGAGTAAATGTATTAGCCAGAGATTGGATGAGTTCTAGATATCAAGTTGTGGTTTGTGAGTATTGAGACTAATTTGCATCTTGACTGTAAAGCATTAGCACTACCCACTATTGTAAATCAATAACCACTGTGTGTACTGTCCAGAGAGTATTCCACCAGCCTCATTATACATTTTCCTTTTGGGACTAAATTATAATTGTGGTGGTATGTGAGGCCAAATGTGAACTGAATTAAAGCATCACCAATTTATAAAATTTCTAATCATTCTCCTTTCACATGCTAAAATATCCTTAATTTTCAAAATTGGACTTGGTGGTCCTTGACTGAGGAGGAGCAAATTGGCCAGGGTGCCTGCTCCTGATTCCTGCCCAGTAATCCCTGATAGATGTGCTAGATAAAATTATGACTTGCGCTATGGACCATAGAAGTTTGCAGCACAAAAGGAGGCTATTCAGCCCATTATGTCTGTGCCAGCTGTTTGTTGGAGCAATCCAGAACTAATCCCACTGCCTTGCCCTGTCTCTCCATATCTCTGTATCTTCCTCTGCTTTAAATATTTACTCACTTTGCCCTTAAAAATGAAATGGTCTCTGCCTCAAACACCCTCTGCATAAAGAAACTTCTCCTCACTGTCTTAGTGACCATTTTAAATTGATGACTCCTTGTCACTGACTCCCCAACCAGAGGAAATAGTCTTTCCCGATCAAAACCCTTCATATAACTTTAAAGACCTCTATTCATTCTCGTTTTGGCTGTCTCTGTACAAGTGGATACAGTCCCAGTGTCTCGCGTCTCTCTTCATAACTTTAGTTTCCCATCCTTGACATCATCCTGGTGAATCTACTCTGTACACAGTCTGTGTTTAATGTCAAGCTTTGAGAAAGAAGACATTCATCATATTCTGGTTGTTCGACATATAAGATTATCAATCAGTGAAATAAAAAATGCTTAATAAATCCATGATGCAGTTGCAAGAACCATCTTCCTATTTTGGGTCATGACAAAAATAAAAGGAAGATGGTAATTATTAAGCTTTTTAAAGAACAGTGTGTGCCAAAAAATTGAGTTGTTGTTGTTAAACCAGACAAGCTTATTTTTTTTGCTGTTTATCGCATTGTCTCAGCACCTTGGTATGTTGCTGGCTTTTGTTTTTACAGTGGCTATGACCTCTATAGCAGTGTGACTGTGTCTTTTCACAGGAGAGTTAGTACGTGAGCATCTTTCACCCTGCAATTATATAGGGCCTTGGTGAGACCACACCTGGAGTACTGTGTACAGTTTTGGTCTCCTTACCTAAGGAGGTTATACGTGCCTGGGATGTGGGGGGATTGTCCTATGAGGAGAGATTGAGTAGACTAGGCCTGTATTCCCTAGAGTTTAGAAGAATGAGTGGTGATCTCATCGAAACATATATAATTCTTCGAGGGCTTGACAGGGTAGATGCTGGGAGGATGTTTCCCCTGGCTGGGAATTCTAGAACTAGGAGTCACAGTCCCCGAATAAGGGGTCAGCCATTTAGGACTGAGATGAGGAGAAATTTCTTCACTCAAAAGGTTATGAATCTTTGGAATTCTCTACCCCAGAGGGCTGTGGATGCTCAGTCGTTGAGTATATTCAAGATAGAGATCGATAGATTTTTGGATATTAAGGAAATCGAGGGATGTGGGGTTAGTGCGGGAAAGTGGAGTTGAGGTAGAAGATTAGCCATGATATTGAATGGCGGAGCAGGCTCGAAGGACCGAATGGCCTACTCCTCTTGGTTCTTATGTTCTTATGCTGCTGTGACTCTTGCTACTCTCCTGTAAGTGTTAGCTTTTGATTTAAATGAGAAGAATATCAATTATACCAGGAAACCTATTCGAAAAGCAGTTCCATAAAATTATACTGCGGAAGATGTAAAATAACTCAAATGACAAAAATTGCAATATGTGGATGCTTCAATAGTTGTAACAACCCATCTCCACCTTTCGTTCTAACAAACGGATCATCATGCCCAATTATCCAATATCCCACTGTGATACTGTAAATATACGGTAAGTCCGCCACTTCATTTCATCCTTATTCCTTTATAGCCATTCTCTAAATCTGCCACCATATAAATAAAATGCCATATAGGTCCTGATATATCACCATTTAAAGAATTGTGGATCTGACTTGACATGTTTATTTGGTGGTTGGCTTCAATCATTGTTTAAAATTGAAATCACAGAGAAAAATAAGAAACTTGCATTTATATAGCACTTTATTATGTGTCTCAAGCATCTCATCTTGCAGCTGCACCTATCCAGGCGAGTGGTGTACGTCATCAAACTCCTGATTTGAGCCTTGTAAATGGTGGAGAGGCGTTGAGGGCTCAGATGGCGAGCCATTCATCAGAGTACCGAGCAACTACCCTGGTCTTCTAGCCATGATGCTGATATTGCTAGTCCAGTTCAGCTCCTGGTTAATTGTGTGGGACTTGGCGCTGGAGGTGTCATTGACGGTCGGGTGGAGATAACTGTGCTTTCTCTTGTTTGAGATAGCCATTACCTGACACTTGGCAGCCTAAGCTGGGTGTTATCTGAGTCCTGATGTGAGCTGGGATGGAATTATTCATTATTGGAGGAGTTGTGAATGAAGCTGAATGCTGTGGGATTGTCAGCGAACAGACCTCCTGGCCTGATGGAGAGAAGGTTTGATGAAGCAGCTTAAGATAGTTGAGCTGAGCATTCTTCTTTGCGGAACCTCTGCAGTGATGTACTGGGGCTGTGATGACTTGCTTCCAACAACCACAACCATCTTCCTTTACATCAGGTATGATTCCAGCCACTAGAAGGTTTTTACTTTGATCCCCTCCCCAATTGACCAGTCTTGCTAGGGCTCCTTGGTGCTATACTTAGCCGAATGCTGCCTTGATGTCCAGGGCAGCTACTCTTGCATCTCCTCTGGCGTTCAATTCTTGAATCCATGGCTGTAATATGGTGGAACCAGAAGTAAGTGTCGGTGAGTAGGTGTCATTTGATGGCACTAGTGACGACTTCTTCCATCACTTGATGATTAGGAGGAGGCTGATAGGGTGGTGAGTTAGATTTATTCTGTTTTTTGTGCACAAGATATACCTTGATAATTTTTCAGTGTTTGGCAGATGTCCGTTTTATAGCTGTACTGGATCAGCTTGGCTAGGGGAGCAGCTAGGTCTGGTGCACAGGTCTAAAGCACCAACGGGATGTTGTCGGGGCCCATAGCCTTTTCTGAGTCCAGTGCACACAGCCGCTTCCTAATGTCATGTGGAGTGAACAAAATAGGCTGGATACAGATCTATACTCGTGGAGACGGCAAGTGTAGGATCATCCACTGGGCATTTTTGTCTGAAGACACTTGCAAACACTTAAGCCTTGTCTCTTATGCTCGTGCAGGGCTCCACCATAGTTGAGGATGTTCATGGATTGATGCCTCCTGTTAATTGAGTGGTTGTCTGCCACCATTCTTGGCTGGATGTGGTAGAGCTTATAGAGCCTTGTTCTGATCTGTTGATTGTGGGAATGCTTAGCTCTTTATAACCTGCCGCTTTTGATGATTTAGCTTGCAGATAGCCCTGTGTAGTAGTTTCACTATGATGTGGAGATGCTGGTGTTGGACTGGGGTGGGCAATTGTGAGAAGTCGCACAACACCAGGTTATGGTCCAACAGGTTTATTTGAAATCACAAGCTTTCGGAGCGCCTGCTCCTTCGTCAGGTGATGAAGGAGCAGCGCTCCGAAAGCTTGTGATTTCAAATAAACCTGTTGGACTATAACCTGGTGTTGTGCGACTTCTCACAGTAGTTTCACTAAGTTGACCCTTTGGAAAAGCTGTTGGCTCTTTTACTCCCATGTCTGCTCCATTTCCATCTCTTTGGCATAGCCTAGTGGCCGTTTTGGGCCCAATTCCACTGCTTTGTACTCCCACTCCTGCTTCTGGGTCGTGTTGGGTACTGCTCTTGCTTGGGCTCCTTTACAGCCCTGCTCCTGTCTCTTCCCCGCTCTTGGGTTCCACTCCTGCTTCTCCCCTGGTTGTAGCCATTCTGCCTCTTGCTCCCACTTCTGTTGTCTTGCTTCCACTGCTTTGGGGACTACTTTAGACCCTGCTACCATCGCCTGTGGCCATATTGTGCCACTTCTGCTTCTATACCTCCTATGACCGCTTTGGTCCCTGATCTGATTTCTCCAGCCCCAGAACTGCTACCCATCAACCACTCTCCCTTCCCAACTAATTCTTCAGAGGCTGTGTCGCCTCAGGCTAGGAGGGGGAATTAGGCCTTTGAGCTCTCAGTATCCAGTTGGGGAGAAGGAAATATGGGCTCGGAGACTATGGACCATGATGCTAGAGAATGGGGTCTCAATGAGGATGAAGTATGCAGTGTCAGCTGAGCGAGAACCAAAGGTGGAAAGTGCAGGTGATTGGAGGAAGACAGCAGAACAGATGGGGCTACAGAAGAGGAGCTGAGGTAACACAGGACCAAATGCAGGAGGCAGAAAAGACGCAGACCATGTGCGATGTGGCAGGTCGCTCATACGAGACAATGGCAACAAGTGTATATGGAGCCAGCAAACATACATGGCCTAAGCGGTAGGGAAATGTCCAAGGAGCTGTCAAAGCCTGTAAGCTATATTTTCCTGCACCAGTCACCAGAAAATGCAAGCAGCAGCTTCATTCCCTTGCACATCACTTCTCGCCCATAAACAAATAGGAAAACAATATAAAGAGTAACAGAAAAACCAGATGAACAGAGATGGCGAGAAACAGCAACATGAACACGACAGACATAGATAAGAAAGAGACCATATCCTTTGACTTATCCTGAGTGACTTCATGGAAGATCGGATTTTAATATTAGAAGCCTTGTGTCTGGTGCACACTTCCTGTACACATTACCCTTCCTTTGTCATGAATTTTGAGTGATGCTTTGTATGTCAATATTTATCATGGCTGGGGGGTGGTGGGGGAATCCTATGTCAACATATAGCTGTCAAGCTGTAAGTGCAGGTCTCCCGAGACCAGGTGGTGTTGCAGAGCCTCATCCTTCTTGTCACCCACATCCTCAGCCTCTACTGTCATTCGAACTCAGGACACCAAAAACTGTTGTTTAAAAAAAAAAATCTCCAGGACCGCTCATGGCTCTATCTGGATTTTGACCCTGTAACTGCTCTGTCTCTGCTTTCTTCTGACACTCCTCCTGGTTCTGACCTCTGCCCCACATCATTTCAGCTGCTGACTCCCTCCCTGCTCCTGCCCCTCTGCCATTTTTGCTGCCCTTGGCTGTCAGCCAAACCTGCTCAGCACTGTTCTGCTCCTCTCCTTTGCCTGCTACATTTAAAATGCTGGGCCTTCTTCCCTTACCCTTGCAAACCTGCAGTTACTAAAACCTACTTCCGATGTATTTGCAAACTAGAACGTCGTTCCTGCCATCTTCCTCTGTATCCTGGGCTTTAAAAAAAAAAGTAAGAAATAAAGTTAACTATGAAGTTAAGTGAATGTTTAAACTCAATCAATGTTTAAAAGTAATCAAAGCCACTAACTTAAAGGAATGGGCTTGCATTAATACAGCACCTTTCACGACCTCAGGACATCCCAAAGCCAATTAATTACTTTTGAAGTGTAGTCATTGTTGTAAGAAAGGGAAACACTGCAGCCAATTTGTGCACAGCAAGCTCCCACAAACAGCAATGAAATAATAGCCAGATAATCTTTGTTTTTTAAGTGATGTTGGGTAAGGAATAAATATTGGCCACGACACAAGGAGAATCTCTTCGAAGTAGTATCATAGAATCTTAAACCACTAATATACAGTAAATGTGCATAAAGCTTTATAATTCAAATGCAAAAATATCACTACAATACTGTTACAAATGTTGAGTCTGCATTAGATGTTCTCTCGAGTTCTGCATTCACTCCAAAAAGGGACGTCGTGTTGCCTACATCAAGGGTATACTTTTATTGCCCAATACATACGTGTATAATAGGGTAGCCCAGGGGCTGTAACAATAAGACCCCGTGTGTGTGTGTCTTGCATGTACATTTCTTTTAAATTCTGGAAAGCGGACTGATAAACACTTGAATGAGGCAAGGGCCAGCTACAAACCATAAATTGTTTTATTTTGCACAAAATACATGAACAGGATAAAGTTTCAGAGTTTTATTTTATTTCCTTAACATCAAAAATAATAAATTATGCAAACTTTCACGTTACAAGTCACTATCTCTAACTAGCATTAGACTTTTCTATTGTTGGCCACATCCATTTGCCTCAACCTAGTGTCTCTCTCAGCCTTCCTCTGACTAGAGAGAGAGAATGCAAGACCTTTCTGTTTCTCATTCTTTCAGAGAGAGAGGAGGCTAATAGCTTAATCTCTGCCCTTCACCCAGCTTTCTGTGTTGAGGATTGGCTTGAGGAGCTGCCAAACAAAACTACCACCTTAAATGAGGGACCTCCCGCCTTGTGTAGGAGTTCTGGCAATACATTGCCCGCTTACCTTAGGCCTCCTTAAGTGTTTAGTAAATTGAACCAATCCAACATTTTTTTTTAAATTTGTTTATGGGATCTGGGCGTCACTGGCAAGGCCAGCATTTATTGCCCATCCCTAGTTGCCCTTGAGAAGGTGGTAGTGAGACGCCTTGAACCGTTGCAGTCTGTGTGGTGAAGGTACTCCCACAGTGCTGTTAGGTAGGGAGTTCCAGGATTTTGACCCAGCGACGATGAAGGATTGGCGATATACTTCTAAGTCAGGATGGTGTGAGACTTGGAGGGGAACTTGGAGGTGGTGGTGTTCACATGCGCCTGCTGCCCTTGTCCTTCTAGGTGGAAGAGGTTGCGGGTTAGGGAGGTGCTGCTGAAGAAGCTTTGGCGAGTTGCTGCAGTGCATCTTGTAGATGGTACACACTGCAGCCACGGTACGCTGGTGGTGGAGGGAGTGAATGTTTAAGGTGGTGGATGGGGTGCCAATCAAACGGGCTGCTTTGTCCTGATGGTGTCGAGCTTCTTGAGTGTTGTTGCAGCTGCACTCATCCAGGCAAGTGGAGAGTATTCCATCACACTCCTTACTTGTGCCTTGTAGATGGTGGAAAGGCTTTGGGGAGTCAGGAGGTGAGATACTCGCCGCAGAATACCTAGCCTCTGACCTGCTCTTGTTGCCACAGTATTTATGTGGCTGGTCCAGTTAAGTTTCTGGTCAATGATGATCCCCAGGATGTTGATGGTGGGGGATTCGGCGATGGTGATGCCGTTGAATGTCATGGGGAGGTAGTTAGACTCTCGCTTGTTGGAGATAGTCTTTGCCTGGCACTTGTGTGGCGCGAATGTTACCTGCCCCTTATCAGCTCAAGCCTGAACGTCGTCCAGATTTTGTTGCATGCGAGCATGGACTGCTTCATTATCTGAGGAGTTGTGAATGGCGCTGAACACTGTGCAGTCATCAGCGAACATTCCCATTTCTGACCTTATGTTGGAGGGAAACTCATTGATGAAGCAGCTGAAGATGGTTGGGCCTAGGACACTGCCCTGAGGAACTCCTGCAGCGATGTTCTGGGGCTGTGATGATTGACCTTCAACCACCACAACCATCTTCCTTTGTGCCAGGTATGAGACCAGCCAGTGGAGCGTTTTCCCCCTCATTCCCATTGACTTCAGTTTTACTAGGGCTCCTTGATGCCACACTTGGTCAAATGCTGCCTTGATGTCAAGGGCAGTCACTCACCTCACCTCACCTCTGGAATTCAGCTCCTTTGTCCATGTTTGGACCAAGGCTGTAATGAGGTCGGGAGCCAAGTGGTCTTGGCGGAACCCAAACTGGGCATCAGTGAGCAGGTTATTGGTGAGTAAATGCCGCTTGATATCACTTTGCTGATGATTGAGAGTAGACTGATGGGGCGGTAATTGGCTGGGTTGGATTTGTCCTGCTTTTTGTGGACAGGACATACCTGGCCAGTTTTCCACATTGTTGGATAGATGCCAGTGTTGTAGCTGTACTGGAACAGCTTGGCTAGAGGCGCAGCTAGTTCTGGAGCACAAGTCTTCATCACGATAGCCGGGATGTTGTCGGGGCCCATAGCCTTTGCTGTATCTGGTGCACTCAGTCGTTTCTTGGTATCATGTGGAGTGAATCGAATTGGCTGAAGACTGGCTTCTGTGATGGTGGGGGTGCGAACCTCTCTGAAATCTGTTGGTATGGTATTGAGTGCACACAATTCTGTTAACTACTTCGTTTAGTACCCAGGGTAAATCAACATCCTGAATCACATGTTCCTGGGAGTTACCTCCCTGTGAACCAAATTTAATTGCAGAGCAACATCGTAATATAAACTAATCATATCCCAAAACGTGACACATACTCTGTAATAAGAATGCAATTTGACTTAATCAATGTAAATTACTGGCCCTGATCTAATATTGTATGTGACATAAAACAGGCTGTCTTCCAATTTACCATAAACAGGTTCTCTTTCCCTCCCCAACTCCCCTGCCCTTCAGTGTTCCACTACCTGGCACCCTGCAAAGTGTTACCACTTTCTGTGATTTCTCCCCCCACCCGCCCCAGTTATCAGTGGGCCCTGGGAGCCCACCACCTGCACAGTGTTACTATATCTTGGGGCGACTGCCCCCCACAACTGCTAAATCCCAGGAATCAGCTTGTATATCCATCCAGGACAAAGCAACCTGCTTGATTGGCACCCCATCCACCACCTTAAACATTCACTCCCTCCACCACCGGCGTACCGTGGCTGCAGTGTGTACCATTTACAAGAAGCACTGCAGCAACTCGCCAAGGCTTCTTCGGCAGCACCTCCCAAACCCGAGACCTCTACCCCCTAGAAGGACAAGGGCAGCAGACGCATGGGAACACCACCACCTCCAAGTTCCCCTCCAGGTCACACACCAACCTGACTTGGAAATATATCGCCGATCCTTCATTGTCGCTGGGTCAAAATCCTGGAACTCCCTCCCTAACAACACTGTTGGGAGTACCTTCACCACACGGACTGCAGCGGTTCAAGGCGGTGGCTCACCACCACCTTCTCCAGGGCAATTAGGGATGTACAATAAATGCTGGCCTTGCCAGCGACGCCCACATCCCAGGAACGAATAAAAGAAACGCCTCATTCCAAAAATAACAATCAGTTATGGATTGAAATGTTCCGTGTAAATTCTCTGATGGCTCAGCTGATTAAGGCAGCAAGTAATTGATCCATCTCGACCAAGAAGCTCTGAGTTTTGTGCTCTAGTCTCTGCTGTGTTGTGTGATCACAGCTTAGCTGCCAGTTGGGATGTTGCAATTGACGAGTGCTTTTTGACGGAGCAAAAAACAGCCAGGGTTGCTGCTCCTGAAATCATAATCGTGCTGCAAGGAGTCTGCGCTTGGGTGTGTGAGAGTTAATGAAAGGTGAGGACTGGACTGTGATGACCCTACACTTGAACAACAACAACTTGCATTTATATAACGCATTTAACGTAGTAAAACATCCCAAGGAAGCTTCACAGCAGCGTAAACTGACAAAAATTGACACTGAACCAAAGAAGGAGACATTAGGACTGGTGTAGGTTTTAAGGAGTGTCTTAAAGGAGGAGAGAGAGGCGGGAGAGGTTTAAGAAGGGAATTCCAGAGCTTATGGCCCAGAAGGCTGAAAGTACGACCGCCAATGGTGGGGCGAAGGAAGTAGGAGATGCACAAGAGACCAGAGTTGTCTAAGCATTGTAGGTTGCAGAGGTAGGGAGGGCGAGGCCAGGCCATGGAGGGATTTGAAAACAAGGATGAGAATTTTAAAATTGATATGTTGATGGACCGGGAGCTAATGTAGGTCAGCAAGCACAGGAGTGATGTGTGAATGGGACTTGTTGTGAGTTAGGATATGGGCAGCAGAGTTTTCAATGAGCTTATATTTATGAAGAGTGGAAGATGGGGGGCTGGCCAGAAGAGCATTGGAGTAGTCTAGTCTGGAAGTAACAAACATAGAGATGATGGTTTCAGCTGCAGATGGGCAGAGACGAACGATATTGCGAAGGTGGAAGTAGGTGGTTTTTGTGATGGAGAGGATATGGAGTTGGAAGCTCAGCTCAGTCAAGTAGGACACTGAGGTTGTGAATAGTCTGGTTCAGCCTGCAACAGTGGCCAGGAAGGGGTATGGAATTGGTGGCTGGGGAACGGAGATCATGGTCGGGACCGAAGACGATGGCTTCAGTCTTCCAAATGTTTAATTGCAGGAAATTCCACCTCATCCAGGACTGGATGTCAGATGAGCAGTTTGACTACACTGGGCAATAGAGGGGTCGAATGAGATGGTGGTGAGGTAGAGCTGAGTGTCGTCTGCGTACATGTGGAACCAGATGTGTTTTTGGATGAGAGTAACTTGACGGTTGCTATCAAAACTAGTACATGAAGAGGTGGCCTTTGGGCAAGGTACTGGAAGAAAGCCAGCATCAGTGGAACTGCACTCCAGGAAGAAGTCACTGCTTTCATGAGAGAAGGAGGGACATCTCTGCAGAACCTTACCTCTTTGAGGGTTTTCTTATTCTTGTGATGGTGGAAGTGTTGCAGTGTTTAAAATTTAAAAAAGCACAAATTCTAACCTTTATCTACACTACTTATCTCTAACAGCAGCTGCTAATCTGATTTAGCTGGGCTGTTGTCCATCACAGTCCCCCTTTTAACTAAATGCTACAGCATAAAGAGGGAAAGAAAAATCACAAATGCTGGAAGCAAGAACTTGTATGTATATAGCGCCTTTCACGACCTCGGGACGTCCCAAAGCGCTTTACAGCGGATGAAGTACTTTTGAAGTGTAGTCACTGTTGTAATGTAGTGTAATGCGGCAGCCAATTTGCACACCTCAAGCTCCCACAAACAGCAATGTGATAATGGCCAGCTCATCTGTTTTAGTGAAAGTGCCAGAAATACGCAGCTGGTCAACCACCATCTGAAAGAAAAAGGCTGACATTTTGGTGAGACCCTTTATCAGCTGCGTTGGCTCATTTCACCGATGGTGGGGCGCAGCAGTTGGCCTCAGCATGTCTCGGCTGAGAATTGGGGTCAGCCAGGGCTCCCCACCTGAGTGATTGATGGATCGGTTCATTCTGCTTGGAAGTGCACATGGGATCCCCAGTGAGCACAGGATCGAGCTCTCAACGTTGATGTTCCTTGTGGTTGAATAGCCTACTCGCTGTCAAATAGCCCAGCAACCTTCACCATTCACTTCCATGAAGAATGATCGCTTAAGTGCCTGGAAAATTGCTGGCACCTACATAATTCTGTACCTTACCACAGAATGAACTACACTTTCCAGAGAGGAGGCAGAACAATTAGGAACTAAAAATTAACTACTGTTTCGAGAAATCTATTTACCATATCTGTCTGCTTGAATAATTCTAGAAAATTGATTATTTACATGCATGTGTGAATGCTAGAGTAAGTTTTTTTTAAGATGATTTAAAAAAAAAAATGATTTCAGCAGTTGAAACGAGTTTGTCGCATAGTTGAGTCTGATTTAATGTATACCTGATCCAGTTATATAATTACACTGTACCCCATGCACTGCCATTGCACATAAGTCCTGGTGAAAAGGTACTGGTCAAACTGGTTATATATTTAACAGGGTTCATATGGGTATTTGTAGTTTTCTTTTAATGCAAAAGTGAAATTAAAACAGGATTCTAGTCAGAATAAACAGTGCACTTGAAGTGAAACTGACTCTTCCCCCAACCCCCACAAAAAAAAACATGGCAAAACGAGCATGTACAGGGTTTTGTTTCCCTTTAAGAGAGGCTCTGCAGTATTTTTCCATTCCAGCCCGTCGACGTGGCAGGGCTTGTTGTCTTCTGTCGGGCATGATGGGAAAGGATTTGGGAAGGGAATCAGCAGTTGTATGCGTTGCAGCATTCGAGTTGAAAGCGAATGCTTCATTTGTAGTTTGAGGTGAACATTGAGAGATTTTGTAATTCGGGCTAGAATCTGGAGTATAATTTTTCACTGAAAAATCTTCTATGCTATGTAAAAGCTGCAGGATGGAGAAACGTTCGAATGTCCTTGCTGGGTTTGTTTGCTTTGCAACGAGGGCACATTTAGTGGCTATTATCTGCAATGCACGTCATTTACCAGCCCTTGGGGATTTGCTGGGCAATGTGATTGGTCCGGGCTGCAAGCGTAGAGGGCGGGGTAGCTCACTGCAGCAGATGTTTTTGTGGTTACTGAGAACTCTCGGCTTTCAGCTACAGCTTCGCTTTGTTGTTGCTACTGCTCCATTTTAACCTGAGCGCTGTGAGCTCACTGCAATGCAAATAATGTGTGCACACACACACACTCTCTCTCTCTCTCTCTCACTGAGTACACTTAATTTGTAATTGGATTTTTTAATCTGCTTGTTTTAACAGGATCTATGCACAGTTTTGTGTGGGTGACCTACAAGTGCTCAAAAGGCGTGCGGCTTCCACAAGCCCAAGCCCAGCTCCCCTGCTCATCCCTGCACTGCCGACCACCGCGTCGACCAGTGCAAGAGCTGCCGTTCGCAGCAGCTGCAGTCAGGCATGCAAAAACGATGAGGTCAACAGCATCACATCCAATCAGCACCAAGCTGGCCCTTCCCTTCCCAAAATGCCTCGGCTGGAGGAAGTTGTGCTGCAAGAAGGCCATGTTGGTGAAAGTAGAAGAACTGTCTGTTCACACCCATTATGGACCGACAGAGAAGCAGCGGGCTCCCAGAGCGAGAAACGGCAGCTGGAAGGCGCAGGTACATCCACCGGACATTCGACAGTATGCAGAGGCAAGAGAAAAGAGAAGACCCGCAATGTCGGCTGTGTTACTCAGTTAATACTCGTAACTCACAAAGATGCCTTGATGCTGAGGAACTGTCAATATGGCAGAAACGAAGGCTGTGAGCATACTAATGGCTCTGGAGAGGCTTTCACCAAGAGAGCTAGAACCGGGCTGGGACTGGCTTTCCAGGCTTCTGCACTCAAGATAGGAAGTCCCAGACAGTGGGAAGATGAAGGAAAAATCGAGGGATTGCCAGAGCTGGAAGCAGACCCCTCTCTTTGTTCTGAATACAACAACTATACACAAGTAAGTACTGTTTTAATTGAACTTTGTCCTTGAAAACTAGTGCTGTGATGCAGTACAATTAGAGCTCCCTAATTATAGCAGCTATGCCTGTTACATACTGCACTGTGTTCTAATCTCTCAAAAATGGAAGTGAATTTGACACAAACTTCTGATGGCAGATTGCAACCCTTATTTGGATAAATTCCCTAAATCAAAAATAAACTGCAACATTAACCCTTTAGGTACTTTTTTCCCCCAAAAAAGCTCACATTTAATTTTTTTGGTCTTGCAGAACTGCTCAATGTAAAATTGTGGACAAAGGTCAAGTCTCCGGATAACTAATGATCTTGATCAAACGACTGATGGGTACAATATGCTGCACCAGGTTAATAATAGAGGAATGCTTGTGTTTTTATATAAGTAACGACCTTCAGAGTATTAGTTTACAAGGTTATAGTTGTGAGCAAGTGTTGGCTTAGGTTGTGATCGATTTAAGTTGTTTACTGAATACAAGTAAATCTGAAGTGATCCATGACTTATCAAAAAGCTTTCTTTGTTTGGGTGTTGGCTTTGTTAACTCTTTGTGCTGAGGAGGTCACGTGATTAATTCAACCCTTTATGGATTTTGCTGTAATAATTTTGCATTAAACTTGTGTCTTTTTTGTTGGTGGGGGGTCATTTTTCAGCCATCTTAACTACCCTATATAATTTGTGGTTGGCTTTTTTATTACTGAAAATTAATTTCATTTTTCATTCCTTGATCCTGCAAATTTTCAGTTTTGCCTTGTAAAGTTTTTATAAAACTGAAGCTGCTGATCTGAGGTACAGTAAAAATGTTTGAAAATCATCTTTAGCAACCAGAAACTATCCTGACAAGTTACAAATTTCAGCTGCATTGTCCACTGTTACAGTATAAAAATCTTTTTATGCCTAAACACCCCAGCTTAAGTCTGAGGAATTGTTTACAATTAAGTCTGATTGGATATGTACAAGAGCTGTGGCAGTAAAGTGGAAACAGAATATTACGGAAAACTGTTCATTAAAAATAATGTTCTCTATGCCAGAGTTCTTGGTGTTTTTCAAATTTGGATTGACTACTTCATTTCTGAATCAATGTAAATACCAAGAATAAGGGTAAATGTGCAACTGTTAGCCGAATGTGTGAATATTTATTGATAGCTTCAAGAACTCACTTCAGAATCTCTTTAAAGGCATTAAGATATTCCTCATCAAATACATACTAATACCAACTGGACACAAACGCTTCTCTTGCGATTTTACTTTTACTTTTTTGAAAGAGTTGCAGTTTCAGTTTATTGTGCTGATCACTTTTATCTTTACAGGGAAGTTTAGGTTCACCAGATTAACACTCGTTTTGCTGGTCATAATGGGCTGATTAATTTTCCAAGTTTGAAAGTTACCTTTTTCACCGTGTAAACTTACAATGGTGTGAGGAAAGTATGGGTAATGTGAAACACCAAAATTAGTCATTGTGCAACAGTAAAGGTGCAGTCTTTTTTTGAAACATTGATATTTTGAAACATTAAAAATACATTTTATAGTGATATAGTTCAAAAATAACATTTTGTAAAATTCCATGGGTGAATAAGTCAGGACTGCAGCTGTACAAAACATTTTTTTTCCTTGCAGTATTTTGTGAACTGAGCAAAATTAAAATCTCCTACATATTTTTATCTTAATGCATCAAATCCTTTTGCATTGAATTACATTTTGTGAATATCCTTGGTTGTCATTTTACGTATCAACAAACCTTTAATTATACATGTTTATTTCAGCCAGATTTTTAAAATTATCACCATTTTGTTTAAAAATCGAAGCTCTAGCAGAAAATGCAAATTACAATTAACCTTCAATGACTTACACATATTTTTGTGATCCACTTTCTCAATTTTTTTAAAAAATCGGAATTGAGTTTTATCTGTTGGTAAATGTTGAAACGAGTACTTAGTTTGTCCTGGTTGAATTTACGAGATCAGAGTGCATAGATCAGGATTATTGGATCAATAATGTTGAGAAAAATATTTGTGTTTGATCACTTTGATATCTTTGGGGGGAATTACTTTCATGTGGTGTGTGTGACATTTCCCGCCACTTTATAGGTGCCCGGAAGTAGGCACAGCTTCACCTAGTCTTTACAGTGAAGACGACGAGCTTTGAGGAAGCGCCATTTTAGTGCAAATTCATGCCTCCACTTGTATAGGTAGAGGGTGGGGAAAGCTACAGTAGCATAGAATGGTCATATTTACTTGTATATTTGTGCTAGAAGCTTCTTAGGTTAAGCTTCTGGTAACAACTGCAGTCTGTCTAACGTGTGCCTTCATTGTTCGTTTGGTGAGTTCCACAGTAAAAGGGTGCAAAATTAACTCTTGCATTCTCGGGGAAATCAAAGATGGAAAAACAGTGCTCATTATTTTGCCTTTACCGTCGGTACGGAAATATTGCTTCCAGTAAACCTTGAATTGTGTACACATTTTCTCAGCAAATGCCCATTATTGTTTAAAATGCAGCTTTTGAAAGTTAAATAATCTTGAACCAACAGCTTATTTTACTGGCAAAATGATGCGGCTTTCTTTTTGTTTGAAATGTCCCACCTAATGCAGTTTAATACATGTGATGGCTGAGAGTCAACCCCTGACATTAGTGGAGCAGTCAGAGTAAGGAGTGACCAACATAAATTTGTCACAGCTTTTGCACATAATCATTTTATTAAAGTATCTTAATACTTGAGGTTTGCAGTTGTTTTGGGAATTTACTTATCACTTTTATTGGGAATGTTAATGATCCTATGTTCACATACAGGTTTAAATTCAAGATATTTGAATAAGTCGGTAAAAACAGCGAATTTGGTGCACTGGAAGACAAGTTTAGAGTTTATTTCTTTTGCTTGGCCTCTTGCATCAATCTGAGATAATTATGGACTTGTGGTAGTTCTGAACGCAGTTCCTATTCGGCATGCTTTAAACCTTTTTCTTTAACATTCCTGAGCAACAAATAAATTGAAACCTTCATAAATGAGATTACTGACTTGTTGATACAGGTGGATTTCCTAATGTTATTTGTATTGCATTTTTTATAACGCTAGTCACTCACAATTTCTCCTTGAAGTTCAAGGCGCTTTTTTTCTGTGAGGAGGGAGAAGAGGCAGACAGCTGACTGTCATTTCCACCATGAGGATGTACACAAACAATGCAGTGACTCTTAACACGGCACACTTTCTGTTGCATGCTGTCACCAGAAAACAATGGAAAAAGATGTCTTCCAAACAATATTATCTGGCGGCAGTGGCATTCAATTTAGCGTAGCTTTTCACATTTTATAGAGCAACAGTAACGTGATAACTACATTTAGAAATGGCATATCGTGGATTGACATTGAGCATTTAGCATTTTTGTAAATATAAGTTTCTCCAACTGGTGCGTTTTTTTTAGCTAATGTGAATTTTGCAACTGACCAAGTCTGTAAATTGTAATCCTGGAAAAATATATCTATGTTGCATTGTAGGACAAAATGTTGTGATGCATTAACGTACTGTTAAAGTTGTCCTTCAAGACGGACTTGAACTGAAAATGCAACTTAATTTTTGAAGTATAATGAGCTATTTTTGATTTATTAGTAAAAATGAATAAACATGCAATCGTAGCAAAATATCAGTGGAGTTAAAATATACATAGCAGCAACAGATGGGCAGTTTATACAGTCGGTTCCAACAAATAGAAAAAAATCACCAAGTAAAATGGCTGGCAATGTGTCTCTTGACAAGTGTTACACTGGGATACGTGGTTAACACTATGTCTAAGTAAACATTTCTCACGTTAAGTAGAATGAGTGCTAAGGGTATCTTTGACAAACCGTGTATGTGTGGGAGCATATTTGTTACGTTTAACTGATTGTCTTTTGAACAATTTCTTGTGGTTGGTAGCCAAAACTGAATTCTTGATTGGTGAAATAGTCAATGCCGTCTCATCTGAAGACATTCGAAGCTAAACAATTATACGGTATTAGCGAAGCCACCAAATTGTGGTTGTGAATACCTCAGCATCTGTTAATGCTTATAATCCGAAATCCATTGTTTTTGTAATTATTAAAAAAACAGAATGTGATCCTAATTTCTCACCCACATATATGTTGTAGAGAAGGTTTCATGTCTCCAGTACAGGGTGTTTTATGGCTGACTGTATAATCTAATTTTAATACTAGTGTAGTTGCCCAGTCTCTTCCAAAAAAAAAGGTTTACCATACCTAGGGATTTGGTAACAAACAATAGTGTTGTACCATGACTTTAATCGTGGGTTTACAGGTTCTGAAGGTAGGGAAAAACTAATATTGGCAAATCAACAACGATTGAGAATTCACTCGAGGAATTTGGATAATTTCTGAAATTCTTGCGTGGAAAGGTTGATTTATGAATTGCGTATCCCTCCCCCAAGGTGTCTGTTTATCTCTTGAGAATAGTGGCAGGGTCTTTTTTCCATCAGTACGTTTTCTCATTGGGGTGCTTAACTTCCATTACTCCTGCCAGCTTTTAAACCTCCGACAGCACCACTAAATGTGGCTGTTAATTTTAACAACATTTTTGAATGCAAATTTATGGGAAATTAGTGCCACTAATGCTAACAATACAACCAATGGTTTACTTGTATATGGCGGGTGGGGTGAGAGAAGCTAAATCTTTCCTTAACATACTGAACCTGCGGTATGGTTTTACTATTTTTGGTTATACTCAAGTTATATGTAATCTATTTGAAATGTTGCAACATTCTATTGCTGTATACGTGACTGGCATTTACTTACCACAACTAAAATTTCCTATTCCCATTGCGCAAATAGTGGCTGGTGTTTGGTTGCTGAAGTTTCTTTTTTTTGTTAGAAAAAGTCACTAGTTTTGGAGAGAACTGTTTCTTGTTTCTCTCTCCCCTTTCCTCACCCCCCCCCCCCGCCCCAAACAAATTAGCCCAAGATGGTTGATGGCCAAAATGCAGTTCTGTTTTAGTAAATTAAATTATTACTAAAGTAATGTCAGACAGGTCTTTACCTGTAGTTAATTGTTTGAGAAGTGCATAAGTTTAGAACTGACTATGCTTTGCCAGGAAAGATGCAAAAACTGAAGTGTGAAGAGGAAAGTTCTGCTTGTTTCTATGGATACCATAAGTGTATTTGATAAATGAACTGCAGTCTGAAGGTTATTTCAATTGTTTATTGTCGAGTGGGGTTTATGGAAAGAAATCTTGCCACATACCCGGAATCCTTCAAATATTGTCATCAGCACGGCTAAGGGTTATTTGAGGTTGATTTCCATGATTTAGGTACATATTTGGTAGAAGCATAGATAATCGAGCCTGTAGGCAGTTTCTGAAAAATGCTACTGTTTTAATTTTAGGGAGTCAGGTGATGTATTAACTTTGATCACTGCATCACCTGACTCCCTAAAATTAAAACATTTTGCTTTGCCTGTGGAACTGAAATATGCTGTACGTTTTCAAGAGGACCAGTTTATTGGATCCACATGTTCCAAACTGATTTTCTTTGTTGCCTTGCCCGAGGATCAACAAAACCGAGGCTGATTAACTGGAGTGCTTTACAGAAGGTGGTGTGATGGCTACTTCATTAAAGGTTTCATCTTTATGGATTGTCCATGATTAGAGCTCCTCATTCTTGGGTTTAATTTTTTTCATGAATTTGTGTCATACAAATTGGACAAAATTGGCTGCAAGCAAACTGTGCATTTTTGGATCCAACATAAAATTTGTGATCAGAAAGCTTTGGTTTTGATCGGGTTTAATCAGCAAAATAATTTTGGATGGTACAAATATACTTAAATGCTTAACAGCTGTCTTTACAAAGTTTAATTCTGAAAGGAGTTGACTTTAGCTACATCCTCAGTACTTCCTCTTTTGTAAAACTTAGTTCTGCCATTTGTACCTGACTCGGGCATTTGAAGATGCGCTGTATGTTGATGCTGCCCATCAGCATATGTAGAAGATACTTTTTGCATCAAACAGGACAGCTGCTGTGTATGCCACACCAGAACTCCAGTATGCCAATGTTGAAGCCAAGTTTTATCCAGAATTTGGAATTCACCTTTTTGAGGTTTAGGAATGGGGTTAACCTTAAAATTCAAAGGCTTAACCATACTAGGATCATTTACCCCTTTATGGCTTTTTCTTTTGCCAATTTTCTCCCCTTTCCTCTCCTGCTGTTCTGAAGGTGCTAACACATGATTGCATACACAGGCAATAAGAACAACTATAAATACTGAAAGATCCTTGTTAAACAGAACAAAGTGCAATCTTTGATTCTCTTCCCAGCAGTCTTGAGAGCAGTCAATACAGCTCAACCCCCTCTACGCTTAGACATGAATAGTTCAGATCAGTATTTTATTATATGTTCAAATATCTTTGTGTTAATCTTTGTTTCTTCCTGTTTTGTCTGTTTCTCAGGGATCTCTTGTCATAATTTTTCTCCTTATTGCTTGCATTCTGTCATGTGAAAAACAGAACATTTTCAAATGGCTGCTCCTGAAACTGTAGTTCTCTTGATAATTTTTATTTTTAAATCTACTGCAGTAATCTTGATTTTGCTTGGGTGAGATGATAAACTGGATAATACAGAACTCTGGAGTAATTGGCTCAATAACTTTGTTCTGGTATATTTATACCCATTAGGAAGAGGCTGAACGGGTTACATGTAGTAATTTTTCTCATGATGTCATTCCAGGTGCAGTTGGATTTCATGGGTAAAGCCGTGCAGTGGTACCATCTGATAAGCCTGGGGGGCGTGTACAGACTGATTGGATCCAAACAGCTGGTAAGAGAACCAAAAGCTGCTTTTGTTAGAAATATTTGAGCCTGGGAAGCAAACATCTCAATTGTGGCAAAATTTAAAAGTCCGCATATTGTAGTTTCTGTTGTTTATAAAGAAGGGAAAGAGATCACATGAATTATGATGCATTGCATTCTGATTCTATTTTGCAAAACTAAATGGTTCAGAGAAGCTGATTATGTTCAGTTATCACTCAAAAAAAGCTGAAAATATTTCTTGTTTTACTTAGTTTGGAATATTTACAGACTTTCCCTTCTTTATCCAGGACACATCTGTTTTTGAACGACACTCTTCTCCCTCCATTCCACGGAAGACCCTACAGAGTTTGAATTGTCCACTCTGCCTTGTTGTTCAGCCTGACTGGAAATTGCAGTATATTTCCACTCTATCCTGTTTACACCAGTCCCAGGTAGGCCAGTACTTTAGAAATCAAGGAAGAGTAGAGATAAATCAGGTTTCCATTGTAACATTAATCGTGTCATTCAAAGATTTCAATGATTTGTTTAAAATGATTTCTGAAGCATTAGTATGTGGGAGTTATGTAAAGTGAAGGGTGTAGTTATGTGTAATATAGAATGGTAATTGTGCATTGTTACAGTACTGTGGAATCCACCTTGATAGTTTAAAGATCCCAGTTAATGTGACTGGCCATAACAGATAATAAAGGCAAGTGGGACAAGATTGCTTTGACATTGGGAAATAAAAGAGCCACTCTATTTCAGTTTATAATTATTCTGATGGGGATAAGATAGCTTCCATGATTGTCATTGATTTTGAATATTACATTATGTTTCTTGATCTTGGGTCATGATTTCTTTTAATGTCTTTGTCATTAAGCTGTAGTTCTGCATCAGTTTTTCTTTCTAATAAAATTGTTTTGATTTCAGCTTTCTGAAAATCGGATAAATGTGCCTGCTTACCTTGAACAATTGGCTTCAGAAATACCTCAGCCAAGCTCTATTCAAAAAGTACTCTCTAGCAGGTAAGCACAGAAATACACTCATACATATTGAAAACTATCTTTTGCTGCCCCAACTTTCCCTTTGATTATCTGTTTGTCCCTCCTCTCCTGATGGTGGTGACTCATGCTGGGGTACGGTTCTACAAGTTACCAGTACCCAGATAGCCATTCTTCATGCGTATGCTTAGGTTAGTGAGTGTAAATGGGCTATTGGCCTGTGGACCATTCCAACTCTGTCCCTGAACGCGATCCCATCCTTGCACCATATGCACTTCTAGTAGGATCACTGGGCAGCAAATGGAGTGGGAACCCCAGCCAACATTTTTTTAAACTTCCTAGATAGACACAAGCCAATCCTATTGGCTCTGCTACTGTCCTTACTACTGTTCAACATAGAAACATAGAATCTAGGAGCAGGAGTAGGCCATTCGGCCCGTCGAGCCTGCTCCACCATTCAATACGATCATGGCTGATCATCCAAATCCAGTACCCTGTCCCTGCTTTAATCCCCACAGTACACATATCCCACCCTAGCCCCGTAACCCCACGTATTTAAATCCCCCCACATATTTAATCCCCCCCTAACACTAAGGGTCAATTTATCATAGCCAAATCAACCTAACCCGCACATTTTTGGACTGTGGGAGGAAACCGGAGCACCCGGAGGAAACCCACGCAGACACGGGGAGAATGTGCAAACTCCACACAGACAGTCACCCGAGGTCAGATTCGAACCCGGGTCCCTGGCGCTGTGAGGCACCAGTGCTAACCACTATGCCACCGTGTTGCTATAATGTGTTTATGAATTGGGCATTAGTTGTATTCGAAGTGAAGAAGATGCTATGTACTAATGTGGTTAATTTGTGTATATATTTATTCTTGCTTTTTCATAAATTTATGAACTTAATTTTTCAGTTTAGATTTTATCAATTTGAATTTACTTTCTTTTTGAGTTAAATTAAAAAAAAAACCTGCATAACATTACTAAATCCAGAGCAGCGAATTTGGCTTAGAAGCACACAGTTTATAATAGCCTAACCTTGGAGTCTTCTAACGTTTGGATTGTCTGACAGTTTCTCAGCATCGCTTGTCTCTTTCACTGGAATCATATTGGAAAGGATGTGCTATGAACCCAACAGAAGAGCCAACTTTGCAGGTCTTTTAACTGATAAAAATACACAAGGTAAGAATGAAGTAAAATTCCAATCTATACCAAAACTATTACATATACTGTGTAGTTCCAAAATCAGATTGCCCTACAGCTGGTTGGAATGCTGTGATATGCTAGAGCAATGTTGTGTGACAGTGGTGGGATGCAGATTTGTGTCCAGAATATTTCTCTGGCTGAAATTAGGAATGAGACAATCGATGCTGAGAGGAAGCTTTGTGCTTCATCAGTAAGAGAAGGGAAAAACAGAGGACTGTGACCACCAGCCTGGGTATTGCTTTCGCATATGTAAGCACTGACTGAGGCTTGAGGAATGGATTACCTGTTGGGTGGGAAATATGATCATTTTAATTGTGCCGAGCAGACATAGCATTTTGTTTTCTTGTTAATAGTAACAGTACTGAGTTAATGAGTATAAAAAGGAAGAGTGTTTATTGAAATGTCTCCACTTGACTCCCTAGTGACTTTGTTTTGCTGTGTTTAACACAAGTTGCCTCTTGCGTGTTCATAGGTATTTCTGTTCCTGGTGACTGCGGTCTGAAGTTGACTGTTGGTGACATTCACAATACAGCCATAGCCCTGGATGTCTATGTAGATCTTGTGCAGTTATCTTATACCCTTGGGGTTTTGCCAGGAGCCATGGTGACGTTTTATGATTTGGAGAGGACCACGTCGAGGTTAGTATTCTATTTAGGAACGTAGGAACAGGAGTAGGCCATTCAGCCCCTTGAGCCAGCTCTGCCATTCAGTCATATCATGCCTGATCTGTACCTCAACTTCATTTACCCGCCTTAGCTCCATGTCCCTTGATACCCTGACCGTACAAAAATCTGTCTATCTCGGTCATGAATATTTCAATTGACCGAGCATTTTGGGGAGTGAGTTCTAGATTTCCACTATCCTTTGCGTGAAAAAGTGTTTCCTGAATTCACTCCTGAATGGCCTAGCTGTAAATTTAAGATTAGGTCCCCTCATTCTTGATTTCCCCCACCAGAGGAAATAGTTTCTCTGTATCTACCTTATTGAATCCTTTTAACATTTTAAACACCTCAAACTTTTTATACTCAAGGGAATACAAGCCAAATTTATGCAACATGTCCTCATAATTTATCATTCTGGTGAATCTGTGTTGCACCCACTCCAAGGCCAGTATATCCTTCCTGAGGTGGTGCCCAAAACTGAATGCAGTACTCCAAGGCTCTATGCAACTGAAGCATAACTTCCTCCTCTTTGTAATCCAGCCCCCTTAAGATAAGGCCAAAATTCCATGAGGATTTTTGATTGCTTTTTGTATCCGTCTACAAGCCTTAAATTATTTGTGCACTAAGATTCCCAAATCTCTGCTCCTCTACAGTTCCTCATTTCTCACCATTTAGAAAATACTCCAATTCATCTTTCTCGGGTCCAAAGTGGATGACATCACACTTGCCCACATTAAACTCCCATCTGCCATAGTTTTGCCCACTCACTTGGTCCAAATTCATTTCATATAAGATTCTTGCAGCCAGCATAGTGTTGAAATTTTCATCAGTCCTGGATGAATTGAAACCCAGGTTCCAAAGGTGCTTGACCCACTGCGCCATCCAGCCATCAGGGGGCCTTTGTAGGATTGGAGTGAAACCCGTGACTGAGGAAAGAGCACAAAAAGCAAAATGCTGCAGATCTGAAACAAAAGACCGAAAATGTTGGGAACACTCCATAGGTCAGGCAGCATCTGTGGCGAGAGGAAGGTCGGGTTAACGTTTCAGGTTTACCGCCCTTCATTTCTCCATAGATGCTTCCTGACCTGCTGAATGCTCCTAGCATCTTCTATTTTATAACTGAGAAATGGGTTCTTGTTTGATTTTATTGTTCTTGATACAGATGCAATCTTGCCTAATGTGTGCAATTGTATTTTTAAAGGAGTGTTCTCCAATCCAATTATAGAAACTAAAGTCACTTAATCTATAGTTGCGATACATTTCAAATATGTTTTTTTTTAAAGTCCATTTCAATTGAATTTTTCCAAATTGTTTTTCAGGAACAACAATGTGTACTGCAAATATGTGCCTTTCAGCAGTGTCTCTGTCCTTGCATTTCCTTCACCGGAGGCTGAAAGGTTGGTATTTTGATTCTCATTTTGCTCGCCTTATGTGAAAGCTCAATATACAAAAATGGAAGAACCTTTTCATCCATAGCAGTACTCAACTATTCATTTCGTTTAGACTTCCTAAGGGAACAAACTTGATGCACCCTGTTCCTATTGGGGAAATTATTACAAAGCTTGGTAATTGCTATTATGTTTAAAAGCATAAGAGATCTGTAGTGCAGATAATTTAGTATCATTTTCAGAAAAAGTTACTTTTCCACATTTTATGGTCTCTTGAACTTGGTGTACCTTAAATAACATAATGGGTAACAAAATCTTTTTGAATTGGACCAGTGTAAAAAAACGTAGGCTGACTTGTAATTCCAGCCTTCACATTTCTAAGAATTCAGCGACTTAAGCTCATGCAGTTTCCCACACACAACCACAGGTCTGTGCTAGTGCCTCACAGCCCAGCATGGACAAACAAAGTGCCTTCACAGTCAAGTTCTGGCCTACGTCTGTTATTCTGAAAGTCCTGCTATGCACCATACAGAACACAAGAATTGGGAGCAGTGCAACTAATTATCATTGCTACACTGTGTCCAGAGGGACAGTCACACCACTGGTGATGTCACAGAGAGCTGCTGTCCATTTTACAAAAAGTTAAAATATCTAGCTGCTACTACCAGCAGCTGGAAACTTAGCTCAAGACTCTCATTGACTTCTGTCAATGTGGTGGTTGCGAGGAAGGAAAGAGAGGAGGGAAATAAGTTAGGGGGAAAAATGAGGATTGAGAGGAGGAAAATTTAACTTGTGCTTTCTAAAAAGGTCAGAAATTAAAGGACAGTTTAAAATGCCATTTTAAAGATGCACTTGGCTTAAACTGAATTGAGTGCAAAGTCAGATTTCGAAATCTAAGTCTTAACAGAGGACAAAATGTGCGTAAAACTTCTTGTATGAACAGCAGGAAGTTCCCGCCTCAGAGTTTTCATCATCTCATTGTTATGTGAAACTTCAACTAGTATTCTTGCTGCAATTAGCACCAAGGAGAGAGGAGGTTGGAATGGAGGCAAGTAGAATTTGATAGACACTTTATTTAAAAAAAAACAGGATTGCAATTCAATCCTGTGTAGACCTTGCTAAGATTGATTGGGTATGTGGCACGTTTGTGAATATAATTGGGGGGCCCTTCTGTACAGCATAACTAATCTGGGCTATGATGATGCAACCATGGCATTTGATGTTTTATATATAAAAAAAAAGATATTGGCACATAGTCAGTTTACTAAAGAACAGATACTTGATTTGTGTTGTGATTTCCTACATGGTTGAAATTCTGTGAATGCTTTACCACACCCTGGTGTAAAATGCTAACTGCTATTTTATCATAATTCGTAAGCACATTTAATTTATGTGCACAAAAGAATTTACAGAAGCAGATTAACCATTGCATGACAAATGCTGCTCAGCAGAATATCAACCCTATGGAGAATTCCTGATCTTATGCTTGCTGCTTGGGAATGTAAGGTGCAGAGCGGAGACCATGTGTCCCATCAAAAGGCAGCGTGGAGAGAGTCACTCCTTGCCATTCTTGGTGACCGGAGTAGGGAAATTAATAAGCCTTGAGAGCAGGTCATTTGCTCACTTGTTTGGTCTCGTGCAGAAAGAAAATACATTGAAAATGTAATGGGCAGAGCGAAGCTCTTATCTTTTTTGAGCACTAACTTGTCCCTTCAGTGGCTAAAAATAAATTGTCTGATTTGGAAACTTCCATTATCAATCATCTAAATGCACTATTATAATTTGTCACTGTGTGATTCAAAAATAAAAACTAAGTGCTGGAAATATACAGCAGGTTGGTCGGCATCTGTCAGGACCCAAGACAGATTTTGACATTTTGGATGGTGCATCCTTTCATCTTCAGTTCTGATGAAGGGTACACACCTGAACTATCAAAATTAGCCTTTTCCTTTTGCTTTGAACTTTTGACATTTTCTATTTCAAGTGAGCAATTGACATCTGCAATTATTTTTATTTGATTCAATTATCTCATTTAACTGGTTAAATTTGACATTAGTGGCTTTGGGTTTCATTGTCTCTTCTGAAACTGTTGACTTTTTCTACAGGTCTGTTTCCAGTTTATCAACAAATACAGCCATTTCAGAGCTGCCCCTGCTCTATCTTGGAAATTTAATCTCCGGACGAGAGAATCGCCTACGAGGGATTGTTTGCTGCCACGTGGTTAATGTTCGGTGGCTGAAACTGCAGTGGGTGTGCAGTTGTTGCAGCAGCATTTTTAAACAGGTTTGTTTTAATTTTAAGTTTAGAAATGACAGGAACCTCATTTTTACTTGAGTTGGTATGTAGAACAGAAAATGCTGGAAATACATAACAGGTCTGTCAGTATCTGAAGAGAGAAATACAAGTTAACTGACATACAAAGGGTCTCCAGATGAAATGTTAACTTGTCTTATACCAGGAAGATTCAATTTCTTCTGTGTCCAGATTGTGCTGAGCCTGTGCTATACAATTTTACATAGAATTCAAAGTTACAAAAAGTCAATTTCAAGTGTTACAAGATAACAAGGGAGTACAAATCTGTCACAGGGATATTTTAACTAGAATTCTCTGCAAATGATCTCAGTGATCCAACGACAAAGCACATGGATCCAAACACTTCCATCACAAAGGATACAGAATTATGTTGGAAATCATATTAGACTGGGGCATCAAAATATAAAGTGAAATTAAGAGCCAGAATTCTCATGAATTTGGATATTTTAACCAAATCTTTCCTGTACTTCAGGATGAACCATAAAAGTAGTGTGTGCAGATGCATCAAATTTGAAGCAAAAAGATATTTTACATTTTCAAAAGTAGTCTGTTGTAGATATAATTGCACTTTTTATTAATGAATTTAATAACCAAGTTATGATTTGATTTCTATGGTTAGGGAAGGTGCACAAGAAGTTCTGGACCGTGTCTGTCTGCAGATGGTGTATTTCGTGCTAATGCAAAGTAAGCATCAAGGATTGGGAACCTGATTTAAACAAAATGATCACCTCGAATCATTCTATGCTTCACTATGGTGATCACGTTGCCAAAACATTGTTTGTGCAAGTCAGAGAAGATCATCGTTTTTTCAAAAGCTGGAATATGTCTTGTCCGGGCACACCATTTTCTTTACCTGTTTTCTACAGGTTCTTGCACACAATATGTTTCAAATTATTGTAACATAACCACAGCCAGCGGATTAGTTCAAAATGTTTCCTATGTTACTTTTTCCCCCAGTGATATGACTATTGGCTAATCACACGGCTCCAGATGAATGCACTTGATGAGGTTTAGACAGAACACATGCAAGTTGGAATGTCCCATACCACAAATTGGACACAACATTCATTTCACTGGCACATTTAGGTTTGGGAAAACAATGGTTGTTTCATGGTATATGCCATGGACTTTGATTTGGACTTTTATTTCTCTCAACATTTTCTTGTTTTCCACCCCCTTCCTCCCCCCACACCCCCTTTCAAACTTTCACTACCCACCAGATGGATCATCTTTTCCCACATGATCTTCCTTAAATAGGGAGCCCTCTTGACTGACTATTATTGTTGCTGCCAAGGTTTCACTCTCCAGTCATTTGCCTGGAGGCATATTTGCATTATGGCATGTGAACAATATTCTTTCCTCTTGCCTGAGATGGATGACTTCTGCAGTCTGACAAATTTCAGCTTTTGGTCAGGAACTGACTCAGCTGGAAGTACTTAGTCCTACAAACTCCTCCTTCCCTGCATTCTTAGTGGGTTTAAATGATTTATCACCTCACCTCCTCTCACTTTATTTGAGCACTTTGAAATTGTGGAACTCCTTAGCTCTCAATCTTTCCTTCGTCTGACAATCTTCAGGCTTTTAAAGCCCAAGTTTGGCAACAACGAATTACTACTTTGATTTACCTTTATCTTTATTCCTCTTCTCAACTGGTTCGTGCCTTTCACAATGGAATTGCGCAATCACCTCAGTTTCTTAATAAAAATTTTGAAAAACCACCTTAGATCTTGGACTCGACTCTGTCTCCATTTGGTTCGGGATGCAGCTTGTAAATACAAAGTCGCTTACAGTGAGTGTTAGCAGATGTAGCTTAATTGGAAAAATAAGCATAAAAAAATATCAGTGGGCAAAAGTGTTTAAACCAATTTGCCCCAAGCCAATACATTGCATGAATAGAAAAGCAAAATACTGCAGATGCTGGAAATCTGATAGAAAAACAGAAAATGCTGGAAACACTCAGCAGGTCAGGCAGCATCTGTGGAGAGAGAAACCGAGTTAACGTTTCAGGTTGATCTTTCGTCAGAATATGAATAGGCTCTTTACTGCGAACACCTACTCTTGTCACACACAAGCTGTTGAAATGGAAAGTGTGCAGCAGTACTGTTCTTAAACAGTTACTATTTAAACAGACTTTTCTTCAGCGGTCCTTCAAAGCATTTTGCATTTACTGGTGACATGCAGAAATGTCACATTTTGTAATGTACAAACTAAGTTAGCACATTCAAGATGTGTTCCCGAGAAGGGATGAGGTGTAAGTTGGTGTAAAATTGCCATTACAGTTAAAGGTTTGAGCTGACACCGGCAAACTGCAGCTTGTGCCGTAAGGTGCACGTTTATTTTGCAGTTAGCTTCCTGTGACACGACAATGACAGGAAGGAAAGAAAGAAAGCTCTAAAAACAGTTTGCTGTGGTTTTTGTGGTAGATTTTAATGCACTGTGACCATTCGCCTCAACATGCAGGTATCCGTTCCAAACTCTGTCTGCTGTGGATAAAAATAGTACTGATTAACGGCCTGGTATAGAGATCAAGTGGAATTTAGGATGAAGATTCTTGTGTTTTTGTATCATAAGTTTAGCTTGCATTTCTGCTCCAGTTCAGACCTTGCAACACTCCAACTTTGCCCCTATCTCCACCACAGCATTCACTAAACTTAACTCTTCCATGGGACCCACCTCCTGCTCTCTTGACTCGCTCCTGATCGCTGAACTACTTAACCTGGTGATCATTGATATAGTAAGCTGCTCTCTCGCCCTAGGCATTGTTCTTTCCATTTTTAAAACTGCTATAATCACCCAACTCCTTTCAAAACCTTCTGTTGATCCCTCTGTCCTCTAGCTATCACCCATCTCCAACCTCCCTTTCCTCTCTGTTTCTGGAATGTGTCATCGCATCCCAACTGCGTGTTCTCCTTTCTGTCTACTCTGTTCAGTTCCTTTGAATCTAGTTTCTGCCCCATCCACAGGACAGTCACCAAGGGCAGTCTGTGTGACTGTGACCATGTGCATTATCCCATTTTTGGACCTACTGCAATGTTTGACATAGTTAGCCACACTCTTCACTCCATTGGCTGTTCTCCATAGTCATGTACTGATCTCTCGTGGTTCCATTTCTCCTTGTCCCAATGTTGCTGGTACATTTCCTACAATAGCTCCTTCTCCCATATCCACACAGTCAATTCTAGTGTGCCTCAAGGCTCTAGTCTTGCTGCTCAGCGACGTTATCTGTACACATAGGTTCAGCTTTGATGTGCATGTTGACAAAATCCATCTTTACTGCTCCACGACCAATCTTGAGGTGTTATATTGCCTGTCGTCAGAGTTGTGGGTGAGCTAGATTTTTATTTATAGCTCAATATTGGTAAGATTGAAGCCATCCTATTTGGCCACTGTCAGAGACTTTGTGCTCAAGCCCCTGATCCTGCCCCCTGTTTAGAATCTTGTTGAAGCTCAACCTGAAAGTGCACAAGCCTTAATATTCTTCTCCACTGTGAACTGAGCTTTAAACCGCATGAACAGCCCTTCACCATAACTCCTTACTTCCGTCTCTGAAACATCACCTCCCTTTATTCCTCCCCTCCCCTATTTAATTGATATTTCTGCTTCAACAGTTTCCTTTCCAGTGCTACAAACTTGAAGCTGTATGTTTTTTTTTGATCTTGGAAGTATCCAATTAAAACATGATTTTCGGCAGTTCCTATTGCAGATCATGTACAAACAGAATCATGAGATTGAAGGCTAAATTATTTCACTTGCAAAACCCAAATAACCAACATGACTTTCATGCTTGGATGCGGGGCCTACCTTTATAGAATAAACAACAACTTTTCCCATTCTATGTACTACTGGGCTTCTCATAAGTGTTGTTTCTGGGTATACAGATTTGCACCAGGAAAAGAGCATTAGTGATTACAGTGGTCTGTGATAATGAGTCAATGACCTAGGTTAATACTGGGAACTGTTTTGTTGCAGTGTTATTGTGGAGGATGGAACTGCAGAGGCACGAGTTCACTGTAAAGACAAACAGGTGGCAGACCTGCTAGCACTCAGCTCAACAGAGTGGGAAGGACTGCAACAACACGTTGGCCCACGGGGGAAGGTATACTTTCAGTACCAGGGCCGCACTGGACATGAACTGGTGAGTGAATGCCTTTCTCTCCTTTTTATTAGGATCCTTTATCCAGGATAACCTTTCAAAACTTTTATTTTCAGAGCGATCTTGTCTTTAACTCCCTTGGGCACAGAATTTCTCTCTCTCTACCTTTTCACTCTACATTCACAGGAATGATACTAAGTCACAGCAAGAATTTTTATTGATGTAGCACCTTTTCTCAAATGTCCCAGATTGCTTCACATCCCAATACATTTGAGTGATGTTATATCGGATAATGTAGTAGCCATTTTATGCACAGTAATGTTCCACAAACAGAAATGAGATGGATGACCAGTTAATCTGTTTTTGGTGGTGGTTTGAGAGAAATATTGGCCAGAACACAGGAATTTCCTGCTCCTCTTCAAAAAAAAAAGGTATTCTACAGCTGGCCTCCCAATTGGTGCTACCATTTTTGGCCCATTTCGTAATTCATGGCAGACTAGATGTATTAAAATCTAACCTCTTCACCTAGCTGAACACTTCCATTGCCACCTCTTGCTGTTAAGTATATTCAGTGGGACATCTCCTGTTTTCTGAAAGAAGCTAAGGCTCTGGGAGCTCTACTGTTCTGTAGTCTGAAAAACATGATTTCATGCTGAATTTCCTTGGAATCACCGATTACTTTTTAAAATACCTGTCTTAAAATAATCTCATCCAGTTTACGACCAATCAAGATGAGTAAGGTGAAGCAGTGTGTATTCTGGTTAAAATACATCCAAATTCACTTCACTAGTCTGGTCAGGTCTAATTTTTTGTAATGCATCAACCATTTTACATGGTTAACTGTACAGACTAATCTTGTCCATTCTCATGAGAGCAAGCCTACATCAGGAAAAGCCGAAATTCACCAGAATTGTGTTGAAATGTATATATTTTCATTGATACAGGGTCACTTGGGGAAAGGTGTTTCAATCTTGTTGCACCAGCATTTTTGCTTCAAAATGTGTTTTTGCAGTTTGGAGAACACATTTAATCAGATTAATTTTATTGGTAGAATTTAATGCCAAGTAGAAAGCTTCTAATAATACGGAGTTAACAAAAAGCCTGTTTGTGCTGGTACATGGACTGTTTTTCACTAACTTGTTCCAGGTACCAACCAGAATGACTGGCAACTGTCCTTGCCCTCTAGGACATAATGGTGTGGCTAGGAACTCACTTGATGATCAAAGATTATTGGGAAATTTTACCACATTAAAGGCGCTATATAAATGCAAGTTGTTGTTGAAGCAATTTGTTAAAAGGCGAATAATTTATTTTAACTTCAAGGGTCAAAACATGCTATACAGTGAAGCACCAAGAGTGCTCTCTTTCCCGTCTTCTCATTTTGAAGCAATTGAGTATTTATCTTGAAAATTAATAGTCCTTTGGAATTTGATCCTGTTGACCCTATCCCTGAAGAAGCTTATTGTCTTGCTCTTCAAGCTACTGTCCCATTGCCCTTAAATCATGACTTTCTAAATCCATGGACGCTAATGTTAACTCTTAAAACATCAATGAATGTCCTGGCCTAAAATGTATGGGGTTCAGCATGGTCATTCCAACAATTTTGTTAATTTTGCATACTTCTGGAACTTTGTACGAGGACACGTTGGTGAATCATCCATCGTTTCCCTAAACAGAATATGGCACTATAGTTCTAAACCAGTTACAATTGTATGGTTTTCTGTCAAATCACACTGCTGCAGTTGATTGCTCATCTTCCACATCTTTTCCTTTTCCATCAACCCATGGCTTTGCCTCTCTCCCACTGTGCACATTCTTCCTATTGATGACTTGCTTCTCTAGCATCCACCCTATCCATTTTTTTGCTAATTATTCCACTCTACATTAACTGACTTCCTTCAGATTGCATGACCTCAGTGCATCCATTCTCCAGTCCTCTCAAGTGATGTGGTTGACTGCACTATAGCTTAATCGCATGTATGACCTGCAGTGGGACCATGAAAAAAATTTCTTTTCTCCAGAGAGATAGTTTCTTTGTCGCTTGCAGGACTAACCAACTGCTACCCTCTCCTGCCTTTGGCTCTACCCTTAGTCTAAGTTCCACTTTACCAATATTCCTGTCCTTTCTCCTTTGATCTCAAATGGAACTTTCACTTCACTTCCTTTGTTGAAAGTACCTCAAAGAAAATAGTTTTCTGCTTTTGTGCCAAATGCTGCTTCTCAGTGACTCTTAGCTTTGCCTACATAACAACCGTGACTATTTCAAAAGCTAATTCATTGGCTGTAAAGCACTTTGGGATGTCCTGGGGACATGAACTTGCATTTGTGCTGCACCTTTTTTATCCTGTTAAGTCTAGAATACTGTCCCTATGTCTGAGTTGGCTTCTCTAATAACTCTTTGGCACTCTTGAACTGGATACAAGAAAATGTTTGTTGTCTGGTGGGCAGCCTCTCATCTCTAGCCTTCACTGCTCTTTAACTCACAAGCTGCTTTCTTTTTTCTTTCTCCCTCTCCTCCCTCACTCCTCCTCATCAATAATGGTGTGGTCCGTGTTCCTCTTGAGTTTTTCTCTCTTTCTTAAACTCCAAATATGATATCGTACATGCTCTTCCTCCCTAGATACTTGTTTTGCAATCATGACTCATTGTTCCACCTCCTACTCATAACTGAATATTTCCAAAGCCTATTAAACAGTGGAACTCATTACATCCCTCAATCATCCCTCCCTCATATAACCTTCAGACTTTTAAACCAAGCTTGGCATTACCAAATCACTGTTTGCCTTACTTTCTCTTTTACTCTTCAACCTTGGTGCCTATCCTGTGTAATGGGTTTTGATCCTCCCTTTTTGTTTTCCAACAAAGAAATCTATTGTACTTTTTAGGACTAAATGGCAATGTGTTGATGTAGTTCCTTTTTTGAAACCAATGGTTTTAACTGTGGTTAATCTATAATTACCAGGATTGCAACTTAGGTTGCCATTTTATCAGCAGAATGCTTGGCATTCTGTTAAAGGGATGAACAAACTCAAAAGATTGTTAGAAAATAAAGAATTGCATATAACCAGCCATGCTACAGTCTGAGTAATGACAGCTTAATTAACCTTTGTTTCTCTAAATTGCAGCATGAAGAGAATACTGGAGATGTCCTAATGCAGTACCTTGGAACAATCTGCACTAGCACTGTAGTCTGCAGATCCATTCAACTTGCCTTCAAATTTGACTGGAGAGGCAAACCCAAGTTTGGACAGACTGGTAAGTTGCCCTGTTCTCCTTCTACATTGGTGTTTGATGTAAAATTGTGAGTGGGGTGGGGGGGGGGGGGGGGGGTTGGATGGAGAAACAACCATTGGTTTGATATACTACCCACAAGAGAAACTCTTAATATTGGTTGGACATCTCCATTGATTATCTTTACTTGCAATATTGCTGATCTGCATTTCACAGTGCTTCTATGTTAATTGTCACATTTGGCTGAGTCTAACCCTTCTGTTCATTTTATAAAAATGAAATTGCCAAGTGTTGCCTCATTTCCTACTAATTCAGCCAAAGAAGTCTTCCTGTAAAGTTGTTGGGATAGCTTTGTAATTTTTGGCAATGTTAAAATGTCATTTGTTATGATTGTGGCATAGCAAAAACTAAGCTAACACTTGGCTCTTTCAGCAATATATTAGAACCAAGAAATTTAAAACTGTCTTTCAAATTCACTCCAGTAAATGCACTGGACTATAATCTTGCCATGGGCTCAAACATCTGTACAGTGGAACATGACTTATCTAAAAATTCAGCAACGTAAAACACAGTAATCCCTTGCTATAAAACTCGTGATACACCATGATCACTGATAAAACGTGTAGCACATTTATTAATAAAGAATCCACATGAAATACCCTCTAACATGCTTTGTGTATGACTCTTAAACACATCCATAAAGGTTTGAGTATACTTTGAAGTGTCCAGCACTTCATTTAAATTTGTCCATTCTGTTTCTTTTGTAACTGTTCTACATTTGTGTGCAAATGTATGTAAACCCCAGAGATAAGAGATTGCTGTAATTTGCCAAGGCATCAGATAACCCAAGGTTCTACTGTACAGCTCGGAACCCATAATTCTAGGACTGGTAATATGTTGAGCATTTCAGATCTTGATTATACTGTGCACCATTTCACATTTTCCTGCTGCCTTTCTTGTGTGGGAATGGATGTAAACAAACTGCAGAATGTTATATTTGCTGTGTAGCTGTTATTTTCAGCTTTAGAGGAGATTATGATTGGAGCTGCTTGGGGATGTCACAATTTTGTGTTGTGATGCTCTGCATCACAATCTGTTAAACCCATGAATATCTTACCATTTTTATCCCTGGTGTAGCGCCCCCTGAATCAATTATCAGTGCTACACTGGCACCCTTGGACTAGGGAGGTGGAGAAAAATCGGTGTTTCTATTCCTCATCAATGTTGGGTCAGCCTAGTGGCAAAGCACTTATTTGTGGACAAAATTGGTTTTGGCCACGATGCTGCCTACAGTTTAATAGTCTGCCAACACTGAGATCATGCATGAAGAGTGGCCACTTGGGTGAGGTATCGGTGGCAGCCAAAGCCCATTAAACAATGCTAGCAGCATTTGGTGCTTCAGAAAGGGAGACAATTAGTAGGAAAAATTTCCCTATTGTAATATGTAATCTTAATACGATCAACAGAAAACAAGTTGAGGCCGCACTTTATGGGGACAATTAAAGTTATATTTCTGTAACCAGTGAACTATGATGCTTCTCTCCCTTTCCCCCTCATTCCCTAAAGTGATTTTTCGCCAGTCTCCTTGTTTATTTTTGCACATCATTTCACACACTGATGTGTTTCCAGACATTTCCCTATGCTGTTCTTGAGCAGGTTGCTGAAACATGCATGAGCGCATGATGTGTAGGTTGACTTGCATTTGACCTGGAGTGCTTTGCCACCCTCCTTCAGTGGAAGCTTGTTTGCTCCACTTTGCACCTTTCCAGAAAGCGTGCTTTAGATCAAGAACTTGTCATGTAGAGATTCCTGAGAAGAACCCATGTTCATCTCCACGTATGTTTAATTTATTTTCAACTTTTCCTTTTTATGGTGACATCCCTATAGTTACAAGGAATGACTTCTGCATGAAAATGTTACTGGAACTGCTTTGGAATTAGAAGTTTTGCTTTTCTTTGCTGACTGAAATTCTTTAAACCCAAGTTGAAACATTGCAAATAGTTAATAGTTGAAACACTTGAATGTGTGAAGAGCTGTGATTTTTAAATGAATTGATGGTGAATGTAGATATTAATTTCATTTTGCATTGTTCACGTGTTAGGCTTGCCCGGATGAAATGCAACAACATTTTTTTTAATCTAATCTTGTTAGGATAGAAAATGTGTAAACTTGGGTGGGGGGAACGCTTAATTTCACAATTCCAAATCTTGTTGCTTAATGGTCAATTTTGAGATGAATGTTTTTCTTATTTGCTTTGAGGCAAATTACTGCAGTGAATTTGATATTTTGTATTAGCAGCACAAGTGGACTGGATCACAGTCTCTCAAATCATTAGGATACCTTTTATCATTGTATGTAAATACTGCGGTTATTGAGCAGGGTATCCTATTTTACTTGCTTAGGAAAGGGGGATTACTTATTCACTGGGTGTTGACATCATGAATACTAATTCTGCTGTAGGTTACACAGGCTGCATTTGGGGTGATGTATTATTGACTTCAAGTAGTGATTGACTTGGGTCACCAGAGTTAGCTGGATTTTCCTATTATGTGGACTGGGTTTGGTATTCATGGTACTGGTGGTACACTCAGTTAACATTTTACTACTAGTGGGTGTAGATTTTTTAAAAATCATCCAGGAAATTTAGGCGGCTTCTGTCGGATTGAAGTCCAGTGGCGGTTTATGTTCTCCCCCTCTGCCCCCAAAACAAAAGACAGAACTCAGTGGGTAAAGAAGGAAAGAACTTGTATGTATTTATATTGCGCTTTTCATGACCTCTGGACATCCCAAAGCGCTTCACAGCCAATTAATTACTTTTGAAGTATAGTCACTGTTGGCCACACAGCCAATTTGCTCACAGCAGGCTCCCACAAACAGCAATGAAATAATTGACCAGATATTCTATTTTAGTGATATGGATTCAGGGATAAATGTTGGCCAGGACACAGAACTCTCATGCTCTTTGTAGGATAGTGCAACTTTACTTCCACCTGAGAAGGCAGACAGATTTGGTTTAAAATCTCATCGGAAACAAGGCACCTCTGACAGTGCAGCACTCCCTCAGTACTGCACTAAGGTGCCTACCCCTGCTACAGCACTGAAACGGCCCTAATCAAAGTCACAAATGACATCCACTGTGACTGGTGCACTATCCCTCCTCATCCTTCTCAACCTGTCAGCAGCCTTTGACACGGTTCATCACACCTTCCTCCTCCAATGCCTCTCCTCCATTGTCCGGCTGAATAGGACTGCCCTCACCTGGTTTTACTCTTGCCTATCAGTCGTAGCCAGGGACTCTGCTGTAATTGCTTCTTTTCCCACCCCACATCATTAACTCTGGAATCCCCCAAGGATCTATCCTTGGTCCCCTCCTATTTTTCATCTACATGCTGCCCCTCGGCAACATCATCCGAAGGCATGAAGTCAGGTTCCACATGTATGCTGACGATGCCCAGCTCCCTCACCCCACCTCTCAACCGCTTCACTGCCTCTCTGTCATCAGGCTGCTTGTCTGACATTCAGTCTTGGATTAGCCAAAATTTCCTCCAATTAAACATTGGGAAAACTGAAGCAATTGCTCAAGGGCCCTCCCACAAGCTCCGTTCCCCTGCCACTGAAGGCATCCTCCTCCCTGGCCACTGTCTTAGGCTGAACCAAACTGTTTGCAACCTCAGCATCGTATTTGACCCATATGTTCTCCATCACAAAGACTGCCGATTTCCACCTCTAGAATATTGCCCGTCTCTGCATCAAACCATCTGCTGCTGAAACCCTTATTCATGCTTTTGTTGCCTCCAGACTTAACTATTCCAATGATGATCTGGCTGGCCTCCCATCTTCCATCCTCTATAAAATTGAACTCCTCCAAAGTTCTGCCGTTAGCTTAACTCGCACCAAGTCCCATTCACCCATCACCACTGTGTTCGCTGACCTACCTTGGCTGCTGGTCCTCCAATGCCTCAATTTTAACATTTGGGGAGGGAAGCAACTTTCATTGCTGTGGTTTAGAATAAGTCCAGGGCTTGTTTTACTGACTAAATTTAAACCATCAAAATTGTATGGCTGGTAGTTATATTTTCTTCCTTAGGAGTAAGTCCGTACCCACTGGAACTTGAGATGACAACAGAATAGAATTGATAGCCCAAAAGTTACTATGTGATGGTGCAGTGCATTGGAGCAAAAATATGACACCAGAGATTTTGGATTGTGGGTTTGTGCTGAGTTCTGGATCTTGGACATGTTGCTGGAGAATGCCCACTGAGGTGGCCAGGTGTTTTCCTGGGAGGGAAAATCTTAGCGAATGGCACAATTGGAGGTATGGGAGCAGGTTTCCTGCCTGTCCTTTGATAGAATTGTAGAAAGCTTGATACGGAAGGAAGCCTTTTGGTGCATTGTGCTTGTGCCAGTGCTAACTTCTCTGCAGGATCTGTCTAATGTAATTTGCATGTTCATTCCCTGTACCTTTTTAATGCAGCATTCTTGTATTTTCTAATTCTCCCTTAACTGACGATTGACTTGAAAGAAAAAGACAAGTTTATAGAGCAGATTATCATATCTCTCCTATCTAGGTGCTTCATGTACAATCAATTATCTTTTGAAGAGCAGTCACTGTTATGTAGACAAATGCAACAACCATTTTGCGCTCAGCAAGATATCACAAATAGCAATGAAATGAATGACCTGTTATTTGATTTTGGTGGTGTTGGTTGAGGTAGTAATGTTGGCTGGACACCAGGAGAACTCCTTGCTCTTTTTCTAATAGCGCCATAAGGTCTTTAATGTCCACCTGAACCAGCAGACTGAGCCTCGGCTTAATGTGTCAACCCAAGGATAAAGCCTCTGACAATGCAGCACTTCCTTGGCACTGCACTGGAGTGTCAGCTTAGATTATGTACTCAAATCCTGAAGAGAGTCTTGAACCTACAACCTGAGGCAAGAATGCTGCCAGCTGAGCCAAGCTGACCCACTGGCTTCAGTTACTTTCTGTTAGCTCTTTGTGCAGGAAAAAACAATTCAGCGCTCTTGTCTGTTTCTAGTACTAATTTTGCGTTTATGCCCCCTTGTTACTGATTCAACGACCATTAGAAATAGTTTTTCAACATGAAAGATTTTGACAGGATAAATAATTTAGAACATTTTCTATTTGATCTTCTCCTTGGCCTTCTCTGCTCCTGTGAGCAGTATGGCTCTAGCCTTTTAACTCTCATTGTAACTACATATTCTGCCAGCCCTGATGTCATTCTAGTGAATCTATATTGTATCTTTTCCATGGCTGCAATATCCTTTCAATAACGGAGCGACCAAATTCTTTAACTGTGATCTAACCAATATATTGGACAGATTCAACATCACTTCCTTGCTTTGGTATTTCAAAACCCAGAATCACATTTGCCTTTTTATGTGGCTTCTTCTACATGCAGTCCCATTTTTAAGATCTGCGTATCTGTACCTCTGGATCTCTGTTCTCCACTCCATTGAGAACCATACCATTCAAAATATATTTCCAGCCTCTTTTCCCCAAAATGTACTGCTTCACATTTATTTATCTGGAACTGTATTTTCCACTTATCTACCCACTGCCCTTGTGTAGTCTCCTGCATTCTTCCTCACAGTTTGCTGTGTCAAATCACTTGTGTATATGGAGAACAAGATCCTAATGGAGATCCCTGGGCTTGCCACTAACTGTAATGCAAGAAAAATCTGTTGATTCCTGTTGTCTGCTTCCTCTCCTTCGCCCTTCCCTTCTGATACCATTAGGTCTTAATTTTTGCAGTAAGTCTCTTATTTGGAAGTCCGTATGCATCATATCTACATTCTCTACATCCTTGCTAATTCACGACCATGCGCTGTGTCTGATTTGGTAGACATCGTGGAAAAAGAAAATATTTTACAAGAGAGCTTTATCTGCTCAAAAAAACACTTGGAAAAGAACTAACCAAAAGCCTGTTGCTGGTGGTCTTTTGCACAACCCAATTACAATCCAGCCCTCTATATCTGAATGTTTTTTAAAGGGGGTGAATTGAGCAGATTTGTTTCTCCAATTTTCTCCCCTCCTTTTCTCCTGAAGCCACTGACTCTTCCTAAGTTTTGGTTCCAAAATGCTGACAGTCTTCTGGTACTTTACAAGTATCCATTCTTCATGCATGAGCCTATATAGCGAATGATGATGGGCTGTTCACCCAATTCTGTCACAAGATATGCACACATGCATTTTACAGAAGGGGTCACAGAGTATCGACATGGAGAGGAAGCCCTACCTGATTTTATTCTCCTTTATGCCATTTGTAGCATTGCTACTGCTGCAGCAGATCAGCTAACTCACCATAGACTGGCATTCAAAACCAGAACTTGCTGATCTGTATGGGTTGTGCTATTCTGGGTGGTAACTTTACCTGCTGGGACATCGGAGGAGCTGAGTAAAATTTATAAACCATTTAAGTGCTCAGCTTAAGTCTGCCTTTCTTAATGGTGAGTTATGACTTACATCGGGAACAAATTTGACTATAATAGAAGTCAATTAGCAGACTTTGAACTCGGTGGTTTTTTTTCTTTTGGCTTTATTTTGCACTTTATACTTTTGTCTTGGCGTCTTCGCAACTAGAGTAGACCAGCGTGGAGGTGGGGGAGGGGAGAGAATTTACAACTACAACTTCCTTTTAAGACCTTTAATATAATATTGTATGTGACCTCGCCCCGTGCAGTATATATGGAAAATCGTCCTGAGATGAGACAAGAACATCTGTTTTGCAATTGCTTTTGTTGATTGAAGTTAGTTTTGCCTATGTTGTGGTTAGCATGATTTGTTTCATTCTCTCTGATGCAATTTACCACATACATGTGATGTTGCAACTTTTTGGTTGCCGGCATTCAACCTACCAGTGCTAGATAATATTTCTTGGGTTCCAAACAGTTTCGGCTGTGATGATTTGTGAATGTGGAGTCTTAATGCAGTGCTTGTACCTGAAGCAAATGAACTGGAACGTTGATGGTTGCTGATAGGAATGATCAGTGCATCAGATGTCTCCCATTCAAGTATAATGCTAATTTGTATCATTTTTGCCTTGGTTTCTCAATCAACAAGGATTGCCTTCAGTGGATCTCTTTGAAAACCTCATCACAAATGCCTACTTAGCATTGGCTGTTCCTCTCGCCAGTTGGCACTGCCAGTCCACATGATGCCATTATGCAATCTGTCCTAGACAATCTTGTGTTGTCTCGTAGTGAGAAGGATGATGGGCCAAGAAAAAGAAGCTGGACATCTATTTTAAATTAGTGTGGCACTGGTTGAGTTTGTTGATGTTGGCCTAGCATGCTTTATGACTGACTCCAATCACCTTGGAATGGATTGGCTTCACCCGTTTCCTGATGTGAACATGAATGGGTGATTTTCTTGCACCAACTGGTGCTATCACTCATAATTATAGAATCACAGAATGGTTACAGCGCAGCAGGAGGCCCTTCAGCCTGTCAAGCCCATGCAGGCTCTCTGCAAGAGCACTTCAGCTAGTCCCACTCCCCTGCCCTTTCCCCGTAGCCTTGCAATTTTTTTTCCTTCAGGTACTTATCCAATTCCCTTTTGAAAGCCATGATTGAGTCTGCCACCACCACCCTTTTAGGCAGCACATTCCAGATCCTAACCACTTGGTACGTAAAAAAGTTTTCCTCATGTTGCCTTTTGGTTCTTCTGCCAATCACCTTAAATCTGTGTCCTCTGGTTCTCGACCCTTCTGCCAAAGGGAACAGTTTCTTTCTATCTACTCTGTCCAGACCCCTCATGATTTTGAACACCTCTATCAAATATCCTCTCAACCTTCTCTGCTCTAAGGAGAACAACCCCAGCTTCTCTAGTCTATCCACATAACTGAAGTCCCTCATCCCTGAGCTCATAGGACAAAATGGAGTTCTCACTGTTTTCTATATTTCACCCCTCCAAAAAAGTGACTATTTCCAAAGCTTTGTAGATGTGAGTCATGTCAACCCATTATCATCTGTTGATTAGCTTTGGCAACGCAACCTCTTGTCTTGGGATAGCATTCCCAGTCTCTAGCATTGGTTGGATGCACCCTCACTTAAGACTTGGACCCTGTTTCTGTAGCATCTCTTTAATACAGCTCCCACCTCCAGAGTGGGTGAGAGCTGCTCCTATGTGGCAGGAGTCTTGTGACTGGGTGTTTTGATGCCATTAGTTGCTCCAGCTGAGTTGACATCAAGTATCCCGACAGCTAGGGCAGCTCAGAGGCTGAACATGACCCCCTTGGATGTCCCTGCAATGACAATCAGATAATTGATTTAAATCTCAAAGACTGTCCCCTGTACACCTCCTCTTCAGTCCATTTACTTATTTTGTACTCCTTTTTTCCCCTTATTTTTAAATTTATTTTCATCTTTCCTTTGTTCATTTTATCTACCTTGTGCTAGCTGCTTTCATTTTGCTTGGTTCAGAAAAAAGTCTCATTTTTGACCTTGGAACTCTTCATTCTTTCTCTTTGTCACAGTTCTTTAACCCACAGCCCATCCCCCACCCACTTGAGAAATACTTCTAATTGTTTCCCCAAGATGCTGGGAAAGGATAGTGTAGTGCTTGTAAATGTTGCATTGCAATATTATTAAAGGTCAGAATTGAATAATATTTGTTTCTCGCTTCAAAAGCCTGGTTTAAAGGAGGCATCGCTCTAGACTAGGAGCAGATTAGCTGGTGAACCATCAAGCTCCTCTGAAATTTGAGACCACCCGATTTCTCTTGCAGTGGTGTATTGTCAGTTCCATTGGCGTGGCATTGTTGCATTTCAGTTCAAAATTGTAGCTGTGTACTATTATTACAAATAGCTTGGTTAATTTAGTTTTAATTAGAACCCATTACCTTCTAATTATTATTTATAGTATGACTCTAGAACCACAAATATAAATATACTTTGAGTTGTTATAGTTTGAAAGTGATGCCCCTATTTGAAACATTTTCCTTGGTTTTCACTTTAAAACTCCTATAATGTAGTCAATATTATCGCACTGTCATGAGGGAATTGACTATTTCTAGTACAGTGGACCCTTGCAATAATACTCGTAACTTGGCAGTAACCCACTTTCTCTGTCGTAAGTTCAAAGGTTATTAACTTGCAGCTTGAATCTTCAGTTATTTCCTCAAAACAAATTCAGTTCTGAAGTCAATTATCAAATTACATTACATTAATTACTTTGAGTGTATTCCTTTACACTGATGTTGCACATTACCGCTATGCATTATCTAAGTGTACGTTAGCAAGATCACATACCATAGAATCAGATATATTTACAACACAGAAGGAGGCTATTCATCCCATTGTGTCTGTGTTCGCTCTTTGGTAAAACAATCTAAAACTAATTTCACTACCCTGCTGTCTCTCCAAAGCCTTGTATCTTTCTCTGCTATTTTATTCAGTTTTTCCTTAAAAGGAACAATGGTCTTTGCCTCAACTGCTCCCTGTGGCAAAGCATTCCATGTTCCAACAATGCTATGTGTGAAGAAGTTGCTCTTAACCATACATCCTCTCTGTCTTAATTTTAAACTCATGTCCATTCTTCACTGACTCCCCAAAAAGAGAAGATTGTTTTTATTCATTCTACCAAAGCTCATAATTCTAAAAACCTCGATTAAATCTCCTCTGTCTTCTCGGCTCCAGTGGAACTTGTCCCATTATCTCAAGTCTGTCCTCATAATTGTAATTTCCGATCTCTGCTATCCTGCAAGCTCTGGCTTTAATGCCTTTTCTATAATGAAGCACCCAAAACTCTACGCTAACTAGCCTAACCAATGTTTTGTACACATTGCTACTTTAGTCTTCTACTCCTTTCCCCTATTTCTTAAAATATGTTGCACTTAAGGTCAGTTACTGTATCCCATTTCAATGGAAAGTCTTAAGTTTAATTTAGCGTTGTACTGGACTCCAGACAAGTACATTTTGGAGCTATGAAAAGAATAAATGGGAAATGAAACAAGAAATGAAGAGGAATTAGATTGAAGACCACATTATGGGAGGGAGAAAGGAGAAGCACGAGACCATAGAATTTCATAGTACAGAGGAGGCCATTTGACCCATTCGGCCTGTACCATCTCTCTGAAAGAGCTGCCACTTAATCTTATTTGTTGGCCTTTTCCTCATGCCCTTCTAAAGTACAAGACTAGAGTGGCTGACTAAGCAGCTGAAAAGTAACCTGAGGTCCACGTAGAAGCATGTTAAACGATATACAAGGAAACATTAAATGAGTTTAGATTGGGAATTGTACTGTCAATTGACAGTAACTAAAAGGAATGTGAGAAGTAGAGAAAATGGAGTGATTGGTAGTTGGTAGCAAGCAAAATCCAAAGAGATGCATTAGTTATGTATGGAGTATTGAAGACCAGATAGGTTCTCCTTTAAAGGATAAGTTGGTAGAATTATAAGGGATGAGGAAATGGGACTTCTGTTGAATGAATTCTTTATATCAGTCTTCTGATATCAGTCTGATCAATATTGGTCAACTTTCAGATCCAGACATTTAAAAAAAAAAATGTAAATGTATTTTTAATATGCGTTAGTCATGGAAGAATGACAGCTGAAACTACTATAATCTTGGGGGCTCAAATAATGACAGTTGTTGAGGCAGAATAATCACTGTTCCTGGGGGTAGTCTTGACAATAATAATTAGTCATCCCTATTATGTGTTGCAGAGACTAGAGAGTAGTCGGCAGCTGTGGTTTAAGTACATTTTCACCCTCTCCAGCAGTCTTCTAATAATCTGTGATCACTTTTAAATGAAAATGGTTGGTTTAGTAGGAATTGACAAAGCTAGTAGCAGGTGGCTTGGCACTCTGACTACTGTGGCATTTCTCATTTAGGCACGTCAACCTGGCAGTCTTGCTCCAATAGTGCAGACTTAGGTAATTTACTGCACCGAGACCTTGCTTGTTAAAAATCTGTAGGTCATGTTGAAGATTTCTTTTTTAAAAAGATTTTTTTTAGTTGTAGAAAAGCTTAGAGGAAGGCATAAAGAGCCTCTGAATTACTGTTTTTAAATAGATTAAAGAGAAAAGATGATTGCGTAGATGAAATTATGAAAGAACAATTACATTTCATATGCCATTTTTAATTTTTTTTAAACTATTTGATTAAGGATAACAGAACCACTGATATGGTGGCTAGTGCATTGGAGCATCAGTGTACCACTCTGCAGAGTAATAAGATCGGGTTAATATCCGTGATCTTCAACTCAGAGTTCCTGATGCCAGCAGTACTGGTGTGAGGGAGCACAAAGGAGGCCACGTTTCCCCACAAGGAAGGTGGGATAATCAAGATTGAATGCCCTTGCTAGGGTGTTTTTTTCCACATCATTTACCCATGGTTACAGAGTAGCATTGGCAGAGTTCTGAGAGATTGTTTCCTATCTCTGCTTTTGTTTGGGGGCGGGGTGGAATAAACTGAAGGGGAAAATCTTTCCTCATCCCCTGCTCTGTCTCCCCCTCCCCAACCCCCCCCCCCCTTTCCAAAAAAGCAGCGCACACATAAACTGAATACTGCATTTGTTAGGCAAATTTGCCAAATGCAGATAAAATTCACCTTATTTTGCACCCAGCAATACTCTGGAAAATGTACCAATATATTGACTTGTGCTATCAGGTAGCAAATTACTGGTGGGTTAAGATGTTGGCAGAGTATATTGGACCTGCAGTAAATCTTGCAATGTAGCATTCAATCAGAAGTTACTTATTTCTAAATTGTGCTGTGGTCATTGAGATGCTAACATGTCACTGTAGTAACACTGTATCTAGCAAATTTACAGCTAACCATGACTGGATAAGTGAAGAGTTCTGGCTTGTTTGAGTTCTATTGCTCAGACATTGGTGAATTGCTCAGCAAGTGAAGCTAAAAAAGATGTTGGGGCTTTGCAAAAATATTGTGTGTTTATTATTTGTATGATGTATCTTAGACTTTGCAGAGACCAATGGTTTAAGTTAAGATGGAGTTCAAATCTGATTTTGGTTCAGTTCAAATGCTATTTTTCTTTCCAGAAGTAATTTGGACTGATCATTTTCCTCCTAAATATTCAAACTTAGATAACAGCGCAAAGATAATTGTGGTTTCCATAATGTGTTTAGAACATTATATCATAATATTATGGTATGTGATTATTCCACATTTTTCTGGAAATGTGACTATCTTCAACTAAAAAGGGTTTAGCATGCTCAATTCATTGTGTTGCTTTGTCATGAATTTAAATACAGTAAAATATATGCCTATTAAGATGTGTGAAATAACGAGGTAAAAAATCCAAAATAATCTGAGATACGTGTGTTGACTTCACAATACAAGGTAAGATGTTCAAATATTTGAGTATTATGAAAATAATTAGTTGACCTGCATAACCCTTTGGATGTATTGATTGAACCTAGCATTGCCTTTCGTTTGCTATCAGAATAGAAAATACCTTTGTCTCGTACTACCAAGTAAATATAGAACTTGTCCCTCATGCAGTGTGGTGTCAGCTAGACATTGCCAGTATAGTTTAAATAATTGTTCTGTTCCTGCAATGCCAATATCATATCAACACCAAGATTTTCTCTTTCTTAAAAAGAAACCTTTCAACTGAGGACAGTCACATGTGGAGACCACCAATATATCACCAAGATGGCACCCGCCTTGTCTTTGACTTGTTTGGACATAAAGGAAGTGGACTATCGAATGCTTTGCCACTTGGCAAATGATAGACTGATGCAATAGATGGTTATTGGAGTGCATTAACTATGCAACCGTAGACCAAGAAATAATCCCTCACTTGAATCAAGAGAATTGACTTTGTGGATGTTTACAAAAGTGTTGCAAACTGTGAAATAATTGATGCACCACCGCCCGTTGAGAATAACACCTTTTTATCAAGTTGATTTAAATTGACTAGTTTTGCTCAATATGCCATTACAAAACAATATTTTAAATTGCCATTTATAATTTTTTTAAATCAAACTCCATTCTGATGTTCTCTAATACTTGGAATAATTTAGATTGTTAAAGGTGCTCATTATCATTCTATTTGATCTCAGTATTTGTGTATAATTTTTGAAAATAAACTTATTTTATTTCAACATTAATTGGTTGTGTACTTTGTTCTTGTTACTTTAAATTACTTTTCCTCAAACATTTTTCATAGATAGGACTTTGGTGCAAAAGAAAGTATAGGGTGTGGAATAGCTAATAATTTATATATGTGCACCTCAGCATCCCAAGGACAAACTTGGTGAATGAGGATGGAAGAGTTTATCATCCTTACTTAATCGTAACCGTTTTGACAATGCTTGGTCAAAGTTGATTTTACAGTGCTCATTGTAGTCAACAAATTATTTTTGTTTAATTTTACTGTGCTTGTTGTTTTGCTAACCTGCAGCTTTTTTGGTGACCAGTTCCTATTTTATAGTAACTAGATGTTTTTTCCCCGTGGTTGGTAGTAAAACCGCTATAGAGCTTTACCTTCTGAGGAAATGGAACTGTAGGAGAGCAGTTCAGGAATACTGCTGTTTCAATAAAGTTCAGTAGGCCATTAAAGACTGAAATTAAAATATGTTGGATTAATCTACCCAAACAACCATAACCGCTCCTGACATCCTGAATTACATGATCTTGATTCTCTCTTTGTTTTTGTGTTTGAATGTGACTTGGTCATGGCTATAATCTTCAGTTGTTAATCTTGGACCAATTCATGCTATTGTCTTTCCTGGTAGTTCTATGACTTTTGACAGTATCTATAGGACATGTCCTAGCAAATGCCGAGTACAAAATGTGAATTAATGCTCGTAAAGAAAATAATAAAAAATCCTACCAGTAGAATAGTAAAATACCTTGGGTATTCTAGTGGCTATACTGTGTACTTTTCACTTGTGGGATTTTGGGTGTGTATTAATCGAAAGGGAAGAAGATTTGATTTATTTTTCATGTGAATTGGCTTGTTGCCTACATATATATGTATATATTGCCTGTAATTGGAGTGAAATGCTTGGGGACTTGTGTGGTACTGTGCTACAGGGTTGCATTTACCCCACAGTGATGCGTAATGTGGCAATTACCAGCTTCCTGATGAGGGAAGAAATGCGTATTTTAAGAGGAGAGAAACACTTTTTTACATTCTGGATGAGATGCTGGACCCTTCAGTGGGGAAACCCTTTCTGTTCAGATACCGATTTAGGAATCCATGAGCAACAATACCCCAAAGTCCTCCTTTTTTATAGGATTTGGGTTTTTTCCCTGCCAGTTTGGGGACTATATCGAATCACCACTTAGTGAGGTAGTAAACTGTTTTTGTGTGGCAGTTTGTTGAGATCCATGCATTTGCAGCAATGCTACAAAAGTGTAATAAACTGCAATTTATTAAATTGTCTAAAACCTGAGGAAAGCATACCATCCGTACAAAGTACTGCCATTCATTGTGGTTGGGGCAGGTTTAAAATTTTAAGGATTACTGGCTTTGAACAAGTAATGTGTTCAGAGGTCACAATGTTAACTGTGATAATATGGAAGTAATACTACACAGATGCTGGCTTACTCAGGTGCTTGCAGTCCTAGTTATAATACAACAGCCAAAAACGGTAACCCTGCTCAAAACTGAACAAATCGTTCACATCATACCAAATAAAACTTACAATGTCAAAGGGGAATTTTTAGGAAATGGTTTATCACTGATACTGCATTTCAGAACAATTGAGTGGGGGGGGGGGGGTCAAAAATTCTTGGAAAGGTATGTAGCAGAATATTATTGGAGGGAAAGAGAAGATCGAACCAAACAACTTGTTGACCATTATTACTGCAAAAGACTTGAATTTGTATGGTGCCTTCCATAACCAGGACATCCCAAAATGCTTTACAACCAATGAAGTACTTTTTTTTTGAAGTGTGCTCACTGTTGTAATGTAGGAACATACAACTTGTGCAGGAATTGGTAACCGACCTTGCTGGAATATTGTTCAGCTCTTAAGCCTGGTAGTGAGATGAAAGCAATCTACGATGGTTGTTAACATGCCGTGGATTTGAGTGCATTGGCTGAGAATTGTTAAAAATTGACTACATTATATTTGGTGCAACAGCCTTTGGTCTTTGATTAGAGAGGTGTGAGTATCTTGCCGTGTCGGTTTGGTGCATGAGCTTACCATTTGGGGTTCTGAATGATTCTGGTCTATAAAGAAAATGTCAAGGTTTGCTGTTACCTCAAACCAAAGCTAATGCAAAGGACACAATGTATATGGTTAGAATTTGTACATGGGAAGAAAATGAAAACATTGTGTCTGCCCAATCTTGCCTTCTGGATTTACTTATGCAAATGGTGTTTTTAATATTTTCAAAAACTGCTTTTGTTCTCACTTGCAAACAACTTGTTGCCAATTGTAGCTGTGTATAAAACGACTTCACTATCCATATGATATTCAGTAAAATACTTGTGTCACAAGAATATGTGGTTTCTACTTGTCTTGCTACAACATGCTACAGTTCTCATGAACAGTTGAGCAAAATTGTCTTGGAAGTTCTCCTCCAATGTTCACTAGTCATCATCTGGAGCAGCCTCTCTTAATGGGAGGAAGATCAATAATTGGTAAAACAGGAAACTTTCAAAATATTGGAAACTGTTGTCCTTTTTGCCTCTTGTTTGTGAAGAATTGTCTAGAAGGGTAATGGCCATCATTTGGGTGCAGCTGAATGGAAATCTTGATGAGCTGAAGGTTGTTTGCAATATTCAGTTGTCCATATTGGGATCCATGGACTATTCTTCCCACTACAATACCATTCCTGTGAACATCAGGAAATGTTAGTGACTTGCAACGGTAATTCCATGTAACTAATGAATGATCAGTCCTTGATTGACATCCACCATTACAAGCCATTTCAATGAGCTTCATAATTACAAATGATCTACAAACAAGATTTGATGGTCTTCATTTAGATGTTGAGAAGACTAAGGATGAGCTGATACATTCTTGTTATGCTATCAACGTGCTATCTAAACTGGAACTTGCCAACATTGAAGAACATTTGAAACGTGCCATCCCAACTGAGATCTGCAACAGTGGGTACCTATTTTGAGGCATCCATGGTAGCAAATGGATGGCACCCATTTCATCATCTGTTGTCCATTGCTTTTTCTTATCTATGCATTGGTGCCATCAGATTCAGTTCATAGAAGAGTAAACTTTCTATCACTTAACTAATTCTGCAAATCCTTCAGGGGTACATCTTCAGCTGGCATGAGAAGAGAAATGGGTCAGCTGCTTTACGCAAATCAGACAATCCGCACCATGCGGATAGGTGCCAATGTCATTGAGCATGCAATTGCTTGAGAAACTTGATCTGAGTTGGGATTTAAATCTCTGATCAAGTAGTTCGAAGATGTGTTTTAACACTGCCAACCAGTGCCCATCTATCCATTGGGTATAGGTTAAGGGTCTTGTACTCTTTTTTGTTCAACAATGGACAAGCAATGCGAATGTTTTGCTTCAAACCCTGGCATCTATATTCAAAGCATTGGGCTTATGAAACTTCAAGAAAGCCAGAAATACTTATTGAAAAAGTATTTTGGGGGGTTTTTTGGGGGGTGGGGTGGGGGGAGAGAAAAGGATCTTTAAGGAATGTGCTGCACAAAGCAAAAGAAAATGGAAGACAAGCAAAGCCTAGATAGAGTAGGTTATTTCTAGAATATACATTGTGATGGTGAAATGTAGATTTTATTTTAGCCATAGATTATAAATTGAAGAAATTACTAAAACTAATCCTTCAGAAGGAGGGGGGGGGGGCTCATGCGACTTGACCACGAGTAAAAGTGGAGTTGCCTCCATCTTTAAATCCCATTTCCCCCATATCTTCATGAAGAAAAGATCCTTGCAAGTCCACTTCCGGCCACGGGAGGAAGTATTTTTTGTCCATGGATGCATTTTAATTGTGTTCAAAAGAAGAAGAAAAAAGGCACGAGACAGAGAACAGATTTGCTTGGGGAGCCCAAAGTAACAGGTTCCAAATGGGGGGGCAAGAGGGGGGGTCCTTTGGGTGAAACAGTTCCCAAAGGCAAAGCATACCTTTAAAAGCCCATGGTTTGTGTGTGTGTGTGTTGTGGGTAGGGGTGGGTCTTTACTTGGTCCATCACCTGAGTCCGGGGAAAATGTTGCAATTATTTCGCAGCGTCGTTGCTGTCAATCAAAGAGAGGGAAGGGAGCCTGGGCGCTGAGAAGAAGCTCTATGGCGGCGGTGGCTGGGCGAGATTCACTGCACTTCCAATACACCTAATGCAACTTTTAGCAACTTCACCGCGCCGCTCCAGCCAGACTGCGCCTCATTTCAGTGCAAACTCCCCGCAAAAGGTCGATTTGGAAGCGGGGTGCGGAGAAATCTTGGCTGCTTTTTTTTCCTGATTTGTGTGTGTGTGTGTTTGTAAATTTTTCTTTTCTTTTTTTCGGCAAGCGGACCGATCCCAGATGTCGTTGTTTTTGAGCTTTGCAGACATGGCGCACCTCCATTTTTGAACGACTTTTTTCTCTTTTTTTTTGTGTGTGTGTTTTTAAAAAAAAACGCGAGAACCCACCGATCAAAAGAAATGACATTTTACAACTCTTGAGGTTTTTTTTGTGGAGACTAATCCTGGGGGTTTAAGAGCAGCGAAAAGAGGAATCGGTTTCGATTTAGCGAAGTTTACTCGACGGAGCATAAACTAGCCCGTGCCTCGGCGATACATGGAACAGGTATGTTTACAACCATTTATTTATTAAAAAGAATGCTTTTTTTTAAAAAAAGAGATAATTTAATATAAAATTAGAATGACGTAATTAAAATTGAACTTGTATTCCGTGGCCAGATTTGAGAGAAAATGGAGTTTACTTTTCAAGTTTTTTGGCTTTTTAAATATTTACTAGATTTTTACAAAAATATATATATATGTTTTTTGTAGACCTTGTCGGGGAGCGACAATGGTATTGAGTGCTTGAACAATGTCGATGCTGCGTCAGGGCTTTGCAACGCGAGCAGCGAGCAGCTGACTGGAGCAGACTTCCGAGCTTCCACCAACTTTGACAGGGCAAATCTGCACCTGGAAGCCCCACATCCACGTGTACCCAAGAACAAACCCGAGCCCCGAAAGCTCCCCACTCCCGAAATGATGTCTCACGAGGAGAAAACCCCCGAAGACGACGGTTCAGACCGCAGCAACGCTTCCAGGTACGAGCTCTCTGTCGACTTTCTCTCTCCCATTTTTTTTCTAGGGGGGCTTTCAGCACATTGTTTACCTTGATGATTATCCTTTCCTACCCTCGATATCTAAAGCAAATTTTCCCGATTTCTGCCCCCAATCTTTCATCGATGACCTTGAGATTCCTAAAAAGCCCCACCCTGTTTTTTTTTTGCTCGCAGTTTCTCCAACTTATGATATGCCATTTGGGCCTATATTAAGCAATGGAAATACAATGCGAGATCGTCGAGTCCACTTTATTGTTTATGTCCTATTAATCTAACGAATATATTCATTCCGTTCATGTTGCTGGAGTAAGATGACCTTGTCGTTGCTGTTGCTGCAATGCACCATTTTACTCACAATGCAGACGGGTTTGAGAATTTGAGGATTTGGTGATCATAGTAAACCCATAGAAGTAAATTGTAGTAAATAATATACTACAAAAAGTTGCATGAATGAAATTTTTTTCATATTTATAGATAAATTAAGAAGTGCCTGTTGGAAAGTTGCTTCTTAGTCTATATTTTTATCACCACCACACCATTTCACTGTATGTCTTGGGGTATTTTGTCAATTTTTATCACAATTTGGTGAAAAGTTTGCTATGCTTGTGTCCCTATCTCCTGTATTGGAATAATAATGTGCATACTATATGCCTGGGCTCCTTTTTCTGTGCTTCTATGCCCTGTGCCCCTGAAATGCTTTTGTCTTTCTTGAAGATGTTTATTATCTTGAATACACCTTTTTTAAACTTTAAAGTATTCTAATTGTTTTAATTACTTTGCAACACTTCATTCCCATCACATTTTATATATGTGTATCTAGGTTTATTTCATGACATTGGGTAGATGATGCATTCATACTGCAAAAGTAAAAGATATTTCTCGATGGTATTAAGAAACCGTAGAAGCTTTACATTGAAAGATCCTATAACTTTTAATAATTGTTGAACTTTTAACAGGTCAATGGATACTGTTGCCTACCAGACACCTGGCCATAGGTGGTGCTTTTAATTGAAAGATGTTAACCTGGATTTAGAATTTTTTTTGTTTACTTGTAAATTTGTGTGCAATGAAAATTATCTTAAAATATTAATTCTTTGGCCGTTAGCATAGTTAGCAATTGACAATATTTGAATTTCAGTTGCTTTTGATCTGTGATTTAAGATTGAGGCACTGTAATATGGTGTCATCTTTAAAAGATGTTCCACCGTGGAAATAGTATTTATTGCTTACTGATTTTAATGTGAACATTGAAGATTTTCTCACCTCTGACATCAACATACCCCACTGAAGGTATCTTAATTGTGATTACACATAATTTGCAAAAGGATGGGCTTGGTCAACTGTTTAATAATAATTTATTTAAAAAAATGTATATTAAACTAAACTTCCAATGTTTACATTTTTCTTAAAAACGAATACATTTATAATTTTGCTAATTTCAGAGAAACTAGTCTCTAATGGCCTTTTTTGGGATTTACTTTAGGTGGACAGGTGGACCTTTTCGTTGGGTGGTCACCTGAGGTGTCATTGTCATGGTAGGCTTGACCTTGGGTACGCTCTAGGACTGGTTTCACTGTGTGGAACAATTCACTAAGATCAACGTGGTGGCTTGAACAATTGTAACCATTAGCTGTGAAGCAAATGCCCCATACTGCACTATTTACATGGCAAGTTGATGCTTAGTGGATTCCTTTTGTGAAATTGTGGACATACAATGGCTTCTTATGAAACATTGATGTCCATCCACCTCAGTCCTATCTAATCTTGGGGGTGGGGGTGGGGACGACATCTTTTTGGATGGAAAAAGGTCCTTTGCCGAGAGTTACTCCACCTGTTCTAAATTCCGCCAGCAATTTGGAATTTGGCATGTCACCTTTGGGCATGCATACATCTGGAGGGTTTTGAGTTCCTTTCAAGGTACTTGTTTAGGTGCCTTGAAATAGTATCAAAGTACATGGTCAACTGCTGGCAGATATTGGTTCTTTCTAGTTGTGCTTCCTCCACTTCACAGAGAAGGGAAGCTCGTTGAAGTTGTCCATGGTGGACCTACATTTGGAATGGGAACATCTGTGTTCATTGAAATAAGGCACAGTCACTGGTATCCCAAACCTGACCCTTCACCTCCAAATAGTCATGAGTTCCTGTGTCCATCTAATTCTACCACTCAAAGAGCTACAGATGTGACTTCATTCTTGATTGTTAAAAAGATGATCTTGTATAAATAAAATTACCCTACCATACCTTGGGTTCTGGTGTCATCATTACATAGTCTGAGAAAATGACCGTTTAGATTGCTAGTACGTCGCGTCAAATTGTGATTCACTGTCTTCAGTTTGATTAGGGCAAGTGATTTGTTGTGAGCAATTTATCATTTGGGATATACTCTCAAACCAACATTTTCACTGCCTTTGGAATGTTTAATGCAAATGGTACTCATAGAATCATAGAATAGTCAGCACAGAAGGAGGCCATTCAGCCCATCGAGTCTGTGCCGGCCCTTCTGAAGGGCCGCTTTGCGTGGTAAGTGTAGAAATTCACGATCATTTGTGGAACATTGCACCATGTCATACCACTTTTCCTAGTTATGGTGGAAAATCAGCTAAAGAAAGATTTGTTTGGATCATGAGAGTTGAGAGGGGCACAAGTTTGAAAAGGTTGATCTATGCATGCATGTTGAAAACTGCTGGTAAGTCCACAAAACATTTTCAAAAATTGTAAAACCTAGAGATTATGTTCAATCTCTTGTTTTAAAAAATGTTGAAAGTTCGAATATACAAAAATGGGAGCAACCACATCACAGTATAATCTAAAGCATTGATGGTAATTTATAGATTGCTTGACAACATAACTCTGGGAACTAAATATTTGCATTACTTTTGAACATTCAAATGTACTTTGGATAGAATTAGCAGCTTCAACACCCACAGGGCTTTCACTCTGTATACTGGAGATCTTGCAAAGTTATGAAAATGGTTTAATTTTCAACAGAAGCTTGCAGTTCTTCAGAATTTTTTTTGTAGATGTGGTTGAGTTTGCTGCACATCGAGCGACAGAGCAGAACTCCATTTTCCCCTACTGGTTAACTCGGTGGTTAATCGTACAAAAAAATAACTACTCGCATGCATTTGCACTGCTTGTGCTTTTCGTGTTCCACGATTGTGGAGAGAAAAAATCTGCCAAACTTCTGTAGTTATTGAGCTGCCTTTTATGTTTCAATACCCTGTCACTGTTTTGGAGTAGGGGTTTTAAATGTTACCACCTCCCCATCCATAGATACAATTATAAGGATGAATATCGTGTTGATCGAATAACTTGCGAGTATTTTGCAATGGTAAAGATTCAAACCTAGCTGTACCCCTGAGTGTTTTTTTAAAAAGTTTTACTGATCATTAATATGTTCAGAAAGTGAGCTGCTTGCTGTAAACAATTTTAACGCTTACCTCCACAATTTATTCTGAGGAGCATGCCTTACCAAAACAAATTGGAGTTTATTACTGCCTGGATTACCAAATTCAGTTAACTATTTGAGATTTTATAGTCCCATTTTCTCATTCTGATCTTAAGCAGTGTGCATTCTTTTTGAATTCTCTGCTGTTGCATTTGTTGCATGGTTTGGAAAGTTCTGAGCCGTTAAATATAGAAAAAGCAAGTGTGGATATATATGTAGATTTATTGTGCTTTGATACCAGACTGTTGAACAATATAGTTAAATATTCAGTTAGTTTGAACTGAATTCCATATGCTTTGGAAATAAGGACTAAATTCAAGTACGATGCATCGTTTGTTGCAGTCAAGTCACTGGTAACGAGAAGCACCTTTACCAATAAAATATCTGCCCAGGGACAGGTTGAGAACTTAATCAAAAATGAAGCATATTCCAGAATGGTGCGTCTGTGTGGACGTGATTAAAATGTTTCTTCCAAAATGAATGCTAGTTTTCCTCTCCTAGATTGCACTTGTAAATGGAAATTAAACTTTGTGTGTTGTAGCATCTAGAAATCAAGTCCATGGAGGGAGAATAGAATGTTTAATTTCTGTTGTGCAGGATAGTATGTTGTGTCAGGGAAACTTCACCAAAAATAAGTATTAAGAGTATTATACAATATGAGTTACTTTATTGTCAGCATGGAAATGGGGAACGTGTGGTTGGTGATAGATGCTGTATTTGCTCCAAAAAAGTTGTGCAGTCATGTTTCTTGCATTGGGATCCAGTCAGTTTATTTGGCAGCCATTTTATGAAGGTAGAAATCACTTGTACAGAGCTTGTTTTCAACATTTCTTCAAGGGGTTTCTGCTTGTTTTCTATCAGTAAATTAATTTGTGTGGCTAGCTGGAAGCCTGTAGGCATGTATCAGACTATTTTGTGAGAAGTGAAGGTACTGGTGCATTGTTTAGAGGGGAAGTATAGCTGTCTTTTTTAAGCTTTTAGTCAGCTGCAGTCAACTTCAGAGAGACAAAATGGCTCTGCTTTACGCTGCATAACTAGACAGACATACTGCATTGCATAGTGTAGTTAGGAAGTACAGGAAGCTGGTGATGATGTAGCTGAGTTCAAAGGTTGTGCTCTGGAATGTGATTGGCTCTCCGCGTAGTAACAGAACTGCCTGCAGCAGAGCTCTCAACAGCTCTGCCCTCGACTGACGTCACCACTGACTGTGAAAGCCTCCCTTGTCAGGCAAGCCGCTGTATTTAGCTGAGAGAATTCTTGCTCGGCTTACACAGCATGGCAAACAAAATAGCAAAGATTAATCAACTATTTTCCTGTATGATGTGTATTTATAAATATTTTTATAAAGCCTTTCTCTTTATTTTCAGGTTTAAATTTAATTCTATTGTCTATATAATTATTGTAGTCCTTATTGATGTGCTTGAATTGGTGACCTCATTTTGATTTGTATTTTAGGGCAATCTTTTCCATGAGCATTTCTGCTTATTTTATCAATTTTAAGAAAAAAATATGAACCTCGTGCCAGGAAACAAACCCATGCTTAATTTATGCCCCATGGCTGTTGTTAGCTCAGTTCCTACATTAGATCCAACCCTTTTGTTGTTAACTGGAGTGAGCTTTCAAGGATTAGTACAAATTCATCCAGATGTGTTCCTTGATATAATGGTTCTTCAGGGTAACTGGACAGCTGGTTAGGATCACAGATCTCCTTCTGTGACTAGCTATTGTCTGTGACTACAGATTGATTTAACCCATTCCTTGTGAGCGGGGCCCAGATTAGCTGTCTGGCAAACAAATAATCTTCCTCATTTAAAGGCAAATTGGCCATTTTACAAATTTCTTTTCATAATTAAAAAAAATTATCAATTGCACATCAGTTACCATAATTGCTAAATAATGCAAGGTTTTGTTTTGCCTATTTTCTGCCTCTCTTTGGAAGATATTAACTTCTTGGATATGGTTCCACTAGCATCAGTCACCTGATACCTGCCACAAGTGGCCATTCTTCACAATGTGACCTAAGTAAGGGTCTTAGACGGCAGAATGAACCACGGCCATGCTTGATTCTGTTCGTTCTCTATCTCTGTACAGGCACCTTCTAGGAGGAATTGTTGGATAATGATTGGGGAAGAAACAGTGCCCATATCCTACCCCTCCAAGGGTGCTGAGGCAAATTGTATCACCCTTATTGCCACCCTGGCTGAGATCAATTAATGGATTTAATTTATTAAACACAGCATCCCCTTGAAAAGAAAGATATTGAAGGAAGGATCCTTTGAACACTGTTCCATGCCCAAGTTGGCCCACTCAGTATTAAATTCATCACTCGGCACAGACTGGGAATCAAACCCCTGATTTTCTTGTTTTTCTGGGTCAGTATCACATTTTATGGTATCTTTACCCACTGAGGCCTTGAGGGCACCAGGGCCTTTCTGCATACTTAATATTGGTAGTGATGGTGAAGCTATATTTTGGGATCCAGGGACTGAACACATGCAAAGTGAAGGAGCTGAAAATTACAGTTACTGAGCTGTCATTAACCATTACATCAATATTAACGTTTGAGGACATTAGATTTCCAGTTGACAGAGGAACTGTGCTTACGTTACTTTTTAAAATTTATTTATTCATTCTCATGCTGGCGAAGCCGGCATTTATTGCCCATTCCTACCTGCGCTGAAAAGGTGGTGGGCCGCCTTCTATAAACCACTGAGTAGTGGTTCAATGCAACTGAGTGGCTTACTAGGCTACTTCAGAGGGCAGTTAAGAGTCAACCACATTGGTGGGGGACTGGAGTCACATATAGGCCAGACCGAGTAAGGACGGCAGGTTTTTATGACAGTCTGATGGCTTCATGATTTTTACTGATCCCAGCTTTTATTTAATTGTTTCCGCATTTTCTTTAAACTGAATTCAAATTCTCAAACTACCATGGTGGGATTTGCATGCACATTCTCTTGATTATTAGTCCAGGCCTCTGGATCACTAGTCCTGTAACAACTACTACGCTACCATATCCGTACTTAATAATCTTTTGAATTAAAAAATAAACACAGCTATTGAAAAAGGTTAATCAAGTATTCAGGTACAGCAAGACTTTGTAGAACTGATGCAGCATCCTGCACAACTGTGTCTTGCAGACTAATGTGTTAGTTAGTAAAATTAGCCTTGTATACATTTTTTTAGCCAATGTAGGTAATGGTTTTACAGCAATTTACTGAAGATCACAAATTATGCATTCATCTTTTATGCTATTCTCTATTCTGACCTATTAATTAAACACAACCTTCCCTTTATATATAAAAAAAAAGAAACTGCAGGAATGAATCCTTTTCACGTTGTTACTTGTCTGTGCTGGCCCACTCAATATTAAATTCATCAATTATTCAGCTAAAACCTGCCTTTTAATTGATGCACGTTTCCTTTCGATACCTTGCACAGTTGAAACCTGCTGTTGGTTGGGTTCAAATTGTTTAGTATCACCTTGTTTTACTCTTTGGAGTGAGGGTCCAGGAGGTGGGTGAAGTATAAATGCGTCATTCAGTGGCCATCTAAACCCAGCCTCAAGTAATTGCACGTCTTTCCTCGGCATTTTGTTGAGCACGAGGGTTTTTATTTTCCAAGTAGACCACAGGCTCATTTTTACTTGCATTATGTTAATGAATTTCCTGTATTTTTAGACTTAACGTTGCTTTCTAGGAGGGGAGGATGTGGAGAGAAAGAGCAGATTAATGCCTCCGCTCATTTTTATTGTGTTGGGAGCATGAAAGCAAATTTCATAGCAACAGCCCACGACATGACACCCACAAGATGAAACTTTAGAGTACTTTTGATGTCCTTATATAGGCACAGCTGTACAAGCTGCAAGTTTAAACAGCTGTTTCTGTTTCATGCAAGTGACAGAAAATACCCTGATAAACAATTCACCCCACCCCTTCGAACAAACATGCAACCACTAATAAATAGGAGACCAAAAAGTAACCAATAAAAGCTGTCCCTGCTGTTACAGCTGTGACGATGCCAGAACCAATTTTCTTCTAAAGTCCCATCTTTTGTAACAATATATACTGCATCCGGCATTCTGCTGTAAGATTGCCTTTTATCTACAGAAGTTTTGGTCTTTATTTCTGTGCATCTGTGATTTAGAGATACAAAATGTCAAGATGGATTTTTTTTTTTAAAAACACGATGCTTCGAAGTGCTTCATGCAATTACTTTGTGTAGTGACTGTTGTTCTAAGAAAGACTTGCATTTCGAAAGTGCCTTTCACGATCTCAGGACATCCAAAAGCGCTTTACAGCCAATGAAATACTTTTGAAATGTAATCATTGTTGTTATGTAGAGAAGATCCCACAAATGCCACAGCTATGAATGAGCATTTATCTGATGGTTGGAGGAGGGAGGAATGTTGGTCAGGATAACTCATGAGCTCTTCAAATAGTTCGATGGCGTATTTGGCATTCACTAGAACAGGCAGCGTTTCGGTTTAACACCTCACCTCAATTCCAACAATGCAGCAGTTCCTCGGTGCTGCACTACATGCTGGTGCTTATGCTCCACAAGATCCTCCTCCTACCCTACTTCATCTGACCCTATACTTAAATTAGCATTATGTTTATGCAGTCGTACATAGCAAGTTATAGTTCGTGTACGGGACTGGAAGAGAAGCATAAAGGAGTCTGGAAGAATTTTTTTCACACAGAAGGTTATTAGAATATAGCATGTATTGCCATGGGTGGCTTCTGAAATCAAATCAGCGTTTTGCAGGGACTAAATAAGAAAGTATTAAGTGACATGGGGAGAGAGCAGGGAAATGGGAACAGAGTAAGCAGCTCCGATGTGGAGCTTCACCAGCACAGACACATTGGGTCTGCCTCCTATGCTGAAATTTCTCATCTCTATCTCATACTCCTCCAAGACTTCAATAAAACCCATTTAGATTGCAAATCAACTGTCCGGAATGAGAGGGAGCGGGATTGTACACTGGGATTCTTGGCTTGGATCTGTTGTGTGTTTGTATGGATTCTACTTATTTGCTGTATCTAACATGCTACAGTAACCAAACTGGTCTTCACCTTGCCTCAGCGAGCAGAAATTGTATTGTGCTCTCGAGACAGATAAATGATGGATCCAACATGCGTGTCAGCCATCTGAAAGACAAAAACACGCCATCGTTTTGGGTGAAGATCCTGGATCAGAACCGATGAGTTTCAACCAAAACACTAACCTGTTCTTCAAAGGCTTACCACCCCACACATTTTATTATTTTGATTTCAGGTTTCTGGCATTCATGCCTTGCCTTCATCTGAATTGGACCAAAGTTGCCTTATTTCATGTCCAGTCATTGTGCCCAATTATTCTAGTGTGCTGAATCTTTTAGTTTAAACAGGTCCATTTCAAACATTTTGAGAATTTCTGGATGTATTGAGGAAAGGGGGGTTGCAAATAGTAACTGCACTGGGTGGCAGGGAGTGGGGTGGGGAAGTCGGGGAAGAAACTTAATCTTATTAAAGTGGCAGAGCAGGAGAGAGAGAGAGTCCTTGATAAAATAATCACTCACCGACTGGATGGAGTGAGTTTCATAAGCCGAATGACATTTTTTTTCTCCGGATCTAGTTTTTAAAAGACATACTTTTCTTTATTGTGTTTTTTTTTGTTTACTTTAAGATAGTTGCTATTTGTTCCCTGAACTTCACAGTCGGCGCTAAGGAACTTCCTTTTGAGTTGACTTAAAACTGGTCAGAAATGAAGTTAACTGAAAGCATTTTACCATACAACGCATGGAAGTAACATACCAAATAAAATACTACCTGCCCGCTCCATATATGTGGAAAATACTGGGCAACTTCCAGTGTACCTCAAGGTATCTGGCAGACTTGATACACTACAGCAGCTCTGAAGACAACCCTGGCAGAATGAGTCAGAATGTACTTGAAGAAACGCAATACCTGATAATAATAGAGGTGGGTAAGATATCCTGAACAGTGTAATTGCCCGAATCAATCAGCGCCTTATTTTGTAACTGTTTGGAAATGGATACGACACCCAAACTTGTTTCCTTATTTGAACATTTCTCTCTTTAATATTTCTTATTTTGTTTACAGGCTGTAAAAGCCGCTTAAGAATCTCTTTTGGGAGCCTACTTAAGATAATTTGAATAGTGTTTGGGTTTTATTGATATGTGGGGCATTTTTTGCCTTACTACAACTTTTTTTTGTCTCCCCCTTAAAGTTTCTGACTCTTACTGGAGTACAGTTTGGGTGTTAGCTGGTCTCCAGTACCTCGCCCAAGCTATTATTTGTCAGCAGAGGCTGGGTATTTAACTGTGGGGACGAATGTAGCCAAGCCCACTCCTGCACCGGCTTAATGACCTACACTTTCCAGCAGGATAGCAATCAGGAGCAGCAACCCTGGCTAACAATTTTCCTTTGTCTCCCCCGCAATTGTTTTTAACACTCCTGCTGCCAACCCTGGCTAAGCTTAGCTAACTCGGAGTAAGGATCAGACCCAGCACCCTCTGCTTTGTGGGGCTCAGTTCATTACGGGGCTGTATGTTTATCAACTGAGTCATTAGAGGTGTTTCAGATTTCTTTACTGTTGAATGTAGTTTTTTTGTAAAAAAAGAGCACAGACCCTGTGAGTTAAACATAAGAACAGGAGTAGGCCTTTCAGCCCCTCGAGTCTGTTCTGCCATCCATGGATAATTAGATCATGGATAATCTGTATCTTAACGCCATTTACCTGCCTTGTTTTTGTAACCTTACATACCCTTGCCTAACAAAAATCTTATCCATTCCATTACTCAAACCCATTAAGTTACAGAACCTGATGAAATTACGAACTAAAGTCCGCTGAATGCACACGCGTATAAATTGTGGCTTTGTCCGCGCTTTTGTATACTTTAATACAGAAGAATAAGTTAGACATTTTTTTTATTGGCCTCTTGTCTGAATTTTTAGCTCCTCTTAACCCTGGGAATGGAACACTTTCCATTTCGGCCAGTTGATGTTGACATCGAGCATTTCCTGTGCGCTCTCTGACAATGTATCTCTTCCCTAAACTTGGAAGAGCTCCCCTTCCTGACATTTTTCCAATTCCCACACTATCCGTCCTGTGGCTTTTCTTGAGTGACGCGGTCAAGTAATGTTTGCGCTGTGGACCCCCGCCCACTAGGCTTGGATTCAGGCTACCCAAACTGATTTCATTATTTGTTTGTTTGTTGAAATGTTGGTGACACTCGCAAGATCACAATTTATTGGCTGTCCCGAGTTGCCCTGAGTAAATGGGGGTGAACCACTTGTGATGGTGCTTCCACAATGATGAGTACCGAATTCCAGCTTTGTTACTACCAGCGATCAGGAGACTTTCATTCCATCAGTTTGGGTTAGATTTGTACCCAACTCCCACACTCGTACATGTTTTTTTCTTTTCAACCAAAATTGTAACTCCATTGTAGAGGTTATTGGCTACCTGTATCTGTTATCAATGCACTGTCACTCCACTTTTGCACTCGTAATTAATCGCATGTATTGTCACTGAGAATTACATTTCCACTTCAGGTTTGCAGAGTGTCTTCAGTGTTCAAACCCTTTGAGTGTACTGATCCACAGTGGGAATTATATGATCATTGATGGTTTAATAAGGCAGGGGACAGTGGAAAAATAAGTGCAACCACTGTGTTGGGGTGGGGGGAGGGAAGAGAGTGAATGGGACAAGTCATTACTTCTCCATCACCTCCCCCCCCCCCCTCCCCCCGGCTCCCCAAACAAGGACCTGCACTTTGTTTAGCATAGGTGATGTCACCTCCTTTACCCCCTCCAAATTCTGGGATTACCCCTGATGTCCAGTTTCTTCTGCAGTCTTTCACCCTGTTTTGTAGATGTGGTTCTTCATCTCAATGGAAAGTTCATTTTTTTGTTGAAGCGTTTGATACCAAGTTGGGCAGTAAATCTTTATTACCCAATGTTTCTTTCCATTAAATGTAAGTTTTTTTTTGTTTTCTTTTAACAATGCATACACTGGTGTGAGAGTCACATCCCTCTAGTATGGCAAATTACTGCTAAGCAGCATGCAATTGCAATGTAGAAAACAATATCAAAAACCTTCTGGGTGATTCATGCTCCAGAGTTTATAATGCAGGCTGAAATAGTAGAGGGTCTGAATCAGTCACCAATCAGGAAATGTAGAAAGACATGTACAATAACACATGGAGGCCATTCATGCGATTAACCAGCTTTCCATTGTTTACTATTTTTGAACAATTGTGCAATAGGTTTTCTGTGAAGCATAAAATGTGTTTATATGCTTTTGTGTATAAAGAAATTTGAGATGGTTGGAAATATTAAACAACGTGCAGATGAAATCAATCATGGTGCATTGTTGGAGGGAGATGGGGGTGATGGAGAGAAAGATTCACAATAAAACAGCAGAATTATTCAAACCCGAACCTTGCAATGTGCAAGTGTGTTCTCTTGCAGATCAGGGCAATGGCCATGCCTTCCTAAAATTTCTGCTTACAAAAATAATATGGAAATACAAAACTTTCTGAAACGGTAAAAGGCCCAGACCCACCAGCCTATGCCTTTTTGATATATCAGCCAACATATAAGCCTTCCCACCATATCACTCAGTTCCATTTCTCTCTAGCAATACACAGAGCTGTCGCCTGAACCCTCATTGCCCTCTGAACCTTGAGCCCTCTCTTGGTAATTTTTATCACCCTTTGGATGTTGACGTTCCCCTTGTATCCCTTTAGTATTTGAACCTTTTTTTTTCTGATTACACTCCTGTGAAGCATCTTGGGCCATTCTGTGTTAAAGGCGCTATATAAATGTAAGTTGTTTTGCCAGTAATTGTGCAGTGAGCTTGTGCAGGGTCTCCAGAACACTGCACTTACAGATGCCATCTGCATGTCCTAAATGGTGGTGGGGGGCGGTGCTGGTGATGTCCTCTCATTAACCAGTGTCTTTTTGGTAACAGTTCTGATTGGGCCTATATCAAGTAACTCTAGGTTCTGCAGCACTTGGAACATCCATTCCAATTCCATTTCATTTTAATGTTTCTATAAAACATTTCAGCAAAATTCAACCCATGTGCAGTCTTCAACCTATGCATGGTGAAATATGATAGTCTAAAGCATGTCCACCATAATCAACCCAAGCCCTACTTGTGGAAGAGCAACACCATTCTCACTGTGCAAGATTTTCTCTCCACTTTTGAGTTATGAATTTGTGTTTGTTGCTCTTTGGACCTCACCCATAATATAAACACATTTATTTTGATTGGGCAGCCATTGGAGACTCCTGTTTCTGGTTTTATTTATGTACCAAGGTAGTTGGTATAAGATCAGCTGATACAAGATGGGGATTGATCCTGGGGCCTTTCTGGTCTGTGTTCAGCTGGTAAAGACTGTTGGGAGTCTTGCATTGTACTTTCAATTTAAAAAAAGTGCCATCAAAAATGCAGAATGTAAACAGCAACGATATCAGTTATTTAAAACTTTGCATATAATTAAAGGAAGTGTTTGGTACAGTTAAGATCAGACAGCTCAAAAGTTCATTACTACCCGTTCAGGGAGCATTGGATGTCATTTAAGGTGCTGCTTCTCGTTTACGTAAGTTATTCCTTGATGCGTATGACATACACCCTCAATTTTTGCACTGAACTATTACTAAAAATAGTTCACAAACTGCCACTAGGTCATCTATTGGATGAACATGGTGCTGCATGCACAGTAATTTGGGGTTTTATGATGGATTAAGTGTTTCATCTTTTCACCTCCTCCATAACGGATGGAATTTTAGTACTTTCCCCTCCCTGCTCCTGAAGACACTGGTTCGCCCGGTGGCCAGTCTTGATGCGCGAGCCGAGGTTGTGCACGTCCGAACGCTGTTTGACACTCGGGGCTTCACAGCTGAGCCCAATCCAATTGGTCAAAGTTCACACTTCTGCCGTTTCCAGCGGAGATCACTGGGCAGCGATGTGAAATGGGAACCTTGGATGATTTTTTTTTTTCCTCTTTGCCTCCCTCCCACCCCCTCCCCAAGCTGAGGGAAATTGTGGTGTCTGTACTGATAACTGAACATGGTGGTTTGTATCGCTCACTTCCATATTGGCAATGGCTGGCTGGTGCTAAAGTTAAAATCTGATACTTTTTGACAGTGTTACCCCTTCGTGTCGCTGGGGTTCCAGTGGTAGAGATTGCTCATCTTTCTCTGCTGAGGATCACATCGTAAGACTGGCCGCTTGGGCGAAACAGTATTTTCAGGAGCGGAGAGGATACTTGACGCAGTGTCGATCTGGCCTGTAAGAGGAAGCATCACCCACCAACTGAGGCTGTTCCTCCCTCAAGTGATAGAAGTTAGGCTATTATTGTGTTAACAAAGTAAGCCGTATAACCTACAAAAAGAGAGGAGTAAAAAGGTTAGGATGGCCGGATTCATGGATGCCTTGTTGGTCCAAGGAGTTGGGTGTTGGGAGTCACTTTTTTTACCTTCCATACATAGTTTCAAAAAGGAGAGCTTCACTCTTTTGATAGGATAGTGGTGTAGCTCTGAGATGGTGGAAGTAGAATGCTTTAAAATGGCGAGCGGACTTGGCAAAGTACCAAGATCCATGGAACTTTCTGGAACTAGCAGTTTGAGTTCCAGTGCTGCCATCTTGTAGTGATTGAAAGAAACGGCCAGATCTGCTGCAGTGTATCAGGTTTATCATTGGGTGACATTTATGGGCAAATGAGAGACGCTTTTAAACATTACAGCTTGAATGAACCCCCCTTAAATGTTTATTATAGTAAATTTATTCAAACAATAAATTGTCATACAATGTTTATATTTTGGCAGTGAATTTTTAGAGAAACTCAGTTTATGACCGATTTGATAGCTGTTTCTCCTTGAAATCTTTGTCTATGAAGGCACCATTGACCCCTCCACAGATTCGGCGCTTAAATAAATATTTTTTTCTAAAAAGCAGTTAATCCTAATCAGGGCAGCGTTGAGCATCTGCTGCCCCATGCAGTGTTGTGCTGTGCATGTTCCCGACACCAGAGGGCATTTTGGCTGCTAGCTGTTATTTTCTGTTCTGCCCTGCACTGTGCGGAGCGCTAAAAATCAGAATGTTATTTACATTGTGTCAAACCAATTTCAAACTTCTGATATAACGAGATTCTTCTGCGCAACAAAAATGTCTCTGAATATTTCCTGTGGACTAGAGTGATGAACTTTCCCAGTATTATTTGCATATCAGGATCAGAACTCCTGCACTGTAAAGAACAATTGTGGAAATATTAATTACATTGTGTATATAATTCCACAATTAACCCTTTCAGAGATACTGGCTTTGAGCTTCTGGGTTGAATTTGACCAGACTGCTGTACTTTTTGTCATATTACAAGTAAAATATTTTGGGATGTATGCTTCCCCACTTGATTTTTAAAATTGACTTTTGCTCTGTGCTTTAGAAATGGGCGAGGAAACGCGATCAGCTCATTTTTAATTTCTTGGACTGAAACCTGTTTCAATATCAGTCCGCGCCCCCTCCCTCTGCAGCATTGGATATTGATCAGGAACAGGAACCCTGACTGATTTTTCCGTTGCATTGCCGAGGGTATTTGAACCAATTGTAACTAATTTTCATGAATGTTTCAACACTATTACTTCAAGTTATTTTAAAAGAATATATATTTTGCATTCCTGTATGACCTTAATTTGAAAAACAAGTCAAAATCTAGACTTATTTGGCTCTGAAGATTGACCCCAAATTTGTTTTTTTTTTAGGTTTTGTTTTATTTATGGTAAAAATCTGCAGCAGGATTATAGCTGTGGCATTTATATTTGTGACAGTTTTTAAAATATAATTATGTTTTAACGTGCTAGTTAATGAAACTGTGAAAGTATGGCCTCCAGCTTCGATTCAGTTTGTGTACCTCTATATATAAAAAATATTTATCAGGCCCATCTGCTCCAGTACTGCAGTACCGTCTCTGCTACTGCAACCCTAACTGAATCTTGATTTAAAAATAAAATCTGATTTTGATTCTGATCCTCCCAAGTATAACTGAAATATAAAAACCATGAGTAAATTGACAGAGCCAGATAATGGCATTGGCCCAGGTCAGTGGAACTGTTCAAATTTCAGTTACGAGAGGCATGATTTGTGTAGTAAATGCATTCATAATACAAAAAAGGGAGTTTGGAGAATGCCATTTCTTCTTTTAAACCCCCGAGCTTGTCTTGATATTGAAAGGAGTTAATCACTGGGGGATAGTCACCCTCTGTTCGCTCTCTCTCGCAGAATTATAAATAATTTGCTTGTGATTCCATGACCAACAGCAAACAGACAATCTTCTCTCTTCCCTAGCTGTGTTGGCGATGTGGAGCATTTTGTTAACTCTGAATTAAACCCCCTCTTCCCCCCCCCCCCCCCCCCCCCCCCCCACACACACACACACACACACACACACACACACACACACACGTACGTTAGTGCCACTGATGCCATTTGGAAAATTAGTTCAGTGCCTTGTGCAAAATAATGACAGTCTTCTGGGGCCTTGCTCTTTTAAATATTTTGACACAGATCCTTACGCTTAGTTAATATTTTAACATGATACACACGTACCTCAGTGCTGCTCAATTTGCGTTAATTCCCCCTCCCCCTGAGAGTCACGCTCTTAATCAGTAAATTGAGTTGCGGCGTCTGAATAGCAGGGTTTGGATTCTGTTTCTGCAATATTCTCTGTGATTAGGAAAAGTGATTTCCCTCAATTCCCCCTTAAATTGCATGTCAAGATTCCCTGCGTTTCTTTTGTTTAATGTAAAGTGCATCATACTGTATTTGTAATCGTGTATCTGTGTGTGGGCGTTGCCACTGGAGCTCACTCCTCCTCGCGAGTGACTAAGCCACTTCCTGGCAGTGTATTTGAGTAAATAAGCTAAATGGATCTCTACCTTCAGTCCAGTATTTCACCAAATAGTTGCAGCTTTTCGATTAAGGGTGCATTTATTAAAAGAGCCACTGGTCTCAGACTATCACTCGTGGATTCCAGCCCCAGGCAGTAGTTTGCTTCTACTGCCTGGCTCCAATTGGAATTTGTGCCTCTCTCTCCAGATTAGTCCCACTCCCCTGCTTTTTTCCCATAGCTCTGTAAATGTTTCCCCTTCAGGGACTTGAGCACATAAAGCTTGGCCGACACTCCAGTGCAGTGCTGAGGGAGTGCTGCATTGTCGGAGGTGCCGTCTTTCAGATGAGACGTTAAACCGAGGCCCTGTCTGCTCTCTCAGGTGGACGTAAAAGATCCCATGGCACTATTTCAAAGAAGAGCAGGGGAGTTATCCCTGGTGTCGTGGCCAATATTTATCCCTCAATCAACATAACAAAAACAGATTATCTGGTCATTGTCGCATTGCTGTTTGTGGGAGCTTGCTGTGCGCAAATTGGCTGCTGCGTTTCCCACATTACAACAGTGACTCCACTTCAAATAGTACTTCATTGGCTTTGAGACGTCCGGTGGTCGTGAAAGGCGCAAGTCTTTCTTTTCAAGTATTTTTCCAATTCCCTTTGGAAAGTTAGTATTGTATCTACTTCCACATCCCTTTCAGGCAGTGCATTCCAGATCATCATAACTCGCTATGTTTATAAAAAAAAAAAATCAATCTCATTTCCCCCCTGGATATTTTGCCAATTATCTTAAATCTGTATCCTCTGGTTACCGACCCTCTTGCCAGTGCAAACCTTCTCAGTATGGTGCCAGGCCCAGGCGGTTTGAGAATGCCTCTTGCATGGGAGTACGGCAGTATTTGGCGCAAGCCACGTTGCATGCAACTTTGGAATTATACTGCAACTCCAGGGCCACTGCTAAATTGGACCCTCTTCCAGCGACGCTGAGGTTATAGTATGAATGAACATAAGAAATAGGAGCAGGAGTCGGCCATACGGCCCCGCTCCGCCATTCAATAAGATCATGGCTGATCATGGACCTCAACTCCAATTTCCCACCCGATCCCCATATCCCTTGCTTCCTCATGAGTCCAAAAATCTGTCGATCTCAGCCTTGACGACTCAACTCAACGACTCAGCATCCACAGCCCTCTGGGGTAGAGAATTCCAAAGATTCACAACCCTCTGAAGAAATTCCTCCTCCTCTCAGTCTTAAAAGGCTCTTATCCTGAGACTGTACCCCCTAGTTCTAGACTCTGCAGCCAGGGGAAACAATCTCTCAGCATCTACCCTGTCAATCTCCCTCAGAATCTTGTACGTTTCAATGCACCCAAAGAGTTGTCCATTTCAACTAAAATAAAGGGGATTTTTGTGTTAAATCTTATAAAATTTATTATAACAAAACAGTTTGAATTTCTGATATCCAGCATGATAATTGCTAAGGGTGCAGTTCATATCATTGCAAAACACTTACTGCAGTTACTTTACTGATCATCATTCTGGGTGCTGGTAATTAATTTAAAGCTGTCGTAATATATGCAAGTAGCCATAGCAATATTTGGTGCTGTGGGATCGTGGGGGCTATTTGGAATGGTGAGGAAAGGAATGTTAGTCATCCTGTTTGGGTCCTTGACCTCACCCTTGCATTAAACAGGCCCATGTTAGTTCTCTGTTGTTTGGAGCTGTCCTGAAGATGTGCAGCAAACAGTGCAACGTGATCCTGCCCCCACCGCCCGCCCAACCTGTAGCTCCAAATTGCAGCCCCTCTTGCACCACCACAACAATTCTGACTCCCAGGCCCACCATTATGATCTGTGTCAGATTGCTAAATTCGAATCAACTTTGTGTCGTGCACTTGTGTTCTTCGAACTCTGCGACGTCTCAAAGATTTAACATCAAGAGACCAGCCACGGAAAACAGTTGGCTCTTGCGTGCTGAATCTTGAATGTCACTTCCAAGTGGAAACTGCGATCAAACAGTCACAGCAGCTTCTATCCTTCCTGCTCCTCCCTGGCAATGTTTCACTTGCTTTCTGTCCCTTTCCTCCCGCATTATGTCATTGGCAAAAGCAGTGTCCTTCCAAATGTGAACAAAAATGGTCTAAAATCTATTGAGGCTTATTCATTTTTAAACTACGAGCTACTTGCTTTCTCATGGCACTGCTGATGGACAAAAAATAAGAACTCTCCCTGTAACTGTGCCCATGTTTGTCTCGGTCTCCCTTTCTGTTTGCCTTCCATTTTTTCTGTCCTTTTTGCTATGCATTTTTTTCTCTCTCTGTTTTTTCCCTCCTTTTTCCTACTCTGCTCACCTTTTCTCTCTCTCTCCCTCCCTCCCCCATCTCTTTCCCTGTATGTCCCATCCGCTGCCTCTCGCATACGTTCCCCATGTGTGTCTCGTGTTTTTTCTCTCTCTTTCTCCCCCACCCCCCCCCCCCCCCCCCCCCCCCCCAGTTCCTGTGCAGACTCCGAGTTCCGATAGCTGCAGAAACATCCTGTCTCTCTCAGAACTGGGGGAGTGTCTCGGCAGTGTGTGAACTTGTCATTTCCTAGGAAAGCTAAGCTCTCCGTTGCAGCAAAATAAAAAATTACATTTGTAACTTGAGCACCGTTGCCTCGTTCACGCTGAAGATTTAATCCAGGCTAAGCTTTGTCTGCATTCTGAATAAAAGTTGCAATGCAGATAGTGTTTGCAGGATAAGATCTGGTGTTGCGTTATGATTCCTGGGGGAGGGGGGTTTGCATATCCTTATGTAACCCTAGCCAAACATAGGAATTGCCACTGAAAAGCACTTATCCTTACATAAGACCTTGGTACGACGGTGTCTGAAGTGGTGTTATTGGCACCTGCCGCATGCTACAGATCAAGTGACATCCACTGTCTGTTGTCACATTCAGACTCATTTAAACAGGCCACTTTGTTGTTGTTTGGTGAAGGCAGGATTGGATTTGGCCATGACTTGGCTTCGTGGCCCTCCGTAGTCAAATAGCTAGCCAACCTTCACTGTTGAAAGGAGGAAGGGCCACTTGGGCAAGATTCCAGAGGACCTTTGGATCTGTACCCCAGGTCAACACCCTTAGAAGAGGAAGAGAGGGGGGGAAAATCAGGATGCCACCACAATAGCAACAGGGAAAGTTCATTTGGCCCACTAAGCCTGTGGCTTTTTGAGAGAAACCTTATTTTTGCACCGTATATCTCAACCTATTCTTTCTCCAGAAATTGTTTCTTGAACCCCTTAATACTGTTAGTTTAAATCGCCATACTTGTAACTTATTCCACAACTCTCATTACCTCTTTGGGTGGGAAAGCTCTCGCTACTTCCTTTCTTACTCCTAACTTGTGTCTTCTGGTATTTGAACCCTTCACCATAGAGACCAGTCTGCCCTATCTCAGTGTGGTCAGTTCTTGAAAGTTGCCTTACTCCCTTGATGTATCCTCTGCACAGATTTCAAATTCATTAACCGGTTGCTGAGATTTTTATTTTTGGTTTAAACTCTCCTTCCTAATGGGTACTTGGAAAAAGAACCGTGTCCTTCTGTAAATAAGTGAGGTGAGGAGCAATGTTGCTTCTAATTTGTTTTGTGTGTGCGGTACCTTTTAAATTTGCTGTGCAGCCACTGCGCGACATCTAGCAGGGGAACCGCTTGCGAGCGGCCTGCGCGACGTCTTCCCGACTGCTGCGCGGCCGCACGAGCGCGCAGCTTGGCGGGAAACATTGGAGGAGTGACCCGGCTGTGCTCATGTTCTGTCGTCTTCTTCTTTGCCCCTCAGCAACTCGGCTTCAGAAGAATCCAACCACTCTGTCTCGGGATCGGAGTCGGGCAGCCAGTCGGAAAGTGAGCAGGGAAGCGAGTCCAATAATAGCAGTTCAGAATCGTCGGAATCCCAGTCTGAATCGGAAAGCGAATCGGCTGGCTCAAAGTTACAGCAAGCTGCCACGGAGAACAAGGACAAGCCATTGAGTAAGAAGGAGAGGATAGCTGATGTAAAAAAGGTACCTTTTAAAAAATAAATGGGAGGTTGTTTCCTTTACTATAATTCAGGTATCTGAGCTCGTAGCATGCTCTGCCCTTCTGTAGGAGGCTAGGTTAGAAGTGCCTTTCTGTGCATTGTTTATGGATATCCCAATAAAAACTAGGGCAGAGCAATAGGATTGTAATTAGTCACATTCTGCCAATAAAAAAAACTGGAAGGTGGAAGCTGACTTGAGGCTGGGGTTTGGGGGTTTTGCCTTACTGCTTGTGAAAGTTCACTGGAAATTAACATTGCCACATCATGGGACACGAAAGGAAGTAGAATAAAATGATTTGAGAAACCAAATTGTGCTCTTATACATTGCAGAAATCTTTGGGCAGCCCACGTAAAAATGGGGTTGTCCTGTCTGCAACTAAGCCCTAATTATAGGGAACTTGGAAGTTTTTTTGGGGGGGTGGGTGGGGATGGGGGAGAATCTCCATACCCATTTTATGCTCCTTCCACCCCTCTTGTGCTTTCTCCCCACTGGCCAGGAGTCGCATTCCCCGTCTACTGTAAGCTCACCGGGCACATTCTACACTCCCAATATCTATGATCTTTGTCCGTACAAGTCCCTGTTTTGGGCCCCCTTCTCCTGACCGCAGCTGAAGGTACAATGTCATGAAAATGCCAGCTAGAATGGGCTTGATTCTGGCGCAGTAGTACGTATGACCATCACGTGCATTCTGTTGCTTTCAGTGCTGGGAATACTGAGCACTGGTAAATCCTGAAGGAAGGAAAGCAACTGTCTGATCAGAGAAATTTCCCTCGATTGAGGTGCTACAGTTGGTCACAGCACATTTGGACGAGAGGAGTCTCATCGGATGGGGCTCCCGCACCTGGTTACGCACTGTCCCCCCACTACTGGAAAATGCACGTGTAGAGAATTTGGGAGAGATTGGTTTGGGCTCCTCTGATGCCCCTCACAGTTGGATAGCCTGCTGACATTCACATGGCTAGGCTCTCACATGAAGAACAATCACTAGGGTGAGCTGCCATATAATTCTAGTTCGCCCTCCCCCCATGGAACCATATCTCGGAAAGAGTTGACATCTTCGCAAGAGGGGAGGAGATGGGGGGGGAAAAGGTCATGTTTAATATATTAAGTAAGTGGGGGCAGTACTGCTGTGCCTGATTGTCATGCTGTCATGCGATGCTGATTATAGCTGTAAATCAGCTATATGGATGAAATTTTAACGATCTGATGAATGCAGATGTTAATTCGGGATTGAATATTGAAGTATTCTGACTTCAGAATTGGACAAAATAAAACTTAAGATATTTAATGTTCCACACGTGTCCTTTGTAATGTGACTTTACTGGTGTAATGGCTGAATCAATAATGAGTCTCTAGGGCCTTCTTAAAATAATACATGTATTTCTCTGCCACCATCAGGTTGAAATGTTTTAAAGCACTTCACGCAATTAATTACGACTTGTAGTTCAGTGTAACATAGGCAAACACAGCTATTCTGTACCAATAACACCCTACAAACCGCACACAGGTAAATGACCAATTAATGTTCTTGGTGGTTCTGTAAGTGTTCCCGGTAAAGGTAGTTTACCTGGGCAACCCAGTTTCTAGTGGGCATAAGTTGATGGTGGAAAATTGTCACGTGTTGTGGGGGGTGGGCTTTCCAAAGCATGGTCCATCCCCTAAATAATCTCAAAACCATCTTTTCCAAAAGAAAATACGCCATCTTTGGTGTCATCCAACTACGACTTTGACTTGCATCATCATCTACTCTTTTCAATTTTGATGGCGTCCTGTACTATGACCTTTGGCCCTTCACCTTGGTTTCTTAATCATGGAATGAAAACCCCAGCCTCTGGAAGTTGGTTTTAAAAGTTTGGTTTTTTGGGGGCTGTGGGAGGGGGAATTTGCCTTCAGCTGGTGTGCATGACCTAATATGAATTTCTGGTCACTTGCCACTGTGAAGAGAAGCTTCAGCTGCCATCCTACACTGCAAATTTAATACCACGAAGTTAGTCGTTCTCTCTGAAGGTTTGATGCAGACAGAAGAGGGGGGGGTTATTTTGGTCCTGGGGAGCAAGAAAGGGGGTTGAAACACTGATGTGCGCCTGAAAGATAACCCAAGTAAGATTGCATGTTTTTAGAACAGCAACTAGTCCCAAGAATGTTTTATGGGGGTACCTCTTGTTCTCGCCCTTCGTCCAGCAGCATGTTTCAGTGTCGTCACTAGGATTTCAGAGAAGTACAGTGGCGGAGCTGTGAGATTTTCATGCAGTTACGCTGTAGCCATTTCCCGCTTCCCCGCCCACTGAGGTCGTCAGTAAACCATAACGGCAGGGGCAATCGTTTTGTACCGTGACCAGTTGCCGATACAGTTAGAGATTTTGACCATCCAAACTTGGGTTGTGTCTGGAGAGGACATTTTGAGCTGTATCACAGCTGGATGGTGTACCAGTGATGGTATCGATTTTCAGAGAGTAGAACACAGCGTTAAAGCTTATTGGCTTCAGGGCAATTTTTCCTATACCTTACCGGTGTCAATACAGTATGTAAGTATTTGACCAGTGTATTTCTATGGATATTCTTAAAGTTATTCGGATCCCTGAAGCACATCAGTATGCACAACAGTTGTTGTCACTCCTTTGTGTTCATAGTAGAACTGTTTTACTTGAAGATATAAATAGTTTTAAATAGGACTTTTTCAAAGCCATTTTTACAAAAATAAATCCTACTTTAAACCGTGTTTTTGTCTACAATAATATTCTAACTAAGACGTGTTTTTGATAATTTTTTTATTAAAAATTCTAGTATAATTAAAGTGGTGGGAGGGTGCAGGCCTTATGATGGTCTGTTTATATTGCAGATGTGGGAAGAATATCCAGATGTTTATGGGGTTAGGAGGTCAAACCGCAGCAGACAGGAACCGGCTCGACTTAACGCTGGAGCTGAGGTGAGTAGTGGAGAAAATAAGTATTTAAAACCAAGCACTCATCAGATTAAATTGATAGTGAAGCCTGTATCAACATCTTCTCTGTGCGGTGACCACCTTCCTTAAATGGTCGCTCCATAATCATTCCCAGCATTTCTGTACCTGCAGTGAGGTTTAAAATGGTCCGGGGTTTTTCTGATGTGTTGCAGCAACTGAAGGCACTGTCCTGTTGGGCACGCTGTCGGTGCAGATTGCTGACGTAAATGTTCTTTGCTAAGTCAGCAACTGCAGCAATAATGTGCCCTTCAACCTGTACCCTAATCCTTTGTTTTGTACCTGTTCTTCCCACACCAGGTAATTGAGTTTCTTTCATCCTACCCCCCACCCCCCGCAAAGAAAAACTTGTTTAGATGGTTTTCTTTCTCACAAGGCAACTTTTTCACCGACATCGTGTACTCTGATTTCTCGCCCAAGTGGCCATATTCTATGTGTAGTACTAGACCGTGCGTGCTCTGCCTGCACCTGATAGCGGCAGTTATCAGCAGGAGTGACTGAAGAGCAGTCAGCAGCCGGAAGCCTGGCTGATTTTTCTTTCCTCTTTTTTTTTTCCTCAGCAGAAGGTGTGCTGAGGCTGGCTTTCCTGCTGCCCTTGACCGCTAATTCAACCCAGGCGGAGATCGAGCCTTAGACCTCTGACCTGGACAATACAATTGATATCACGCAATGCAGATCATTTAACCATCATAGCAACTTTTTTTGTGTGTTTGAGACGAAGGCCAACTGAAGCTGGTTCTTAAAAACCCATTTTGATCATTCCTGAACCAGTTCACTTAAATACAGGTTTCACTATGGTTTATCATTTTGAAGAAATCCTAATGCACCACCAAGTTTACAATCCTCCTTTTCCTCCTCCTCCCCTCCAGTAAGGAAAGCAGTCAAGGCATTACATAAGTCATACTTTGAGTGGTGACCAGTGGTTTGAGTGAGTCATCAATGGAACACATCCATGGGAAGGGAGTGTAAACCCCTTGATGGAAGAGAAGAGACGTCTTATGCTTAGTAATACAGTTCTACTCTGAAGCTCCTCCTCACTGTGAAATGTATGGGACACTAATAACTTTAATACCTGATATTGTTAAGTGCCAATTTGCCTCAACGACAGATGGCTCTCTGGATCCTGTCCGCTTAATGCTTGCCGTCTTTTCTTTGTGACATTTACATAGCGCCTTATCACGTCTCTCAGGACGTCCCAAAGCGCTTCCTGTGCACCGAGTTACTTTTGAAGTGCAGTCACTGTTACGTCGGTTGCCGTTCGGAGCAGATCTGCTTTTACAGTCTGCCCTTCAGCGAAGTAGTGGGACGAATTCTTAATTAATTTTCTGAGGGCTCATTCCCATGTCATGTTCACCTGATCTGCCTGAATCAATGGCTGAAGAGTTTGCAATTGCGGGGAGTTGCTTGTTGGTAAAGTTTTTTTTAAAAAAAATTATCAACTTGAGTTGGAAGCAAACAGACAGCCTTAAAACTGAGCTGGATTGTAAGATTTTACACAGGCTATAGGGGACGGTAGGTTTCATAATCCGAATGTGGCATTCTGCAAAATTATCTGTGAAAACTTCAGTCACTAAATTTTAACGTGACCGTTTACACAATACCTGTACAGCAATCGTTCAAAGGGGACATGATCAGTGGGGAGTGGGATTACTTCTAATATACTCTCCCAGTGGTTGGTAGACTGAAGAAGTCCTTATAATTTTTCCCCCTTCTCATGATTTGATTTTCCTCTGTCTAAACCCCTCAGTCTTCCCCTCCCCTTCACACAATGTCGCACCAACTCGTGGCTGAATCCTGTAAATCCGTGTCAATCTGGAAATGGCCGAGCTGCCGGAATAAGACTGCTCATTGACGATGTCAGCAGAGTGGCTCACAGTGTTTAGAAACCTGAACTTGGGGGTGGGGGGAATCCACAGGGGATTAGAGGGGAAAGAGAATGGGAGTAGAGTAAGCAAGAGCCAGTACCTCTCAACAGGTACAGATTTTGATGAACGAGTTTGTCAGTGTGCCTAGCTTGGGTGAGGGTGGTTGGCGGGGGGAGGGATCGGTGTATTACAAGTGCTACCACCCCTACAAGAATGTCAGATGGGAGCGAAAGGTTATCTGTTTAATTAGAGAGTGCGGAGTTTGACATTTGCTGAGGGGATGGTCAGGGCCAGGTGTTGGGAGATTGTGTATATGGGTAGAGGAAGAACTGGCTGAACCACTCATGTAAAACTTTTTTTAAAAAACAGGAGAGCAGCGAAAACTCTGAGAACGAGATTCCAAGACGACGAGGGAGGAGGAGAGCCGCAAGGTGAGTCTTCCGGAAATGTGCACGCTGATGTGTTTTGTGCAGATTGTATGTGATCTCATTCAGTGCACGGGTCATGGGCTGATTTTTTGTGCGCGCGCGAGAGTGTGAAGTTTGTGCTTCTCAAGGTGAGGGCTGTTGGTGCTGGGGAATGGGGCACTTTCCATTTCAGGCAGCCAGGCTCCGCCTCATACACTCCCAGATCAACTACAGCCTGGGTTGGATGCCGAGTCAGGCTCCCATACATTGTCTCATCAAGCACTCAGAGATCAGGGTTAGCAGAGGTTAGATGCAGTGTAAAGCTCCCTTTGTTCTTTCTATTTGCGCCAGCCCTCAGCAGAGGTTAGGTGACGTGCTCCCAGCTGCTGCTCAGGAACCAGGCACCGGGAGATGCACGCGAGCAGGATCTGGGATGGCTATCACCTTCCTTATGGCACCGCATCGCGCTGGGAGCTAAGCTTGGCAAATCCCAAGCACAAATTTGTGTCAACGGTCCTTGGCACAATGCAGGGGGTGCTCCAGTATGCCGTGTTTCTTTTCTTTGCCTGGCACTTGAAGCACTATAATGAAGGGCGTTTTGGCTTAGGCATCAGCGATGTGACTTCAGGCAGCAACAACAACTTATATTTATATAGCACCTTAACGTAATAAAATGTCCCAAGGCGCTTCACGGAGTGTTACCAAAAAAACAAGAAAATTTGACCTAGAGCCATATAAGATGTTAGGGCAGATGATCAAAACCTTGGTCGAAGAGGTAGGTTTTAAGGAGCATCTTAAGGGAGGAAAGAGCGGTGGAGAGATTTAGGGAGGGAATTCCAGAGCTATGGGCCTCGGCAGCTGACGGCATGAGCGCCAATGGTGGAGCAATTAAAATCGGGGATGTTCAAAGGGCCAGAATAGGCGGAGTGCAGAGGTCTGGGGGGATTATCGGGTTTGAGATTTTTTAATTCGCTTATGGGATGTGGGCGTCGCTGGCAAGGCCGGCATTTATTGCCCATTCCTAATTGCCCTCGAGAAGGTGGTGGTGAGCCGCCTTCTTGAACCGCTGCAGTCCGTGTGGTGAAGGCACTCCCACAGTGCTGTTAGGTAGGAAGTTCCAGGATTTTGACCCAGCGACGATGAAGGCCTGTAGGTGTTGCAAAATGTGAGGAGGGCAAAAGAAAATCGCTATTGGCTCAGATTTCCCAGGAACCAATTAAAAAATGCTTTAATGGTTGTCCAATTCTTCGCTGCCTCTCGCTGTATTTTGCGCAAAGCTCTACTGCGGCTTCTGACCCACTGCGAGCAATGCAGCAGGAGATGCGGTCGTGGTGATTTTAAAGACTGCTTCTTATAGACTGCTGGAAATTTGGAATATAGACAGAAAATTGCAGAAATACATAACAAAGTCATCAACATATGAAAAGAGGAAAACATTGAAACATCTCTCTCCGATGCTGACTGACCTGCTGTATATTTCCAGCATTTTCTTTCCTATTCCTGTTCCTTCAATAGTTTTTCCTGTTGCTGCGTTGCAGTGAAATCGATCATTGTAATTATTTACATCTTGAACGCAGCAAACGTGCAATGGGGTCGGCGTGCAGCCATGCTAATTGTGAGCAGTGTGCGGTCTGTCCGCACCTCATTCCCCTCCAGAGAGGCTGTGATCATTTCAATTTTGACCGATGCCATGTCATGTTTTTTCACCATTGTGCCGGTTCTCGGCTCGAACTAAATGTCTGATTCCACTTGTATGTTAGTTGGAAAAATGCAGAATCTGAGAATGAAGAGGAGGAGGACGATGAGGAAGAAGAAGGGGATGAGGAGGAGGAGGAGGAAGACGAGGAGGAGGAAGAAGAGGCAGCCAGCAGCGCTGAAAGTGAGCCTGAAAAAAAAGTCCGAGCCCGTCGACCAGTTACCAGAAGGTGAGGTGTTTCTTGCTGAGAGTCCCTCCAGGACAGCTGTACTTCAATGCACAGCTTATAACTACTTGTTAGAAAAACCATTGGTGGCTTAAACTTAATTGGCTTCCTCTCATCAGATCTTAGATTTATTTTTAAAATTGAGACCCTGGTAACTTTATGTGCTCTGAACAGAAACTTAACCACCTCAAATAATTGTGGTGCAAAGTACTCCGCTCTTTCGCCCCCATCTCTTTCACACTCTCTTAGCATCATAGAATAATCCAGCACAGAAGGAGGCCATTCGACCCATCATGCTCTTTGAAAGAGCTGTCCAATTAGTCCCACTCCCCTGTCTTTTCCCCATAGCCCTGCAAATTTTTCCCCTTCCAAGTATTTATCCAATTCCCTTTTGAAAGTTATTATTGAATCTGCTTCACCCACCATTTCAGGCAGTGCATTCCAGATCATCATAACTCGCTGTATAATTTTTTTTTCCTCGCCTTCCCTCTTTTTTTTGCCAATCGACTTAAATCTGTGTCCTCTGGTTACCGACCCTTCTGCCACTAGAAACAGTTTTTCCTCATTTACTCTTATCAAAACAGTTCATGATTTTGAACACTGCTATCAAATGTCCTCTTAACCTCCTCTGCTCTAAGGAGAACAACCTCAGTTTCTCCAGTCTCTCCACGTAACTGAAGCCCTGCAGCCCTGGTACCATTCTCGTAAATCTCCTCTGCACCCTCTCTAAGGCTTTGACATCCTTCCTAAAGTGTGGTGTCCAGAATTGGCCACAATACTCCAGCTGGGCCTAACCAGTGTATTATAAAGGTTTAGCATAACTTCCTTGCTTTTGTACTTTATACCTCTATACAAGGATCCTGTATGTCCTTTTAACAGCCTTCTAAACTTCTCCTGCCACCTCCAAAGACTTGTGTACATACACCCCCAGGTTTCTCTGTTCTTGTACCCCCTTTAAAAGTATACCATTTAGTTTGTATTGCCTCTCCTAATTCTTCCTCCCAAAATGAATCACTTCATACTTCTCTGTGTTAAATTTCATCGGCCATGTGTCTGCCCATTTCACCAGTCTGTCTATGTCCTCTTGGAGCCTGTTACTATCCTTCTCACTGTTTCCTACATTTCAGAGTTCCGTGTCATCTGCAAACTTTGAAATTATGCCCTGTATACCCAAGTCCAGGTCATTAATATATATCAAAAAGAGTCGTGGTCCCAATACTGACCCTCTGGGGAACACCACTATCCACTTCCCTCCAGTCTGAAGAACAACCACTCACTACTGATCTCTGCTTTCTGTCCCATAGCCAATTCCGTATCCACGCAACCACTGCCCCTTTAATTCCATGGGTTTTAATTTTGCGAACAAGTCTATTATGTGGCACTTTATCAAACATCTCTCTCTCCTCTCTCTCTGTCTCTGTCTCTCTCTCTCCATTTTCTCTTAAACAGGTTTCCTTCCCCAATAGAGACCCTCCAATGACACCACCAAAGAGACATGGGTCCACTGGTGCTCCAGAAAGTTTGTTTTAGCTGGCCCTGGAACTTCAGACCACCCTGGGTACAAAGATGGGCAGGATTGACCCAGGGCCCACACTTCACTGACAGACTGTGCCTGTGCCAGCAATACTCCCTGCTTCGGAATCTCTTACTGATCTGTTGATGATTGTAATTTTTCTCTAGACCACCAGCCAGGACTCGAGGTAAAAAGCAGAACACTCGGAGGGGAAAGAAAAGGAGGAGGGATTCTTCTTCTGACGACGATGATGATGACGACACTCCCAAGCGACAGACCCGCAAGTGTGTGATCAAAAATGTGAGGTTAGTGAAGTCTGTGACTTTGTCTGAAAGTCCTTCCATTCACCGATGAAAATCTCACTGCTGACGGAGTCTGTCATCGACTCGAAATCCGATTTTGCTGGAGCTATTGATGGGGAATGGATTTTCTGATCTGTCTGTGGTGGTAACACTAGAAAGGCCGAGGGCAAGAAAATTCCATTTATCCCAATGACGCCGTCCCTGTCGTATTGTAACAGTCCCAGTCAACCATGCTTGGAACTCCCCTAACGTCTGTAGCCTTGAAATCGCACTGCGGATTACGAGCGTATGAATGCTTCACATATTTATATGAAATTCCTTCCTCTTGTTACACCAGTGTAGCTGTCAGTCCATGGCTCTACTGCTCTTGCTGGCAGATCATTCCGAATTCCTTTCTGTCAAGAGGTTCCTTCTCTAATTCTGTTGTCACCAATTTATAATTATAACATCTGGTCCTATTGCCCTACCCTATTTTAGAAAGCATTTATATAGCACCTTATCAGGTCGTCTATTCTGGATATACCTTATGGGAGCCATTTAAGGCCTGCCGGTTTTTCTTTGTGGGGATCAGGGTTGAAGTTGGATGCTCTGACCTCCTTCCAATTGTGGAATAGAGAACGTCTCCAAAAATTGGCTAGTTGGGCAAGGTACTACTAAAGGGTCACTCCTAGTGGGACTGCATCCATCATGAGTTGCCACCTTTTGAGGGCGAAAGGTTAAGAGAAGAAAATGAAAGTGAAGAATAAAAAAAAAAATGTTTTACAAAGCTCGTGCATGGTGAACAATCATTCAAAGCTATTTTCCTCTTATTCCTGGAGGGTGTCCGGCCTGGGTCTGAGCCTCAGCTGGTCTTTGCTTCTTGTAGTTTTGGGGACCCTCCTGGCTTTCTCTTGAATGCAACTTACTGAAGTGGCGGCTAATGCCATTTCTCTGGATTCGAGCTCCAACAATTGTTTGGCCTCTCCTTTGAGATTTGTTCAGTTGCTACATTCACATTCCTCAGCATTCCATTCATCGTGCTAGCTTGAGCAGTAATTCGAATTGTCGCTCCGCTGCACTCTGCATTTCACCACTCCCCATTTTCTGAAATTAGAGATGGGCGGGGGGGTTGGGTGTGGAGGGGAGATAATCCTGAGAACTGTGTGCAGTAACCCCTGGTTGGGTGTGGGAAGGATTGGTTTGCAGTCCAGGGGCAGCGGAGGACGGCTTTATAATCTGACTGTCGTTGTGTTTGCAGTTATAAAGAAGATGATGATTTTGAGACTGATTCAGATGACCTCATCGAAGTTACAGGAGAGCCAGCACTGGAGGAGAATGATGACAGTGAAACCATCGAGAAAGTGATAGAATCCCGCACTGGGAAAAAAGGAGGTGAGATGAGTGCAGAATCTTCATTTGGTGTAGAGATTGGCGAATCCCTCCCTGCACTCCTCTAATTCCGCCCTCTTGAGCATCCCTGATTATAATCGCTCAACCATTGGTGGCCGTGCCTTCTGTTGCCTAGGCCCTAAGCTCTGGAATTACCTGCCTAAACCTCTCCGCCTCGCTACCTCTCTTTCCTCCTTTAAGACACTCCTTAAAACCTACCTCTTTGACCACGCTTTTGGTCACCTACCCTAATTTCTCCTTATGTGGCTCGGTGTCAAATTTTTTGTCTTTTAATACTCCTGTGAAGCGTCTTGGGACGTTTTACTACGTTAAAGACGCTATATAAATACAAGTTGTTGTTGTTGCGGTTAATTACTCCTGGCGCATCGTTCCCTGTTAGTCTGGTAGAAGGCAAGCTCCTGCTTGTGGATCCAAAATATCCTTGGATGATAGGTTTCCCTTCTGGCCAGTTTAGGTTTGCGGAAACTTTTAAATAAAACCAGAAAATTGCCGCAAGACCTTGTGAATCTAAAAGTGGGAGTTTCTGTTTCACCAGAACACGAGACAAATAGAAAAACTGAGTGCTGGAAAGCTGAAAATTCCAGAAATAAACAGCAGGCTGGTCAGCAGCTGAAAGAGAGAGAGTTCAATGATTTGCGTGATAAATCAGTGCCAATAGAAGTGTCCCACTGAAATCATTAACTTCCTCTTTCTGATGCTGATTGGCCGGCTGTGCATGGCAGAATACACTGTTTTTATACAAATTTAGCATTACTTGGGCCGAAGCTGAGGCAGGAGGGAAATTCAGTCTGCATTCGTGTGTCTGTTTCACTCCCGTTCTCGCCCGCCTCTCATTCTTGCTCCCCCTCCCTTTCTCACTCCCTCTCTGTCCCTTGCTTTATCTAACTCCCCTCTTGCTCGTGCATTTTCTCTCTCGCTCTTCTCTTTCAAAAAAAAAAATGTTTCTCTGACCTGAGAGATGTTAATTTTTTGCAGCCTCCTGAAATCTCGCCATGTTGGCTGTCCTTGCTGGTAAATCTTTCCCGCGAGTAGTGGGGGCAGTAGGAGCTGCTGCATTTGCTGTCAATATCTCGAACAGCACCTCCTTGCTGCTCCTGGGTGTGGATTCTGGTGCATAAGTAGCATTGGAAAGCTTGGTATCCAGTATGGTGAGTCTCATCTTCCTGGAAACCTGCTTGCTTTCAGGTCTGAGAACAGAAGCCAGCTGTACTTTGTACAGCTTTGATCCCTCTCTGTCGCCTAGCAGCACTGAAGCTGATTGTAGTGTCCCCATGGGCCCAGCTAAAATAACTCAACGTAATGAGATTGACAGTGGAACCTTCCTGGTCTCTACGGTGACACGTTTAGTAATTGAGCAATTGGGGGAGCTGATGATTTGGAATCAGTTTAATGCATCTTTTTGCTTCCCCCATTGGCAGCCATCGGAGCCCCAACCACAGTCTACGCCGTAGAGGCTGACGGGAATCCAGGGGCAGACTTTGATCCGGAGAAGGATGAGAAGGAGGTGCATTATCTGATCAAGTGGAAGGGCTGGTCGTACATCCACAACACCTGGGAGAGCGAAGAGTCATTGAGACAGCAGAAAGTGAAAGGACTGAAGAAATTGGAGAACTTCATCAAAAAGGAGGATGAAGTGAACCAGTGGTAATGTATGGCTCTCTTACTGAATCTGTTAACCGCGGTACAACTGTTGTACTGGAGAGTCGCCATCAATGCAGATAGACTGCAATTTCTTTTCCTTCAGTTGAGCCCACTGTTTTGTCTGTCTTAACATAAAGCACTTTTGAGATGCCTTCTGCACGTGAGCAAGTGCAATCTGTAGAGTACGTAGAATAACTTCAACATGCATTTGAAGTCAAATGTCATTTTGGACTGGATGCTGTGCAATCTTAGCTTGCTTTGACCTTTGGGTTCCAGATTTGAATCCAGCCTGCACTGATAGGATGAAAGTCTCCTTAGCTATGTCTCCAGGGCAACTGAGAGATGCCACGTCACGAAAGGCATTCTCCAGATGCAGCCAGACTTTGGAAGGGCATCATCTAGAATTGCACTAGATTTCTTTTCAGAGTTGAAGTGGGCACAGTGCAAAATTCCATCGGCTCACCATTGCTTTTTACTGAAATCCTAGTGGCAGTAATGACGATACTGACATCTTGTGAATTCATGCTTCAGTGGCGGTCATTTTCTGTTTGGTTAAAGACCGACAACTAAGATCCAGCTGTTTAATTATTAAAGGAGAAAATGTAACTGGTGGTGGTGGAGAGTCCTTTCACTGTGAAGTTCTGGGCCATTTGTTTGGTTACACATTCTTAACAATTAATGGCCTCCACGACAAGTCATTCAGCCGAAAGGTTTGTCTGTGACCGCTGTTTTGTTTAAAGGCATGGGAGCAGGGACAATTTTACAATGGCAAGTGAGTTCAGAATGCTTGTGCAGGGGCTTTCTGTACTGTTGTCTGAAGATTGAATCAGATTCATTTGACCAACTAATGAAATGAGAGCAATCAGGGTAACATTGAGTAACATCAAAATCTTAGCATCAAAGCAGTTATGTTTATCCTTTAACCAGTGATTGTATTACACCTGAAGGTTGTGTCTCAGTTATTCTATACTCTCGATTTCAGGCTGGCCAAAGCATCTCCAGAAGATATAGAGTATTATAACTGTCAGCAGGAAATGGTTTTCGACCTCAATAAGCAATACCAGATCGTGGAGAGAGTGATTGGTAAGGAATGTGCTGTGCATTTTTGAATATTAAAAAGAAAAACTATTGACTTAAAATTGTTGCATGCATTTTTCTATAATCCAAAGGGAAAGGCAAGACAGAAGGAAAAGTACAATTGTGCAAAGTTTGTGCTGAATGCCTTTCCTATTGATGTTTATTGAAAAGTTAACTGCTGTTAAAAATGATCTGGACTTGTTTTCTATTATATGATAGGGAGCTCGCTCTGTGTTTTTGTGTTCTAAATTTGTCAAACAAGCGTGATTTGTTCTGTGGAGATGCAGAGCTGTAGTCATGGCCTGGAATGCACGGTTCATTACATAGGATAACATAGGATATACGGCACAGGAACAGACCATTCGGCCCAACCAGTCCATGCCGGCGTTTATGCTCCACTCGAGCCACCTCCCGTCTTTCCTCATCTAACTCTATCAGCATAACCCTCTATTCCCTTTTCCCTCATATGCTTATCTAGCCTCCCCTTAAATGCATCTATACTATTCGCTTCAACCACTCCCTGTGGTAGCGAGTTCCACATTCTCACCACTCTCTGGGTAAAGAAGTTTCTTCTGAATTCCCTAATTGATTCCTTGGTGACTATCTTATATTAATGGCCTCTAGTTTTGCTCTTCCCCACAAGGGGAAACACTCTTTTTTCTGTATCCACTCTTTATCAAAATCTTTCATAATTTTAAAGACCTCTATTAGGTCACCCCTCGGCCTTCTCTTTTCAAGAGAAGAGACCCAGCCTGTTCATCCTTTCCTGATATGTATACCCTTGCATTTCTTGTATCATCCTTGTAAATCTTCTCTGCACCCTCTCCAGTGCCTCTATATCCTTTCTATAATATGGTGACCAGAACTGTACGCAGTACTCCAAGAGTGGTCTAACCAAGGTTCGATACAAGTTAAGCATAACTTCTCTACTTTTCAATTCTATCCCTCTATAAATAAACCCTAGTGCTTGGTTTGCTTTTTTTATGGCCTTGCTGACCTGTGTCACTACTTTTAGTGATTTGTATATTTGTACTCCGAGATCCCTTTGTTCCTCTACCCCACCTAGACTCGCACCCTCCAAGTCATATGTGACCTCCCTATTCTTCCTATCAAAATGTATTATTAATCTATATGGTCCTCTCTGAGACTGCAATATAAATTGTCACCCAGACGAGAAGGAGCCACTGGTTGGGGACTAGTGTTAAGTTTCTTATTAAGTGTAACAACCGTACAGAACGGAAAGTTACAGAATCGATTCGAGTCTTTCATAAGTTCGCTGGGGCAGCGGTAGGAATCTGTCCATTGGCCTCAGCATCCCCGTTACAGACGGTTAAAGAATTAGCCGGGATTGCCTCTTGCCATCACCGTTCAGCGATCTGGAAAATGCATGTACGTCCAGGTGAGGATGGGGTTGAATTGGGCTGGGATGATGCCATAGTCAAATTGCCTGCTGATGCATGAGGAATGGCCATTTGGGTGGGGTACCAGAGGAAACCAGCCACCCAAGGAGCTAAATCCCACATAAAACATCTTTAGGGGAGGAGGGGGGCGATGAGCCAAGGACTCCAGCTCTTGGTTAGATTTCTCCAGCTGCAAGAGTTGTCGATTCCAGAAATCTTGTTTCTGATTAAACTTGTTTTGATTATTAACCAAAGCTAAAAATTGAAATTGGCTCATAAGTTTGTCCTTTTGAAATTCTGTGAAGCTGTTTGCACCGGGAGCAGAGAAATACAAAATGTTCCCGGGACAAACCCAGAGGCACGTTCTGTGACTCAAATCTTGCGTTTCATTGTATATTCTCTCTCTGACTTTCTAAACTGGTGGGAGCACACATGCTTTTAACTTTTGAATATTATTTTCCTCTTGAGGCTGCTCCATATGGTGGGACATGGGGAATTCTTCTCCAGCTTTATTTGTCGTGGTTCAATTTATTTCCTCTCTCCCCCTCTCTCTTCACCCCCCCCCCCCCCCTCCCCCTCAGCCCAATGCTGGCATCAGCAAAATGGGTCAATCCAGTCCATAGCTATAGCTGCCAAACCACCTTGGTTAGAGCACCATCTGGCTCCATTCTTTGCCAGCTTAGTCCACGCCAACCTGCACATTTCCAAACCACACTGTGCAGCGGTACTTGCCCAACCTGTTCCTGCTCCTCCCAGCTATCTGGGCAAGACTGAGATTAGATTCCAAGGAAAAGTTCCAAGCACACTCGCATCGCAGCTAACAGGATACTCATAGTTTCCGTTACTAGCAAAAGTTTTTATTTAAAACATTACAAATCAATAGTTTATATAGTTATTTCTATGATTGAGTCGATTCCTTTTGAGTTTTTTTTAGACTTAACGTTATGTGACAGTACTTCTGATACCTGTAAACATTAAAATGCAGATCCAGCTGCTGATTTTAACCTGCGCCTTAACTTCCCTGTCATAGAATCATTCGGCACAGAAGGAGACCATTCTTTGAAAGAACTCTCCAATTAGTCCCACTCCCCTGCTCTTTCCCCATAGCTCTGTAATTGTTTTTCCTTCAAATATTTATCCAATTCCCTTTTGAAAGTTACTTTTGAATCTGCTTTCCCTTTCAGGCAATGCACAACAACTCACTGCGTCAACAAAAAAGTCCTCATGTCTTTCCAGGGCTTATCGGGAGGTCTCATTCCCCAACATTAGCTTTAAACAGTGGCCAGGGCTCAGGGCAACCATCCCTTAATTGCAGACCTGTGACCCGAGTGTGCTCTGCCTTATTGCAGCATCCACCTCCACTGAACGAATAGCGATGCTGTTTTATTTGAACTTTTATTCGAACTGCTCACAGGACCAATAAAAAGTTGGATCACGGGTGTCGTCGAAGGCTCGGAGGTGGCCTTCTTTACGTAACAGTTGGCCGTTAGTAAAACAAAAACACTCTTGCTGTCAGTGTATGCTATCCATATAGAAGTGTCTTATGAATGGAACAAGGCATTATTACCCTGAATCATTCCTTGTCTAAGAATACCGCATTAGTTGTATTAAAATGTTTTCAAAACCATTCTGTAATTAATTGTGTACACCAGGGACTGAAGAAGTACCTTCAATTTTTGTGAATGGGTTTGAGTAAGCCTGCACTGAATAAAGATTTTTTTCTCCCCAGCTATGAAGACCAGTAAATCTTCGTCTAGTCACTCCGAATTCCCATGTAAGTATTTCCTGTCACTCTTTGGAACTGAACTATATCCTGCTGATGGTTTCTCAATTTCCATGCTGCTCGCTAATCCTGTCCTGGGTGCGTGACGCGAACATTGTCTCAGTCCTTTGCATCTAGTTTATATTGACATCTGGGATTGTTCCCTGTCCAAGGCAGTTTGAAAGCCAGAGCCAGTTTCTGTGCATGGCAAGGTATTCTGCCATCAAGATGTGCTGCTTTTGACTACAGGCAGGGTACAGAGGCCTCTGTTTACTGGCACCAACCCAGAGCATTTTGCAGGTCAGAAGAAGAAGCAGTTACTCCCAGAAACGTGTGTCTTGTGTTACTGGATCATCTGTGTTTGGAAACCTCCATCACTCAGTGGCTTAAGTTTAATTTAGTTACATACTGACAAGACCATGGCATTAAACCCAGTCCCTTACATAGAAATTACAGCATAGAAACAGGCCATTTGGCCCAGCCTGCTATTACTTTCTCCCTCATGCATTTATCCAGCTTCCCCTTAAATGTATCTGTGGTATTCGCCTCAACTACTCCATGTGGTAGCAAGTTCCACTTCTGTCCACTCTCTGGGCAAAGAAGAATGTAGATTGATTCTACATTCTCTGTGGAGAGAATTTATGACAATATTAATATCTAAGCAGACATATCTGTTGGGTATTAGCCAGGAATGTATTAATGTTAAAAGCCTGAATGTCCTTTTCTTCCATTCATGCCGTGGTATCAGACCTGGGGGGGTGCCACATGTCCTTCAGCTAGGTGGCCACCTGAGGCGTGCTTGACTGCTGCTCTGGGCAGATCTGCCATTGGTGCAGATGGCGGGGAAATAGTGCTTTTTTCCTTCTTTCGCCTTTTGCTGCATTGCGACATTAATCTTTGCAAGGTGTCCCACATCAAGATTCGCACCCCCAACCCCAGCTACCTTGCACAAATGGTCGCCCTGCATGTGTGAGCCTGGACCTTGAGTGTCAGCAGGCCGTCTGACCAGGGTGGCGCTGCGGCTGATTCTGTTCTCACCCACCGTCTGCGCTTGCACTTTACAGCAGAGGTCACGAGCTAGTAATTGGCAGTGGAATCCTGGCCCGCCAGCACTCCCTCCCTTACCCTCGCTAATTCAGCACAGGCATGGCGATCAAGTCTAGGTGTTCCTGGTCTGTGGGGCTAAGGACCGCGCTGAGCAGAGAATTGGGCTGTTGTGCATTGGGGGAAATGAATACAATATTTCAGATTTTAGTGGTTACGTTCCAGGACGAGTAATCCTGAGGCCTGGACCATTAATCCAGACAACGTGAGCTTGAATCCTACCATGGCAGTGAGAGCATTTGAATTTAGTTTAGAAATTCTGGAAATAAAGTGTGCTGGGATCAGTAAAAGTGACCATGAAAATCAAGGACGGAAATCTGGCCTATATGTGACTCCAGTCCCACACCAACGTGGTTGACTCTTACCTACCCTCTGACTGCTGCTCAGTGCATCAGTGCAACTAGGAATGAGCAATGAATGCCGGCCTTGCCAGCGACGGCCACAACCAGCGATATGAATTTTTAAAAAATTGATAGCCGTTTGCTGTAAGGTGCATGTTCGCACTGAGGTAGTGACTCTTATTTGCCCTCTTATGCTGTAGCACATTCCAGCCACAAAACATCACCCTCTGGCCAGCCCGACTACCTGTGTAAGTGGATGGGTTTGCCATACGTGGACTGCAGCTGGGAGGATGGAGCGCTTATTTCCAGAAAGTTCCAGGCGTGCATCGATGCCTTCCATAACCGCCACAATTCCAAAACCATTCCCTCGAAAGACTGCAAGGTGATTGTCATATGCGAAGGTACCACGTTTGTGTTAAATGTGATTTCTAGTACATCACACTAAAAAAAAAACTAGACTGGTTTCCACTCACAAGTTGTATGTTCACTGTTTGAGGTGAGATGGAGGAGTAGGTGGAAGTTTTAATTAGTGTGGATGTAGGACACAGCAAACCACTACCTCCCCCAATTTTACCCCTTGCCCCCCTCTACTTCAGGCAATGATTCTTGGATATGGATGGCATAGCCACCAGCGCCCTCTGGCGCTCCAGCCAAATAGCAGACCACCTTGCACGAGCATAGACGGAGTGTCGTATCAGGCTATTCGACTTTGTGGGAAGCACAGCTGTGCCCAAATTCTGTCCTCATCCAGCATCTACACATACAGGCAGCTTCCAGCAGGAGGCACTGGATATCTGTCGGGAGTGAAAGTGCTTGTTTTTCTTTGCGTCCTTGTTCGAGCCCAGGGCCACTGAGGTTTGATTGATTGTCACACCCCAACCACTGCCTGGTTTGTAGTCAGCAAACTCAACACAAACCAGAGGCAAGAGCCAGGGACCGACCTTCCTGGTTTACATGGGTCATTTGCACACTGGTTGTCCTATGAGGAGAGATTGAGTAGATTGGGCCTATACTCTCTGGAGTTTAGAAGAATGAGAGGTGATCTCATTGAAACATGTAAGATTCTGAGGGGGGATTGACAGGGTAGATGCTGAGAGGTTGTTTCCCCTGGCTGGAGAGTCTAGAACTAGAGGGCATAGTCTCAGGATAAGGGGTTGGCCATTTAAGACTTGAGATGAGGAGAAATTTCTTCACTCAGAGGGTTGTGAATCTTTGGAATTCTCTACCCCAGAGGGCTGTGGATGCTGAATCGTTGAGTATATTCAAGGCTGAGCGCGAGAGATTTTTGGACTCTCGGGGAATCAAGGGATATGGGGATTGGGCGGGAGAGTGGAATTGAGGCCGAAGATCAGCCATGATCTTAGTGAATGGCGGAGTAGGCTCGAGGGGCCGTATGGTCTACTCCTGCTCCTAATTCTTATATACATTCGGGAAAAACAAGACCCAGGGTCACTTTGTCCAGTTTAACAGCGTCCTTTCCTAAAAAAACAATGTAATGGTCGTTAGGGAAAGGTGGAAGTGAAACTATTGACTAAAGCAGATTAGATTCAAGAAATTTTCATTTACACAGCACTTTTCTCGATCTTGGATGCTCCAAAGTGCTCATCAATCAATCAATTACTTTATCAGGTGTAATCACGTTCGTTAAGTCGGCAGATGCAGTCGCCGATTTGTGCACAGCAGGGCCCCATAACAGTAATGAGATATATGACCAGTTTCTGTTTTTAGTTGAGGGATAAATGTTGGCTAGGATAGCTGGAGAACTCCCCTGGTCTTCTTTGAAAAGTGCCCTGGGATCTTTTACGTCCACCAGCTGGTGTCTTAAGTTTCGCATCTCATCCAAAAACCAAAAGCCGGCACCTCTTGCAATGCAGCACTCCCTCAGTACTCCGTTGGCGTGTCAGCCTCGATTACTTGCTCAAATTAACAGTGGTGTCTGAACCCACGACCTTCTGCCTGAGAGGTGCGAGTGCTGCAGACTGGGCTGACACTTCAGTAATGCTCAGCACTTTGTCGCCAGTATTGCGCATTGTGCTGACGGTGATGTACTTTTACACAGTTTGTTTCCCAGTTGCCGCACAATGTTGCGCCAGTTCTGAGCTACTGTTTACGCCCAGTTGCTTTATTGTATCCAGCTTGAAACAAATCAGATCGTGATTGACTTCTTTTCCACAACTAATGCCTTTTTTAAAGGGGGTGGGATGAAATTCCACATTATTGGCAAACGGTAGGTGAAGCTACAAGAAAAAGAGGGTTCGGATCAGTTTTGTGGCACTGGATCTAAATGGTTCTTGGGTTTAGAAAATGGAAATGTGACGAGTGGTGTTCCTGATGATGTACAGTCGGTTGTAACAGCTTTTAAAAATTGTTTTCTTCCCTCCTTTCATGAAGTCGCTGACTTGTGACGGATACAATTGCGCAGGTGCCAGCTGAATCAGTACCTTTATAGCATGTGTGAGCCGAGAACCGTGCATTTCAATAGGCAGTTCAACCACAGACATCACAGCAGAACCCAATCCTGACCGCACGCAGTGTCCACACGGGCACACTTCCCAGCTGGGGCGGGGGGTCATTGGATAGCAATCGGGGCGGAAACACTGGCTGAATTTTCCTCTCCATAGTCCAGGGACACTGGAGCTTTTAGTAGCACCTCTGCCACCACACTGACGGAAATATGCTAGCTCAAGACAGGCTGGGATTGAAGCCTGGGACCTTCCTCAGCCATCAGAGGAGCTGACCGTACTTTCCAATACACCACAGCATTGTATGTAGTTCGGTTGCTTGTTGCTTCATCATTAATAGATGACAAATTATGTCCTCATGGAAACAGAGCTTTACTGCACTGAAGGGCAGATATTCAGCCCATTGTATCTGTACTAGCTCTTTCCTAGAGCAATCCAAAGGTAATCCCCCTGCCCTGCTCTCTCTGCGTAGTCCTGTATGTTCTGCTTGACCTGTTTATCTACTCTTCCATTAAAGTCTCTGCCCCAACGACTCCCCGAGGCAAAGCATTCCTTGCACTAACAACTCTTGTGTGAAGAGATTTCTCCTCACCCCTCTCCTCACTCTCTGGCGATATCTAATCGGTAATCCCTCACCAACCAGAGGGGTCTTCAATTCACAATATCAAAGCTCTTCATAATTTTAAAAATCTGCCCTTAACCTTCTCTTCTGTGTAAATAGTTAGGAGCATAGAAATTGTTAGACGGAAAAAGACCGAAGCCCATCTCGTTCGCCTTCTGCCAGGCTGGTAGTCGCTCGATACAACGCTAATGGAGTTGTTGACTAATCGCAGCGATCAATCTCCATCAATGAGTCTACAACAGACCCAGGAATGAAGCGAGGAAAACCCGCTTTGGGGACCATAGGTCCAAAGTGACCTGTTCCTCTTAAGCATGTTACACTTACCATATGTTATGTCTCAAATTATTCCTGTACTGTATCCCAAAATATTATTCCTGCTTCCACCCTCTCCCTAAGGAACCTGTTCCACAGATTTACCACTTGTTTCCTGAAATAATAGTTCCAGTATGTTTGTTTCCCCTCCTTTATTGCACTCTTTGTGTGCCTCCCAAAGATGATTACAAAAGGGTGAGTGATGCTGTACTTATTATTCTGTTGACAAGTGAGGTTGTATGTCTTGAGGCGAGTCAGACATCTCATGGGTATATGCCTTGTTTGCCGTGCGAGTCTATCAAATGATCCGTTCACTGACTGTTTTGTATTTTCTGTCTATTCACACGGGACTTTGCTTGTTCGTGTAATAAGAAATAAATAGAAACTCATCTTTTCCAGGTCCTGAAACAGAGGCCTAGGTTTGTTGCCATGAAGAAGCAGCCTTCCTACATCGGTAGTGAGGGCTTGGAACTGAGGGATTACCAACTTGAGGGTCTGAACTGGCTCGCTCACTCCTGGTGCAAGTACGGATTTGGATGTAATCAAAGAGTTGCGATGAATTGGATTAAATTTATTTCAGTTGGGCGGCACTTTTAGGGTTTACAGTTGTCCTTGGGTTAAGGAGGGGGGGAAAGCAGTCGGGGTTCTTGATCACTGTCCAGTGAACCCAGCTGGAAAATGCATGGACGTTGCTTGCGGACAGGATCAGCATCAGTTGTGATGTTTTCCACCGTCATGTAGGTTGCCGACACGTTGTCTAGGCTCACGCATGAAGAATGACTACTTGTGTGGTGTACAGGATGACATAAGAAATAGCAGCAGCAGGAGGCCATTTGGCCCCTCGAGCCTGCTCCGCCATTTAATGAGATCATGGCTGATCTGATCTTGGGCTCAGCTCCATTTCCCTGCCCGCTCCCCATAACCCTTGACTCCCTTATTGTTCAAAAATCTGTCTTATCTCCACCTTAAATATATTCCATGACCCAGCCTCCACAGCTCTCTGGGGCCGAGAATTCCACAGATTTACGACCCTCTGAGAGAAGAAATTCCTCCTCATCTGAGTTTTAAATGGGCGACCCCTTATTTTGAAACTATGCCCCCTAGTTCTAGATTCCCCCGTGAGGGGAAACATCTTCTCTGCATCTACCTTGTCGAGCCCCCTCAGTATCTTATATGTTTCAATAAGATCACCTCTCATGACGTTGATTACCTGTGGATCCCACCAAGAGTCAGCAGCGTCAGAAGATGTAAAATGGTGATTTGCCTATAATGGATCAGTCGCATCATTCGCAGACTCCCATCCCCTGTTACCAGGACTCGGTGGAACTCAAACTCAGTGGGGACAGGAACTAGCTGCATTGCTGGGGTTTTTTTTTTACAGCCAACCTTATTTTAAAAACCAAACCGAGATTAATTAAAAGAGTTAATTGGTTGTGATTCGTTGAGACTTAAAAAAATTAAGGTTGAATACTTGATGATTTAAACGACTGTGAAAAGAGTTCATGATTAAATCCTTTAATTACTTTTGGTGTTTAGATAGTTGATCTCTGGATTCTAGTCACACAGTGGGTTCGCTGTTTGATTGTATTCGATCTCTTCGCACCCCCAGGTGTAACAGTGTGATCCTGGCCGATGAAATGGGTTTGGGTAAAACAATCCAGACCATCTCGTTCCTCTCCAACTTATTCAACCAGCATTTGCTCTACGGTCCCTTCCTGCTGGTTGTCCCGCTGTCCACCCTCACCTCCTGGCAGAGAGAATTCGACATCTGGGAGCCCAGCATGAACGTGGTTGTCTACATCGGTGATGTCATGAGTCGCAATACGGTCAGTGCAGCGCCTTGCTTACAAACATTTGGTGGAGAATCAGGAATGGTGGGAGTTTGAAATCGCGTCAAATGCGGGAAATGCCCTTCCGGTTAATCAGCATCTGGGAAACCGGCTAATGTCTCGAGTGGGATTACTCGGAACTCTCGTTGCAAACGTGATTTGTTTTCCTCCTCCAGATCCATGGGCTCAGAGCGCACTTCAGTACTCAAGCTCAGCTTCATTTCCATGGGATCCGGGTGTTGGTCAGTTATCAGGCTGGGATATGTTTCCATGGGATCCGGATGTTAGTTATCAGGCTGGACTGTGTTTCTGTGGGCTGACTGTGCTCACATTAGGATAATTGCCCAGATAATGTTTTTTTTACTTTTCTGAGCAGGCTGTTTGAAAGTGAGGACAGCACAGTCAAATGCCATTTTTGTCCTCGTCTGTTGTCTCCTCGCACGTTTCCCCCAGGGGTTGTTGGATAGTGATCGGGGTTTCAGAGCACCAGCCAGTTTTCCCCTCGTTCCCCCCTCAGGAGCTTGGAAACATGTTGCTTTCCGCTGACTTCGCTGCGATCAGGTAACAGACCAGAACCGGGGACTTTTCGGTTCTCTGCAGCTCAGCTGCTCCCTGCCTTCACCAGTTGAGTGATCAAGGATCTAATTTTGCGTTTTTTCTGAATGGCAGTCGAGCCTGAGTTTGCTTGTCATTCCCTCTCGTGTGCTTTATAACCAGTACATGGTTGGTGGACACGCTTGTAAAAGGGTCATGACTCTGGGCCTATTGATAAATATCATTGCATGTTTGTTGGCCTCAGACACACCGCTAATTAAAGCTTTCTATTTCAGATCCGGGAATATGACTGGCTACATCCTCAGACAAAGAGGCTGAAGTTTAACGTATTGATAACAACATATGAAATTCTGCTGAAAGATAAGGTAATAAACCCACAGGCACTGACTGAGAATTTGGGAACTTTCCCACAAATAAATTTTTCCTCCGTATTTCTCTCTTTTCTCCCCCCTACCCAACCCCCGAGACATTGGCTCTGTTATTTGGATACAGTTCTACAGGTGCCAGTCTGTTAAATGAACGCTACATCCTTCCATGGCCAGTGTCTTCTTCCTTAATCAATGCCATCCTAGCTTAAGTAACCAAGCACCTACATAGGAACAGGAGTAGGCCATTTAGCCCCTCGAGCCTGTTCTACCATTCAATGAGATCATTGCTGATCTGTGAACAAACTCCATATACCTGCCTTTGCCCCATATCCCTGAATACCTTTGGTTAACAAAAGCTATCAATCTCAGATTTAAAATTAACAATTGATCTCTTCCCTGACACTCGCCTGTGAGTCAGAAGGTTGTGGGTTCAAGTCCCACTCCAGAGACTTGAGCACATAAAGCTAGGCTGACACTCCAGTGCAGTGCTGAGGGAGTGCTGCACTGTCGGAGGTGCCGTCTTTCGGATGAGAGGTTAAACCGCGGCCTCGTCTGCCCTCAGGTGGACGTAAAAGATCCCGTGGCACTATTTCGAAGAAGAGCAGGGGAGTTCTCCCCGGAGTCCTGGCCAATAGTTCTCCCTCAATCAACATAACCAAAACAGATTATCTGGTCATTATCACATTGCTGTTTGTGGGAGCTTGCTGTGCACAAATTGGCTGCCGCGTTTCCCACATTACAACAGTGACTCCCCTTCAAAAGTACTTCATTGGCTGTAAAGCGCTTTGGGACGTCCGGTGGTCGTGAAAGGCGCGATAGAAATGCAAGTCTTTTTTCTTTTCTCGTCACGTGAAGCTGGTGAATGCTGTGAGGGCAGTTAAGCAGGAGAAGAAACTAGGTTGGTAACCAAGTGGCATAAATTCAGAATTAGCATAAAGGGAGTGGTTACAAGGAATATTTTCAGGCAAAGGATTGAGAGGCTATGGAATGCTTTACCACAAATGGCTGTTGAAGCCAAGTTGTTCATGAGATTTAAGCAGGAATTAAGCTGGAAGGAGAAAAATATCAAAGGATGTGGGGAAAGAGCAAATAATGAGGTTAGCATAGAAAGCTCTGACATGGAGCTGGTAGTGACACAGACCAATGTTCCCTCTAATTTTGTTTGGTCCTGCACGGCCCCTTTAAGGGGCTGCATGGGCCATTCAAAATATTGCGCCAGTGTGGTTTTTGTATTGAAAAGCCGGCTGCGCAGGTTCCCTGGAGCGCTGCGAGGCCGCACAACTTACAGGGAACATTGGCATAGACACCATTGGCTGAATGGCCTCCCTCTACTGAAATTCCTCTCATCAATTGTTATTAAAGCTTTTTTTTTTTCCCCTTTTTCTAATTAGACTGTTTTGGGGAATATAAACTGGGCCTTCCTGGGAGTGGACGAAGCTCATCGATTGAAGAATGACGACTCCCTCTTGTACCGGACTTTGATCGACTTCAGGTCCAACCATCGGCTGCTGATAACAGGGACACCCCTGCAGAACTCGCTGAAAGAGCTGTGGTCGCTCCTGCACTTCATCATGCCCGAAAAGTAGGCCAGTCCCTCTGCTCTAAAGCAAAAGCGGAATGCTGCGGATGCTAGAAATCTAAAATAAAAACAGAAAATGCTGGGAACACTCAGCGGGTCAGGCAGGGCTGCAGCGGTTGAAGAAGGCGGCTCACCACCACCTTCTCAAGGGCATTTAGGGATGGACAATAAATGCTGGCCTTGCCAGCGATGCCCACATCCCAGGAACAAATAATTTTTTTTAAAGAGTTAACGTTTCAGGTCGATGACCTTTCGCCAGAACTAGACACTCGTCCCTGCGTGGGGACAAGTATAGCTTTGGGTTAAGGTTTACAGCAAGGCTTTGCTAACTCCCCACCATCAGCCTAACCACGTTCACACTGAGACCTGCTCCACAGGCATGGGCTGCCCTCTAGCACCTCATGCATGCTCAAACCCTTTCATGTATGAGCCTATTCAGTGAGCGTCATCGGGCTTTTTAGTGGCCGAACTCAATCCTGTCCTCACATGTACTTCCAGCGGGTGTTGCTCGATAGCAGTCAGGAGTGGGAGGCTAGGCTGTTTGCTTTCCCCGTTATCCAGCTGTGATTTTATGTAAGGAACATAAGAAATAGGAGCAGGAGTTGGCCATTCGGCCCTTCGAGCCTGCTCCGCCATTCAGTGAGATCAAGGCTGATGTTCTGCCTCAACTCCATTCACCGGCCCTATCGCCATATCCCTTGATGCCCTTACTAGTCAGAAATCTATCGACTTTTGTTTTGAATATATCCAATGACTGAGCCTCCACAGCCCTCTGGGGTAGAGAATTCCAAAGATTCACCACCCTCTGTGAAGAAATTTCTTCTCATCTCAGTCCTGAATGGCCTACCCTTTATCGGAGGCTGTGGCCCCTGGTTCTAGACTCCCCAGCTAAGGGAAACATTCTCCCAGCATCCATCCTATCAAACCCTGTAATAATTTTGTATGCTTCAATGAGATCCCCTCTCATTCTTCTGAATTCAAGAGAATACAGGCCTAGTTTACTCAATCTCTTCTCATACGACAGTCCCGCCATCCCAGGAATCAATCTCGTGAACCTTCGTTGCACTCCCTCTATGGCAGGTATATCCTTCCTTGGGTAAGGAGACCAAAATTGTACACCGTACTCCAGGTGTGATCTCACCAAGGCCCTATATAATTGGAGTAAGACTTCTTTACTCCTGTACTCAAATCCTCTTGTAATGAAGGCCAGCATACCATTTGCCTTCCTAATGGCTTGCTGCACCTGCACATTCACTTTCAGTGACTCATGTACAAGGACACCCAGGTCCCTTTTGAGCATCTGCATTCCCCAATCTTTCACCATTTAAGAAATACTCTGCTTTTCTGTTTTTTTTTACCAAAGTGGATAACTTCACATGTATCCACATTATATTCCATCTGCCATGTTCTCGCCCACTCACTGAGCCTGTCAAGATCCCCTTGAAGCCTCTTCACATCCTCTTCACAACTGACACTGCCACCTAGCTTTGTATCATCAGCAAATTTGGAAATGTTACATTTAGTCCCCTCATCCAAATCATTGATATAGATTGTGAATAGCCGGGGCCCAAGCACTGATCCTTGCGGTACCCCACTAGTCACAGCCTGCCATCCTGAAAAAGACCCGTTTATCCCTACTCTTTGTTTTCTGTCTGTTAACCAATTCTCAATCCATGCTAGTATATTACCCCCAATTCCATGTGCCCTAATTTTGTTCACCAACCTCTTGTGTGGGACTTTATCGAAGGCCTTCTGAAAATCCAGATACACCACATCTACCGGTTCCCCTTTGTCTACTCCACTAGTTACATCCTCAAAGAACTCCAATAGGTTTGTCAAACAGGATTTCCCTTTCATAAATCCATGTTGACTCTGCCCAATCTTACTATTAGTTTCTAAGTGCCCAGTTATTCCATCCTTTATAATAGATTCCAGCATTTTCCCAACTACTGGGTAGTTCCCCATTTTTTCTCTCCCTCCTTTCTTAAATAGCGGCGTTACATTTGCTATCCTCCAATCTGCAGGAACCATTCCAGAATCTATAGAATTTTGGAAGATGACTACCAAGGTATTCACTATTCCAATGGCCACCTCTTTCAAAACCCTAGGATGTAGGTCATCCAGTCCTTGGGATTTCTCGACTTTTAGTCCCATTAATTTTGCTAGTACTGTTTTTTTACTAATAATTTCTTTAAGTTCCTCATTCTCGTCACACCCTTGGTTTTCTCGTATTTCTGGGAGGTTTTTTGTGTCTTCCTCCGTGAAGACAGAAACAAAGTATTTATTTAATTTCTCTGCCATTTCCTCATTCCCCATTATAAATTCTCCTGTCTCTGACTGTAAAGGACCTACATTTACCTTCGCCAGTCTTTTCCTTTTCACATACTTAGAAGCTTTTACAATCCGTTTTTATATTTTTCACTAGTTTGTGCTCATATTCCATTTTCCCTTTCTTTATCAATTTCTTGGTCCCCCTTTGCTGATTTCTAAAAAGATCCCAATCCTCAGGCTGACTGCTTTTTCTGGCAACTTTATAAGCTTCCCCCTTTGACTTAATACTAGCTTTAATTTCTTTTGTTAGCCATGGTTGGATCACTTTTCCTTTTGGGTTTTTATGCCTTAGAGGAATATGTTGCAAATTATGCATTATTTCCTTGAATGTTAGCCATTGTATGTTCACCTTCATACCTTTTAGTGTAGTCTCCCAATCTACCATGGCCAACTTGTCCCTCATACCCTTGCAGTTTCCTCTGTTTAGATTGAAGACCTTAGTTTCAGATTGGACTACATCACTCTCAAACTTGATGTAAAATTCAAGATTATTGATTAGCCCTTTCTCATTACACAGTACCAGATCCAGAATAGCCTGTTCCCTGGTTGGTTCCTCCACATACTGATCCAGGAAACCATCTCGCATGCATTCCAAGAATTCGTCCTCCACACCATTAGTGGTAATTTGATTTGCCCAGTCAATATGTAGATTAAAGTCCCCCATGATTACCGTATTGCCCTTGTTGCATGCACTTCTAATCTCTTAGTTAATATTTGCGTCGAGCTTGAATGACTTGCCTAACTTGTGGTGTAAGCAGAATAAATGGAGGGTCCATGGGATACAAATTACATCCCACAGCTCTTCATTATGTATCCTCTGGGGAAAAATTTCCAGGGCTGTGGGGATAAGGACAGGTGGAGTGGGACTGATTGGATCGCTCTTTCACAGAGCTTGCACAAGCACGATGGTCCGAATGGCTTCCTTCTGTGATTCTCTAATACATTAAGCCCCAGGACTTAAAATCACAGAATCTGGACTGGCATTCGAGTGCAGTGCTGAGTGAGTGCTGCGTGGTTGGAGGTGCTGTATGCAGTGATACTCTAAAGTTGTTGCTTCTCTCTGATGCATTGAGAAGGTTAAGGCACACACAGTTGACATCTGTTTTTTTTTTTCTCTAGGTTTGATTCCTGGGAGGACTTTGAAGAGGAGCACGGGAAGGGGCGAGAAAATGGTTTTCAGAGCCTCCACAGGGTCCTGGAGCCCTTCCTGCTGCGCAGAGTTAAGAAAGATGTTGAGAAATCGCTTCCTGCCAAAGTTGAACAGATTCTGAGGGTGGAGATGTCAGCCTCACAGAAGCAGTATTATAAGTAAGAGCTCAGCCACTGTAATGGGAGTAGCCCAGGAGGACAAGAAGAAATGGTGAAGACCCAGAGTCTGATTTTTATTTGTAAAATAAATTGTCTTTTTTTCATCTCTCCAATTGTTCCTCCACCCCCGCCCTGCTTTACTGATTTCTGCAGTTCTCAGGTGCTGGGCACTCTTCAATATATCGCTCAAGTGGCCATTCTCCTGCTTTGAGTGTAGACAGTGTCAGCAGGCTATTTTACTATGGAGGGTATCATAGACAAGCCAGATTTTGTCTTCATCTTACCCTGGAGTGAAATCTCTGGCTCATTTTCCTCTTGTCTCCCCCCCCACCCCCCCAATAAGAACATAAGAAATAGGAGTAGGCCATTCGGCCCTTCGAGCCTGTTCCGCCATTCAATAAGATCTTCTACCTAAATTCCACCTTCCCGCCCAATCTCCATATCCCTTGATTCCCTTAGTATTCAAAAATCTATCGATCTCAGTCTTGAATATGCTCAACAACTGAGCATCCACAGCCCTCTGGGGCAGAGAATTCCAAAGATTCACCACCCTCTGAGTGAAGAAATTTCTCCTCATCTCAGTCCTAAATGGCCGACCCCTTATTCTGAGACTGTGACCCTGGTTCTAAACTCCCCCACCCCACATTTAGCATGGGACCAGAAATTAAATCTACGACTTCCTGGTGTCACCCAATAAGACGTCAGTGGAACCACGTTTTGGCATCTTTGTCCAGCACTAAATATTGAGCCCACGACCTGTCATTCATCCAAAGTAAAATAGATTACTGAATCATTTATTAACCATCTGGATTCTGCTGCTGCAATCACTGCTGTTTGCGGATCACAGGAGCCGGAGTATGAATGGGATGCACTCTCCTGAAGTGCCACTTTCAATACCTTGCAACAATTTACCTTTTTGCAGCAAGCCTCGATTGTGAAAGAGGCTGGATACACACTGTAGCCTCGGTATAATGAAGAGATTTATAACAGCAAGCCTTTCAACCAAATGATTTAGTGCTTGTGATGCTGAGGCTCTGTGTTCGGCTCCCACTCCTGATGGTTGATGTACTGGTCACCGCTTCGCCAATACAGTTGTCCCGTGCTCGACTCAACCCCTACCCCAAGCACATTGAGTGAGAGACAAACACACAGTCATCGGCATCACTAGATTGGTGAACAGTGAGCCGCTGCCTTGTGAGTGCATGGGGAACATGACTTGTGTCCATTATAACTCTGCTTTCAATATAACCCGCACGATAGCTAATTTCTCTCGCCCTGAAAAAGAATAAATGTATCAAAGGGTTTAGAGAAGACTGACCACGGTAATTCCAGACCTTGTGGATGTGCTGTAAACAGAGGCTCAAGCGACTACACTTATTTTTGCTGGAAGAAGGGAACTGAGGGGAAACCTAATACAATAGCAAAATACTGCGAATGCTGGAAATCTGAAATAACAGAAAGTGCTGGAAACACTCAGCAGGTCAGGCAGCATCGAGGAGAGAGAAACAGAGTCAACTTTTCGTCAGACGAAGGGTTCGACCTGAAACGTTGACTCTGGTTTTTCTCTCCCCGATGCTGCCCGACCTGCTAAGTGTTTCTCGCACTTTCTGCTGTTATTTTTGAGGGGAAACCTACTTCAGCTCTCAAGATACAGACAGGTTTGAAGTGAGCAAAGTATTTAACTGGGACACTGAGCAGAGGACACAAGTATAAAATTCACAAGCGTTGAGTGCGTTGAACGATTACACGCATCATTTTTCCGCACAGGATCGTGGACACGTGGAACATCCTTCCAGAGAAGTTAATAGGTTAAAAGGGAGCTGGATCTATTTTGGTTGGAAGTAGGATTGAGGGTTACATTGCTTGATAATTTTTTCCCAGTGAGGTAGGGGAAGGTATCTGGGGGGGTGAGAACGAGTCTACGATAGAATAATCATTCATGAACTCTGGATGGAGTGGGCTTGGTGCATCGATTAGCCATTACTTTCTTGGTAACAATGTTGGTTATAGTGAGACAACTGTGTGTATTTATGGGGAACTTGGGCTGCAGTTTAATCAGGGCTCAGTGTTGTGTACTCATGATCTCTCTCGATACAGGTGGATATTGACGAGGAATTACAAGGCGCTCACCAGGGGAAGCAGGGGGTCTTCATCGAGCTTCCTCAACATCATGATGGAGCTGAAGAAATGCTGCAATCACTGTTATTTGGTCAAACAGTGTGAGGAGAACGAGAACCTCACCAACCAGGAAGTGTTGCAGGTGGGTGAAACTTTTGTCTTTAGAAATCTTTGCCCCCCCAATGCACCTTATCAGATCGAGACCTTTTAAATGTGGGTGCCTCAGAAAAGCGAACATAAATCACAGGAGATAAGTTGCTTATTATGTTATCTCTACATTTACCCTCAACACTGCTGGTTATCGCTCAACTGGAGGAACGGCCAGCGCCAAATTTCTTCTATTGAAATTGTTCTTTCCGCGCTCATTTTCTTTGAGATCCAAATACTTTTATCTGACACTCACTTCCTCCTCCTCATGTCGAGTATCCAACCACTCCCTCCCCCCCCACAGCAAGCCTGTTTTGTCTCCAGTTTCTGAATGCTACTAAGGTCAGTGCTCCACTTCACATCACTCCCTCCTTTTTCTCTCCTCTCCAATTACTCTATCCTTCGCACTCTTCCTTCTCCCTCTATCCTCACCTAGTGCAACTCGGGACACATTGCAACATCATCTTCTCCGACTCATTCTTTCCCGAGATCCCAATACTCTGAAACTCCAGCTCCCTCGCTCTGCTCCTCCTGCAATCTGCAGACTTTTGAAACCCAGGTTTGGCATTGCCAAACTGCTCATTCCTGGTTTACATTATCTTTTTTCCTTTGAACATTAGTGCTATCCTAGACTTCTGTCCTTACCAAGGTTTCTCAATAAAAAGAATCAAATGTATTCATATTTTGCAGATTTCTGTCAGTTTATGATGGTTGAAGGGATTGTGTATTAAACTACAATGGCATTGATGTATACCATCACGGTTGTATATTTGCAAATGGGTTTAGGCAGAGATGATCTTTGTAGTCACTTGATTTTTTTTTGAGTTCTGTAAATATCACTTACTGCGTTACAGAACCAAGGCAGATCGAAGGAGTTAAAATACAGATCAGCCATGATATAATTGAATGGCAAAATAGGCTCGAGGAGATGAATGGCCTCCTCCTGTTGCTACATAATTGGGGCAAAGTACTTGAGATAGAGGGTGAAAACTTCCTCCTTACACTGAATGTAGCAAATTCATAAACTTGTTCTTTGTAATAAAAATTTACAATCGGGCTCAATCATGCACAATCCTCCCTCCTCCCCCCCCACCCCGTTCATTAAATGGGTGATCGAAAAATATCAGAGTGTGATACAGATTTATCAGTTTCCCAACAACAACCGTTTTTTCCTGCTTCAATTTATCGCAGAACCTGATCAAGAGCAGTGGCAAGCTAATTCTTCTGGATAAGCTGATGACCAGGCTTCGGGAGAGAGGAAACCGGGTGCTTATCTTCTCTCAGATGGTCCGAATGTTGGATATCCTTGCTGAATACTTGACCATTAAACACTATCCATTCCAGGTGAGCTTGACGGAGAATTCCAGAATGCTAACAAGCCCGGGAGATGTTGAGCAATTCAAAACTTGACAGACAAATTAGGATCTTGTTGTTTTTGGTCAGTACAATTTTTCCATGTGCAGATCTCTTGTGATTTATCTTTGCGCTTGTCAAGATGAGTGATGGAGGGTTGTTAGCGCTGGGTAATGGAACACTTGCTGTTTCACGCACCTAGTGTCAGAATCAAGCACACCCAGGTACCTATCCAGATTGAGAAGCTCCCTCAACTCTGCCATTTCAATGTGCTTCAGGTCAACATCAGAAGAGCGATCTCTATTACAAGTGAGATATTTTTCGATTTGCCACACCAGCTATCCTAGAAGCTAAGAATTTTATAGAAAGAAAGAACTTGGGTTTGTACGAACGCCTTTCACGACCTCTATGTCCCAAAGCGCTTTACAGCCAGTGGAGTTCTTTTCAAGTGGAGTCACTGTTGTAATGTAGGAAATGCGACAGCCAATTTACACACAGCAAACGCTCACAAACAGTGCACTAACTTTGCTCTGTATGTTGCACAGTCCTTATTTGAGCAACATTGTCACGCCTGCAGCTGCACACTTCCACCAGAGCCTTAAGATTCCTCTGTCTGTACCTACTGGATCACTAATGCACTCTGAGACGAATTTGCTTTTTGTCCTGACTTTCTGTGGGTAAAGCAACAGGAGATCCACTGGTGTTTTGAGCAGAGCATTGGTCCCGCGCTGGCCCCTGAGGGACACCGTTGTTTACGTCACTCGGGTCCAAAACAGACATCGATTAAACGCCATTTCCCCATTGCTGTCTTGTTTTTCTGTCCTTGAGCCAGCCTCCTTTCTCTGTTACCACAGTGCTGTCCTCGCTCTGAGTGAGACTGCAGTTAGTGCCGACATTTTGTGCTAAGGGGCCGTGTCCACTGGGAGGTGGATTGAAGCTGCTGGAACTCATTTCACCCTGGGCTTTTGCAGAGAAGACTTTGATCCTAGAACCCGGGTCCCAGAGGCTAAAGGTCAAAGCCGAGAGCCCACCTCACCACCCAGTCCCCCCTGTCCCCCCCCCCCATTATTATTTTAATGATGACGTCTTGTCTTATAGCCGGCTCATGGAGAATGAACCTGCAGCCATGCCAGTGGACAGTGGCGCTGTTGTTGGCCAGGCTTGGTTGGTAACTGTGTGACAGGCTTGGCAACTCCTCTTGCTGAGGTAGCTCTGTGACGCACACCCTTCAGTAGCTGTTGACTAAGCATATTTGCATAGACCAGGATTATTTTTGGACCGAGTATCAGAATAAAAATAGATGACAAATCTGCACTTTCTGTCACAGTTTATGGCCGGTCTTTGAGCGTGCACTTAAGATGTTTCTGTTTTTATCATGTTGCAGCGTTTAGATGGGTCTATAAAAGGGGAATTAAGAAAACAAGCTCTGGATCACTTCAACGCAGAAGGGTCTGAGGTAAGGAAGTGTTGATTTACACCTCTGCCAGTACCAGATCTACGATGCCTAATTTAAGCCACACCACTTAAAAATTACGTAGTAAACTGTTAATTGTTCTGGGATTGTTTAGTAATCCCTCTCTCATCCTGGGATTGTTTAGTAATCCCTCTCTCATCCTGGGATTGTTTAGTGAACCCTCACTTGTTCTGGGATTGTTTAGTAAACCCTCGCTTGTTCTGGGATTATTTAGTGAACCCTCACTTGTTCTGGGATTGTTTACTAAAGCTTTGCTTGTTTCATCCAGGTTTGAGGCCGAATCATTGCCCAAATCTTCCAATCCAGGCTGATCGTCTTAATTTCCATTTCTCCTGCTTTACCTATATACACACACACACACACACACACACACACACACACACACACGCGCGTGCGACCGGATCTTAGCAATTTAAAACCAAGATCACTTCTCTTGGTAACTTAATGCGCAATTTATCGCGAAGAGTTTATCCTCTGTAAATTGTTTTTCATTAGTTATCCTTGATCAATAAATGTTATCGAGCAGGGACTTCACTACTTAGACTGAAGGAGTGGCACTGGTTGCCAGCAGTAATTTTCAGAGACGTGTGCTTGTGCTTAGCCCTGCAGGGGGGCCAGTACATGCAGTTCTTGCTTTGAGTCAAGAATTCACAGGAAAGAAACTTGAGTCAGAAGGATTGGTTTACCATAGGCCAGCCTGGCACAGCCTCACATTACGTGATACTTGCACTGCACAGTTGGCCTCCTGCCCCATTTACTGCTGCTTTCATTTTTTCTCCATTGCTTTTCTTTCCGAAAACCATTTAAAAAAAAATAATAATTAAAAAAATTCTAAACTGAACTTGAATTACCTTATTTAACCTCCGGCCTTTCTTGCCTCTCTTTTAGCAATACTACTGTGTCCATTGTTCCTCTCGTGTTCCTTCTATGATCCAAGAAGACCATCCTGCACACTCTTCCTCCTCCCCTGCACCCCCTTTTGTGTTAAAAATAAGATGGATCACACTGTCTCTGTGTTATTGAGGCCATACAGACCAGAAGGTCACCTGTTCAATCCCTGATCTGGATTCTTTCCCAGAACCTCACCTCCCTCAGTCTTGTGCCTCTCCTACAATTTTCAGGGTTTTATAACTTGACATCCCCTATTCACACTTTATACTGATTTACCGCATCTGCTCTCCTGCTTTTCAACCTTAAGTGGTGTCCAGCACTGTGGGCTTTGGCCCTTCAGCCAGGTTTCTCAATCGAAAAGACTTCAAGCATGAAGAGCCCTCCTCGGACATGTTGAATCATAGAATGATACAGCACAGAAGGAAGTCATTTGGCCCATCATGCCTCTTTGGTAGAGCTATCCAATTAATCCCACTCCCTTGTTCTTTCCCCATAACCCTGCAACTTTATCCTCTTCCAAGTATTTATCCAATTTCCTTTGAAAATTATTATTGAATCTGCTTCCACCACCCTTTCAGGCAGCGCATTCCAGATCAGAACAACTCGCGGTATTAAAAAAAAAAAAAAATCCTCTGTGTGGTTTAGTGTTGATGGTTTTTTTTTCCATCTCTCTTTTCAGGACTTTTGCTTCCTTCTTTCTACGAGAGCAGGAGGGCTTGGGATTAACCTGGCCTCTGCTGACACTGTGATCATCTTTGACTCTGACTGGAATCCTCAGAATGACTTGCAGGCTCAGGCTCGAGCTCATAGGATAGGCCAGAAGAAACAGGTCAGTTCGTACGCTGGGCTTGGGGAGGGAAGGGAGGTTGGAGTGATGCCTGCTTCACCTCAGCAGACTGAAGGAAGAACCATTTTCCTTGAATTGTTTGGTTTGGAAGCTTCTTGACTCAACTATTTTTCTCCAGTTTAAAGTAAGCAAGAAAAAAAATACAATACCGTGGTTTTGCTTTGTCATATTCAGAAAATGAATTCTTTAGATTAAAATTGTTGGGACTCTCCCAATGCTAGAGGACACCACTGCCAGGGATTATGCCTGACCTGTTGTGGGGGCATCAGCATGAACCAGGGTAAATGTCCTTGACCAAACAAACCTATTGTGAGACATATCCCCTCCGGGCCCTAAGCACAGTGTTCCACTGTGAATGGAATATATTTGTCTTAATATTTCCCACCTCACGTTTTTTGTTACTTTTCTCTCTTCCAGTGCAGTGCTGAGGGAGTGCTGCGCTGTCGGAGGTGCTGTCTTTCAGATGAGGCCCCGTCTGCTCTCTCAGGTGGATGTCAAAGATCCCACGGCCACTATTTCGAAGAGGAGCCAGGGGAGTTATCCCCGGTGTCCTGGGCCAATATTTATCCCTCAATCAAAATAACAAAAACAGATTATCTGGTCATTATCACATTACTGTTTGTGGGAACTTGCTGTGCGCAAATTGGCTGCCGCGTTTCCTACATTACAACAGTGACTCCACTTCAAAAAGTACTTCATTGGCTGTAAAGCGCTTTGGGACGTCCGGTGGTCGTGTAAGGCGCTGGAGAAATGCAAGTCCTTTTTTCCACTTATTCCTGTTGAGAGGGTTATTTATAAAGGGAAATGCAGCGGTATCATTGGGATTTATTGGAATATTATGCACATATGAAAAGAAGGATGGGAACACGGTGGCATAGTGGTTAGCACTGTTGCCTCACAGCGCCAGGGACCCGGGTTCGAATCCGGCCTCGGGTGACTGTCTGTGTGGAGTTTGCACATTCTTCCCGTGTCTGCGTGGGTTTCCTCCGGGTGCTCCGGTTTCCTCCCACAGTCCAAAGATGTGCGGGTTAGGTTGATTTGGCTATGATAAATTGACCCTTCGTGTTAGGGGGATTAAATACATGGGGTTACGGGGATAGGGTGGGATATGTGTCGGTGCAGGCTCAATGGGCCGAAATGGCCTCTATCTGCACTGTGGGGATTCTGTGAAAAGACAAATGGCCCATCAAGCCCACCCCACCTAGCTATGGTGCAACAAAATATACCAGTTACCCACCCCGTACCCAAGCAATCTCCAGGGGAGGTTAAAATCCAGCTGAGGAAAAATTGTCTTGTAATGATTTACATGTTGGGTTGGTTGTCGGCTTAAGTTACATTTGAAAATGTCTTGTTTTAGTTTGTGCTTTATTTTACACTGATGAAAAAGAAAGTTAACACTAAATACTTCCCCATAACTTGATGAGTAAAAGTACCACCCAGTTTACTATTGAGGCCGTACAGACCAAAAGGTCAGCTGTTCAAGCCCTGATTTGTGCTGAAATAGTTGATTTTTCTTTTACTTGGGGCCCCTGAATTGGCCTCCGTACCACTGAGTTATGGAGGAGGAAAACCAGGTGGGGTTCCTGCCCCGATCATTTTGCAGTGGCCCCGGCACAGAGTGAGTGAGTGAATGTGTGCACTTCTGTACAGATGTCAACAGGATTGGGTTCGGCACGATCGAACAGCATGCTGGCAATCACCGTCTAGGCTGGCACACAAAGAACAACCGCTTGGGTAAATTACCAGACACCGAATGGTGTCCACAGACCTACACCGAGCAAGGGGTCGGTCAAAACGGGGAAAAGAAAAGGAAATCATCTGGATATCAATCTTTTAATGCTAACTTTTTTTGTTAAAAAGGGAACATGCGCACACACACACACTTACTTTTCCTACACTGGATCGTGATCAGGAGCTGGGACTCTCGCTGATTTATTCCCCCTTTACTCACAGAGACTGAAACTATGACGATCATAGCTGTCTGCAGCCTTGACTAGTTTTGACAGTCTTCTATTCTGATGTTTCAGGTTAATATTTACCGCCTGGTTACGAAAGGGACTGTGGAAGAGGACATCATTGAACGTGCCAAGAAAAAGATGGTCCTGGATCATCTCGTGATCCAGAGGATGGACACCACAGGGCGGACAGTGCTGGACAGCTCTGCTCGTCCTTCGCAGTAAGCAACATCAGCTTAGCACTCTTTCCGTTGCACTTTCCCCCTCTCATTCTGTCTCTTTTCTTCCTCCCTCCCCACCTTCAAAACTTTGCTCCTCATCGTGGCTCATGCTTGGGTGCGGGTCCATAGGGTGCTGGTGGTCCTGCGATAACTCAGCCCAAAGAGGGCCGCAGGTGGCAGTAAGGTCACAAAGACAAGGAAGACCCCAGGTTGATTCCATGGTGCGTGCTGCGTTTGCTGACCTTAGCTGAGACTGCAGTGGAGGCATTACAATTGACCTCAACAAATTAGTGTTAGGGAAGAGGTCAAAATGGCCAGGGGCTCCTGCCCCAGCTGATTGCTCAATGACCCCAAAACCTCTTCCCCCAAGTGCGATAGCATAGACATCGGAGTGCAGAAAGAATTGGGGTTGCCTGCGTTGTCCCCTGCAATTGAAAAGCCTTCTGATATCTATCAGGACTTGTACATGATGTTCACTTGAATGAGATACTGGAGGGAGCCCAGACTCTCTGGAGCTGGTCCCAGGCCAGGAGCCAGCACCTTCAGGAGAGGAGACAATTGACGGGGAAAGAGGAAAAATGCATGCATTTTAGCTGAGTATCTTGCACTTTTCCTCAAGTGACTGCCTATTAATGCCAAGATCACACCGTACAGAATAGGCGCAGCATTCATCATTGAGGTGGCTAATGGGCGTCTTGTGCTTTCAGCTCAACACCATTCAACAAGGAGGAGCTTACAGCAATCTTAAAGTTTGGAGCTGAGGAACTCTTCAAAGAGCCGGAGGGCGAGGAGTCTGAGCCACAGGTACTGCAGACGTCTAGACTTGGTCAAAATGTTCCCAGTTATAGAAAAAAAAACTTAGGTGAATTCTGGCACTTTCTTTAACATTTATTTTTGGTGTCAACCTTTCATTTATAAAAATGTTTCATAAATGAAATTGGCAATTTTTACATTACAAAGTAAACGATCATGTATTTTGGAATATTAATTAGAGATGCTGAAAATTGTATGAAGGGTTTTGATAGAGTAAATAAGGAGAAGCTGTTTCCAGTGGCAGGAGGGTCGGTAACCAGAGGACACAGATTTAAGGTAATTGGCAAAAGAACCAATGGGGAGAGGAGAATTTTTATGCAGCGAGTTGCTGTGATCTGGAATGTGCTGCCTGAAAGGGCGTTGGAAGCAGATTCAATAGTAACTTTCAAAAGGGAATTGGATATACACTTAAAAAGGAAAATTTTGCAGGGCTACGGGAAAAGAGATGGGGGGAGTGGGACTAATTGGATAGCTCTTTCAAAGAGCCAGCACAGGCACGATGGGCAGAATGGCCGCCTGCGCTGTATAATTCTATGCTGAAAATGGTAGAAATGTTCCTGGGTCACTTCAGAACAAAGTATGGGTTAATTTGAAGCTTCTTCCACGGTTCACTTGGCACACGTTGCATTGGCTGCTGTGGTACTGAGCCACACACAGCTGGAAGATCCCAGGTTTGATCTGAGATTGTGCCGATTTAGGCTGTCAGACGGGGAGGTGGTAAAGGTGCTGCAATTGGTCTCTGGGCTAGGGTGAGAGAAAGTGTTAGTCAGGGTTCCTGCTCCCGATTGCTATCCAGTGACTCCTGCTGATGAAAATGTATGCAAGTAGTCTTGGGGCAAGGTTGTGTTGTGTTGCACCTTGCTAAGCTCACTACCTAAGTGCACAAATGAATACGGCTACAGCAAAGTGCCTGGTGCCTGTAAAACCCCGAATCAGTGCCTTCAGCGGAGGATGGGAGATTACTTTTAACACAGCATTCTGTTGTGATTGACTCAATGATTCAAGCTAGCTAGTAAAAAAAAAAAAATACACTTCCCACTTTCAGGAAATGGATATTGAAGAGATCCTACGCCTCGCAGAAACGAGAGAGAATGAACAGTCTGTGAGTCCGACTGATGAACTGCTCTCCCAGTTCAAGGTAAGGTTGCTGAAGGACTGTGAGCCCATCGCTGTCAACAGTGTATTGATGCTGCATGTTGGAGTTATAGATGCTTCTAGCCTAGGAATTATAGATGTATCTCTCGCGCAGCATGTCTCCTTCATGCATGCACACTCGATGCTTCTTTCTCTCGCTCACATTCCAGCCTTTGTCTCTGATTTATCAGTATTACTAGTTGGTCAGTGCTCCTACAAACACCTCGACCTATATGCTCTTTCTCATCACTTTGTTGAAATCAAGACTCAATGCACCATCTCCTACTCTATCTACAGCAACTTGTATTTATATAGTGCCTTTAATGTAGTAAAATGTCCAAGGCGCTTCACAGGAGCGTTATCCGAGCCACATAAGGAGGTATTAGGGCAGATGACCAAAAGCTTGGTCAAAGAGTTTGGTTTTAAGGAGCATCTTGGAGGAGAGAGAGGTTTAGAGAGGAAATTCCAGAGCTTAGGACCTTGGCGCCTGAAGGCACGGCCGCCAATGGCGGAGCGATTAAAATCAGGGATGCTCAAGAGGCCAGAATTAGAGGAGCGCAGAGATCTCAGAGGGTTCTGGGGCTGGAGGAGATTACAGAGAATAGAGAGGGGCGAGGCCATGGAGGGATTTGATATCAAAGCTGCAACTCTTTGCCTCCTTCAATCTTCCCTTCTACAAGCTTTTAAAAACTGCCACTACTTCCAGATTTACCTTCTCTTTACTCTGAATGTTTTAAATCCTGGTTGCTGTGCTGCGCTGTAGCCATGGCCTTTTACCATGGGCCAGAATTTACTGTAGCCGGCCCGTTTGTTAGACTTGCCCTAACTTTTTGTGGCGAGTTTAGTCTGTATCTATGACGTCAGTACGGGAACTTCACGTCATTCAATACATTTGAATGGAGAGCCAGACGTCGAGGTGCTGTTTTTGCGCAGCTTGCGGACAGCAACTTCCGGATTTTCTCATTTAACTTGCGCGCCTGCACCCGCCTGAAGTTGCTGTCTGATTTGCACATAAATAATGGTGAGCGCCGTTAGCCTCGCCGTAATTTTTTACAGTAAATTCTGGCCTGCGTGTTTTTTCCCTAAACCTCTCGGACAGTCCAGATCACCGCCTGGCGTTGCCTTATTTTGAAGAGCCAGACGGTCGCTTCTGACTTGAAAGCTTTGGCGGAAAAGTTTCAGTCCTCACATTCTGCCCCTTTGCCGGCTAATTGTTTTCTGTTGCTTTTTTTAAAAGCAGGATATTTTAACAGCGCTGCTTCCTGCTCGTAGATCTATACCTGCGGCATTGGGAAGTCGCACTCTCACTTGAGGCAACCTGTTGGTGCGCACTCGGACGTCTGTCGCTCTGTGATTGTTTGGGAATATTCAGCAAGTGGCGCTGTGATTGTTCGGGAATATTCAGCAAGTGGCGCTGTGATTGTTCGGGAATATTCAGCAAGTGGCGCTGTGATTGTTCGGGAATATTCAGCAAGTGGCGCTGTGATTGTTCGGGAATATTCAGCAAGTGGCGCTGTGATTGTTCAGGAATATTCAGCAAGTGGCGCTGTGATTGTTCGGGAATATTCAGCAAGTGGCGCTGTGATTGTTCGGGAATATTCAGCAAGTGGCGCTGTGATTGTTCGGGAATATTCAGCAAGCTGCTCTGACATTTTCTGCACGTTTTGTCACTGTGCCCTTAGCACTGCAGGCAAAACCTTTCATTGGTAATGTTTGCTGGCACCTGTTGTGGTGACGGGGCGGGTATGTTGGCCTCTGCTGGCTGCAGCGTGTGACCTCCCTCTTCCTCCTCACGCTTTTCAGGTGGCCAACTTCACCACAATGGAGGAGAACGAACCCGAAGTGGACGAGAAGCAGATTAAGGAATGGGATGACATCATCCCGGAGGAGCAGCGGAAAAAGATCGAAGAGGAGGCGCGGCAGAAAGAGCTGGAAGAAATCTACATGCTTCCGAGGAGCAGGAGTTCAACTAAAAAGGTACGGAGTGTCCAGCCCGAGAGAGAGAGAACGTCAGGTGTGTCTCATCCTCTAGGGCAAGAGGACAGAAGCCTGTTGGTGTATTTCCATTGAGTTTTTTTCCTTCTTTCTTTGGTCTCCCTAGTCACACATCTGGAATGTGAGAGAGTTTAGGGTCAATGCTGATCAGAAACCTGAGGAACAGCTGGGAAAGAGAGGAGCGGCCCCTGCTATGGAATTTTTCCTTCCCCCACCCCCCCTCCGGCTGCCTTTGGAGAGACATTTCCTTGGAGCCGCGCGGCTGATAACCAGGACTTGTCTGAGGGACTGTGGGCAGCACTCAGACCATGGTTACTGAGCTGCCAGTCAAACTGTCTTGTTCTGACTGATGTGGAATATATAACGCCGTTTTTATGCTAGTGTTTGCTAGTGTAACTTCGCTTTTTAAAACTTAATTTTAATGAGAAAAAGGGTAAACCCCCAGCGAGATGATTGCGGGCAAGAGGAACCTCCGGTCACTCCTCTCGTTTCTGAGGCAGTGAAAAAGCCTTAAAAACCTACAAAAATGGTGCTGTGTTTGGCGGGACTGGGCGATGCAGTGGGATTATACACTGTCCTTTCAGCCCTGGACCCGGGTTCAAATCCAGCCTACACTGAGCGAGGAGACCCTCTGTCTGCTGCCTGTAATGCTTCTAGGTGAAATGGGTTTGGGCGGTTCTCATTCCTCACAGCTCAAAATTGGCATTCTTACTCCGAGAGGGCACAGGATGGCTGGTGTGGGAATTGGAAAGATGTCACACTGGCGCATTAGTGACACACTCATGAGGTTTGCGCCCAAGGTGCATTGTTTGAACAGATTAGAGGGAACTTTACTCTGCATCTAACCCATGTTGTATCTGACCTGGGAGTGTTTGACGCCGATACTGGGTGCCTGAAATGGAAAGTGTTCCATTTCCTGGAACTAACATTCCTCATCTTCGTAAAAATAGTGATATTTTTACAGAAGATGCTGAACTTCAGCACATTAAAGAAGGATCAGACTTTAAACGAGCATAAATCGTTATTGTGAGAGGTTTCCAGTGGTCTGTTGCAGGCCTTGGGTTGGTCTCTCTCTCTCGACTAAAAATGAAACTGGTTATGGCTCCTGATACCTCAGCGGTAAAGTCGCTACCTCTGAACCCTGCAGACCAGGTCGGTCCCGGACACAGTCCACCCACAGTCTGTGCCGATGATGTCCAGCAGTATTGGAGCTGCAGTACCCCTTGGTTAGGGAGGGGGAAAATTAGACCATGTTCTCATTCCTGATCAGTACTCGGTGATTCCTTTTGGAACTGTACATGTGTGGATGCTGTATGAAGACAGGTCAGTCTTCCTCGTGACATCTCCACAGTTGAATGGGCTGCTGACTCACTGTATAGGCGCTCACGTGAAGAATGCTCACTTGGGTGAGGTACTGAAGGGAAGCCTCTGACTATGAAACTGGACCTCGGTGAGGAAGTTGACAACTTCAGGAAGGGAAAGGGAAAAAGCCGACTGGTGTCTAACGTAACTTTGCTGCTGGTTTTAGGCTCAGGCCAATGGCAGCGATTCAGATGCTGGCTCACGACGAAGGCGGCAGCGATCATCTGGGTCGGAGAGCGAAACAGAGGAGAGCGATGACGAGGAGAAGCGTCCCAAGCGGAGAGGCCGTCCCCGGACCGTCCGGAGAGACATGGTGGACGGTTTCACAGATGCTGAAATCAGGAGGTGGGTGCTGTCGTTGCTGTGGAGTAGGCCAGGGATGTCCATCCTGCCGCCCATGTGCCACATGCCCTGATAGTCCGGCTTACAAAGCCTAGAAAGCTTAGTCCTCCGTTTGTTCTGTTTGAATTTCATGGGCCTGGAGGTTTGGAAAGGGCTGTATTATTGCTTAATTAGTGTTAAATCCTTAATCAGAACGCAGGGTTACAATTTTATTGCTTGTCTTGCTTCTTTGTGACCAAAAAAAACCTTTGGTTTACTGTTTCTTCCCCTCAAAAGGAAGGGAAGAAATGTCTAATTAAAACATTAGGGAAAATGGAGAGCCTGAGGTAAAATACTGCGGATTCTGGAAATCTGAAATAAAAACAGAAAATGCTGGAAATACTCAGCAGGTCAGGCAGCATCTGTGGAGAGAGAAACAGAGTTAACGTTTCAGGTCGATGACCCTTCTGACAAAGTGTCATCGACCTGAAACGTTAACTCTGTTTCTCTCCACAGATGCTGCCTGACCTGCTGAGTATTTCCAACATTTTCTGTTTTTTTTATATATGGGGAAAATGGAGAGAATTTAAGGGAAGTTGTTTCCATTACACTTTTTATCCTTTTCTTGCAGGTTCATCAAGAGTTATAAGAAGTTTGGTGCTCCTCTTGAAAGGTAAGGCTCCTTTCTGCATAGTCATGTACCTTTTTATCTCGTGTCTCCTCCTCCCCCCACCAAACTTGTAGCCACATCATTGCATGTGTCTGACCTGTAATATTTGTACACTTGTTTTCCATCTATTTTTCTCCACCCTCTCCCCTGAAGGTGTTGATTCTTTGCTGTGGGTAAGAATCTCATGAGAAGCAGTTGCCCTCCCAACACCCCGCCCCAGTGGCTGTTATTTGTGTGTGAATCCCGACCCGAGAGTTTGACTGTCACTGTCCTCCGCTGATGACCACATGAATACGTTCCATCGGGTTGGAGAGGAGCAATTAGGACCCTGGCTGATTTGTTTCTTTACTGCTGCCTAAGCCCAGGGCACTGAGGCCAATTGCAGCACCCCAACCACTGACTCAGTGCAGACCACGGATCAGCCATGGCTCAGTGGGTAGCACCCTTGTCTCTGACTGAGAAGGTTGTGGGTTCAAGTCACCCATCAGAGACTTGAGCACAAAAATCTAGGCTGACACCCCAGTGCAGTGCTGAGGGAGTGCTGCACTGTCGGAGGTGCCGTCTTTCAGATCAGACGTTAAACCGAGGCCCCATCTGCCCCCTCGGGTGGACGTAAAAGATCCCACGGCCACTATTTCGAAGAAGAGCAGGGCTGTTCACCCCGGTATCCTGGGGCCAATGTTTATCCTTCAATCGACATCACTAAAAAGCGATTATCTGGTCATTATTACATTGCTGTTTGTGGGATCTTGCTTTGCGCAAATTAGCTGCCGTATTTCCTACATTACAACAGTGACTACACTTTAAAAGTACTTCATTGGCTGTAAAGCGCTTTGGGACATCTGGTGGTCATGAAAGACGCGATAGAAATGCAAGTCTTTTAGTAGCTTCCTGTTTTGTATGGCTCAGGTCTACCCTGGCCAGTCCATCCATTGAGACACTGCTGGAGTGAACGTTGTAATTTTATTGTCCATTATATACTTCATGATATATTAATGTATTGTATTTTAATATAATATGCTTTGGTAACATTAAAAAATTGCAATTGAGCTTTTTGTTCTGCCCAAGGCTCGAGGGTATAGCTCGCGATGCGGAGCTGGTAGACAAGTCCATCGCAGACCTCCAGCGACTGGGTGAACTCATACACAACGGCTGTGTGATGGCCCTCAAGGAGTTTGAGGAGCAGCTGAAAGAAAACCCTGGCATCGAGGGTAAGCACAGTTCCTTGGGCTCTTGCTGCCTGTTCCGTATGTCTGGTCTGCTCTTTGCTCCTGAGTTCCAACTTCTGTGATTTGTGAGAACGTTGATGTCGAGGCTGAGGAGCAACGGTTGGTGTCCACTGGAAAAACAGATCTTGGCTGCAGAAAATACAAAAATTTGAGGGGGGCTGCAGGAGGGAGAAATTTTTGACGGTATTTCCCCCCCCCCCCCCCCCCAAAAAAATCCCTCCCAGTCTCATGATCATGACATGCGTCCCTCATGAGGCGTGAGGTCAGCTGGCTGTAAGGGTCTACATGAAGTAAGTTTGGCCAGTTCCTCATGGACAAAACTACCCCTAATTAGCAGCAAATTAATCATGTGGCCGTTCCTTGATATTTGACACCACCCAGAGACTACAAGCAAGCTATACATCTATATACTCACAAGCGTAAGTCCCATCGGGGTCATGCAAACAATACCTCTGATGGCAGTTTGCAGCGTTGGGACTCGAGACTTGTGTTACAAATCACTCATTTATACAGATTAGCAAACAAGCGTAGCTGAACTGAGTTGTGTTAACTCCCTCTCAACTGCTGACTTTGCTTCTCTTGTTCTAACCTTATCTGTTCCAGCTGGTTACAGTTCCTTGTTTCAGGGTCTCTCTAGTCTGTTTTCTCACAGAACTCTCTTTGTTGTATTTTTAAGCCAGTTTGTCCCGTAGTAACCTTAGCCATCCTCAAGGCATTCGCCCGTAATGTATTCTGCTCATGTCAAGTTAGCCTAACTTAGCTATTTCCTATGTACAGATCCCAACAGTTAACAGCATATTTATCTTGGGAGGGGAGTGGCTCACTCTATTTATGCGAGATCCTCAAGATTTATTTTTGTACCGGCAGCCCGCCCATAGTGTTGCTCATTGAGAGTCAAAGGATGTACTAAAGTGTGACAGAAAGTAAGTGTGACGCTCACAGGACATTCGCACTGTACGCAAGACTTTTAATATGTTCTAGGTAAACCAGGAGAAACTGACTCCAAAGCAACATAATTCAACAGCATAATTATTGGGCTTGGGAGGGGAGCCACATGACTGTGTTCTGTTCTCGAACTGGTGCTCACACACACTGTGCTTTCAACTCATTTATGTTACAGGAAAAGGTCCTGGGAAAAAGAGGGGACCAACTATCAAGGTTTCGGGTGTCCAGGTCAATGTCAAATCAATTCTCATTCACGAAGATGAGTTTGAGGCTCTGCATAAAGCCATTCCCGTCGACCCTGAGGAAAGAAAAAAGTGAGTTCAGCAATTTGTGGTCTAGAAGATACTGAATTGGGGCATTTATTTTTTCTTCCAGTGGATTTCGCATGGCGCTACTCGCAGTAAGTTGGATGGTCATGAGGACAGGAGCATTACACCATGTAGCGTACAGTGTAATATTCTGCTGAGGTGAAGCTGTATCTCTTTAAAGCCACAGTGTCTAATTCCTGTTAAGTAAGCACTGGGTGAGGTTATTCAGAGATTAATTGCACACATTTTTAGAAGTATGATCAGTGAGGTCAATTAAGATGCACTAGACATTCTGGCTCTGGTATTTTCTGTTCCTGGCAAGTGTCTTTGTAGATTCCAAGTGCCTGTCTCTATTTTATTTTTTAAGTAGCTCACAGAATTCTGAGGGCGACACTTGATGTCTGACAGACAAGTGTGACAGAATGGAAATACGTGCTCCTGTATTTATTGTATTAAGTAGATAGAAGCAGGTTAATGTGACCACTGTCAATTTGGCCACTGTTACAGTTTGATGCCCAGTATGTGCTGACACAGTTGATCTCAAGGCAATGTTTAAGCTGCTGGAGTTGGCTTCAGTGCCCCTGGGCTTGAGGGGGTGGGAATAATCCAGCGTTCCCATTGCTGCCTGCTATATAGTGACCACCCACCCCCGGGTCGAGGGTAAAAGTGTGTGGATGGTGGGTCAGGACAGGCTTGGGATCAGCTGTGACGCTAACCTGTGGCTAGAACAGCCTGTGAACACTTAACCTTCGGGGCTTCTATGGGAATGGGTGAGGTGCCAGAGGGCAGCTGGCGCCTGTGGGACTGTGGCGCAAGGAATCGGTACCTTTTGGAATGGGGGTGGGGGGCGGAATGGTCAACTGTCGCCCTCCGCTTTCTGTTACTGGTCACTTTTAACTGTTTCCTGATATTTTGCATCTTGCATTGAGTAACTGTAATCGCAACTTATGGAGGGCGCACACCAGATAGGCAGCAGACAGAAGCTCACCATGTTATCCATAGCATGTCAGGGGGCAATGAATGTTTCAGGAGATGGATGGCCCCACAGCTTGAAGCGCACCATTAGCTGGTAACGGGTTTAAATGGGCGTTGCGTTGTCACCGAGGTCAGTTTGTACGTTATCCCTCAGAAGTGCAGTGATTTACATGCTGTTCCTTCTGCGTAGGTACCGCTTACCCTGTCATGCGAAGGCTGTGCACTTCGACACAGAGTGGGGTGTGGACGAGGATTCCAATTTGCTGATAGGGATCTATGAGTGTGGTTATAGCAACTGGGAGCAGATAAAAATGGACCCAGAACTGCAGCTTACCACTAAGGTAGGCCATTCCATGTTCCATTAAATAAATCTGCAGCTTGCTTTGCGTCCAGGCTTAATTGGGAAGGGAGTCAATTAAACCTCTGTTCCTATATGGTTTTTCCTCTTTTTTTTTAAGGCAGTTTTCTTGGGGACCAGATGATGTAGTGGGTTCAACGTTGGACTTTTACCTCTGGGACACGACTTAAAATGCAGCCCAGACTGATGGGGTACTAGTCTCCTATTTGCTGGTTACTAGGGTCCTATATGCAATAAGTTCGGGCAAACTACGTGGGCCAATTGCGTGAAATTGGCGCACTCGGCCAGAGAGGCCACAGGATGGCTGGCATGGGAAGTGGAAAAATGCCACCTTGGAAGGGGGTGTTCTGCTGTGCCACGTTGTTGAAGGAGCTTCACTCAGCATCTAACCTGTGCTGTAACTAACTTGGGGTAGTGCTTGATGCTGATAGCTGGAGGCCTGAAATGGGAAACTGTTCCACTCCCCAGCATTAACACATCCCCTCCCAATAAGCACAAAGTCATGAGGAAAGCCAGATTTGCTTTCCTTCCCCTTTCCCAGTCTTTTTGTACCTCGCACCATCAAAAGCGGGTGGGATGAGGTGTGAGCTGTTCTCGGTCCTTCCCCCCCCCCCCCCCCCATGCTGCTCTTACTCAGGTCACTAGGAGGCACACGAGACCTCTCGGGTGTCCGTGCCTCTGATTTTCCACTCGCTCTCTTCCTACAGGAGCACAGTTGTGTTCGGAACTCGGCGTGTGCGTGGCAGAGGGGGTGAGGGTGCAAAGCCCAGTCTCCCTTCTCAATGGGACTGCCATCGAGAAACATCTAAATATTCAAAAGACTGGGGAATTTCTACTGCCAGTGTAGTGCTTCATAAGAAACGTTGTATACTTGAAGACTAAAAGTATTTCCATTATATTCTGACATCTTGGTCCATTTGCCTGGGAGCTATACCCAGACTTTGAAAAATAAAAGTAGTGGTCATGGGAGCTGAATAATATTTAAACTGGAATTAAAATGCCCAGAGCATGGAACGCATGGTATTCCAAAAAAAAAAGTGCAAAGATTATTTTTGCTCGTGTCTCTCCTGCAGTTTGAGCTGAAATTGATGGAACATCTCTGGTGTTTCTCCCCCTTCAGATTCTCCCAGATGATCCTGACCGTAAACCACAGGCCAAACACCTCCAGTCGCGAGCTGATTACCTGATCAAGCTCTTGAAGAAAGACATGATCAAGAAGGATGTTTTGAAGCAGGAAGTGGAGGTTAGTTAAGTAGAGGTGGAACAGGACTTGGAAAAGAGAGTTCAAGATCCGTGAATGTACAGACTCTCTACCACATGGAGTAGTTGAGACGAATAGCACAGATGCATTTAAGGGGAAGCTCGATAAGCATGTGAGGGGGAAAAGGAAATAGAAGGATATGTTGGTAGAGTTAGATGAAGTAGGGTGGCAGCAAGCTCGTGTGGAGCATAAGCACGGGCATAGACCAATTGGGCCAAACAGCCTGTTTCTGTGCTGTAAATACTATGTAATTCTCTGTAGATTACTCCTCCAGTACAGCGTTACGAAGAAAAAAAATTTGCATTTATATACCACCACGTCATATCTTATAAACATCTCAAAGTGCTTCAGATAGAATGTATTACTTTGAAGTGCACTGACTGTTATGTTTTCAAACACAAAAGATCCCGCAAACACAAATGAGATTAATCAGTTAATCTGCTTTGTGGGTGGTGGATGTTGGGGAGGTCACCAGGCTAATTCCCTGAACTTCGAATAGTGCCATGGGGTCATCAGCATTCACTTGAACCACTGGTATAAGCTGAGGGCCTTGATATAATGTCTCATCCAAAGTCTGACAACTCCAACATTGTAGCACTCCCTCAGTACTGCATTGAAGTGTCAGCCTAGTTTTGTCAGCCTAGTTTTTGCACATGTTTTGGAGTGGGGCTTGAGCCCACCATCTCCTGGCTCAAAGATGACCGTGCTGCCAACTAAGCTGACATACAAATGTAAAGTGCATCAGAGCGGGTTTCTGTTGTCCAGTTTATCACAACTTTTTCTTCCCTGAAGCAGCAATGGGTCTGGTTACGTTAGGAGTTAATCTGACACATTGACTTGACAGGCAGTGAGCAAGCTTGACGTGGAAACTCACTACATTTCTTTGTCTGCAGAATTTGAATTGTTGCTTTGTGTCGAACAGATAAAACCAAAGAAAAGGAAACCGAGAGTGAAGAAAGAGAACAAGGCACCCAAACTGAAGGACGAGAGCGGCAATGACATCTCATCCCCTCGGCTTTCTGACAATGCTTCAGAGGAAGATGGAGAGCTGAAGGTGATTGTGGGGTTTCTTCTGTTTAAATGCAGGTTTCCTCTCGAAGTGAAGTTGACTGGTGAGAAAAGTGTAGCTGGAAAATGTTGTCATGGTGATTTACCAACCTGGGTTTCTCTGAGACTGGGAGCGACTTTCCCTTCCTGTTTTGTGAAGTAAATATGCAAGAAAATCCAGAGAGTGAGAGGGCCATTCAGCCCATCAGTCCCATTCCTTACAGAGTCCATGCCCAATTCTATTATGGATTTCCTTTCCACACCGCCCGTTGAGCTCCTATGTTGGTGTTCCCGCCACTAAAAAATATTACCTTGTGGGTCATTTGACTTTCAGTCACAGCTGCTTCTGTCCTGACATTGTACAAAGCCCCCCACCCACCCACCAAACACACATCATCAGCTCCCTTCAGTATTTCCAAGCCCATCACCTCCTTTCCAGTGAGAATAGAACTTTCTTTTTTGAATTCATTCTCAGGCTATGGGCGTCACTAACAAGGCCAACATTTATTGCCCTTGAGAAGGTGGTGGTGAGCCGCCGCCTTGAACCGCTGCAGTCCCGTGTAGTGAAGGTGCTCCCACGGTGCTGTTAAGTAGGGAATCGCAGGATCTTGACCCAGCGACCTTTATCCTTAGTTCAGTGATGTTAAATCAAGAATCTCCTTCATTGTGCCTCCTTAAATCCATTCCACCGCCTCCTTGTCCTGTCTTAAGTAGATTGACCATGAATAGGCGCAGCACTCTACCTGTGGCCCAATATCTCGTACTGCATACAAGGAGGCCATTCGGCCCATCGTGCCTGTGCCGGCTCTTTGAAAGAGCTATGCAATTAGTCCCACTCCCCTTGCTTTTTCTCCATAGCCCTGTAAATTTTTCCCATCGAGTATTTATCCAATTCCCTTTTAAAAGTTACTATTGAATCTGCTTCCACTACCCTTTCAGGCAGTGAATTCCAGATTATAATAACTCGCTGCGTGAAAAAACTTCTCATATAAATGGAGCTGTAGCGAGATTGGCCACAGAGCAGTGTTCTTCACTGGCTCTTAAAGGTTTGATCTTAAGAGTGGTGCGGCTTTATTCTCCTTGCAGGATGGCGGCTTGGACCGAGCTCCCGTGAAGAAAAAACTGAAGAAGAAAGACAACAAGGAGAACAAGGAGAAGGGCGATCTCAAGAAGGAGAAAGATGGGCAGAAAGGGAAAAAGAAGACCAAGGCAAAGAAGGACAAGGTACTGCGAGCTTGTGTGGCCAGATCAAAGTAAAGAAGGAACGTGCATTTATATCGCGCCTTTCACGGCCTCAGGATGTTCCCAATGTGCTTGACAGCCAATGAAGTACTTTTGAAGTGTAGTCACTGTTGTAATGTAAAGTAGGTCTGATTACCTCAGATGCTGGTGCGATGGAATCTGCCCCATGTACCAAGTGCAGACTCACGATGGTGGCTTTAGTTTTCTGGTCATGAACCTTCTGCAAGATCCACGTGGTCGGCCATGTGAACAAAACTGCATCGCCGGCCCAGTTTGGGTCGACTGACTCAGGCCCAGAAGAATTGTCAGCCGCTATTTTGTGTTGTTGCCGGTGGGAGTGGGGGAGAAGTATCATCAGCCAAGCTGGTAGCTCTGTGAAAACTTAACTGCTGGGCCATCTCGACAGAGCATCGCCTCAGTTGGTGTTTTTTTTGACATGAGCCAGTTTAAAAACATTCGCGGACGATTCCGTACAGAGGTTGAATTTACGGGACAGGGCCTGTTTGGAAAAAGGGTTCTGGAACAGCATCATCGCTGGTCGGTCTGAAGGCGGGCGGACTCTCAAATCGTCAAACTTCTGACGCAGTCAGACTCGTACTCCAGAATCGCTGGCTGTTTTCACTTTCGTGCATTAGTTTAGATAAAAAACAGAAAATGCTGGGAACACGCCGCAGGTGGGGCAGCATCTGTGGAGAGAGCAACAGAGTTAATGTTTCAGGTCAATGACCTTTCATCAGAACTCAAGCGTTAACGGTTTCTCTCGCCACAGACGCTGCCTGACCTGCTGAGTTGTTGCAGAGTTCCAACATCCGCAGTATTTTGCTTTTAGTTTCGATGCAAGGCTTGGCTTCTTGTGCAGTATTTTTCTCACCTCTTCTTCTAAACAGATGAAGTCTGATGCGAAGGACAAGGTTCGGAAGTCTGTGTCCAAGGGCCCGGTCCATATCACAGCGGGCAATGATCCAGTGCCAATTGGAGAGGAGGGCGAGGATGAGTTGGACCAGGAGACATTCAGCATTGTAAGTAACTACAGCAGAATGAAGGGATCAGCTGTACACAGGGTATTTGTTACTGGATTTTTTCATTCCCTTTTGAAGAAAGGAAGCAAGATTAAACAAAGTTACACAAAATTAACCTGGAAAAAAAATTTCTGTGAATTTTGTGCTGATTAATAGGTGAGCAATATTAGTGGTGGCGAATGGAACATTTCTATGTCGGAGTCCATCAAGCATGGCTAGCTCAGGTTAGATACCGAGTAAAGCTCCCTCTGCACTGCCAGCTCAGGTTAGATACAGAGTAAAGCTCCCTCTGCACTGCTAGCAATGGTTAGACACAGTAAAGCTCCCTCTGCACCGTCCCATCAAGCACTGTCAGCTCAGGTTAATGCAGCGTTATTGTCCCATAAGGCACTCCCGGGTAGGTACGTAGTTAGTTTTCGTGCCCTGGACTAAGAAGGGAAGAAATCAGCCAGGTTTCCTGCTCCTGATTCCTATCCAGTGTCCTCGGCTGGAAAGTGAGCATCTGTGAATATCAGGTGAGGTCAAGATGGAGCTTAACTCCAGTAGATTACCCCTTCACACACAGTTACATCTCTTGCTGAATGAACGATGAGCACTTTAGTGAGGTACTGTTTGAGTCAACAACTTCAAGAGAGCAAGGGTACGGTGAGTGGCAGAAATGGACCCAAAGCTGATGAGATGGGGTTTAAATTCGCGTGGCTGAGTGATTCACTTCAGTGAAGCGTTGGTGAGTAAATGTTTTTCCTCCTTTGCCCGATCAGTGCAAGGAGCGAATGAGGCCGGTGAAGAAAGCTCTGAAACAGCTGGACAAGCCGGAGGACGGGCTCTCTGAGAAGGAGCAGCTCCAGCACACCCGCAGCTGCCTGCTGAAGATCGGTGACCGGATCACCGAGTGCCTTAAAACGTACACGGACTCTGAGCACGTCAAGATCTGGAGAAGGTACAGTTTGCCGCCTGCATTTTTAAACCACCCCATGGCCTGTCGAGTCTCGGCTCGTTTGGGAGTGAGATTTGCTCAGCCTTTTGGGGGTTCAAAATGTTGACGCTTAATTCTGCATATTACTGAAAACGAGACCCCAGCTCTGTATTTAAATGGGTTTGTGATCTGTCTCGCTCTTTCTGATTGTAAATCTTGTTCCTGATAATTGATTCTGTGTAAACTCAAGAGGGGTGTAAAAATTCCAGTCTTGTGTCAGTGCAGATACTATAAGTAATCTAATGCATCGATTGCAGGGGTAGGTTATTCACGTTAAAATGAAGCTCATGAGTTCAAGCCCAGCTCGAGAACTTGAGCTTGTAATCTCTGCTGAGACTCCAGTGCAGTACTGAGGAAGTGCTACCTTGCCAAGCAATACTGTCTTTCAGATAAACGCTCTATCTACCCCTTCAGGTTGAAAGCAAAATCTCAAGGGCAATATTCAGACAAGAGCTGGGCGTCCTCCCAGTATCCTGGCCAGCATTCCTCCCTCAACCAACGGCACTATCAGCGGGTGACAGGGTCATTTATCTCGTCTCCTGTTGGTGAGATCTTGCTGTGTGCACGTTGGCTGCCGAGTTTGCCTCCATAAATGACTGCACTTCACAGTAATTCATTGCAAGCCAAATTGCTTTGGGGCTTCCTGAGGGGTGTGAAAGGCATCTTATAAATGTACGTTCGTTCATTCTCTTTAAAGCCACTGAAATGCTGGATCGGGAATCACACATTACTGTACCAGCGCTAACCGTGTGGAGCAAGAGAGCACAAGATGCTGTCTTTTCCTCCTCATTCGTTTGTTATGAAATGAAGCTAATGCCCAAAGTAACAGGTACTAGTATCTCGAAATAAGAAGCACGTAGATCCATCCAAGGAGGCAGATTCCTCTGGAAGGGCGCAGGAATCCAAAGCTCTGCTGCCTGTGTCCTAACTCGCACCAAGTCCCGTTCGCCCATCACCCCTGTGCTCCTGAACTACAATGGCCCATATTTTCCGACCCCCCCACGGGTGCGCATGAGGTGCGTACGCGCCCATAGGGGCCGCGCAAGTTCCGGGTTTGGGCGTGCGAAGAATTCTCTTGACAGATCCAACGCATGCCCAAGAAAGGTGCTCTGCGGGTGGAGAATTGCGCTATTTGCTCAACCTCCGCCCGCTGAAAGGCCGTGGAATTCTTACACCCGGTAAAAGCAGGTGTAAGGCCTGCTTTTACCAGCATAATAGTTTAAAAAAATAGAAAAATAAGATTTTATCACTCACTTATAAATTAAAAACCCCGTCCAATAAGGTAAGTTTATATTGAGCTCTGTTAAAACATATTAAAAAAAATTCAAAAAATTAAATTTTTGTTTAACATAATTAAATGCCATTTTAATTAATTTTATATATGTAATGGTTTTTCTTTAGTTATTTCAGTGTGTTGGTGAATTTTTGTAGTCATCCCCATTCATACTGTTGACAGTTCTGTGCGCACGGACCTGTCAAAAGTATGAATGGGGATTCCCTTCTTCCATTGGTTGGGCTGGCCCACGTGATCCCAGGGGCGCTTGTGAACCGCAGGCGCCCCTGGGATACCTGGGCCTCTGCGCATTTCCAAGAGGAGAGGCCCAGGAGCGGAAGCCTCGGGATCTACGGAGCCAGCAGGTAGGTTCGTAGAATTTTTGCTGATCGGAGGCATCCGCCCGCGGGAAGCCTCCGATCGGAAATTCAGGGCCTCTGTCTCCCAGTCTAGCAACGCCTCAATTTTAAAATTCTCATCCTTGTTTTCAAATCCCTCCGTGGCCTCGCCCCTCCCTATCACTGTAACCTCCTCCAGCCCCACAACCCTCCGAGATCTCTGCGCTCCTCCAATTCTGGCTTCTTGCACATCTCTGATTTTCATCGCTCCACCATTGGCAGCCGTGCCTTCAGCTGCCTGGGCCCTAAGCTCTGGAATTTCCTCCCTAAACCTCTCCGCCTCGCTACCTCTCCTCCTTTTAAGACGCTCCTTAAAACCTACCTCTGATCAAGCTTTTGGTCACCTGCCCTAATATCTCCTTATGTGGCTCAGTGTCAAATTTTGTTTGATAACGCTCCTGTGAAGTGTCTTGGGATGTTTTACTACATTAAAGGCGCTATATAAATGCAAGGTGTTGTAGATGGAGTCTGTGGCTGACACTAACTGAGTGTGTCCAATTACCTCTACCTGATGTAAAGTATCAGCTGGGCACAATGCTGCTGCACAACATCAGTGAGGGCTGTTTCTCCTAAACACATGGGAACGTTTTAATATGAAGTGCACAGAGAGGAAGTAACTTGTATTTTAAATACTTCCCCCCTCCAAAATCCCCCCCCTCTTTCAGTTTTGTTGCGAGATCAAGTAGACTTTGTAGGAAAACGTTGGCACAAGAGTGCAGTTCTTCAAAGTCTGCTGGTTATTGGCTGCTGTTGCTGAATACTTCAGCCTCATCTTGCTCCCCATGTGCACTAGACTCACCTCACTCAGTCTTCCCTTCAGTCCACAATCGACAGGCTTTTCAAACCCAAACTTGGCCTTGCATCTAATCTAATCTTCTCTCCTAACCTTGCTTGTGTCCTGCACTGAGAGCCTTAGCCGTTCACGTCAGTCTCTCAATTTAAAAATATCAAGTCCAGTCCAAACCCAGGGAAGTGGTACAGTTTAATTCACTAAAACATTCTCTTATTTTTCCCACAGAAATCTCTGGATTTTTGTGTCCAAGTTCACCGAGTTTGACGCCAGAAAATTGCACAAACTGTACAAGTTAGCACAGAAGAGGCGGTCCCAGGAAGAGGTAACGATATCCCAGTTCATCTCACAATCACTTGGCACTGATCACATGAGCTTCCTGGGAGCAGCACTGGTGAGAGATGAGGAGTACAATCCTGTTCCGCCACCTCCCCTGTCGGGAAGAGTTGAACTAACTTGGGATGGGGAGGAAGCCAGGGGTTTCCGGGAGTGCAGAGTCACAAATATTTGGATTGGGTGCACTGGAATTTTTTTATTGTTACTGTTCAGGACAGGCAAGTCCCTCCCTAACGGCACTGTGGGAGTACCTTCACCACACGGACTGCAGCGGTTCAAGAAGGCGGCTCACCACCACCTTCTCGAGGGCAATTAGGGATGGGCATTAAATGCTGGCCTTGCCAGCGACGCCCACGTCCCATGAACGAATAAGAAAAAAATTATGTGATACTTAAAGCTCCCTTTACTGATACCGTCAGGAGTGTGACTGGGTCAGCATAGAGCAGGGGTGTGTAAGTGGACCGGTGTAGTCCAGGTCAGGAAAATTGGCCGTGTTTCCCCTTCCTGGATGCTGGGTGAGAGTGGAATCAGGCGTCATTGTGATGCCCCCCAGAGTCAAATAGTCTGTCGACACACACCGGGCTAATGCATGCAGATTGGCTACTTGGACGTGGTATTGGAAGGTGCTGATGAAGCTTTCTGCCAGAACAATTCGGCTCCTTCAGGGGAGGTGGGGGGCAATGTCAGGTCGGAAAGGGAAGAAACTGTTCCTTTCTTCCCTACTTGACCCTATGTGGCTCTGATTTAATGGCCGGTTTTTCTTTAATATGCCACTTCCTTTAGGAGGAACAGAAGAAGAAGGAGAATAACTCCGAGAGTAAACGTCAGTTTAAACCTGAGCCCTCGGGGTCGAGTCGCGATTCCATGAACTCTCTGTCGCACGCGCAGCATGGTCCCCATGGTCCTCACCTGCTTCCACCCCACCACCAACAGCAAATGCATGGCCACCACCGGGACCCCTACAACCAGCTCAACAAGAGGCCTTTCAATAATGCAGGTAGGGATCAGCGGTGTTCCTGCACGCAGTCCTCGATTCAAGTGGCTCCAGCCTCGTGTGTATCCAGCTCGGCCGATAGCGGTGAAGACTAACTGCAGCGTTAGTAGCTTTTTGTTAGGGTGGCAGCCTAACTTGAGTGTCGCTGTAAGACCCTGTACCCACAGCGTGGGCTTGTACTGGCGATACCCCCGTGATTTCAGTCACGCCACAGTGGCCAAGTGGAAGCCAAGCACTTTCCCCACAAGTAGAGAAAGAAAAACATTAAAATACTGGCTCGAGGTCTCACTTTTTATTGGGTCCTTTCGCTTGCTGTGCGGAAGTTGGGGTAACCCTGCCTCCTAATATCTTTCCCTTGCCTTTTGCTGGAGAGAAGGAGAGGGGACAACAACGGAGATTTGGCAGATGCAATACAATATTGGAAAATGTGAGGTTATGCACTTTGGCAGGAAAAATCAGAGAGCAAGTTATTATCTTAATGGCGAGAAACTGGAAAGTACTGCAGTACAAAGGGATCTGGGAGTCCTAGTGCAAGAAAATCAAAAAGTTAGTATGCAGGTGCAGCAGGTGATCAAGAAGGCCAACGGAATGTTGGTTTTTATTGCTAGGGGGATAGATTATAAAAACAGGGAGGTATTGCTGCAGTTATATAAGGTATTGGTGAGACCGCACCTGGAATACTGCATACAGTTTTGGTGTCCATACTTAAGAAAAGACATACTTGCTCTCGAGGCAGTACAAAGAAGGTTCACTCGGTTAATCCCCGGGATGAGGGGGTGGACATATGAGGAGAGGTTGAGTAGATTGGGACTCTACTCATTGGAGTTCAGAAGAGTGAGAGGCGATCTTATTGAAACATATAAGATTGTGAAGGGGCTTGATCGGGTGGATGCGGTAAGGATGTTCCCAAGGATGGGTGAAACTAGAACTAGGGGGCATAATCTTAGAATAAGGGGCTGCTCTTTCAAAACTGAGATGAGGAGAAACTTCTTCACTCAGAGGGTAGTAGGTCTGTGGAATTTGCTGCCCCAGGAAGCTGTGGAAGCTACATCATTACATAAATTTAAAACAGAAATAGACAGTTTCCTAGAAGTAAAGGGAATTAGGGGTTACGGGGAGCGGGCAGGAAATTGGACATGAGGCTGAGTTCGGATCGGTCGAGGCCCTGTGGGTGGCGTAGCGGGCCCAGGGGCTGAGTGGCCGGGTCCTGCTCCTACTACTTGTGTTCTTTAGATTTGAGGTGAGGATCAGATCAGCCATGATCTTATTGAATGGCGGAGCAGGCTCGAGGGGCCGATTGGCCTACTCCTGCTCCTATTTCTTATGTTCTTATATTAACACTGAATACTGGCTTGGTCAACACTCCCTCCCAGCCTATGATTGATGTCCCACATATGCAGGGAGCAGCAGGTCTGTTGCAGACTGTAGTGGGGGGGGGAATGTGCTGATCCAAAGCGCCCTCTGAGCATCACTGGGCTAATGAGACGTGCCAAAATGCAATCTACTGAGGTCCTAATTCTCTCGTGCATCCTGCTTTGTGTAGATCGGGGAGAGCGACAGAGGGATCGGATGTACAACTACAGCAACAATAACCAGCAGTGGGGCTCTGACCGGCATCACCCATACGACCAACACAGATACAAGGACCACCACTTCGGGGACCGCAGGCCCCGCGGAGATCCCCACAGGAACTCTGGCAATTACCGGCTGAACAACATTCACCGCAAGAGACCGTACAACCAGTACGGCAATGAGCGGGACCACCGAGGGCACCGGGATTATTACGACAGGTGCCTTTCTTTTGTTGCTTACTCGGTAGCAGTTGCGCCTAATGCAGGTCTCTGGTGAGGCTTGTCGCAGTATGACGGCTACCCGTGGCTTTGAGGCAGTGCCGCAGTATGACGGCACGATGAAAGGGAAGAAACAAGCAACTGGAAAGCAAGGCCTCGGTTTAATGGTTCAACCAGACACTGATACCTCCGACAACGCATGCTCCCCGGCCGAGGTTATGAGCTCAAACTCCAACTGTGGATCTCAGACTCTGGCAACAGTTTGCTTCTACCTGCTCTGTCCCATCCATTCATAATTTGAAGCACTTCTATCATATCATCCTGTAATCTGTTGTAACAAAAAGGCCCCAATTTTTTAAGTCTTTCTTTGCATTTCCTCATAACAGTCAGCATCCTTGTGAATCTGCACTGAACCCTATCTTAAAGCATCAGTGTCCTTCCGATGGTGTGGCACCCAATACCGCACACAGTGTTCCAACAAGTCTTAAGGTTTTATACAGGCCGATTATTACCTTATATTCTACACCTCTTGTGATGAACCTCGAATTCCATTTGCTTTTTGTCTTTACGGTCTTATTAATCTTTAGTGTCCTGTGAGCCTGTACCCACTAATCCCTCTGCTGTTCCACATCACTGAGCCTGTTTCTATTCATGGTATAATTACTGCTCTAGGTCACTACCACAGATGTTAAATTAACTGACGTGTAATTACCTCCGTCTACTTAAAAAAAAAAAATTAGTACTACATTGGCCACTCTCGTTTGCTCCGGCGCACACCCCACACTCAGTACAGCCCTGAAATATCATTTTTAGAGCCTTGGTAATTTTCCTCTCCCCTCTCCTGTGTCCAATGTTCCTGCTGAGGTGTGCGTGCGGCCGCGCAGTAATCTGAAAGGTCCCGCGCAGGTCGCTCACCGGCTTTTACATTGTAAATACGGCACAGGCGCAGAAATTTAAAGGGGCTGCGCGGCTCACAGCGAACATTGTCTCTGACGGTATGGAATATGATGGCTATTATCGTGGCTATTATCTTGGCCAAATTAGCTTCGGTCATTTAAGTCTGTCTTCGTTTTCCTTCCAGGCGTCATCAGGACATGAAACGGCGCAGGTCAGACGAGTTTAGACCTCAGGACCACCACAGTTTAGGGCACCAGCCAGACTTCCGGAGATTGCCCGATCACAGGCCCCCTGGGGCCTACCACAGCCAGGGACCTTCTGAACACTATAGACCCTTTCACCTTGAAAAGCCGACGGAGCACAAGACACCCGCACCAGACCACCGCTCGCCCCTCTCTCAGAGATCGCCACATGATCCGAAATCCCCCCTGGAGCACCGGTCCCCTCTAGACCGCTCGCTGGAACACAAGAACACTCCTGACTATAACTGGAATGTAAGGAAAACGTAGAGTCAGTTCTGAGGAAAATGGGGAAGCTGCTCCACGGTTCTCCATTTTATACATTTAAAAATAAAACCCCACACTTTCCCTATTCTCACCACACACAAAAAATTGAGCGACTGCTGTGATATCAATTGCACAACGAATGTGAAACAATTGGGGAGAATGAGGAGAGATTTCTGCTGCTTGAACAAGAACGCTCGCAATTTGGACCTTTTTTTTTAATTAAAAAAAAGACGGTGTCGGCGCGGATCCCAAATTCGTGCATGCGTGCTCGTTCTGGAAACCTCGTTGGTCAGAAAGGGAGGGGGAAAGATGGGCTTTTGGGAGACGACAGCTCCTACATTGCAGGCGGTGATTTTCACGGTTCGTTAAAGGACTGTCACAGAAGGGTGTCAGCAGAGTGCAATTCAGAAAAAAATGTCATATCTCCTGTCGGCTTTGTCTGTTCATGGTCTCTGCCAAAATATTTCTATGTTTTATCCTAAATGTGCGTGACGATACTCTCTCTGTGCTGAGTAGTGTTGGGCAGATCTGTTCTTTTTCTAAATAGTGTTCCAAAATTGACAGGGGAACTAACTTGCGGTTCCATGCTAATGTATAGAGAGCGGTACCAGTGTTGGGGAGACTACTACTTGTCTCTACTTGTTAGCCTGTCTTCTAGAGCCGCCGTAACTTGCCCAAGAAATACCAAAAAAAAAGGGAAACAGGACGGTCAGAAATTCTTCCATAGACGAGGGTTTAGTGTCTCGATAGAAGGGAAGGAATGGCAAAGCAGAGCGGGCGGAGGGGAATTAGCACTTTTGTGTTCCGTACGAATGCGCCTTGTTCCGATTTCTGGGATCTGTCTTTAGAATGTAGTGTCGTCATTTGTAACAACAGTATTAGGTCTTTACAAACACAACAATCGTGAAGAAAAATATCAGTATCTTGATTCTAACCGCCAGTCTTCACCTTCCGCAATATAGACGTCGTGTGTCGCACTCGGTCACAATGTAAGCACTTTGTTCCGTTTACTTCCCCTCCCCTTGCCTGCCCCAAATTTCCTTCTGCCTTGGATATTGTGGATCGGTCAGTCCTCACAAGTAAAATAACCTATTTTTTTATGACTTCGTTCCAACCTGTGTTTGATGGGGGGGGGGGGGGGTGAGAATAAATATGCACGTTAAAAAAACTGAATTGGTGGAGAAAGGAGGAGGAATGCTTAATCAGAGTGGAACGATAGGTTTGTTTTATTGGTGATTAGTAACCTGTTCTCCAAATGACTGACTGTGCCATACGATAGGGAGACGGGCGATCATCAGTGTTTTACGTTCCAGCATCCCTCGGAGTTGTTCCTTTCAGTGTTTCGAATCATGGAGAAAGTGGCACTTCGCCTCTCTTGCCTGCCATGCACACTCCCTCCCAATCTAGCTGCACTCCTACTCACCTGTACCCGCCTGCGCGGGCGGCTATACCCGCCCACACGTGCATTCACTCAGCAGACGCACATCTGTGCCCAGACACACACACCCATTCACCAACCAATTCTCTTGCACGCCATCTTGGCTGAGGGCATTCTACTTAATAGACCAATCCAATTAAATTTATTCTCTCTTTTTTAAAAAAAAACCTTTTGAGGTTCCTAAGATCTTCAAGTTTGCTTTTTTAAATGCTTTTTGCTGATCAATTCATTTCGGACCTGTGTTTATTGACTTACCCAAGTATTGATGCACCGAACAAGCTCCTGAATCTTGCTTCCGTGCCGTCAGTTCAGCGACACAGGGAGATAGATATTGAATGTGCCCCGTGCGCCCTTGTCTTCTCCCATACTTCATCGTTTGTGAAATCCAAATAACAGGGCAAATTACTCAAACCTTAGCAACTGAGGATTGAATAAATGTGCAAAGTTTAAGGTACATAAAACTGGATCTCCCCAAACCTCACTGTAAAGGATACAATGCCTCTTTCCCAGATTGAGTTGAATTAAATTATAATTAAAAATTCCCATGGAATGTAATTTTTTTTTTAAACTGAATATGAACACTTTGTACGGCTAGTGTATGCCAAAATTCCAACTGGTCCTTCGACAATACTGTTGCCCCCCTAGGTTAAGGTTTGGTGTTGAACACAGCAGCCAATGTCACAGTTACTGCTCGCTACTTGAAGAAAAGGGGCAGGTTGCAGGAGAGCAGAGACACACTGCACCTGCCTCCACTCCACCACGCTGCATTCAGTGTGAGCGCGATTCATCATGCGCATAATCTGCTGCTAATAAGGATCACCCTGTTGCGGTGGAAAGGGGCAGCCTGACAGGACAGTCTGACAAGAGGGTTGAGCAAGATCCCATTCACAGTTCTTTCGTGCCTTTAGTTTTGAAATGATGAGGTCCTTTGTATGTCAGTTAATGCCGAACTAGAACGATGGCTGAATTTGCAGTGGACCCGTTACGATACTTGCCTCCTGCTTCTTTTAATTATTTGATGAGCGATTGCCAAAACTAAATTAAATACAGATTTTTGGGTACAGCAAGGCCGAAGAAATTGTGGCCCCTTCCGTAATGGTGTCCACATCGAGCCCTGATGGTGTTCCTTGGTCTTCGTGCAACCTGTTATTTAAACTTTCCACTTGTCTGTCTTTCCCTTCTCCGCCCCACACTTTTGCTCAATCAACAAGGCCAGTGGAAATCCCCGCCCTTGCAAGGCCCCCTGAGTTTCTCAATCCCGGCTTCAGACTGGCACATGTCTGAACTGCCGTATTCCTTCAACACATCAGTTTGGACGTGTTGCTGAAGGGGTTGCACCGTTCCGCCACTTCGCTGTACCGTACTTAATGCTAAAACATGGTGTGCTAATAGGCCAGTGTCGCTCACCAACTTATTGTCGAAGGAACAGACACCCAGGCAGCATCTTGCTTGAGGGTCATTCTCTGAAATGCTGCAGCACACTGACTCAGAGAGTGACGGGACGCAGGTCCGCAGAGCTCCTGATTTCAATCGTGCCACTCCGGGTAGTGAACAAGGGGAAGAGAATGTTTTTTTTTAAAAAAACACACATCTGGGGGATGAATAGTTCCATTAACTGGGCCCTTTAACTTGCTGTATAGGAGTTGGAATAACCCTCCCTCCTAATATAATTCCCATGTCACTTTTTTGTTGGAGAACAAGGAGAGAGAGAACAGCACTGGATCCCAGCTTGGGCAACACCCCACCACCAAGCAGGCTGTGGATGGTGGACCCAGAGACACGGGAGGAGCAAGTGTGCTGAGTGCCACAGGTGAAGGGGTAAGAGGTATTGAGCCCTGAAATAAGCGCCACTGTTGTCGAGGGCCAGCTTTAGCCCGGGCTTGACCTGAGGTGTGGGAGCCAACACTATGAACCTAGGTAGAGCTTCGTAAATGAAGAACGCGCGTGGGTTAGGTGTTGGCTTGGTTTATAATGATCCATAAAGGCACTTTGTAATCGTGCTGTTTTGTCCCTTTTTTCAATGCAAGAATTATAATCAACTTGAGAGTGAAGAGGTTAAGGAGCTGAGTAGAGTTGGGGTTTACATTTGGGACTCAGCTATGTGAGTTTCTACCGTTACAGCACGGTTACAACAAGTGTGCAACAAAAATGTGACTGGTGGCAGTGAGCGAGCAGCGCTGTAACTCATGGGTGTGGGATGGACCTTTAAGTGGCCGAGGTGAAGATGCTCCAGTGGTCTTGTGCGCGAGAGAATTCCTGGACCCCACCGCCGTCGGTCAGATAGGGCAGTGCGAAGACCTTGACTCTCTGCTTGCTGCACAGTTCATGGATAAAGCTTTTTCTACCAAGAGATTTGTACGGGTGAACAGTGTGGGTACTTACGCCAGTTAATGCCAACCGGCGGAGAATGAGGACCAGGAGCAGGACCACTTTGTGAAGATGCTTCTGAAGAAAGCTCATCAGTGATGAGGAAAACTCTTCACCGGCAAACCTCAGCTGAATTTTGTTTGCCTTCTCACAGTGCCATCGCCCTAGCGTTGTAGAAAGCCCTGCAGCGTTTTGGTGTGACAGGCCAGACACGCGCGCACACAAGTGCAACTGCTAATATTTTTTATTGCTGCGAGTTCCAGGATATTCTATTGGGCAGAATTACGTAGTGTTTCTCTAGTGTCCGGCCCTTGATTTCTTCAGATCTTCCACATGACAAGTAACAGGCTGCTGTCACCCTTCTGATACTGCCTCCGTGCATCAGATACAATGTGAAGCTATAGCAAGAATATATTCCCCAGTTTTAAATTTTTAAAAAATCTTGTTTGTTTTTTAATGGCTCCTGCCACAAATTCCTATGGACAGTAAGAATGAAGGAGATGTTAAAGTGATGGAAGAAGACAATAAAAATCAGCTGCCAATAGTCCCACTTATTTTGTTTTGCTGAGAGTGTCGGTACAGAGTTTCTGTAAAACTTATGTGGACTTTTTAAATGACTTTAAAAATACGTAAATATTAATTTATATTTGTGAAAAGGCCACTGTTAGTGCATTTTGGTGTAAATACTTTGTTTATAGTACGTATTAAATTTTCCTACACCTTAACCATTTACTGCTTACTGAAGAGTTGTCATTTCTGGTGCATTTTAATGTGGAGTGTGTGGAATGGTGGGATCTCGTTACTGGACGTTGGTGACATCAGCAACAACTTGTATTTATACAGCGCCTTTAATGTAGTAAAACGTCCCAAGGCGCTTCACAGGAGCGATTATCAAACAAAATTTGACACCGAGCCACATGAGATATTAGAGCAGATGGCCAAAAGCTTGGTCAAAGAGGTAGGTTTTAAGGAGCGTTTTTAAAGGAGGAGAGAGAGGCGGAGAGGTTTGGGGAGGGAATTCCAGAGCTCCGGGCCCAGGCAGCTGAAAGCACAGCCGCCAATGGTGGAGCGATGAAAATAGGAATTGGGCCAGAATTGGAGGAGCGCTGAGATCGCGGAGGGTTGTGGGGCTGGAGGAGTTACAAAGACGGGGAGGGGCGAAGCCTTGGAGGGATTTGAAAACAAGGATGAGAATTTTAAAATTGAGGTTTTGCTGGACTGGGAGCCAATTTTGGATGAGCTAAAGTTTATGGAGGGTGATGCTGGAAAGGCTGCATTTATTGCCCATTCCCAGTTGCCATGAGAACGTGATGAACTGCCTTCATCATAGTGACTGCTTAGCCATTTCAGAGGGCATAAAGATTCAACCACCTTCAGTCACATGTAGGCCAGACTGGGTAGGAATAGCAGGTTCACTATGGCCTCCTGGAGCTTGCTCGATTGTCTTCAAGGATTGGGGAGGAATTTCCTGGATTTTTTTTTCCTAAATAGGTGTTCAAAAAAAAAAACTTCTCCCAGCCCCCAGGAGATTGCATTACTGTGGGGGCGGCGGGGAGAAGGTGGGTATGGTGGAGGAGAAAGAGATGCTGTTTGGAGGTTACATTGTGCCAGATGGGACTGCCTCAGTGGACCAGCTGGTCTTTTCCTGTGCTTGGTAGGCTCCCTTCCCTGAAGGATGTCAGTGAACCTGTTGGGTTTTTATGGCAATCGGACAACTTTCCTGGTGCCAGCCCACAAATTACCAGATTTATTGAATCCAGTTTCACACCATGCTGTGGTGGAATTTGAATCTTGGACCTCTGGATTGCCAGTCCAGTACTATAACCACTATCCGACCACACCCAGGCACTGATGATTCATGCTCTGTGTTGAGATGCTACATTTGGCCGTCATGCCACCAAGTTATAGAAGGGAAAAATCAGTTAAGTGCCTGTGTTCGTTAACTTTACCCAGTGACTCCTGTTGAAAAATGAATAGAGGAGGCCGGGGTTGGACTTGGCCTGATGCCATCTATAGTCAAATAGCTGTGTTGACATTCAATGTTGAGTCTTGCACACAAAGAATGGTCACTTGAGTGAGGTACAAAGGGGTGGGGGGGGAAGTTCCTGTGAAACTACCCCAGCATGAGTTCAAGGTTTCAGCCAAGCAGGGGAGAAAATAATGAGGATGATGCTGGGCCTTCTCACTGGTGCCCTCTTCTGTACCTGGGTTGGCTCTGGTCTTTGGCACATTAGAAACGAGGACAAAGAGGCTGCTGGAAAGTTTCAGGTAACACGAGCTGGCCCTTGAGGCAAAGCCGGTCATGGCTCCGAGATCGCTCTTCACACCCGCTACAGAAAGGAAAGGAAAGGACCCAGCAAGGAGATTTCACCCCTGGCCTCCCATTTGGGCAAGGTAGCAGCAAGGACATCCCTGCTGCTCACATTGCTTCTCTGACTCTCAACAACTTCCATTGGTATAGCACCTTTAACATAAAGAAATGCTCCACGGTGCTCAATGAAAGACATGGAAAACTGATGCCAAGCCAGGAAATGAGAGATTAGGAGAGCTGACCCAAATCTTGGTCAGAGATGGCTTTTGAGGTTTTTTAAAAGAGAGAGGTGGAACGGTTTAGAGAGCAAATTCCAGATGATAACACTGTTATTAGGATGAGGAGCAGGTACACAAGAGGCCAGAATTAAAGGAATGGAGAGTTTAGGGAGGAGGGGGGAGAGGTAAGGGGTCAATAGTGCTGGAGGGGAAGTGGAAGTAGGTCAGGGTCAGACTCTGGTGGGATTTAAAGATGAAGATTTTGAATTGGAGGCACTGGGGATGCAGAGCCGGCATGGTATGGGGTGATGGGTGAGTGTGACTTCGTGCGTGACAGGATATTTTCAGCAGCATTTTGGGCAAGTTGGAGGAAGGGAGGCTACTGTTGGAATAGCCGTGTCTGGAGGTGGCAAAGGCGTGTACAAGGGTTTCAGTGGCAGATAAGCCGAGGTAGGGGTGGATGCGGAAGTGAGCAGCCATTGTGTTGGAGAGGATATGGGACCTGAAGATTGAGAACCGTCTGGTTCAGCTGGAAAGAGGGAGGGGGATGGACTCGGCAGCAAGGGAGCGGCATTTGTTTCAGGAGCCAACTATTGAGCTGGAGGAAGGTAAAACTCCACCAAAACTGGATGTCGGACGTGCAGTCTGCCAGCAGCGAGACACTCGGGGTCAAGAGAGGTGGTGAAGTGATGGAGCAGGGTGCAAATGTGGAACCTGTCCCCCCCCAAACCTGCGGGTGACATTGCTGAGTGGAAGTATGTCGACAAGGAAGAGAAGGGGATAGATCCTTGAGGGAGTCCAGAGGTCACTGGCTGGGATTAGGAAGAGAACGGTGATGGTGATGCTCTGGCTACAGCCAGTTAAGAGTGGAACTGTGCAAGGGCAGAGCTGGGCAAAAAGAGAGGCATTGGTGGAGAACGGCGAGGTCAGTGTGTTCAATTGTCACGCCACGTCATTATCAACCCCATCTCCGGACTGGCAGACCTGCCAGTGGGGACTGAATGGTCGGAATCTCTTCCTCTCAGATGCTTGAGTGGCTTCCGTGGAAGGTCTGTGCCCTTTTATTAGCAAGGATTGCTCTGAGCTACTGCTGCATTCAAGGTGCAGAATCAGCCAGAGTTCCTGCCGCTTGATCACGATCCAGTGACCCCCCTGCTGCAACGTGCATGTAGGAGAGAAAATTGGAAAAATCAGGAGTGAATACCACACTCCCTCCCATGAAATGACAGATTTGGGCACCATTTTTGCCAGGTGTCATGTGTTATGCTGAACACCAGAGGGTAGTGTTGCCTCAGGTTGTGTAGCAGCCCAGAGTCACATCAATCACAGTAAATGTATACTCTGTTCTACAGAATTATAAATATCATATTAAAATAGCCAAGGTATCACAGTCGCAGGAAGCTCAAATTTCAGGCTTTACGAGTCAGACTTTGTCTGCAGAGTGTGATAGAAAGGAGAGTTTGTTTCTCAGTTTCAGAGGCATGAGTTGACAGCTGCGAATCTCATGAGAAGTGGATTCCAGTGATTCCCACATTATTCACTCTCTGGCCCATGCAGAGGGGCAGGTCCCAGGTTTGATTGCTGGTCTGCCCTGACTTGACTGGTCTGAGCCAGGACATCTTTGGCATGATACGATTGGCTTTGGGCTATTGCCTCATCCTCCCTATCTCTGTAACCTCCTCCTGCCCTGCAATCCTCTGAGATCTCTGCACTCCTCCAATTCTGGCCTCTTGCGCATTCCCGATTTTAATCGCTCCACCATTGGCTGCCGTGCCTTCAGCTGCCCTAAGCCTCTCGTTTAAGACGTTCCTTAAAACCTACCTCTTTGACTAAGCTATTGGTCATCTGTCCTAATATCTCCTTATGTGGCTCAGTGTCAAATTTTGTTTGATAATCGCTCCTGTGAAGCACCTTGGGATGTTTTACTACTTTAAAGGCGCTATATAAATGCAAGTTGTTATTGCTTTAGGAAGAGAAAAAAAAATCACCCAAGGGTCCTGTTCCCGATCACTAACTAAAGCAGCCAGCCCAGAAATGTGCATCTGTGGATGTCGGGGGAAGAACAGGATGGGTGTCGACTGTGATGCTCCCATGATCTAATATCCTGACATTAGGCTCACACGTGAAGATTAGCCTTTAGGGCAAGGTACTTGTGGGTACCTGGTGAAGATAGAACCGTACCTCCCGCCCCTCACCCTAAGAGTCAACATCATCAGGAAAGAAGGGGAGAAAACCAGACCCCCATTAAAATATGACTAAAAGAAAGCCGTACACTTTATACAGCACCTTTCACAATTCACGATGTCCCAAACGATCTTCCCTGTAATTTTGTTTGGGGGGGGCTGTGCGCCCCTTTAACGGGCTGTGCTGCCCCTTTAACGGGCTGTGCGCCCATTCAAAAGTCCACGTGTGCGCGGATTTCCATTTAAAAGCCGGCTCGCCGGCTGCGCGGAACCCCTGGAGCACTGCGTGGCCATGCAGCTTAAAGGGAACATTGGTTCCAAAGCGCTTTACAACCAATGGAGTACCTTTGAAGTGGAGTCACTGTCGTAATGTGGGAAACACGGCAGCCAAATTGCGCAATGTGATAATGACCAGATTATCTGTTTTATTGATATTGGTTGAGGGATAAATATTGTCCACGACACTGGGGAGAACTCCCCTGCTCTTCGAAATAGTGCCATGGGATCTTTTACATCCACCTGAGAGAGCTGACGGGGCCTCGGTTTAACGTCTCATCCGAACGACGGCACCTCCGACAGTGCAGCACTCCCTCAGTACTGGACTGTCGGCCTGGATTATGCGCTCAAGTTTTCTTGGAGTGGGACTAGAAACCACAACCTTCTGACTCCGAGGCGAGAGTGCTGCCCACTGACATGCAACAACATTGAGGGGAGAATTCAATCCCCCCCCAAAAAAAGGTTCAAAATTAAGAGCAGGATTACAGAGTTGAAGTGCTCGGTGATTGTGTCGATCTCTCCAATTCCCTTTTAGACACTTGTTGCTGGACCAGTGAAATAGAAGCCGCTATTTTCAGTGCCAAGGGCTCAGCAGAATTCCTGGTGCTATTTGCACTCAGAACGGCGGGTTCTATAAATACCACACTATCAGTCAAATTCTGGTGGCTGAGAGATAGCTGCAGTATAAGGGATCAAGTCCACAATCTAAATATACACAGTGCTGAGTGCTTTCAACAGCAGAAAATCCTTTCATAATCTCACCATGTTCTGTTCCTCCACTTACATCCAGAGAGAGGAGACACCATTCGGCCCATCAACTGCACTTCACCCAGAAACTATATTCTACAATGGACTTGCACCTTTTTGTTTTCTAAAATCTGTATCATTAAATTCCTTTCCTAATCGTCCTTGAAATTTTTTAAAAACTTTTATTAAATATAGACCAGACCAGGTAAAGACAGCAGGTGGCATTCCCTAGTTAAATAGCTTGTTTACTTCAACCTCATGCTTACATGTCATTATTTTGAATGTATCATGTCTTTCCTTAATTCTACCAGGAAGATTACTTAAAGCAGCTGAGATCTGACCAGCTGTGGGACTGGAATGTGATGACTTTTGCACGGGACCCTTCTGATATTTCTCCCCACCCCCACGTCAAGAGTTATTGGATGACAGACAGCAGTGAGTGTAGATTGGTTAGATATACTCCCCTCCTACAGTGCTGTATCCCTGATTTATAATGGCCATATTTTGCTGTCGAAGTAACGGTGAGGCTCGCAGCGCTCACTGTTATTGAGTAAATTGGACAGTGACTTCTGGTGACCGCACAGGTGCAGTTAAACGCAGAAATCAGGACGTTGCTGTCCGAGTTGCCCTGCTCCTCCAGAAGCTGCATTATACCGATACCTAGCCGAGAGACTCGCCATTGAAGCACATGGAACGGCGTGAAGTCACTGCACTAACCTCATAGATACAGGCTAAATTCATCAGAAAAAATTAGGCCTTATCTGAGGAAGGAGGTTCTTGCCATGGAAGGAGTTCAGCGAAGATTCACCAGGCTGATACCTGGGATGGCAGGAATGACGTATGAGGAGAGATTGGGTTGATTGGGCTTATACTCGCTGGAGTTTAGAAGAATGAGAGGGGATCTCATTGAAACTTATAAAATTCTGACAGGATTAGACAGACTAGATGCAGGAAGGATGTTCCCGATGGCCAGGGAGTCCAGAACCAGGGGTCACAGTCTAAGGATAAGGGGTAAGCCATTTAGGACAGAAATGAGGAGGAATTTCTTCACCCAGAGAGTGGTGAACCTGTGGAATTCTCTACCACACAAGGCAGTAGAGGCCAATTCATTAAATATATTTAAGAAGGAGTTGGATATATTTCTTAAGGCTAAAGGGATCAAGGGATATTGGGAGAAGGCAGGTACAGGGTTCTGAATTTGGATGATCAGCCATGATCGCATTGAATGGCGGAGCAGGCTAGAGGGGCCGAATGGCCTACTCCTGCTCCTATCTTCTATGTTTCTATGTTTGTCCATTCCAGTGTAAGTACATTTTTAACAACATGATAAGTCTTAATTACAGTCAAACAACCTCTCGGGGCCTGAAAATTAACTTTTACAAACATGGAGTCTCATTCCTTTGGACTCTAATTACTGCTGTAGATTTTTAAAATTAAATTTCTTTTTACTTTTTCTTTCTGTCTCTTATCTCTCTCTCTCTTAATCCCATCTTTCTTTCCCTCTCTTTATTTCGCTTTCTGTACATGATTTAACATTGAGTTAAATATTCCAACTGACGCTTCCTGGTTCAGACTCAGCGCGCCTCATTGACTATTCTTCATTCTGATTGGTTGAGGAGATACACAGGTCCCAGATCCCCTGTAGAGGGCGCTGCACCAAAATGGGTTTCTAATCACAGCGAGTTCCAGAGCAAAATCCCACAGGAAGTCTGTGAGCAAGTGCTGGCACCGTTCCTTCGCCGCTGACCGCAAAATCCGACCCATTGTTTTCTGTGAGAAACAGAAAATATTGTAGGTTGTTAGGCGGGAAAAGTACTTTGCACCATCATCATGCAGTGTCCCAGAGTGATGCCCACTCCACCAAGCAGCTTCAAATTTGGGCTGTGCTGCTTGACACTATTCTCACTATCCATCCATGGGAAATAAGACTCTCAGTTCCTTCACAATCTGACTCTCCAATTCCCACCTCTGTTGCCCTTCACCCATCGCCCCTGCTTAACCGTTCCCCCTATCTCTGCCTTTGATGTCCTTGTTTCCACCAAATCAGTCACCATCTCCCACGTCGGTCGTTCCCCTGGTACACCCACATCTTCACCTCAAGATGGAGGGGCGCCAATTGAGCGTATCTGGGGCACAACTGGTCCAGACATTGCTCACTAGATGTGGTTTGACCCGCCTGAAACATTACTTGAGCTTTGCTCTCCTCTGTCAAAACCACCCGTTGCTCCAGGATCAACCTGGAAACTAATGACAACCTAAGCACCTATTTCTATGACCAACTGCCTCTTTAAGTCCCTCTCCCCAGCCCCCTCCATCCTTACCTCAAACACCAAATGCAGAGAGCTCATGGATTTCTTTGTCTCCTCTGCTGCTTCCTCTCCTCCTCATTCCCCAACCTCCACCCATTCTAGCCCAGGACCCACTCTCTGCAGTTTCTTTCCCATTCCCCCCCATCCTCTCCAAGCTCATCTCATCTATGGCACCCACCTCCTATTCCCTTGATCCATCTTCTCCACTCATCTCCTGACCCCTGTGTTAGCCAACACCATCAATTGTTCCCTTTCCTCAGTCACCTTCTTTGATGCCGACAAAACTCCCATCCTCAAAACAACCCCACCCTCGGCATGTCTGACCTCTGAAATTATCGCTCCATCTCTTAACTTCCTTTTCCTCCAAGGTTCTTAAGCATGTCATCACTTCTCAGCTCCACGCCCTTCTCTCCCAAAATTGCCAGTTTGATTCTTCCAGTCCTGCTCTCCCCTTCTCGCGGCACCAGAATGTCCCTGGCCAAAGTCCCTTTGTGCCCGGGATAATGATGCATTGTGTCGTGTCCTTCTTGTCTTCTATGCAGCATTCAATAAGGCTGACTGTGCCATCCTCCGTCAGTGACTCTTCTCCGCCGATGACTCTCCTCCATCATTCAGCTTGATGAGACTGTCCTTTGCATGGTTCAATTCCTGCCTATCCAAACACTTCCATTGCATCTCTTCCCTCCCCCACACAGTCACCTCCAGGGTCCCCCAAGTATCTGCCAATGGCCCCTTTTTCTTAGCTGCATGCTGCCCTTCAGCAAGCATGCAGTCAGCTCCCATGTGTATGCTGATGACGCCCAGCTCTATCTCTCCACCACTTTTCTCATTCTCTCAACTACCTCCCTGCTGTCAACTATTTGCCCAACATTATATCCTGGATTGAATCACAACGAGCTCCATCCCAACATCAGCCATTGTCTTCAACTACCTGCTACTGATACCGTATCTCCCAATCACTGTCTCACACAATTAACAATCTTGTTTGATCCCCGAGTTGAGCTATAAACCCCACATCCTATCACCAAGATCACTTGTTTCCACCTGTGCATCAATGCCCGCCTGAACCCCAAAGCTGCTGGGACTCTTGTAATTGCTTTTGTCACTTCCAGTCTCGACGACGCCAATATTCTCCTCATCAGTCTCCCATCCTCCACCTTCCATAAACTCCAACTTGTCCTGTGCCTGTAGCCTGCCCTGCTCGCCCATCACTCCTCTCCTTCCTAATTTACATCAACTCCCCATCCTCCGATGATAACATTCACAATCCGTTTCCTCGTCTTGTCCCACCCTGTTTTTTGAAGTCTCCTCACATCTTACATCCCCTCCTGAATCCTCTGCTGCTATGACTCAGCCCCCCCTTCCTCTTCCCAGCCCTATTGGTGTGAGACTTCATTCATGACCTTCCCTCTATCATAAGGTCAGAAGTGGGGATGTTCGCTGATGATTGCACAGTGTTCAGTTCCATTCGCAACTCCTCAGATAATGAAGCAGTCCATGCCCACATGCAGCAAGACCTGGACGACAGTCAGGCTTTGGCTGACAAGTGGCAAGTAACATTCACGCCACACAAGTGCCAGGCAATGACTCTCTCCAACAAGAGTGAGTCTAACCACCTCCCCTTGGCATTCAACAGCATTACCATTGCCGAATCCTCCATCAACAACATCCTGGGGGTCACCATTGACCAGAAACTTAACTGGACCAGCCACACAAATACTGTGGCAACAAGAGCAGGTCAGAGGCTAGGTATTCTGTGGCAAGTGTCTCACCTCCTGACTCCCCAAAGCCTTTCCACCATCTACACGGCACAAGTAAGGAGTGTGACGGAATACTCTCCACTTGCCTGGATGAGTGCAGCTCCAACAACACTCAAGAAGCTCGATACCATCCAGGACAAAGCAGCCTGCTTAATTGGCAACCCTTCCACCACCTTAAACATTCACTCCCTCCACCACTGGCGCACCGTGGCTGCAATGTGTACCATCTACAAGATGCACTGCAGCAACTCGCCAAGGCTTCTTTGGCAGCACCTCCCAAACCCACGACCTCTTCCACCTAGAAGGACAAGGGCAGCAGGCGCATGGGAACACCATCAACTCCAATTTCCCCTCCAAGTCACACACCAGCCTGACTTAAAAGTATATTGCCGATCCTTCATCGTCGCTGGGTCAAAGTCCATGAATTCCCTTCCTAACAGCACTGTGGGAGTACCTTTCGTCGCTGGGTCAAAGTCCATGAATTCCCTTCCTAACAGCACTGTGGGAGTACCTTCACCACACAGACTGCAGTGGTTCAAGAAGGCAGCTCACCACCACCTTCTCAAGGGCAACTAGGGATGGGCAATAAATGCTGGCCTTGCCAGTGACACCCACATCCCATGAACAAATAAAAAAGACTCCAGCTGCTTCAATCCTACTCTCTGGAACTCTCTCCCTCAAACTTTTAAATTCTCTCTCCACCCTCGAAAACGTCCTGAAAAACCATCTCTTAGACTAAACTCTCGAGCAGTCACCCTGGCCTGGCCTTTGTTCTCTTTTCACCTATTTGTGAGGTGATTTGGGATGTCTTGATTTGTTAAAGGCACTATATAAATTTCTTTGGCCGCGACCTCCATCACCTAGAAGGACAAGGGCAGCAGGCGCTTGGGAACACCACCACCTCCAAGTTCCCCTCCAAGTCACACACCATCCTGACTTGGACATATATCGGCTGTTCCTTCATCGTCGCTGGGTCAAAATCCTGGAACTCCCTCCCTAACAGCACTATGGGAGCACCTTCACCACACGGACTGCAGCGGTTCAAGGCGGCGGCTCACCACCACCTTCTCAAGGGCAACTAGGGATGGCCAATAAAGGATGGGGCTTGCCAGCGACACCCACAGCCCGAGAATGAATTTTTAAAAACTATATAAATGCAAGCCCTTGTTGTCGATCAGGTGAAGCACCAAGTGGAGGCCACAGTGAGGAACAGGAGGTCATCGCTCCTGCCCCACTTCTAACAGCCAATTTCAGGGCAACAGTGGCAGAGTTTGGACTGTCCCAAACCAGTTACTATGACAACACTGCACAAAACTGCCCCAAATTGGCAGTCATTCAGAGTGGCCACAGGACAGCTGGTGCGGTGCCGTGAGGGGAGCTCATCTGAGATTTGAGAAACGTCGTTGGAGCACAGTAGAGAAAACAGTCTCCAGTGATCGAGGGGTCTAGAACGAGGAGATTTAGGCCAGAGAGCAGAACAAACTTTTTTTTTTTTAGAGGCTTGTGAGGCATCCGGAGTTAGTGATTGAAGCATTTCGACATTTAACAATTGGTTAGATAGAATCATAGAATGGTTACAGCACAGAAGGAGGCCATTCGGCCCGTCGAGCCCGTGCCGGCTCTCTGCAAGAGCACTTCAGCTAGTCCCACTCCCCCGCCCTTTCCCCGTAGCCCCGCAAATATTTTTCCTTCAGGTACTTATCCAACTCCCTTTTGAAAGCCATGATTGAATCTGCCTCCACCACCCTTTCAGGCAGTGCATTCCAGATCCTAATCACTCGCTGCGTAAAAAAGTTTTCCCTCATGTCGCCTTTGGTTCTTTTGCCAATCACCTTAAATCTGTGTCCTCTGGTTCTCGACCCTTCCGCCAATGGGAACAGTTTCTCTCTATCTACTCTGTCTGGAGGATTTTGAACACCTCTATCAAATCTCCTCTCAATCTTCTCTGCTCTAAGGAGAACAAACCCACCTTCTCCAGTCTATCCACGTAACTGAAGTCCCTCATTCCTGGAACCATTCTTGTAAATCTTTTCTGCACCCTCTCTAAGGCCTTCACATCCTTCCTAAAGTGCGGTGCCCAGAATTGGACACAATACTCCAGTTGAGGCCAAACCAGTGTTTTATAAAGGTTCATCATAACTTCCTTGCTTTTGTACTCTATACCTCTATTTATGAAGCCCAGTATCCTGTATGCTTTTTTAACCACTTTCTCAACCTGCCCTGCCCCCTTCAACGATTTGTGCACATACACCCCCAGGTCTCTCTGTTCATGCACCCCCTTTAGAATTGTACCCTTTAGTTTATATTGCCTCTCCTCATTCTTCTTACCAAAAAATGTATATCACTTCGCACTTTTCTGCGTTAAATTTCATCTGCCACACACCTGCCCATTCCACCAGCCTGTCTATGTATTCTTGAAGTCTATCACCATCCTCCTCACTGTTCACTATACTTCCAAGTTTTGTGTCATCTGCAAATTTTGAAATTGTGCCCTGCACACCCAAGTCTAAATCATTAATATATATCAAGAAAAGGGGTGGTCGTAGTACCGACCCCAGGGGAACACCACTGTACGTGGTTGAATGAAAGGGGAATAAAGCGACATAGGAACAGAGCAGCAGAAGGGGTACTGCTCATGTGGAGGATTAAACACCAACACAGACTGGGTGGGCTGAACAGCCTGTTTCTGTGTTGTAATTGCTGTGTAATAATCTGCATCTACCTCGTACTGTGCCTAATGGGGCAGTGTAGACGGAGCTTTATTCTGCATCTAAGCTGTGCTGTATCCTAGCTGGGAGTGCTTGATGGGGCAGTGTAGAGGGAGCTTTTCTCGGCATCTAAGCTGTGCTGTACCTGAGCTGAGAGTGCTTGATGCCGACACGGAGTACCTGCAATGGAAAGCATGATCCCCCTCAGTACTAACATCCCTTGCCTTAATGAGTACAAAAACACACACCCAACAAACTGAATTGTTGAAATTCTTAGTCAAAAATTTTACTCGTAGTTTTGTCAATAATAAATAATTTACATTATGTACACGCAGGGGGTCCTGCTGAATTTCTACATACAGAAAGAATGGAGTTGTTCGTTTCTTTTTCCCAAAAAGTATTTTTTTTTCATGGAAACACCAACTATCATGCCACGCGTTCCCTGGGCATTGCGGTGCCCGCATACTAGTCTCAACAATTCAAATAAAACAGAACTACAGTCACTGTAAAAAATCATCACGTCACAACTGAAATAAAGTGCCATTCCTGTAAATCTCTCTTAAAAGGGGCACCGTCAGCACACAAACGTGTTTGGCAAGCGAGAGTGTGGGGGTGGACGGGAAGAGATTTCATCTGGGCTCATCGCGCTGATGGGCTCCGCCTTGGAAACAGAGCTGTGCATGGGTGGGATACAGACCCTCGCTGCTTCGCTCACGAGCATTATCACAGCAAAGGTGTTCTCCCGCACGGGTGACGCCGACGGGGCCCCTTTAATTTGAAAGAAATCTTAAGGGCCCGCTTTCGCAAATCCTTTTTTTTTTTGCCCACATAATGCAACCGAAGCACATTAACAGGTAAACATATCTGCTGGGATTAAAATTTCAGACATTAATATTTAAAGAAATATTACATTACTCCATATGTACAGTCACAAATGTTCACCATGAATCTCCATATATTATATCGACAAATATAAATTACACCCAACCATATACAATGCTGCAGTTACACTGTCGTAGCAACCCCATGCCATGCAGTGAGCTCCACACCAAGAGCCCTGATCACACCAGTACATACTGCTGTCCCAGATAAAGTGCCTTCAGGCCGTCAGGGAGGGGGGTGGGGAAGGGGCCATTTTAATTGGTGTCTGCCATTAATTACTGTGTTAAAATTTCGTCGGGTGAACATTGGGGGCCATTCTGCTTTAAGCTTGCGGATGTTCTTCTGTGTCTCGCATTTGTCTCTTTCAGAAGTGGCCTTTAAAGTTGGACCTAGCTAAAAAGAGGACACTATTCACTCCCACCTTTTCTAAATAAAAACTGCTCCTTCAGTCACGACAGAAGTTACTCCAGTTGGCCTCAGTGCCCTTGGGTCAAGGAAGCAGATGGAAATAAACGCGTCAGCCAGGGTACCCGCTCCTGATCGGCATCTAGGTGACCTGTGCTGGAACTGCGCGTGCAGATGCCAGGTGAGTGGGTGGGCACAGGGTTGGGTGAACACAACCTGCTGACACTCACCGTCTAGCCTCACCTTTGAAGCACAACCACTCGGACAAAGTACCAGGAATCCGTACCCAGAATATGAAAGTTACAGAAGACAAGAAATGGAAGATGAACCTTATAACCAAAGGTATTAAGGGACATGGGCCAAAGGCGGGTATATGGAGTTAGGTCGCAGATCAGCCATGATCTCACTGAATGGCGGAACAGGCTCGAGGGGCTCAATGGCCTCCTCCAGCTCCTATGAAAGGGGGGGGTTTAAACACAGGGTGTGTCAGCGCTCAGTGTCAACTAAAAAACTGTGCAAAGGGAGGACAAGGATTCTTTAGCAGTTTCATCTTATAATGGCGAGGCCCAGGCTGCAAGTTCGGTTGTAACAGTCAAATTCCTGATTTGATCGTTGGATTTGGCTCCAATTCTACTCGGGTGGCCTTGGGAGAATCTCCCCGCCTGATGAGAGGGTTCACTTGGGGGCGGGGGAGGGTAACGGCCTCGTGGACGTTTCTCGAGCACTGCACCGTTCTCTCTAGCCTGTAACAGCGGGGGCAGTGTCGTCATGGCGACAAGTCTTGCCAGACACCGGAGCCTATAAATCAAGGGGGCGGGGGGGCGGGGCAATCGCACCTGCCTGCGGTCTTTACCTTCATTTCAATCAAATACTTTTAAAGCAACTATCTACAGGCGTGTCAAATACCAATATTAAGGGGTTACACAGCAGGGAGCCTGCAGGAACGGCCCCCAAACTGCTCACTGGAGCCAGTTACCCGCTCCCCCCACCCAGGACATTTAACTATGTTCATAGTGTGACGTTAACTTGCTGCAAACCTTTTAAACAAGTTAACATCGATATTACAGAGTTGTCAAGTGTTCATGTTTATCTCTCACGATTGTTTGCCATCTTGTCTGTTTGTTTGCTTGAAGCCGAAGTGTTGTGTGTCATTCAGTAACCGGGAGCTCAAAACTCACAATAAATAATAAAAACTGTTTAAAAAAAAAATGTGAATCTAGTTTTATATACAGCTATAAAATCTGTTCCTATCTTAAAACTCATCTCCCTCCCTGGGCCACATGACCATCTAAGGGTCAGCTCCCAGGGTCACATCCATCTGGGTTGGGAAACTGGCCCACAGACCCAGTCTGATCATATCCTGTCCTGATGTCCACACACGCACGCACACACACACACACACAGACAGACACTTCTTTCCAGCAGGGGTCACTCAACAATGAGCAGGAGCAGAAACCCTGGCTGTTTTCAGCCCTCCCTCCTTCTTAGTCTGGAGCATGAGGACAATTCTATCAACCCTTCTGCTCAATCAGCTAACTCAGCACGGACTGAGCATTGAACCTGGGACTCTCTAGCTCACTAGCACGCCAGGCAGTGCATTTACCAACTGAGCCCTCGTCAGGATTTTGACTTGTGACGTTTCAATACTGTGCAAATTTTCCCTTCCTCGCTTCGCCTGTTATGTGCAACACGTATCCTTTAACACTTACTCTGTGGCAAACAGGGATCCTTACTGTTTGGATTCCAGAATTGTGCAGCCCCAGGTAATAAAAGCAACTCGCTAAAGAGGTGCAGCTCTACGTACTGGGGAAGGGCCAGGGGGGTGGGGGGGGAAAGGGGCTAAAATAAATCCCGTGTGCCCCACAGTTCAATACAGAGATCTGGTGTGAAATGAAGGCAGGTTCAAATTCAGACACATTCGCTAAACCCTGGAGGAGATCCAGTGTAGGTGTAACCACCTCTCCCAGTCCCGCCACCTTGGAATGCAGCTCCCGATGGACCGACGGCTAAAATAAATGGCTGTTGCCAACAGTTCTTGCGCTCAGTCCGCCATCTTTGCTCTAACCCTGGGCAGCTGGAGCCATCAGTCTGTCAGTAACGTGCTTTTGCCATTGGTGTACAAACCGCCCCTTCCCCGCCCACCTCCACCGTCAGGGAAGATGGTGACCAGCAGGCCGAAGCCATGTTCGTAGCTTCAGGACAAGGGCGCATGGCCGAGATTAACCAAATCCGCAACGGGCGGGCAGCCTAGGCATCAATGCAACGGGTGGGCAGCCTAGGCACCAGTGCAGCGGGCACAAGATAAAGGGAGAATTGTGTGAAAGGTCAGACACCGGAAGTTGATTCGAACTACGCAACACTGCAGTTAACCGGGGCGATGGAACGCACAGCTCCATGACACTGCGCTGTGCGTGTGTAACCCGACCGTGCCTGCTTTGTAGCGAACGTGAAACCGAATGCCAAGCTCCTCCGTTCGGCTTGGTGTGGTACTGAGCCCAACAGATGTGCAAGGCCCCACACTGAGCCAGCTGCTTTCACCCAGGGGTTGCCCTCAACACCTCTGGATTTGGGAGGGGGAAAAGAAAATCAGCACGGGTTGCCTCCTGCTCACTGTCCAGCGAGTCCTGGAAGGTGATTGTGTGGATACTGGCTGAAACTAGACTGCTGTGATGCGCCCCCCCTCCCCCCCCCATGTAAAGACCCTGCCAACATTCACTATCTAGTCTCACAGACAAAGAATGGCCACTCGCTCGGTGCCTGTGCAGCCGTATCCCACGAGGAGGGCGTAATCTGGGGGGGGGCGAGAAAATACCAAGTACCAAGTAGGATTGACAACTGTCGATGTACATATTGTGAAACCAGATGGATTCGGTGCAGCCAATCTGCCGAGACTGAAACTCCGCGGCATTGAGCGGGTTGAGTTACTCCGCCAGTGGAAGGCGCTGCCTTTTGCCCGTTCTTTTCTTGAGGGGTGAGCCACCAGAGGGAGCTGGTGTTCCATCACCGCCTCACCAGCAACATCTAGTGGCAGAAACTGAGTAAAGTGCAAAAGGGGATGTGTTCTGCGCCCTCACACTGGTTTCCTTTTCTGTTCCGCCAGAATAAAAAAAAAGGGGATTTAAATCCCGGCAAGTGGCAACAAGAGTCAGGAATGGGAGCTCTCGTTTCTGGGGGTGGGGGGGAACAGTAATGGCCACGCACGCCCCTGGTTTACACTGACTTTGCATACGGTTGCTAGCTCTGCGCAGTACGCCTAATGCACTACAAACCGTCACGAACACGTAACCACGACCATTAATGGGATGTCACCGTTGACGACGGGTATCCGTCTAACACCAGACAGCGCGAGTGGAGAAATGTGTGTGCGAGAAATAATTTACGAACAAGCACGAACGAGGTACGAGCTAGGTAGTTACCGGTCATTTCGACCGAAAACAGGACCGACCAAAATAAGCTGCTTCAGAAGTCACACAAACACGGCTATAGATGTGTCAGGTAGCAGCACACCCAGCAGATAAGCATTAAGTGTTTGATGGCAAGAGCCTGGAGACTGGGCCGCCCAGGGGCAGAGTTCCCTGCTGTGACAGCTGTCCTCTGATAAATATGAAACTTGTCTTTGTTCGAGTGCAAGTTCTTGACGTCCTCGAAGGCGTAATAAGCCGCCAGTGTGAAGTTTACGTCTCCGGTGGTCAAGAGGTCGAAAACGCACGATCGGAAGTACAGGTCGTCCACCGGCAGCTTCTCCTTGCACTTGGTGGTCGCGGTTTCGTGCGTGAAGGTCCCGTGGGGGGCTCGGCCCCGTGATGAGGAGCGGCCGCCCCCCGCCTGCGCGATCAGCGGGAGCTGCCAGTCCATCCGCTCGTCGGTGGGGCAGCCCCTCAGGCACAGCTGGAGGCCCTGGTTGTCCTCGAAGGAGTTCATGACCTCCTCCGGCATGCGCACCGCAAAGGTCAGGTAGCGGCCCACCTGCCGCACCACGATGGTGGTCCCGATGTACTTGGCCTGGATCTCGATGTGCTGCCCGGCCACTTTCTCCGTCACCTTCAGGCTGTTCGCCCCGTGCTTGTCGCCGCCGTTTCTCGAGCCGTCGACAAAGGCGGCTGGGAGGTTGCCCGTCTCTGCTTGGTAGACCTTCTGATCAACACATTCCTGGAAGTTCTTGAAGATGACCGTAAGCTGGAGAGAGAGGAAGACAGCGATCAGTGCCTCATTCAACTTAACACCACAATACTCCAGGAGGCTCTTCTATTGACAGTTGTGAGTGACATGAATCTGTCATTCATGAAAGAAAGACTTATGAAATAATACTGAGTGGCCTGCGGGTGGCGCTGTCCAGGGAGAGTATAAATACTCGGGCATGGGCCCAGCTTGCACATGACATTCTTAACAGGAACCAGTGAAGGACACAACTAGACCTCCATGTTGTAAAACAGTTGATTAAAGCTTTGTTTAACGCTTAGACCAAGTGCCGAGTAGTTTTCTTACCTCAGTGAGCTCAGATCCCACCACTGCAAGTTGTGAATTGAATTCAATAAATCTGGGCCCATTAAAATGACCATGAAAGTTGCTGGGCTGTTGTAAAAACCCAACTGGTTCACTAATGCCCTTCAGAAAACTTGCCCTCCCTGTGCAGTCTGGTCTACATGCGACTCCAGTCCACAGTACATGGTTGACGTTAAATGCCTTATGAAGTTGTACGAACAATCGCTTGAAGAAGACCCACTGCCACCGCCTTCTCAGGACAACGAGGGATAAACAATGAACATCAGCATCGCGCACATCCTGTGGATGCGCAAAAATAGAAGCAATCATCTTACGATGGGCACTTCCCTTGGTTCCTGCTGCTGACAGATTCTTAGCTCTAAACTCCCAAAGAGCTGATTTAAATTTTGGAGAAATTTGTAGGGCTAAGGGGAAAGAGCAGGCGGGGTGGGACTAAGATGGAGAGCTCTTTCAAAGAGCCAGCACAGGCACGATGGGCCAAATGGCCTCCTTCTGCGCTGTATGGTTCCGTGAATTAAGCTTAATCCATCCCATCAAACTACTTCCAGCACTGCCACCACCAGTGACAGATCTGTAACCACCAGGACTTCATTCTAGTGTCAACTTAAGTTGATAAACGGGGGTTGGGTACTGCTCTCGATGAGAAGACTAACGGTACGAGCAATGTTTACACAGGAAGAAAGGCAGCTTCGAGGTGACCTTATGAAGGGGATAAATAAACAGGATCCCAGAATGATATTTAATATGAAAACAAGCTCCAGGGTCAAGGGGTCATGGACTTGTGGATGAGGTGGGAAAAGCAAAGAAACAACTAAAATAGAACTTCTCCAAGTTGTAAACATGTGAAGGAGGCGACCCAGGGGCCCAGAAAGGCAGTGAAAGCAGAGGAGTTCATCAAATTTAAGAGTGTAATACATTTTTGACAGAAGAGCTATTAAAGGATATCAGAAGTAAAGTAGGGAAAGGCATTGGTGACCTGTGAGACTGGCCGATGGATGGAGATGGTTGTTTCTGATGTCCTAAGTTCCTAAGGAAATTGGGAGGTACGGTGGGAGAGGGGTCAGTTTAAGTGTACCTCGTGGAGCGTCATGGTCATGGAGTTGGCCTGACTGCCTTAGGGAGCCGGGGAGGAATGTCACAGAATCCTAGAATGACACAGCACGAAAGGAGACCATTCAGCCCATCGTGCCTGTGCCGGCTCTTTGGTGGAGCTATCCAATTAATCCCACTCCCCCGCTCCTTCCCCGTAGCCCTGTAAATGTTTTCCCTTTCAAGTATTTATCCAACTTCCTTTTGAAAGTTATTATTGAATCTGCTCCCACCGCCCTTTCAGGCAGCGCATTCCAGATCAGAAGAAATCGCTGTGGAAAAAAATGTTTCCTCGGATTCTTTTGCCAATCACCTTCAATCTGCGTCCCCTGGTTACCGACCCTCCTGCCACTGGAAGTAGTTTCTCCTTATTTACTCTCTATCAATTTCCCAGAGTTTTTTCCCTAAAATTGTGTTTTCTTTTGCCTCCCTGAGGAGTTAGCATTTCCAGGGGTGGGAGGATGGTACAGGATGCTGCACTGTCTAATGGTCAGGCTGAGATTAATGGGCCTAGTGGCCTTTTCTCACCTTTAGTATTGTATGTTCATATTTGTCCAGGAGTGGAGTTTGGTTTCCCAGAACCTAAAGGGGAAAGTAAATCTAGGTTTGGGTAGTGACTTTGATTTGTTGAGGGCCCTGTCTCCAGGCAGTGCCTTGTTCACAGTTTAATACAAAGCAATTCCTCCCATTTGTCTTGTTCCCTCTCGTCCAAATCTCAGAGCTGGGGCTGTGAATTCACGAGTAAACACCCAAGAGCAGCGTGCCTCCTGAAGGCCATAGGTGTTGGGAAAGATGGCCGACAGGTGCTGGGAAAGATGGCCGACAGGTGCTGGGAAAGATGGCCGACAGGTGCTGGGAAAGATGGCCGACAGGTGCTGGGAAAGATGGCCGACAGGTGCTGGGAAAGATGGCCGACAGGTGCTGGGAAAGATGGCCGACAGGTGTTGGGAAAGATGGCCGACAGGTGTTGGGAAAGATGGCCGACAGGTGTTGGGAAAGATGGCCGACAGGTGTTGGGAAAGATGGCCGACAGGTGTTGGGAAAGATGGCCGACAGGTGTTGGGAAAGATGGCCGACAGGTGTTGGGAAAGATGGCCGACAGGTGCTGGGAAAGATGGCCGACAGGTGCTGGGAAAGATGGCCGACAGGTGCTGGGAAAGATGGCCGACAGGTGCTGGGAAAGATGGCCGACAGGTGCTGGGAAAGATGGCCGACAGGTGCTGGGAAAGATGGCCGACAGGTGTTGGGAAAGATGGCCGACAGGTGTTGGGAAAGATGGCCGACAGGTGTTGGGAAAGATGGCCGACAGGTGTTGGGAAAGATGGCCGACAGGTGTTGGGAAAGATGGCCGACAGGTGTTGGGAAAGATGGCCGACAGGTGTTGGGAAAGATGGCCGACAGGTGTTGAGAAAGATGGCCGACAGGTGCTGGGAAAGATGGCCGACAGGTGCTGGGAAAGATGGCCGACAGGTGCTGGGAAAGATGGCTGACAGGTGTTGGGAAAGATGGCCGACAGGTGTTGAGAAAGATGGCCGACAGGTGTTGGGAAAGATAGCCGACAAGTAGGCCCCAAACTGTACTATGGGCGGGGGAAGGAAGGCAGTAGTTTTTATTTGTCTCAGTGTCAACTGTGGCTCAGTGGATAGCACTTCTTGCCTCTGAGTCGGAAGGTTGTGGGTTCAAGTCCCACTCCAGAGACTTGAGCACAAAAATCTAGGCTGACACTCCCAGTGCCAGTACTGAGGGAGTGCTGCACTGTCAGAGGTGCCGTCTTTCAGATGAGACGTTAAACCGAGGCTCCGTCTGCTCTCTCAGGTGCATGTAAAAGATCCTATGGCACTATTTCGAAGAAGAGCAGGGGAGTTCTCCCCAGTGTCCTGAGCCGGTATTTATCCCTCAATCAACATTACAAAAACAGATTGTCTGATCATTATCACATTGCCGTTTGTGGGAGCTTGCTGTGTGCAAATTGGCTGCCGTGATTCCTACATTACAACAGTTGCGCATCAATCTGGAGGTCCAGCGCAGGCTGCACACAAGCTGGAAGCGATAAAGGGACCGGAGACGGAAAAAAAAATTAGAGCGAACTTTGGTCACAAGCTGCTGGAGCGGAGCCTAGCTCTAAATAGAAGCTTGAGTTCAGCAGTATAATGGTCATTTAAAAAAAAACCAAAAAAATTTAAAAAGCTAATAGGGATACTGACTCTAAAAAAACAATTATACTTGGAAAATTTGTGAAATTGGAAAGAATTCTCATTTTGGAATTACCAGGACTGGGAGAAAAGAAATCTTTCAACCTCTGCACCTTTTCCAGAAATGTTATTAAATCTTAATTTTTTTTAACTTCTATTTTGTCTCCCAGGATTATTACTCTCAGGATTTAAGCTAAGACAGAAAATACTATGGTCCATAGCCAGTTGCCACACAAAGTTTAAGATCGAGCACTAAAGTGAACTTAGAGTTCTGATGAAAGGTCATCGACCTGAAACATTAACTCTCTTTCTCTCTCCACGGATGCTGCCTGGCCTGCTGAGTTTTTCCAGCGTTTTCTGTTGTTATTTCGGATTTCCAGCATCCGCAGTATTTTGCTATCGTATTAGAGTTTAATCACTAGTCCGACCGCTAGGTGGCAGCATTGCCTAACTGGTTCGAGCATTGCATTTTTTTTGAGAAAAGGGGGTTGAGGTCCCAGAGAGCAGGACACTGTAAGATTGGAGAAAGTCAACAGCAACAACTTGTATTTATATAGCACCTTTAACATAGTAAAACATCCCAAGGCGCTGCACGGGGGTATTATAAGACAAAAAATTTGACACCGAGCCACATAAGGAGAAATTAGGGCAGGTGACCAAAAGCTTGGTCAAAGAGGTAGATTTTCAGGAGCGTCTTAAAGGAGGAAAGAGAGGTAGAGAGGCGGACAGGTTTAGGGAGGGAATTCCAGAGCTTAGGGCCTAGGCAACAGAAGGCACAGCCACCAATGGTTGAGTGATTATAATCGGGGATCCTCAAGAGGGCAGAATTAGAGGAGCGCAGATATCTCGGGGGGTTGTGGGGCTGAAGTTGGTTACAGCGATAGGGAGGGGGCGAGGCCATGGAGGGATTTGAAAACAAGGATGAGAATTTTGAAATCGAGGCGCTGCTTAACTGGGAGCCAATGTAGGTCAGCGAGCACAGGAGGTGATGGGCGAACGGGACTTGGTGCGAGTTAGGACACGGGCAGCCGAGTTTTGGATCACCTCAAGTTTACGTAGGGTGGAATGTGGGAGGCCAGCCAGGAGTGCATTGGAATAGTCAAGTCTAGAGGTAACAAAGGCATGGATGAGGGTTTCAGCAGCGGATGAGCTGAGGCAGGGGCGGAGACGGGCGATAAAGGGGAGATAAACCAGGAAGTAGTGATTAAATGATGCAAAGCTTGGGTTTTCAAAGCCTGTCAAAGGTAGGATGATAGGAGAGATTGGGAATTATGCAGTTTTTAAAGTCCGAGAAGAGAATTGGCCGGTAGAGTTTCCGCAGAGGATCTGCTGATCTTCTGCCGTAACTTCGGTGGAGGAAATCCCGGAGAACCATCGTGAACCGTCATTTGTGCAAAATTACGACAGGAGATCGGAAATTCTACCCGTTAATATAGGAAAGAGAGCAACGAGTCTTGATTTCAATACAGTGACGATGCAGGAAAGAGGAACAGCGGGCAAGACAGCGGATAGGAAAACACAGAAAAGACTTGCGTTTATACAGCGCTTTTCACGACCGCAGGACATCCCAAAGCGCTTTACAGCCAATGAAGTACTTTTTGAAGTGTAGTCACTGTTGTAATGTAGGAAACGCAGCAGCCAATTTGCGCACAGCAAGCTCCCACAAACAGCAATGTGATAATGACCAGATAATCTGTTTTAGATGTTGATTGAGGGATAAATATTGGTCAAGACACCGGGGATAACTCCCCTGCTCTTCGAAATAGTGCCATGGGATCTTTTATGTCCACCTGGGAGAGCAGACGGGGCCTGAGTTTAACATCTCATCTGAAAGACGGCACCTCCGACAGTGCAGCACTCCACTGGGAGTGTCAGCCTAGATTTTTGTGCTCAAGTCTCTGGAGTGGGACTTGAACCCACGACCTTCTTGTACTCAGAGGCGAGAGTGCTGCCCACTGAACCACAGCTGACAGAAGGAATTCTGTTGGGAGGTTGGACTATCCCAGAATCCACAGCAGCACGTGTGACAGGAAAGTTCTGAGACTCCAGAGGAACCAACAAATTAAAGTCAAGAAAGGTTGCGACGGAGGGCGAGAGAGATGGTGCTTGGGTTTGGATCCAACCGAAAGACATTCTCTGTGTTGAGGCTGGGCTTCCAGTGGTTACAGGTCCAAAGAGTTCAGGCAGCATTCACCCAGCATCCAAAGCAGATCCTAGTGGAGGGCCGTGATGAGTGAACTGGAGCCCCATCTATGAGGGTAACAAGGAGGGGCATTGAGGTCAAAGCGCTGGAAGTCACACTGGGTCGCCACCTGTTGCTCACACACCACTTGATAAACAACAGCATTTCTGGGAGGCCATTCTTTTAGAACAGGGGACCTAAATAACATTGTCAATCACGCTGCACCCTCCTCCTTTAGGGAAAATACTGTAGTTTGCTCTATTGCAGGGGATGACCCACATTGTGCAGAAGTAAGCACAATATTGTATCACTGTATTGACGTTGTGGTCATAATAAGGCCCAGGGGACATTTTGTAACCCCCCCCCTCAAACGGCAGCCTTCACCTGCCTTGCTGCTCCACGTAGCTTCGGACTTGGTTGTGAAAGCACGCCAGGGCTGGGACCCTGGAAGTCACTGACGTCCCCTCGCCTCCAGCGGAGAGATAGAAGGAATTCTACTGGGAGGCAGGCCTTTGCCAGAATCCACAGCACGTGTGACAGGGCCACTCACTGCCCTAAACAGGAGCTCGCTCATTTGGGTCCCATCATTCCACAGTGCAGCGGTTCCCGAGAGTGGCCCCTGACAACAAGAATCAGTGAGCGAGTAACCCTGCTGTTCAGCCCCATTAGGTGGATGAAAGCTCTTTGCTTCCCCCCAGTCCTCCACCTCAATGCATTGCAGTTAAGTTACTAACAAAGCATCTTAGGAACACAGGAACAGGAGGAGGCCATTCAGCCCCTCGAACCTCTTCCGCCATTCAATGAGATCAGGGCTGATCTGTGACCTAACTCCGTATACCCACCTTGGTTCCCTATCCCTTAATACCCTTACCGTACAAAAATCCATCAATCTCAGTTTTTAAAGTTTCAATTGACCCCCCAGCCTCAACTGCTTTTTGGGGGGAGAGTTCCAGATTTCCACTCCCTTTGTGTGAAGAAACGCTTCCTGACATCACCCCTGAACGGCCTGGCTCTAATTTTAAGGTTATGCCCCCTTGTCCTGGACTCCCCCCACCAGGGGAAATAGTTTCTCTCTCTATCTACCCGATCAAATCCTTTAATCATCTTGAACACCTCAATTAGATCACCTCTTAATCTTCTGCTACTCGAGGGAACACAAGCCTAGTCCGTGCAACCTGTCCTCATAATTTAACCCTTTTAGCCCCTTAACCTTTTTGTGCCTGTCAGATTGTTAAGACATTCGCTCAGCTGCACGAGTAATATTTCATTTTTTCCCTCCCTCCAGTTTCACCCGTTCCTCTCCCCCAAAGACTATTCAACCATGAAGGTATGAGCCCGGTCCTGTCCGCTCCCTATCCAGACAGGAGGTCAAATCTGGCTGATTTTGCGCCCCATCACTCCCTCTCTCCCTCCCTCCCGTCCAGCAGTGCTGAGGTCCATAGCTACACTCCCCCTGCCCTTCCCCAATCAGCTCATTCAGCAGAGACTGGGACAGAACCTTCCTCGTCCTGTATTGGACAGCATTGGGTGGTGCATTTACCAATTGAGCCACCAGGGGGGGTTGTGGGGGGGGGGGCGGGAGGAGAGACAGTAAATTCCAACCAACAATACCTTCCATGTGGTATAACTGTTACATTGAGGGATTGTAAAATCAGAAACCTATTCAGACGCAGGGCAGAGAAGCCAAGCAGAAAATAAATATCACGCCGTGCTGAATTTCTGGAATTAACGCCTATTTAGTAACACCCAGCAAGCAAAGGAAAAAAATAAAGAATTCTTATCTATTAAATTACATTAACAGGTTGTCTACTTTTGGATGAGTTGGTGCCTTTCAATAGCATAACTGCAACATCGGCCATTCTCCGGGCTGTCAGCTCGCAGGCAGATCTCATTGTACATGGAGCGTGAAACACAGGCAGGCTCAGCCACCGTGTCCTCTCTGTAATCATTTTTGGATGAAAGTCAAAAATGCAGTCGTCAAGGTGCAGCGTAGAATGAGTACGTGGCACAGTCTGCAAACCCAACTCACCTTGACACCAAGGCGGGGGAAGTTGGGACCAGAAGGGGGGCCGAGGGTGGGGGGGTGGCACGGCAGAGTGTTTAAAAGACGATGGTCATCTTCTTGCAAACCAAAATGGGTTTCAATGAAAGTCTTCCACCCATTTAGGTCTCAGCGCCTCAAGGCTACTGAGAAAAAGACTTGCATTTCTATAGCGCCTTTCACCACCTCAGGACGTCCCAAAGCGCTTTACAGCCAATGAAGTACTTTTGAAGTGTAGGCACTGTTGTAATGTAGAGGTGAGGGGACAATCAGCCAGGGTTCCCGTTCCTAACCGCTGTCCAGTGACCCCTGCTGGACATGCATGTGTGTCACAGTTGGGAGAGACAGACTTGGGGGGGTGGGGGGGGGGGCGGGGGGGAATCAGTAATGATGCCGACTGTAGTGGAATAGCCTGCGGCCACTCACCACCTGGGCTCACCTAAATGGAACGACCACATGGGTAAGGTACCAGAGGGGAGGCAAAACCCGGAGTGCTGCAGCTTAGCACAAGCCAGAGACTTTGAAATGAGAGAGAGAAATGGGGAAAAAACCTCTACTCTTCAATCATTGAATAGTAAAGCACAGAAGGAGGCCATTCGGCCCATCGAGTCTGCGCTGGCTCTTTCGAAGAGCAATCCAGTTAGTCCCACTCCCCCGCTGAACACAGGCATTAACACGCTCAGTCCAACACACACTAACATTAACACACTCACTCCAACACACACTAACATTAACACGCTCAGTCCAACACACACTAACATTAACACACTCAGTCCAACACACACCAACATTAACACACTCACTCCAACACACACTAACATTAACACGCTCAGTCCAACACACACTAACATTAACACACTCACTCCAACACACACTAACATTAACACGCTCAGTCCAACACACACTAACATTAACACACTCAGTCCAACACACACCAACATTAACACACTCACTCCAACACACACTAACATTAACACGCTCAGTCCAACACACACTAACATTAACACACTCACTCCAACACACACTAACATTAACACACTCACTCCAACACACACCAACATTAACACACTCACTCCAACACACACTAACATTAACACACTCAGTCCAACACACACCAACATTAACACACTCACTCCAACTGACTCTACCATTGAGGAGGACACAAAATAGGTTTGCTGGGGAAAGAGCAAAGAGGGCATGAGCTGCTAGACTGAGATCACCGTCACATTGAGTTTAGGGGCTGCTCATATCCTCACGTCCTCCCGCTGGGGAGGCCACGCGTATCAACGGGGCATTTCTCAAAGTGCTTTGGCGAGCTGTTTCTTTAATTGATGTTCAAACACACGATGCAAAGATGCAACAGATCATTTGTATGCGGCGCAACGATAAAAAAATAATACAAGGCTCCACTCATTCCCCTTACCTCAAGTACAATTCACAAACAGCTTTCATGAAGGCTGCAACTCTTTAAATTGGATCAGCGTGGAGTGTCATTAATGCAGAGGAAACTCCTTTTACTTTCTCTGAGGGGGTTTTGCAGCCTTGCATTTTAAATCCACTTTCTCCCGCCTCCCCCACCCATTATAGGACACTGCAGGCCGAAGAGGCAGCGTTAAGTTCCTCCCAGCAACTGTGTGGCAGCAGCCTGATCGATGAACTCCCAGTCACGTTTTGCTTGATGCAAAGGTGTCGGCAGATCTGCCAATGCAGCAGGCGGCACACCACAGGCACCTCTGGTGAAGCGGCTTCCCGTCTGTAAAGCAGGCAACACCACCTCCTCCCAAATCAAAATGCTTCCCGTCGCACAACTCAGGTTTAACACAAAACAGATCTGACCTCTGCCCTCCCCACCCCCCCACTCCTCCTCCCCTGAAGCAGCTGACACATAGAACGTCGCTCATTCACGGGTGTGGCGAACTTGTCCAACCGATTATTATTCATGTGTCGAGCCTCGGCAGGATATTCGATTATGGAAGGCATCACAATCCGGGGCCAATCCTGTGCACACAAGAGCAGAGGGAGTTCTCCGCCAGTGTCCGGGGCCCGGTATTTATCCCTCAACCAACATTAAAAAAACAGATGATCTGCTCATTAACACTTGACAGTTTGCGGGAGCTTGCTGTGCGCAAATTGGCTGCTGCATTTCCTACATTGCAACAGCGGCTACACTTCAAAACAAATACTTCATTGGCTGGAAAGCGCTTTGGGCCGTCCTGATGTAGCGAAAGGCGCTATAGAAATGCAAGTTCTTTCTCCCTTCCTTTCTTTCACACTCGATGCCCGTACCGTGCGGCCTTTCTGTGCCGGGGTCAAAAAGTGGGCGGTCTGACTGACTCTCGCCCAGAGGACCATGGCAGTGATTCGAATGCTGCCCCCACCCCCAGCTCAGACCAGCCAACTGGGCAGAGGCTGAAAGCTGAAGCTGGTGGCACGGCTCGGCAGCGAGGCTGAGGCTGGCACCCCGCTCGGCGTTCTTACCTTGCTCGTGGCGGTGGCGCTGGATCCCTGGACGACGGCGACGTTGGTGACCTGGACGTACAGGTAGTTGTTGTCCATGAGGGGCCAGGCGCCGCGCACCTTGCACGTTTGGAAGTCGTCGGTGAAGGTGCGGAGGTGCGGGTCCCCGAACAGGCCGCAGTGCGTGTAGTTGGGGTGGGGCCCGTGCTGCTGCAGGCTCTTCTCGTAGTTGCAGATCTCGGGAGCGTCGGAGTGCACCATGCAGTCCAGCGAGGTCGGCTGCGTGCGGGGCGGAGCATGTGTGGGCCCCACCTTGGAGCAGTTGTGCTGGCTCATGAGGTCCTCGATGCCGTGGACGGCGGAGTGATAGGCCAGGTCCCCCCGGCAGGCGCGCGCTGTCTTGCGGGTGCACTGGGAATAGGCTCGTAGCGCAATGCAAAACTCCACCGATTCTTCAGCGCCCACGTGTAGTCCGGAGGTGGCGGTTAGGTACTCGGAATTACACTTCAGGATCCTGCACTGGCAGCTGACTGCAGGGAAAAACAGAGACAAGCGTTGTTGTTAACTTTTTATCCCCAAATTTGCTCCCTTTTTCTCCTCTCCTCCCCTCCAGATGCTGGCTCTTGTTAGATGCTGGCCTCTTTCCAGTACCTCATCCAAGAAAGAAAGACTTGCATTTCTATAGCGCCTTTCACAACCACCGGACGTCTCAAAGTGCTTTACAGCCAATGAAGTACTTCTGGAGTGTAGTCACTGTTGTAATGTGGGAAGCGCGGCAGCCAATTTGCGCACAGCAAGCTCCCACAAACAGCAATGTGATAATGACCAGATCATCTGTTTTAGATGTTGATTGAGGGATAAATATTGGCCAGGACACCAGGGATAACTCCTCTGCTCTTCTTCAAAATAGTGTCATGGGATCTTTTACGTCCACCTGAAAGAGCAGACGGGGCTTCGGTTTAACGTCTCATCTGAAAGACGGCCCCTCTGACAGTGCAGCGCTCCCACAGCACTGCACTGGAGTGTCAGCCTAGATTTATGTGCTCATGTCCCTGGGGTGGGACTCTGAACCCACAACCTTCTGACTCAGAAGGCGAGTGTGCTACCCACTGAGCCACAGCTGACACTACTTGTGCCATTCTTCCTGTGTGCACCTGTGCAGTGAATGTGGGCCAGCTATTCGACTGTGAGAAGCAGCACAGTTGAGCAGGACCCCCCCATCCGCACCTGGCAGGAATCACTGGGATCGGATCAGGAACAGGAAACCTGGCTGATTTTTTTCCGCCTCCAAAACCCAGCATTAATGAGGCCAATTGTAGCACCCTAACCGCTCACCACTGCCCCACAAAAAGTGAACTCGGAATCGACTAGGAATTGAACCCGAGACTCTTTCGAGTCTGTATGATTCAATATCACCATAAGGGACTGGTAGCATAGTGGTAATGTTACTCTACTTGTAATCCAAAGACTTGGACTAATGATCTGGAAGTACAAGATTTCAAATCCCACCACAGTAGCTGGGGAATTTAAATTCAGTTAAATAAATCTGAAATAAAAAGCTAGTATCAGTAATGGTAAAAACCCATCTGGTTCACTAATGCCCTTTAGGGAAGGAAATCTGCCATCATTACCCGGTCTGGCCTATATATGACTCCAGACCCACAGCAATGTGGTTGACTCTTAACTGCCCTCTGAAATGGCCTAGCGAGACACTCAGTACCCACAAGGGCAATTAGTGGATGGGCAATAAATAAATTACCAGTTAAGCATTGAGAGGATGTTTACAGTGACTTAATGTTAACTGACACTGTGATATTGAGAACGCCTGTGCCTGTGGCAATGCTAGGGACTCTGGTGTGATTTCTGCTAGACCCCTAAGCTCTTCGTCTCAACCAAATGTGTATGAGCCTCTCTCCTGTGGGCAGCGATGGTATTGTGGAGAAAGAAGTAACAAAGGTGTCTCCTGGTCCCTCTCAGAACCCTGGTGTGGGGTTACAGTGGTGGAGGGGGTGGAATCCTGGGGGGGGGGAGCAACAACTAATGTTGCTATTTCAGTAACATGTGAAACCTTCATACTTGAACTGTGGCAAACAGCCAGGGTTAGAGTTACAGATCCTGTCCTTCCAAACTCAGTTGGGTGTCTGGAGAGAGCATTTTGAGCTGTATAACACTAGGGTGAAGGTCTGTCTCACTGACAGTGGGAGAAATTTGAAGGGATGAATTAAGAACATCACACAACTAGTGGACTGACCCAACCTTAAGGTGTATTGGCCGAAGTCAGTTTTTCCTGTCGTCTATTGTTACAAACACAAGGAGCAAGTCAAGAGGCTTGGTTATATTGGGTGCACAGCCCAGAAACATAGAATCTAGGAGCAGGAGTAGGCCATTCAGCCCGTCGAGCCTGCTCCACCATTCAATACGATCATGGCTGATCATCCAAATCCAGTACCCTGTCCCTGCTTTAATCCCCACAGTACACATATCCCACCCTACCCCCGTAACCCCACGTAACCCCACGTATTTAATTCCCCCTAACATATCCCATCCTATCCTCATAACCCCACATATTTAATCCCCCCCTAACACTAAGGGTCAATTTATCATAGCCAAATCAACCTAACCCGCACATTTTTGGACTGTGGGAGGAAACCGGAGCACCCAGAGGAAACCCACGCAGACACGGGGCGAATGTGCAAACTCCACACAGACAGTCACCCGAGGTCAGATTCGAACCCGGGTCCCTGGCGCTGTGAGGCACCAGTGCTAACCACTATGCCACCGTGTTGCCAGTAACACCATGGAAGGAAAACCCTATTGATTGTTAGTGAAATATAGAAGTACCTGATATTTTGAAAGAATGGGGGTTGGGGAAGGAGAGGACAGAACAGCCGAAACATCTGCTCCCACTTTATCCCACATCGCTATTTAAACTCAAAAATGGCTTCCTATATTCAAAGGCCCCAAGGACTGTTCTAGAACCGTTTCCTCATTTTTAGGCTCCCTGACTCTCTTTCCATCTTGTGTTTTACCGACACTACATTGATGTCACACACGCTCGTCCTCCTCCCGAGCTGAAATCAACATTCATCACTCTGACTGCAATGTATTCTCTTGGAGGTCCTCCAAACTGTGGAACTCCTTATGCCTCCCTCAGTGTTCTCTGTCTTTTCCAATCTTTTAAGGCTTTAAAACTAAAATGTCATTGTCACCTAACCACCACTTCTTAATTTCCCTCAACTTCGCTCAGATAAAAGCGTTCAAAATTTTGAGGGGTTTTGATTAGAGTAAATAAGGAGAAACTGTTTCCACTGGCAGGAGGGTCAGTAACCAGAGGACACAGGTTTAAGATAATTGACAAAAGAACCAGAGGGGAGATGAGGAAAAAAATTTTTTACACAGCAAGTTATTATGATAGGGTGGTGGAAGCAGATTCAATAGTGACTTTCAAAGGGGAATTGGGTAAATACTTGAAAAGGAACATTTTGCAGGACTATACGGAAAGAGCAGGGGGGAGTGGGACTAATTGGTTCGCTCTTTCAAAGAGCCGGCACAGGCACGATGGGCCGAATGGCCTCCTTCTGTGCTGTATCATTCTTGTCAGTCTCTCCTACTCTTTTCCAATTCTGGTGGTGACCTGCACTATGGGTCTTGACCCTTCCACTCAGCTTCTCAATCTGAAAGCTACATTTTGAATAAATGGATACCTGGGAGTGATTAGGAGACAACAATCTAATTCAAGGGATTCAGGCGACACCACAAATCACAGCGCAAAGCGTACGCATCTTATAACTGGCAACCGAATCCGGAGATGGAGTTCTGAGTTGATAAGCGTGCTGCGGGATTAACGGCTGTGAAGTGATTAAGGTCGGTTTATCAAGAAATGATCTGTAGCTGACGACCTGTATTATGGTATATAATGGATTTATGTCAGCAATTTGGGAAAGCTCTACAAGGTTTTGTACGAAAGCAAATTGTATTCCTTGGAAATAAAGGTCTTGCCGTGCCCTTAGCAATTCTTCGAATAAGACATTCACGTGGAGCTCCCTCTTTGAAGGTGCTGCCCCAGTGAGGTACTAGGGTCAATACCTGTTTTCAGTATTGGCCTCAGCCCCCCCCCCCCCTGGGCTGGGGAGGGGGAGAATAAGCAGCCTGCCCCACCGCTGATCAGTGTCCAGTGACCCTCGGAAATGCTTTAAGTGTGAATATCGGCAGACAATTCAGCTGTGAAGCCAGGCCTCGGCCGAATACCCAGCCGACACTCACAGTCTAGGTGAGGAATTGCCCCCAAAAAGAAAGATTTGCATTTCTATAGCGCCTTACATGACACTAGATTTCCCAAAGTGCTTTACAGCCAATGAAGTACTTTTGAAGTGGAGTCACTGTTGTAATGTAGGAAACGCGGCAGCCAATTTGCGCACAGCAAGCTCCCACAAACAGCAATGTGCTAATGACCTGATAATCTGTTTTAGTGATGTTGATTGAGGGATAAATATTGGCCCCAGGACACCGGGGATAACTCCCCTGCTCTTCTTCGAAATAGTGGCCATGGGATCTTTTACGTCCACCTGAGAGCGGACGGGGCCTCGGTTTAACGTCTCATCCGAAATACGGACCAACTCTAGTCCTCCTGCAGCTGCCCCCCCTTCGAGATCAACGACCTCAGCACTGATCCGGGGTCCTTCCTGCTCTGGGTGGTTCAGCTATTCACTCAATGCTCGTGCTGAGCCGTCAGGATTTTGGAGAAAAAAAAGTCCAGCATCGACTTCTTTCCAAATCTGAAAGGAGATTATCGATGAGGTCAGCATAGGAGAAACAAGCAAAGCCAAAGAGCCCTTGCTAACGCTCCTCAATGCTAGCACTCCCTCAGCACTGCACTGGAGTGTCAGCCTAGATTTCCGTGTTCAAGTCTCTGGAGTGGGACTTGAACCCCCAACCGCCTGACTCAAGAGGCCAGGGTGCTACCCACTGAGCCACAGCTGACCCACGTATCAGGAGGGCACCTGGAACCTGTGGAATTGTAACCCGGCAAAGGTCGGCAAGCGTTGCCATTCCGAAAACGGCACCTTAGTCGGAGATGCGAGCCCCGGAACGTCCTGATGATAATAACGTGGACTTTGAACAGGTTCCTGGATTTTACACTCCAAGGACTCGGCTCTTTCCGAGAATGTTGGCTTTGGTTTGCCGAGAGCGCGCCCCGCGTCTTTCGCGTGAGGCGGGGTTTTCACGTGGACAGCAGGGAGGAGCAGAACGGACTTCCGACAGGTACTGGAGTGGGCGTCGCGCTGTACCACAGCGAGGGGGCAACACAGGCCCGTAGCCTCGATGCCTCACACACACACACACAGCTCCGAATCCAGGGCTGTCAGTGGCAGGCTGCGAGCGAAGGAGCTTTCACCAATAAAAAAAAACAAAAGGGGATGGTCGGGAGTCAATGTGACTGTTTTCATACGCCTCCCGCAGCCGAGTATAAAACCTAATTGAGAGAAGCAGCTCGGCCAGTGAATGGTGCCTGACGTGAAATGGAGTCGGCCAAAAAAATAATTCCCGAATCAGAAATGAAGAGGAGAATTATTAAAAGTATCTTTTTAAAGGCGTCTCCTCCTCCAATTTTTCCCGCTCCTCCCTTAAAGGCGACAACTCTCACTGGGGTACGGTTCAACGGGAGCTGGCAGCTCTCCAGTACCTCATCCAAAGGGCTACTGAAGCAGTGAGTGGTGACGGTATATTTGGCCACGGAGGGCGTCACAACCGAGCCCAACCTGCCCTCGCCTAGCGCCCATTGACACGGGGATTCGCGGCCTGGGTTAGGGTAGAGCAAACAGGAGTAGAAACCCCTAGTTCACTTTTCCCTCCCTCCCCTAGCTCAGGCCATTTGGAGTCTCACCGCCAAAGCTGAAAACAGCTGACTCAGCACAGAGGAGGGCTCGAACCTGGGGCTGTTCCTGCTCTGTATCGCTCTGCACCATACCAGGTGGTGAACCTACTAACTGAAGCACTGGGGCAAACACGACTTAAACATCTGGTGAAACATTAACATAGTTTGTTGCCCTTAGTTACAGGCAAGAACCATGCCTGCATAAATCTTTTAATGCAAAGTAATACATTGAAGCTACAATTCCTTCATATATATATATAAAATAGTCTCTCTATTATCTGTACTGACTTACAGAAAGAAAGGTAATTATTCATGTTTAATTCCTTAAATTAAATCCATTGGTCACAATACTGAAACCAACCAATGCATTTTTAATGGCAATTATCTTTTATACAAAACACATCAGAGAAAGGACATGCTTCTGAAATAAGTAAGTTACTAATTTAACTTGCTGGTTAAGGCTGCAGTTTGGGGTTAATCACTTTAATCCCTGTACAATAACCTTTAGGATTAAGGTTTGAGAGAGAGTCACGTTTCAGAAATAGATAACTGACGTGAATTTATTTTGACAGTCCTTTTTCAATTATTCCCACCCCCCACCCCGTTCCCCTTGGCATGGACTCTCGCCAGGGTACAGTTCCGTAGAAGCTGAGTGCCCTCCGGTATCTCACTCAAGTGGGTGTTCTTCGTGTGCGTGCGCCTAGATGGTGAGTGTTGGCAGGCTATTCGACAACAGGGGCTTCACAACCAAGCCCAATTCCTGTCGTCACCAACAAGAGTTAACGTTTCAGGTCGATGACCATTAAAATCGTCAACCTGAAACGTTAACTCTGTTTCCCTCTCTCTGCCGATGCTGCCCGACCTGCTGCGAGTTTGCAGCATTTTCTGTCATCACCTGACGCCCGCACTTCTCTACGGGAAGCAATCTGGACCAGGACCCCTGGCTGATTTCCACCCCCCCCCCCCATCCTGAACCCATGGGTACTGAGACCAATTGTAACAGCCCAACGGTTCTGCCGACACCAATACAGACCAAGAGTCAAACAGTGGACTGTGAGGTCTGTATTACACAGGGCTACCTCTGTATTTCAGAGCTCACAGGGTTACCTCTGAAGGATAATGTCACTGCCAGGATAGCGCCGTGCAACTTTCAAGACAATCACGACATGCAAACACGCCTCATGCGATATACCTCCATCCAAATTATAGCACTGTATTGTGTATTTAACAACAAAAATTTAAAGAGTTTTCTAAACAGCAATCAGTTCTATTCTGAAGCCATTCTTGCTGAATGAACAATTGCAATCAAATGCATTCTTTGCAGTTAACACTGAGGCAAATTTAAAGGAATATATTACCATGGATTTAATAAGAATCCCACATTTTATCAGTAAAAGGGGGTCTGTGACTTTAAATAAATGTCTAATCTCAATACCATTGAATACAATACGAAATTGCCCTTTTAAAAATAAATATTTATAGCAATATGCAAATCAGTTGCTACTTTCCCCCTTACAATGAAAGAATGGGCAATTTGGATTCTGTCGACCATTCAATTTACACTACAAAGCCTTCAATGAAGCCAGCCAGATTTCCCACAAAAGAAACTCTAAGGGACTTCAATAGCGAAAGAAAGAAAAAAGAGGGTAAGATCTGAAGAGGGATATATTCATGAATTTGAAATGGAAGGTTAAGGCTTTGAATAGGCACAATACACAGTAAGATATTCACAAATATATACACACACACACAAAATCATTAATCCCCAAACCTAATCACATCAATTACAATCGCATTTCCTGCGTCAGGCCACTATCTGCACAGAAAAACTCCTTCGGTGAAACTGATTGAAATTTACAACAGTTTCCGTGACTGTCAAGTGGTTCACGGGAATAGTTCCGAAGTATGTTGAATATTTTGGCCATTGTTTTTTTTTAAATAACTGGACACTTAGGGAATTTTAAATACCCTGCCGAAAAGATGCAGTAAGTCTGGAAATACATATCGCAGGCACCAGTAACAAGTGCACACTGTAACATTTTTATACAGTGCGGCGTTTATTTATATATCGACCCTGGAAGCTGCATTTAAACTATTTTTATGAACTCCTGCGTGGGAGGATCTTTGCTACAGTTTATATTCAGTTTTCGCAAGCCTCAAACATCTTATTTAAAAAACAGATACAGTTGCAATGTAAGGCGGCGATATGTTTGTTATTTGATATTTTTTTGCTATTGGAAAGGGGTTTAATGGGGCGAGATAAGGTCTATCTTCGCCCATCTAAAGACCAATTAGTCGGACTCGTGGTAATATAAACCCTCCGGGCGTTTGATAAAATTAAAAGAATAAAAGGATTTCTGATGGGCTTATCAACCGAGATTGGCCATTTCCACTACAAATTATGAAATTTAGGATTGGGATGGAGACATTCTCTTCAATGTAAATCCAGTTTATAATAAAACTATATTGAAGGATTTTATAGTGTGGCAAATTTATAAATTAAAACACATTAGAAAATCCCTATATATAATTTTTTTTTGTACTTTAAGAAATTATATCGCAGACCCTCTCAAAGGGTTAGGTCTGTACACACGCGATTTTATCGGGGGGGGGGGGGGGGGAGAGAGAAAATCTGTTTCAGAAAGTTGCTGGTGAAGTTAAGTTGCCATTCGCTGCCCATCCCCCAACAAAAACAGACCGATTCTGTAGGGGTCTTTTGTGGGGACCCTCAGAGCATCGAGCAGAAAGAAAACACTTGTGATGTTATTTCTAAGTGTGGCGGCTGGTATTAACGTCCACGCTTTTAACATCGAGGGCGAAGCAGAGTTCTGTAAATACATCGCTAACTTCAAAAACTTTGGATTTGATTTAACCCGATTAACTGGCCTCAATCGCAAAAAAAAACTTTTCCCCTCAAGATCAACTTCTTTTTCAGATCGCAGAAGTCACAACTTTAAAAAAAAACTTTCAAAACCTCCCCGATTAACTTTCCCTTGGATACGACGGTTTAATGTTTCTGCTAAAATTAAAAGAGATTTAATTAAGTTTTTTAAAAACTTTTCAAATGCGGTTTAAATTATTTTGAGAATCGTCTGTATGCCAAAACAAAAACCTCGGCTAAAATCTGAAAATTGTTTTTCTGCATCTGAAATCTGGGCACAATCCGAGCTCAGCCCACGCAAGAGGCAACCTTAAAAAAATAGTCTGAGAGTTTTCCAAGTTCTCTTTGTGCGCTGGAATGTCTT